>OY282591.1:11384143-12584143 GCA_958298965.1 Chrysolina haemoptera | reverse complement strand
AGTCAAGTTGGGTTATATGGTCATAATTTCGATTTTTTCAATTTTTTTCATTTCGAAAATTCGAGTTTGAAATTGATCTAACCCTACCTGAGTTAGTTAGGTTAGGTTAGGTTAGATAGTCAGGTTGGGTTGGTTAGTCAGGTTAGGTTGATAGTCAAGTTGGGTTACATGATCATAATTTCGATTATTTTTCATAATTTCGGAAATTCGTATTTGAAATTGATCCAACCCAACCTGAGTTAGGTTGGGTTAGGTAAGATAGTCAGGTTGGGTTAGTTAGTCAAGTTGATAGTCAAGTTGGGTTACATAATCATAATTTCGATTTTTTTTCCTAATTTTGGAAATTCGAATTTGACATTGATCCAACCCAACCTGAGTTAGGTTAGGTTAGGTTAGGTTAGATAGTCAGGTTGGGTTAGTTAGTCAGGTTAGGTTAGATAGTCAAGTTGGGTTACAAAGTCATTCTTTCGATTATTGTAAGAAAAAATTCATTTCGAAAATTCGAATTTGAAATTGATCTAACCCTACCTGAGTTAGTTAAGTTAGGTTAGGTTAGATAGTCAGGTTGGGTTAGTTAGTCAGGTTAGGTTAGAGAATCAAGTTGGGTTACAGAGTCATAATTTCGATTTTTCAAAAAAAAAACATTTCAAAAATTCGAATTCGAAATTGAACTAACCCAACCTGAGTTAGTTAAGTTAGGTTAGGTTAGGTTAGATAGTCAGGTTGGGTTAGTTAGTCAGGTTAGGTTGATAGTCAAGTTGGGTAATATGGTCATAATTTCGATTTTTTTTATTTTTTTTATTCTGAAAATTTGAATTTGAAATTGATCTAACCCAACCTGAGTAAGGTTAGGTTAGGTTAGGTAGATAGTCAGGTTGGGTTGGTTAGTCAGGTTAGGTTGATAGTCAAGTTGGGTTACATGATCATAATTTCGATTTTTTTTCCTAATTTTGGAAATTCGAATTTGAAATTGATCCAACCCAACCTGAGTTAGTTTAGGTTAGGTTAGATAGTCAGGTTGGGTTAGTTACTCAGGTTAGGTTGATAGTCAAGTTGGGTTATATGGTCATAATTTCGATTTTTTAAATTTTTTTCATTCTGAAAATTAGAATTTGAAATTGATCTAACCCAACCTGAGTAAGGTTAGGTTAGGTTAGGTAGATAGTCAGGTTGGGTTGGTTAGTCAGGTTAGGTTGATAGTCAAGTTGGGTTATATGGTCATGATTTCGATTTTTTTAATTTTTTTGATTCTGAAAATTTGAATTTGAAATTGATCTAACCCAACCTGAGTTAGGTTAGGTTAGGTTAGGTAGATAGTCAGGTTGGGTTGGTTAGTCAGGTTAGGTTGATAGTCAAGTTGGGTAACAAAGTCATTCTTTCGATTTTTGTAAAAAAAATTCATTTCGAAAATTCGAATTTGAAATTGATCTAACCCTACCTGAGTTAGTTAAGTTAGGTTAGGTTAGATAGTCAGGTTGGGTTAGTTAGTCAGGTTAGGTTAGATAGTCAAGTTCGGTTACAAAGTCATAATTTCGATTTTTCAAAAAAAAAATCATTTCAAAAATTCGAATTCGAAATTGATCTAACGCAACCTGAGTTAGTTAAGTAAGGTTAGGTTAGGTTAGATAGTCAGGTTGGGTTGGTTAGTCAGGTTAGGTTGATAGTCAAGTTGGGTTACATGATCATAATTTCGATTATTTTTCATAATTTCGGAAATTCGAATTTGAAATTGATCCAACCCAACCTGAGTTAGGTTGGGTTAGGTTAGATAGTCAGGTTGGGTTGGTTAGTCAAGTTGATAGTCAAGTTGAGTTACATATTCATAATTTCGATTTTTTTGTTCATTTTGAAAATTCGAATTTGAAATTGATCCAACCCAACCTGAGTTAGTTTAGGTAAGGTTAGATAGTCAGGTTGGGTTAGTTAGTCAGGTTAGGTTAATAGTCAAGTTGGGGTATATGGTCATAATTTCGATTTTTTAAATTTTTTTTCATTCTTAAAATTCGAATTTGAAATTGATCTAACCCAACCTGAGTTAGGTTAGGTTAGGTTAGATAGTCAGGTTGGGTTAGTTAGTCAGGTTAGGTTAGATAGTCAAGTTGGGTTACAAAGTCATTCTTTCGATTATTATAAGAAAAAATTCATTTCGAAAATTCGAATTTGAAATTGATCTAACCCTACCTGAGTTAGTTAAGTTAGGTTAGGTTAGATAGTCAGGTTGGGTTAGTTAGTCAGGTTAGGTTAGAGAATCAAGTTGGGTTACAAAGTCATAATTTCGATTTTTCTAAAAAAAAATCATTTCAAAAATACGAATTCGAAATTGAACTTACCCAACCTGAGTTAGTTAAGTTAGGTTAGGTTAGGTTAGATAGTCAGGTTGGGTTAGTTAGTCAGGTTAGGTTGATAGTCAAGTTGGGTTATATGGTCATAATTTCGATTTTTTTAATTTTTTTCATTCTGAAAATTTGAATTTGAAATTGATCTAACCCAACCTGAGTAAGGTTAGGTTGGGTTAGGTAGATAGTCAGGTTGGGTTGGTTAGTCAGGTTAGGTTAGATAGTCAAGTTGGGTTACAAAGTCTTAATTTCGATTTTTTTTTAATTTGAAAATTCGAATTTGAAATTGATCCAACCCAACCTGAGTTAGGTTGGGTTAGGTTAGATAGTCAGGTTGGGTTAGTTAGTCAAGTTGATAGTCAAGTTGAGTTACATATTCGTAATTTCGATTTTTTGTTCATTTTGAAAATTCGAATTTGAAATTGATCCAACCCAACCTGAGTTAGTTTAGGTAAGGTTAGATAGTCAGGTTGGGTTGGTTAGTCAGGTTAGGTTGATAGTCAAGTTGGGTTATATGGTCATAATTTCGATTTTTTAAATTTTTTTTCATTCTGAAAATTCGAATTTGAAATTGATCTAACCCAACCTGAGTTAGGTTAGGTTAGGTTAGATAGTCAGGTTGGGTTAGTTAGTCAGGTTAGGTTAGATAGTCAAGTTGGGTTACAAAGTCATTCTTTCGATTATTATAAAAAAAATTCATTTCGAAAATTCGAATTTGAAATTGATCTAACCCTACCTGAGTTAGTTGAGTTAGGTTACGTTAGATAGTCAGGTTAGGTTAGAGAATCAAGTTGGGTTACAAAGTCATAATTTCGATTTTTCAAAAAAAAATCATTTCAAAAATTCGAATTCGAAATTGAACTAACCCAACCTGAGTTAGTTAAGTTAGGTTAGGTTAGGTTAGATAGTCAGGTTGGGTTAGTTAGTCAGGTTAGGTTGATAGTCAAGTTGGGTTATATGGTCATAATTTCGATTTTTTTATTTTTTTCATTCTGAATATTTGAATTTGAAATTGATCTAACCCAACCTGAGTAAGGTTAGGTTAGGTTAGGTAGATAGTCAGGTTGGGTTGGTTAGTCAGGTTAGGTTGATGGTCAAGTTGGGTTACATGATCATAATTTCGATTTTTTTTCCTAATTTTGGAAATTCGAATTTGAAATTGATCCAACCCAACCTGAGTTAGTTTAGGTTAGGTTAGATAGTCAGGTTGGGTTAGTTACTCAGGTTAGGTTGATAGTCAAGTTATGTTATATGGTCATAATTTCGATTTTTTAAATTTTTTTTCATTCTGAAAATTAGAATTTGAAATTGATCTAACCCAACCTGAGTAAGGTTAGGTTAGGTTAGGTAGATAGTCAGGTTGGGTTGGTTAGTCATGTTAGGTTGATAGTCAAGTTGGGTTACATATTCATAATTTCGATTTTTTTTTATTTTGAAAAATCGAATTTGAAATTGATCCAACCCTACCTGAGTTAGTTAAGTTAGGTTAGGTTAGGTTAGATAGTCAGGTTGGGTTAGTTAGTCAGGTTAGGTTGATAGTCAAGTTGGGTTATATGGTCATGATTTCGATTTTTTTAATTTTTTTGATTCTGAAAATTTGAATTTGAAATTGATCTAACCCAACCTGAGTTAGGTTAGGTTAGGTTAGGTAGATAGTCAGATTGGGTTGGTTAGTCAGGTTAGGTTGATAGTCAAGTTGGGTAACAAAGTCATTCTTTCGATTTTTGTAAAAAAAATTCATTCCGAAAATACGAATTTGAAATTGATCTAACCCTACCTGAGTTAGTTAAGTTAGGTTAGGTTAGATAGTCAGGTTGGGTTAGTTAGTCAGGTTAGGTTAGATAGTCAAGTTGGGTTACAAAGTCATAATTTCGATTTTTCAAAAAAAAAAATCATTTCAAAAATTCGAATTCGAAATTGATCTAACGCAACCTGAGTTAGTTAAGTTAGGTTAGGTTAGGTTAGATAGTCAGGTTGGGTTGGTTAGTCAGGTTAGGTTGATTGTCAAGTTGGGTTACATGATCATAATTTCGATTATTTTTCATAATTTCGGAAATTCGAATTTGAAATTGATCCAACCCAACCTGAGTTAGGTTGGGTTAGGTTAGATAGTCAGGTTGGGTTAGTTAGTCAAGTTGATAGTCAAGTTGGGTTAAATAATCATAATTTCGATTTTTTTTCCCAATTTTGGAAATTCGAATTTGAAATTGATCCAACCCAACCTGAGTTATGTTGGGTTAGGTTAGATAGTCAGGTTGGGTTAGTTAGTCAAGTTGATAGTCAAGTTGAGTTACATATTCATAATTTCGATTTTTTTGTTCATTTTGAAAATTCGAATTTGAAATTGAACCAACCCAACCTGAGTTAGTTTAGGTAAGGTTAGATAGTCAGGTTGGGTTAGTTAGTCAGGTTAGGTTGATAGTCAAGTTGGGTTATATGGTCATAATTTCGATTTTTTAAATTTTTTTTCATTCTGAAAATTCGAATTTGAAATTGATCTAACCCAACCTGAGTTAGGTTAGGTTAGGTTAGGTTAGATAGTCAGGTTGGGTTAGTTAGTCAGGTTAGGTTAGATAGTCAAGTTGGGTTACAAAGTCATTCTTTCGATTATTATAAGAAAAAATTCATTTCGAAAATTCGAATTTGAAATTGATCTAACCCTACCTGAGTTAGTTGAGTTAGGTTACGTTAGATAGTCAGGTTAGGTTAGAGAATCAAGTTGGGTTACAAAGTCATAATTTCGATTTTTCAAAAAAAAATCATTTCAAAAATTCGAATTCGAAATTGAACTAACCCAACCTGAGTTAGTTAAGTTAGGTTAGGTTAGGTTAGATAGTCAGGTTGGGTTAGTTAGTCAGGTTAGGTTGATAGTCAAGTTGGGTTATATGGTCATAATTTCGATTTTTTTATTTTTTTCATTCTGAAAATTTGAATTTGAAATTGATCTAACCCAACCTGAGTAAGGTTAGGTTAGGTTAGGTAGATAGTCAGGTTGGGTTGGTTAGTCAGGTTAGGTTGATGGTCAAGTTGGGTTACATGATCATAATTTCGATTTTTTTTCCTAATTTTGGAAATTCGAATTTGAAATTGATCCAACCCAACCTGAGTTAGTTTAGGTTAGGTTAGATAGTCAGGTTGGGTTAGTTACTCAGGTTAGGTTGATAGTCAAGTTGGGTTATATGGTCATAATTTCGATTTTTTAAATTTTTTTCATTCTGAAAATTAGAATTTGAAATTGATCTAACCCAACCTGAGTAAGGTTAGGTTAGGTTAGGTAGATAGTCAGGTTGATTTGGTTAGTCAGGTTAGGTTGATAGTCAAGTTGGGTTACATATTCATAATTTCGATTTTTTTTTATTTTGAAAAATCGAATTTGAAATTGATCCAACCCAACCTGAGTTAGGTTGGGTTAGGTTAGATAGTCAGCTTGGGTTAGTTAGTCAGGTTAGGTTGATAGTCAAGTTGTGTTACGAAGTCATTCTTTCGATTTTTGTAAAAAACATTCATTTCGAAAATTCGAATTTGAAATTGATCTAACCCTACCTGAGTTAGTTAAGATAGGTTAGGTTAGGTTAGATAGTCAGGTTGGGTTAGTTAGTCAGGTTAGGTTGATAGTCAAGTTGGGTTATATGGTCATGATTTCGATTTTTTTAATTTTTTTGATTCTGAAAATTTGAATTTGAAATTGATCTAACCCAACCTGAGTTAGGTTAGGTTAGGTTAGGTAGATAGTCAGGTTAGGTTAGGTTAGATAGTCAGGTTGGGTTGGATAGTCAGGTTAGGTTGATAGTCAAGTTGGGTTACATGATCATAGTTTCGATTATTTTTCGTAATTTCGGAAATTCGAATTTGAAATTGATCCAACCCAACCTGAGTTAGGTTGGGTTAGGTTAGATAGTCAGCTTGGGTTAGTTAGTCAGGTTAGGTTGATAGTCAAGTTGGGATATTTGGTCATAATTTCGATTTTTTTTTATTTTTTTCCATTCTGATAATTCGAATTTGAAAAAGATATAAGTCAACCTGAGTTAGGTTAGGTTAGGTTAGGTTAGGTAGTCAGGTTGGGTTAGTTAGTCAGGTTAGGTTAGATAGTCAAGTTGGGTTACAAAGTCATAATTATGATTTTTCAAAAAAAAAATCATTTCGAAAATTCGAGTTTGAAATTGATCCAACCCAACCTGAGTTAGGTTAGGTTAGATAGTCAGGTTGGGTTAGTTAGTCAGGTTAAGTTAGATAGTCAAGTTGGGTTACAAAGTCATAATTTCGATTTTTCAAAAAAAAAATCATTCCGAAAATTCGAATTTGAAATTGATCTAACCCAACCTAAGTTAGGTTAGGTTAGGTTAGGTTAGATAGTCAGGTTGGGTAAGTTAGTCAGGTTAAGTTGATAGTCAAGTTGGGTTATATGGTCATAATTTCGATTTTTTCAATTTTTTTCATTTCGAAAATTCGAGTTTGAAATTGATCTAACCCTACCTGAGTTAGTTAGGTTAGGTTAGGTTAGATAGTCAGGTTGGGTTGGTTAGTCAGGTTAGGTTGATAGTCAAGTTGGGTTACATGATCATAATTTCGATTATTTTTCATAATTTCGGAAATTCGTATTTGAAATTGATCCAACCCAACCTGAGTTAGGTTGGGTTAGGTAAGATAGTCAGGTTGGGTTAGTTAGTCAAGTTGATAGTCAAGTTGGGTTACATAATCATAATTTCGATTTTTTTTCCTAATTTTGGAAATTCGAATTTGACATTGATCCAACCCAACCTGAGTTAGGTTAGGTTAGGTTAGGTTAGATAGTCAGGTTGGGTTAGTTAGTCAGGTTAGGTTAGATAGTCAAGTTGGGTTACAAAGTCATTCTTTCGATTATTGTAAGAAAAAATTCATTTCGAAAATTCGAATTTGAAATTGATCTAACCCTACCTGAGTTAGTTAAGTTAGGTTAGGTTAGATAGTCAGGTTGGGTTAGTTAGTCAGGTTAGGTTAGAGAATCAAGTTGGGTTACAGAGTCATAATTTCGATTTTTCAAAAAAAAAACATTTCAAAAATTCGAATTCGAAATTGAACTAACCCAACCTGAGTTAGTTAAGTTAGGTTAGGTTAGGTTAGATAGTCAGGTTGGGTTAGTTAGTCAGGTTAGGTTGATAGTCAAGTTGGGTAATATGGTCATAATTTCGATTTTTTTTATTTTTTTTATTCTGAAAATTTGAATTTGAAATTGATCTAACCCAACCTGAGTAAGGTTAGGTTAGGTTAGGTAGATAGTCAGGTTGGGTTGGTTAGTCAGGTTAGGTTGATAGTCAAGTTGGGTTACATGATCATAATTTCGATTTTTTTTCCTAATTTTGGAAATTCGAATTTGAAATTGATCCAACCCAACCTGAGTTAGTTTAGGTTAGGTTAGATAGTCAGGTTGGGTTAGTTACTCAGGTTAGGTTGATAGTCAAGTTGGGTTATATGGTCATAATTTCGATTTTTTAAATTTTTTTCATTCTGAAAATTAGAATTTGAAATTGATCTAACCCAACCTGAGTAAGGTTAGGTTAGGTTAGGTAGATAGTCAGGTTGGGTTGGTTAGTCAGGTTAGGTTGATAGTCAAGTTGGGTTATATGGTCATGATTTCGATTTTTTTAATTTTTTTGATTCTGAAAATTTGAATTTGAAATTGATCTAACCCAACCTGAGTTAGGTTAGGTTAGGTTAGGTAGATAGTCAGGTTGGGTTGGTTAGTCAGGTTAGGTTGATAGTCAAGTTGGGTAACAAAGTCATTCTTTCGATTTTTGTAAAAAAAATTCATTTCGAAAATTCGAATTTGAAATTGATCTAACCCTACCTGAGTTAGTTAAGTTAGGTTAGGTTAGATAGTCAGGTTGGGTTAGTTAGTCAGGTTAGGTTAGATAGTCAAGTTCGGTTACAAAGTCATAATTTCGATTTTTCAAAAAAAAAATCATTTCAAAAATTCGAATTCGAAATTGATCTAACGCAACCTGAGTTAGTTAAGTAAGGTTAGGTTAGGTTAGATAGTCAGGTTGGGTTGGTTAGTCAGGTTAGGTTGATAGTCAAGTTGGGTTACATGATCATAATTTCGATTATTTTTCATAATTTCGGAAATTCGAATTTGAAATTGATCCAACCCAACCTGAGTTAGGTTGGGTTAGGTTAGATAGTCAGGTTGGGTTGGTTAGTCAAGTTGATAGTCAAGTTGAGTTACATATTCATAATTTCGATTTTTTTGTTCATTTTGAAAATTCGAATTTGAAATTGATCCAACCCAACCTGAGTTAGTTTAGGTAAGGTTAGATAGTCAGGTTGGGTTAGTTAGTCAGGTTAGGTTAATAGTCAAGTTGGGGTATATGGTCATAATTTCGATTTTTTAAATTTTTTTTCATTCTTAAAATTCGAATTTGAAATTGATCTAACCCAACCTGAGTTAGGTTAGGTTAGGTTAGATAGTCAGGTTGGGTTAGTTAGTCAGGTTAGGTTAGATAGTCAAGTTGGGTTACAAAGTCATTCTTTCGATTATTATAAGAAAAAATTCATTTCGAAAATTCGAATTTGAAATTGATCTAACCCTACCTGAGTTAGTTAAGTTAGGTTAGGTTAGATAGTCAGGTTGGGTTAGTTAGTCAGGTTAGGTTAGAGAATCAAGTTGGGTTACAAAGTCATAATTTCGATTTTTCTAAAAAAAAATCATTTCAAAAATACGAATTCGAAATTGAACTTACCCAACCTGAGTTAGTTAAGTTAGGTTAGGTTAGGTTAGATAGTCAGGTTGGGTTAGTTAGTCAGGTTAGGTTGATAGTCAAGTTGGGTTATATGGTCATAATTTCGATTTTTTTAATTTTTTTCATTCTGAAAATTTGAATTTGAAATTGATCTAACCCAACCTGAGTAAGGTTAGGTTGGGTTAGGTAGATAGTCAGGTGGGGTTGGTTAGTCAGGTTAGGTTAGATAGTCAAGTTGGGTTACAAAGTCTTAATTTCGATTTTTTTTTAATTTGAAAATTCGAATTTGAAATTGATCCAACCCAACCTGAGTTAGGTTGGGTTAGGTTAGATAGTCAGGTTGGGTTAGTTAGTCAAGTTGATAGTCAAGTTGAGTTACATATTCGTAATTTCGATTTTTTGTTCATTTTGAAAATTCGAATTTGAAATTGATCCAACCCAACCTGAGTTAGTTTAGGTAAGGTTAGATAGTCAGGTTGGGTTGGTTAGTCAGGTTAGGTTGATAGTCAAGTTGGGTTATATGGTCATAATTTCGATTTTTTAAATTTTTTTTCATTCTGAAAATTCGAATTTGAAATTGATCTAACCCAACCTGAGTTAGGTTAGGTTAGGTTAGATAGTCAGGTTGGGTTAGTTAGTCAGGTTAGGTTAGATAGTCAAGTTGGGTTACAAAGTCATTCTTTCGATTATTATAAAAAAAATTCATTTCGAAAATTCGAATTTGAAATTGATCTAACCCTACCTGAGTTAGTTGAGTTAGGTTACGTTAGATAGTCAGGTTAGGTTAGAGAATCAAGTTGGGTTACAAAGTCATAATTTCGATTTTTCAAAAAAAAATCATTTCAAAAATTCGAATTCGAAATTGAACTAACCCAACCTGAGTTAGTTAAGTTAGGTTAGGTTAGGTTAGATAGTCAGGTTGGGTTAGTTAGTCAGGTTAGGTTGATAGTCAAGTTGGGTTATATGGTCATAATTTCGATTTTTTTATTTTTTTCATTCTGAATATTTGAATTTGAAATTGATCTAACCCAACCTGAGTAAGGTTAGGTTAGGTTAGGTAGATAGTCAGGTTGGGTTGGTTAGTCAGGTTAGGTTGATGGTCAAGTTGGGTTACATGATCATAATTTCGATTTTTTTTCCTAATTTTGGAAATTCGAATTTGAAATTGATCCAACCCAACCTGAGTTAGTTTAGGTTAGGTTAGATAGTCAGGTTGGGTTAGTTACTCAGGTTAGGTTGATAGTCAAGTTATGTTATATGGTCATAATTTCGATTTTTTAAATTTTTTTTCATTCTGAAAATTAGAATTTGAAATTGATCTAACCCAACCTGAGTAAGGTTAGGTTAGGTTAGGTAGATAGTCAGGTTGGGTTGGTTAGTCATGTTAGGTTGATAGTCAAGTTGGGTTACATATTCATAATTTCGATTTTTTTTTATTTTGAAAAATCGAATTTGAAATTGATCCAACCCTACCTGAGTTAGTTAAGTTAGGTTAGGTTAGGTTAGATAGTCAGGTTGGGTTAGTTAGTCAGGTTAGGTTGATAGTCAAGTTGGGTTATATGGTCATGATTTCGATTTTTTTAATTTTTTTGATTCTGAAAATTTGAATTTGAAATTGATCTAACCCAACCTGAGTTAGGTTAGGTTAGGTTAGGTAGATAGTCAGATTGGGTTGGTTAGTCAGGTTAGGTTGATAGTCAAGTTGGGTAACAAAGTCATTCTTTCGATTTTTGTAAAAAAAATTCATTCCGAAAATACGAATTTGAAATTGATCTAACCCTACCTGAGTTAGTTAAGTTAGGTTAGGTTAGATAGTCAGGTTGGGTTAGTTAGTCAGGTTAGGTTAGATAGTCAAGTTGGGTTACAAAGTCATAATTTCGATTTTTCAAAAAAAAAAATCATTTCAAAAATTCGAATTCGAAATTGATCTAACGCAACCTGAGTTAGTTAAGTTAGGTTAGGTTAGGTTAGATAGTCAGGTTGGGTTGGTTAGTCAGGTTAGGTTGATTGTCAAGTTGGGTTACATGATCATAATTTCGATTATTTTTCATAATTTCGGAAATTCGAATTTGAAATTGATCCAACCCAACCTGAGTTAGGTTGGGTTAGGTTAGATAGTCAGGTTGGGTTAGTTAGTCAAGTTGATAGTCAAGTTGGGTTAAATAATCATAATTTCGATTTTTTTTCCCAATTTTGGAAATTCGAATTTGAAATTGATCCAACCCAACCTGAGTTATGTTGGGTTAGGTTAGATAGTCAGGTTGGGTTAGTTAGTCAAGTTGATAGTCAAGTTGAGTTACATATTCATAATTTCGATTTTTTTGTTCATTTTGAAAATTCGAATTTGAAATTGAACCAACCCAACCTGAGTTAGTTTAGGTAAGGTTAGATAGTCAGGTTGGGTTAGTTAGTCAGGTTAGGTTGATAGTCAAGTTGGGTTATATGGTCATAATTTCGATTTTTTAAATTTTTTTTCATTCTGAAAATTCGAATTTGAAATTGATCTAACCCAACCTGAGTTAGGTTAGGTTAGGTTAGGTTAGATAGTCAGGTTGGGTTAGTTAGTCAGGTTAGGTTAGAGAATCAAGTTGGGTTACAAAGTCATAATTTCGATTTTTCAAAAAAAAAATCATTTCAAAAATTCGAATTCGAAATTGAACTAACCCAACCTGAGTTAGTTAAGTTAGGTTAGGTTAGGTTAGATAGTCAGGTTGGGTTAGTTAGTCAGGTTAGGTTGATAGTCAAGTTGGGTTACATGGTCATAATTTCGATTTTTTTAATTTTTTTCATTCTGAAAATTTGAATTTGAAATTGATCTAACCCTACCTGAGTTAGTTAAGTTAGGTAAGGTTAGATAGTCAGGTTGGGTTAGTTAGTCAGGTTACGTTAGAGAATCAGGTTGGGTTACAAAGTCATAATTTCGATTTTTCAAAAAAAAAACATTTCAAAAATTCGAATTCGAAATTGAACTAACCCAACCTGAGTTAGTTAAGTTAGGTTAGGTTAGTAGATAGTCAGGTTGGGTTAGTTAGTCAGGTTAGGTTGATAGTCAAGTTGGGTTATATGGTCATAATTTCGATTTTTTTTATTTTTTTTCATTCTGAAAATTTGAATTTGAAACTGATCTAACCCAACCTTAGTAAGGTTATGTTAGGTTAGGTAGATAGTCAGGTTGGGTTGGTTAGTCAGGTTAGGTTGATAGTCAAGTTGGGTTACATGATCATAATTTCGATTTTTTTTCCTAATTTTGGAAATTCGAATTTGAAATTGATCCAACCCAACCTGAGTTAGTTTAGGTTAGGTTAGATAGTCAGGTTGGGTTAGTTACTCAGGTTGGGTTGATAGTCAAGTTGGGTTATATGGTCATAATTTCGATTTTTTAAATTTTTTTCATTCTGAAAATTAGAATTTGAAATTGATATAACCCAACCTGAGTAAGGTTAGGTTAGGTTAGGTAGATAGTCAGGTTGGGTTGGTTAGTCAGGTTAGGTTGATAGTCAAGTTGGGTTATATGGTCATGATTTCGATTTTTTTAATTTTTTTGATTCTGAAAATTTGAATTTGAAATTGATCTAACCCAACCTGAGTTAGGTTAGGTTAGGTTAGGTAGATAGTCAGGTTGGGTTGGTTAGTCAGGTTAGGTTGATAGTCAAGTTGGGTAACAAAGTCATTCTTTCGATTTTTGTAAAAAAAATTCATTTCGAAAATTCGAATTTGAAATTGATCTAACCCTACCTGAGTTAGTTAAGTTAGGTTAGGTTAGGTTAGATAGTCAGGTTGGGTTAGTTAGTCAAGTTAGTTTAGAGAATCAAGTTGGGTTACAAAGTCATAATTTCGATTGTTCAAAAAAAAAATCATTTCAAAAATTCGAATTCGAAATTGAACTAACCCAACCTGAGTTAGTTAAGTTAGGTTAGGTTAGGTTAGATAGTCAAGTTGGGTTAGTTAGTCAGGTTAGGTTGATAGTCAAGTTGGGTAACAAAGTCATTCTTTCGATTTTTGTAAAAAAAATTCATTCCGAAAATACGAATTTGAAATTGATCTAACCCTACCTGAGTTAGTTAAGTTAGGTTAGGTTAGATAGTCAGGTTGGGTTAGTTAGTCAGGTTAGGTTAGATAGTCAAGTTGGGTTACAAAGTCATTCTTTCGATTATTATAAGAAAATATTCATTTCGAAAATTCGAATTTGAAATTGATCTAACCCTACCTGAGTTAGTTAAGTTAGGTTAGGTTAGATAGTCAGGTTGGGTTAGTTAGTCAGGTTAGGTTAGAGAATCAAGTTGGGTTACAAAGTCATAATTTCGATTTTTCTAAAAAAAAATCATTTCAAAAATACGAATTCGAAATTGAACTAACCCAACCTGAGTTAGTTAAGTTAGGTTAGGTTAGGTTAGATAGTCAGGTTGGGTTAGTTAGTCGAGTTAGGTTGATAGTCAAGTTGGATTATATGGTCATAATTTCGATTTTTTAAATTTTTTTCATTCTGAAAATTTGAATTTGAAATTGATATAACCCAACCTGAGTAAGGTTAGGTTAGGTTAGGTAGATAGTCAGGTTGGGTTGGTTAGTCAGGTTAGGTTGATAGTCAAGTTGGGTTATATGGTCATGATTTCGATTTTTTTAATTTTTTTGAATCTGAAAATTTGAATTTGAAATTGATCTAACCCAACCTGAGTTAGGTTAGGTTAGGTTAGGTAGATAGTCAGGTTGGGTTGGTTAGTCAGGTTAGGTTGATAGTCAAGTTGGGTAACAAAGTCATTCTTTCGATTTTTGTAAAAAAAATTCATTTCGAAAATTCGAATTTGAAATTGATCTAACCCTACCTGAGTTAGTTAAGTTAGGTTAGGTTAGATAGTCAAGTTGGGTTACAAAGTCATAATTTCGATTTTTCAAAAAAAAATCATTTCAAAAATTCGAATTCGAAATTGATCTAACGCAACCTGAGTTAGTTAAGTTAGGTTAGGTTAAGTTAGATAGTCAGGTTGGGTTAGTTAGTCAGGATAGGTTGATAGTCAAGTTGGGTTATATGGTCATAATTTCGATTATTTTTCATAATTTCGGAAATTCGAATTTGAAATTGATCCAACCCAACCTGAGTTAGGTTGGGTTAGGTTAGATAGTCAGGTTGGGTTAGTTAGTCAAGTTGATAGTCAAGTTGAGTTACATATTCATAATTTCGATTTTTTTGTTCATTTTGAAAATTCGAATTTGAAATTGATCCAACCCAACCTGAGTTAGTTTAGGTAAGGTTAGATAGTCAGGTTGGGTTAGTTAGTCAGGTTAGGTTGATAGTCAAGTTGGGGTGTATGGTCATAATTTCGATTTTTTAAATTTTTTTTCATTCTGAAAATTCGAATTTGAAATTGATCTAACCCAACCTGAGTTAGGTTAGGTTAGGTTAGATAGTCAGGTTGGGTTAGTTAGTCAGGTTAGGTTAGATAGTCAAGTTGGGTTACAAAGTCATTCTTTAGATTATTATAAGAAAAAATTCATTTCGAAAATTCGAATTTGAAATTGATCTAACCCTACCTGAGTTAGTTGAGTTAGGTTACGTTAAATAGTCAGGTTGGGTTAGTTAGTCAGGTTAGGTTAGAGAATCAAGTTGGGTTACAAAGTCATAATTTCGATTTTTCAAAAAAAAAATCATTTCAAAAATTCGAATTCGAAATTGAACTAACCCAACCTGAGTTAGTTAAGTTAGGTTAGGTTAAGTTAGATAGTCAGGTTGGGTTAGTTAGTCAGGATAGGTTGATAGTCAAGTTGGGTTATATGGTCATAATTTCGATTTTTTTATTTTTTTCATTCTGAAAATTTGAATTTGAAATTGATCTAACCCAACCTGAGTAAGGTTAGGTTAGGTTAGGTAGATAGTCAGGTTGGGTTGGTTAGTCAGGTTAGGTTGATAGTCAAGTTGGGTTATATGGTCATGATTTCGATTTTTTTAATTTTTTTGATTCTGAAAATTTGAATTTGAAATTGATCTAACCCAACCTGAGTTAGGTTAGGTTAGGTAAGGTAGATAAACAGGTTGGGTTGGTTAGTCAGGTTAGGTTGATAGTCAAGTTGGGTAACAAAGTCATTCTTTCGATTTTTGTAAAAAAAATTCAATTCGAAAATTCGAATTTGAAATTGATCTAACCCTACCTGAGTTAGTTAAGTTAGGTTAGGTTAGATAGTCAGGTTGGGTTAGTTAGTCAGGTTAGGTTAGATAGTCAAGTTGGGTTACAAAGTCATAATTTCGATTTTTCAAAAAAAAATCATTTCAAAAATTCGAATTCGAAATTGATCTAACGCAACCTGAGTTAGTTAAGTTAGGTTAGGTTAGGTTAGATAGTCAGGTTAGGTTAGATAGTCAGGTTGGGTTGGTTAGTCAGGTTAGGTTGATAGTCAAGTTGGGTTACATGATCATAATTTCGATTATTTTTCATAATTTCGGAAATTCGAATTTGAAATTGATCCAACCCAACCTGAGTTAGGTTGGGTTAGGTTAGATAGTCAGGTTGGGTTAGTTAGTCAAGTTGATAGTCAAGTTGGGTTACATGATCATAATTTCGATTTTTTTTCCTAATTTTGGAAATTCGAATTTGAAATTGATCCAACCCAACCTGAGTTAGTTTAGGTTAGGTTAGATAGTCAGGTTGGGTTAGTTACTCAGGTTAGGTTGATAGTCAAGTTGGGTTATATGGTCATAATTTCGATTTTTTAAATTTTTTCATTCTGAAAATTTGAATTTGAAATTGAACTAACCCAACCTGAGTAAGGTTAGGTTAGGTTAGGTAGATAGTCAGGTTGGGTTGGTTAGTCAGGTTAGGTTGATAGTCAAGTTGGGTTACATATTCATAATTTCGATTTTTTTTTATTTTGAAAATTCGAATTTGAAATTGATCCAACCTGAGTTAGGTTGGGTTAGGTTAGATAGTCAGCTTGGGTTAGTTAGTCAGGTTAGGTTGATAGTCAAGTTGTGTTACGAAGTCATTCTTTCGATTTTTGTAAAAAACATTCATTTCGAAAATTCGAATTTGAAATTGATCTAACCCTACCTGAGTTAGTTAAGTTAGGTTAGGTTAGATAGTCAGGTTGGGTTAGTTAGTCAAGTTAGGTTAGAGAATCAAGTTGGGTTACAAAGTCATAATTTCGATTGTTCAAAAAAAAAATCATTTCAAAAATTCGAATTCGAAATTGAACTAACCCAACCTGAGTTAGTTAAGTTAGGTTAGGTTAGGTTAGATAGTCAAGTTGGGTTAGTTAGTCAGGTTAGGTTGATAGTCAAGTTGGGTAACAAAGTCATTCTTTCGATTTTTGTAAAAAAAATTCATTCCGAAAATACGAATTTGAAATTGATCTAACCCTACCTGAGTTAGTTAAGTTAGGTTAGGTTAGATAGTCAGGTTGGGTTAGTTAGTCAGGTTAGGTTAGATAGTCAAGTTGGGTTACAAAGTCATTCTTTCGATTATTATAAGAAAAAATTCATTTCGAAAATTCGAATTTGAAATTGATCTAACCCTACCTGAGTTAGTTAAGTTAGGTTAGGTTAGATAGTCAGGTTGGGTTAGTTAGTCAGGTTAGGTTAGAGAATCAAGTTGGGTTACAAAGTCATAATTTCGATTTTTCTAAAAAAAAATCATTTCAAAAATACGAATTCGAAATTGAACTAACCCAACCTGAGTTAGTTAAGTTAGGTTAGGTTAGGTTAGATAGTCAGGTTGGGTTAGTTAGTCGAGTTAGGTTGATAGTCAAGTTGGATTATATGGTCATAATTTCGATTTTTTTAATTTTTTTCATTCTGAAAATTTGAATTTGAAATTGATCTAACCCAACCTGAGTAAGGTTAGGTTAGGTTAGGTAGATAGTCAGGTTGGGTTGGTTAGTCATGTTAGGTTGATAGTCAAGTTGGGTTACATATTCATAATTTCGATTTTTTTTTATTTTGAAAAATCGAATTTGAAATTGATCCAACCCTACCTGAGTTAGTTAAGTTAGGTTAGGTTAGGTTAGATAGTCAGGTTGGGTTAGTTAGTCAGGTTAGGTTGATAGTCAAGTTGGGTTATATGGTCATGATTTCGATTTTTTTAATTTTTTTGATTCTGAAAATTTGAATTTGAAATTGATCTAACCCAACCTGAGTTAGGTTAGGTTAGGTTAGGTAGATAGTCAGATTGGGTTGGTTAGTCAGGTTAGGTTGATAGTCAAGTTGGGTAACAAAGTCATTCTTTCGATTTTTGTAAAAAAAATTCATTCCGAAAATACGAATTTGAAATTGATCTAACCCTACCTGAGTTAGTTAAGTTAGGTTAGGTTAGATAGTCAGGTTGGGTTAGTTAGTCAGGTTAGGTTAGATAGTCAAGTTGGGTTACAAAGTCATAATTTCGATTTTTCAAAAAAAAAAATCATTTCAAAAATTCGAATTCGAAATTGATCTAACGCAACCTGAGTTAGTTAAGTTAGGTTAGGTTAGGTTAGATAGTCAGGTTGGGTTGGTTAGTCAGGTTAGGTTGATTGTCAAGTTGGGTTACATGATCATAATTTCGATTATTTTTCATAATTTCGGAAATTCGAATTTGAAATTGATCCAACCCAACCTGAGTTAGGTTGGGTTAGGTTAGATAGTCAGGTTGGGTTAGTTAGTCAAGTTGATAGTCAAGTTGGGTTAAATAATCATAATTTCGATTTTTTTTCCCAATTTTGGAAATTCGAATTTGAAATTGATCCAACCCAACCTGAGTTATGTTGGGTTAGGTTAGATAGTCAGGTTGGGTTAGTTAGTCAAGTTGATAGTCAAGTTGAGTTACATATTCATAATTTCGATTTTTTTGTTCATTTTGAAAATTCGAATTTGAAATTGAACCAACCCAACCTGAGTTAGTTTAGGTAAGGTTAGATAGTCAGGTTGGGTTAGTTAGTCAGGTTAGGTTGATAGTCAAGTTGGGTTATATGGTCATAATTTCGATTTTTTAAATTTTTTTTCATTCTGAAAATTCGAATTTGAAATTGATCTAACCCAACCTGAGTTAGGTTAGGTTAGGTTAGGTTAGATAGTCAGGTTGGGTTAGTTAGTCAGGTTAGGTTAGAGAATCAAGTTGGGTTACAAAGTCATAATTTCGATTTTTCAAAAAAAAAATCATTTCAAAAATTCGAATTCGAAATTGAACTAACCCAACCTGAGTTAGTTAAGTTAGGTTAGGTTAGGTTAGATAGTCAGGTTGGGTTAGTTAGTCAGGTTAGGTTGATAGTCAAGTTGGGTTACATGGTCATAATTTCGATTTTTTTAATTTTTTTCATTCTGAAAATTTGAATTTGAAATTGATCTAACCCTACCTGAGTTAGTTAAGTTAGGTAAGGTTAGATAGTCAGGTTGGGTTAGTTAGTCAGGTTACGTTAGAGAATCAGGTTGGGTTACAAAGTCATAATTTCGATTTTTCAAAAAAAAAACATTTCAAAAATTCGAATTCGAAATTGAACTAACCCAACCTGAGTTAGTTAAGTTAGGTTAGGTTAGTAGATAGTCAGGTTGGGTTAGTTAGTCAGGTTAGGTTGATAGTCAAGTTGGGTTATATGGTCATAATTTCGATTTTTTTTATTTTTTTTCATTCTGAAAATTTGAATTTGAAACTGATCTAACCCAACCTTAGTAAGGTTATGTTAGGTTAGGTAGATAGTCAGGTTGGGTTGGTTAGTCAGGTTAGGTTGATAGTCAAGTTGGGTTACATGATCATAATTTCGATTTTTTTTCCTAATTTTGGAAATTCGAATTTGAAATTGATCCAACCCAACCTGAGTTAGTTTAGGTTAGGTTAGATAGTCAGGTTGGGTTAGTTACTCAGGTTGGGTTGATAGTCAAGTTGGGTTATATGGTCATAATTTCGATTTTTTAAATTTTTTTCATTCTGAAAATTAGAATTTGAAATTGATATAACCCAACCTGAGTAAGGTTAGGTTAGGTTAGGTAGATAGTCAGGTTGGGTTGGTTAGTCAGGTTAGGTTGATAGTCAAGTTGGGTTATATGGTCATGATTTCGATTTTTTTAATTTTTTTGATTCTGAAAATTTGAATTTGAAATTGATCTAACCCAACCTGAGTTAGGTTAGGTTAGGTTAGGTAGATAGTCAGGTTGGGTTGGTTAGTCAGGTTAGGTTGATAGTCAAGTTGGGTAACAAAGTCATTCTTTCGATTTTTGTAAAAAAAATTCATTTCGAAAATTCGAATTTGAAATTGATCTAACCCTACCTGAGTTAGTTAAGTTAGGTTAGGTTAGGTTAGATAGTCAGGTTGGGTTAGTTAGTCAAGTTAGTTTAGAGAATCAAGTTGGGTTACAAAGTCATAATTTCGATTGTTCAAAAAAAAAATCATTTCAAAAATTCGAATTCGAAATTGAACTAACCCAACCTGAGTTAGTTAAGTTAGGTTAGGTTAGGTTAGATAGTCAAGTTGGGTTAGTTAGTCAGGTTAGGTTGATAGTCAAGTTGGGTAACAAAGTCATTCTTTCGATTTTTGTAAAAAAAATTCATTCCGAAAATACGAATTTGAAATTGATCTAACCCTACCTGAGTTAGTTAAGTTAGGTTAGGTTAGATAGTCAGGTTGGGTTAGTTAGTCAGGTTAGGTTAGATAGTCAAGTTGGGTTACAAAGTCATTCTTTCGATTATTATAAGAAAATATTCATTTCGAAAATTCGAATTTGAAATTGATCTAACCCTACCTGAGTTAGTTAAGTTAGGTTAGGTTAGATAGTCAGGTTGGGTTAGTTAGTCAGGTTAGGTTAGAGAATCAAGTTGGGTTACAAAGTCATAATTTCGATTTTTCTAAAAAAAAATCATTTCAAAAATACGAATTCGAAATTGAACTAACCCAACCTGAGTTAGTTAAGTTAGGTTAGGTTAGGTTAGATAGTCAGGTTGGGTTAGTTAGTCGAGTTAGGTTGATAGTCAAGTTGGATTATATGGTCATAATTTCGATTTTTTAAATTTTTTTCATTCTGAAAATTTGAATTTGAAATTGATATAACCCAACCTGAGTAAGGTTAGGTTAGGTTAGGTAGATAGTCAGGTTGGGTTGGTTAGTCAGGTTAGGTTGATAGTCAAGTTGGGTTACATATTCATAATTTCGATTTTTTTTTATTTTGAAAATTCGAATTTGAAATTGATCCAACCTGAGTTAGGTTGGGTTAGGTTAGATAGTCAGCTTGGGTTAGTTAGTCAGGTTAGGTTGATAGTCAAGTTGTGTTACGAAGTCATTCTTTCGATTTTTGTAAAAAACATTCATTTCGAAAATTCGAATTTGAAATTGATCTAACCCTACCTGAGTTAGTTAAGTTAGGTTAGGTTAGATAGTCAGGTTGGGTTAGTTAGTCAAGTTAGGTTAGAGAATCAAGTTGGGTTACAAAGTCATAATTTCGATTGTTCAAAAAAAAAATCATTTCAAAAATTCGAATTCGAAATTGAACTAACCCAACCTGAGTTAGTTAAGTTAGGTTAGGTTAGGTTAGATAGTCAAGTTGGGTTAGTTAGTCAGGTTAGGTTGATAGTCAAGTTGGGTAACAAAGTCATTCTTTCGATTTTTGTAAAAAAAATTCATTCCGAAAATACGAATTTGAAATTGATCTAACCCTACCTGAGTTAGTTAAGTTAGGTTAGGTTAGATAGTCAGGTTGGGTTAGTTAGTCAGGTTAGGTTAGATAGTCAAGTTGGGTTACAAAGTCATTCTTTCGATTATTATAAGAAAAAATTCATTTCGAAAATTCGAATTTGAAATTGATCTAACCCTACCTGAGTTAGTTAAGTTAGGTTAGGTTAGATAGTCAGGTTGGGTTAGTTAGTCAGGTTAGGTTAGAGAATCAAGTTGGGTTACAAAGTCATAATTTCGATTTTTCTAAAAAAAAATCATTTCAAAAATACGAATTCGAAATTGAACTAACCCAACCTGAGTTAGTTAAGTTAGGTTAGGTTAGGTTAGATAGTCAGGTTGGGTTAGTTAGTCGAGTTAGGTTGATAGTCAAGTTGGATTATATGGTCATAATTTCGATTTTTTTAATTTTTTTCATTCTGAAAATTTGAATTTGAAATTGATCTAACCCAACCTGAGTAAGGTTAGGTTAGGTTAGGTAGATAGTCAGGTTGGGTTGGTTAGTCATGTTAGGTTGATAGTCAAGTTGGGTTACATATTCATAATTTCGATTTTTTTTTATTTTGAAAAATCGAATTTGAAATTGATCCAACCCTACCTGAGTTAGTTAAGTTAGGTTAGGTTAGGTTAGATAGTCAGGTTGGGTTAGTTAGTCAGGTTAGGTTGATAGTCAAGTTGGGTTATATGGTCATGATTTCGATTTTTTTAATTTTTTTGATTCTGAAAATTTGAATTTGAAATTGATCTAACCCAACCTGAGTTAGGTTAGGTTAGGTTAGGTAGATAGTCAGATTGGGTTGGTTAGTCAGGTTAGGTTGATAGTCAAGTTGGGTAACAAAGTCATTCTTTCGATTTTTGTAAAAAAAATTCATTCCGAAAATACGAATTTGAAATTGATCTAACCCTACCTGAGTTAGTTAAGTTAGGTTAGGTTAGATAGTCAGGTTGGGTTAGTTAGTCAGGTTAGGTTAGATAGTCAAGTTGGGTTACAAAGTCATAATTTCGATTTTTCAAAAAAAAAAATCATTTCAAAAATTCGAATTCGAAATTGATCTAACGCAACCTGAGTTAGTTAAGTTAGGTTAGGTTAGGTTAGATAGTCAGGTTGGGTTGGTTAGTCAGGTTAGGTTGATTGTCAAGTTGGGTTACATGATCATAATTTCGATTATTTTTCATAATTTCGGAAATTCGAATTTGAAATTGATCCAACCCAACCTGAGTTAGGTTGGGTTAGGTTAGATAGTCAGGTTGGGTTAGTTAGTCAAGTTGATAGTCAAGTTGGGTTAAATAATCATAATTTCGATTTTTTTTCCCAATTTTGGAAATTCGAATTTGAAATTGATCCAACCCAACCTGAGTTATGTTGGGTTAGGTTAGATAGTCAGGTTGGGTTAGTTAGTCAAGTTGATAGTCAAGTTGAGTTACATATTCATAATTTCGATTTTTTTGTTCATTTTGAAAATTCGAATTTGAAATTGAACCAACCCAACCTGAGTTAGTTTAGGTAAGGTTAGATAGTCAGGTTGGGTTAGTTAGTCAGGTTAGGTTGATAGTCAAGTTGGGTTATATGGTCATAATTTCGATTTTTTAAATTTTTTTTCATTCTGAAAATTCGAATTTGAAATTGATCTAACCCAACCTGAGTTAGGTTAGGTTAGGTTAGGTTAGATAGTCAGGTTGGGTTAGTTAGTCAGGTTAGGTTAGAGAATCAAGTTGGGTTACAAAGTCATAATTTCGATTTTTCAAAAAAAAAATCATTTCAAAAATTCGAATTCGAAATTGAACTAACCCAACCTGAGTTAGTTAAGTTAGGTTAGGTTAGGTTAGATAGTCAGGTTGGGTTAGTTAGTCAGGTTAGGTTGATAGTCAAGTTGGGTTACATGGTCATAATTTCGATTTTTTTAATTTTTTTCATTCTGAAAATTTGAATTTGAAATTGATCTAACCCTACCTGAGTTAGTTAAGTTAGGTAAGGTTAGATAGTCAGGTTGGGTTAGTTAGTCAGGTTACGTTAGAGAATCAGGTTGGGTTACAAAGTCATAATTTCGATTTTTCAAAAAAAAAACATTTCAAAAATTCGAATTCGAAATTGAACTAACCCAACCTGAGTTAGTTAAGTTAGGTTAGGTTAGTAGATAGTCAGGTTGGGTTAGTTAGTCAGGTTAGGTTGATAGTCAAGTTGGGTTATATGGTCATAATTTCGATTTTTTTTATTTTTTTTCATTCTGAAAATTTGAATTTGAAACTGATCTAACCCAACCTTAGTAAGGTTATGTTAGGTTAGGTAGATAGTCAGGTTGGGTTGGTTAGTCAGGTTAGGTTGATAGTCAAGTTGGGTTACATGATCATAATTTCGATTTTTTTTCCTAATTTTGGAAATTCGAATTTGAAATTGATCCAACCCAACCTGAGTTAGTTTAGGTTAGGTTAGATAGTCAGGTTGGGTTAGTTACTCAGGTTGGGTTGATAGTCAAGTTGGGTTATATGGTCATAATTTCGATTTTTTAAATTTTTTTCATTCTGAAAATTAGAATTTGAAATTGATATAACCCAACCTGAGTAAGGTTAGGTTAGGTTAGGTAGATAGTCAGGTTGGGTTGGTTAGTCAGGTTAGGTTGATAGTCAAGTTGGGTTATATGGTCATGATTTCGATTTTTTTAATTTTTTTGATTCTGAAAATTTGAATTTGAAATTGATCTAACCCAACCTGAGTTAGGTTAGGTTAGGTTAGGTAGATAGTCAGGTTGGGTTGGTTAGTCAGGTTAGGTTGATAGTCAAGTTGGGTAACAAAGTCATTCTTTCGATTTTTGTAAAAAAAATTCATTTCGAAAATTCGAATTTGAAATTGATCTAACCCTACCTGAGTTAGTTAAGTTAGGTTAGGTTAGGTTAGATAGTCAGGTTGGGTTAGTTAGTCAAGTTAGTTTAGAGAATCAAGTTGGGTTACAAAGTCATAATTTCGATTGTTCAAAAAAAAAATCATTTCAAAAATTCGAATTCGAAATTGAACTAACCCAACCTGAGTTAGTTAAGTTAGGTTAGGTTAGGTTAGATAGTCAAGTTGGGTTAGTTAGTCAGGTTAGGTTGATAGTCAAGTTGGGTAACAAAGTCATTCTTTCGATTTTTGTAAAAAAAATTCATTCCGAAAATACGAATTTGAAATTGATCTAACCCTACCTGAGTTAGTTAAGTTAGGTTAGGTTAGATAGTCAGGTTGGGTTAGTTAGTCAGGTTAGGTTAGATAGTCAAGTTGGGTTACAAAGTCATTCTTTCGATTATTATAAGAAAATATTCATTTCGAAAATTCGAATTTGAAATTGATCTAACCCTACCTGAGTTAGTTAAGTTAGGTTAGGTTAGATAGTCAGGTTGGGTTAGTTAGTCAGGTTAGGTTAGAGAATCAAGTTGGGTTACAAAGTCATAATTTCGATTTTTCTAAAAAAAAATCATTTCAAAAATACGAATTCGAAATTGAACTAACCCAACCTGAGTTAGTTAAGTTAGGTTAGGTTAGGTTAGATAGTCAGGTTGGGTTAGTTAGTCGAGTTAGGTTGATAGTCAAGTTGGATTATATGGTCATAATTTCGATTTTTTAAATTTTTTTCATTCTGAAAATTTGAATTTGAAATTGATATAACCCAACCTGAGTAAGGTTAGGTTAGGTTAGGTAGATAGTCAGGTTGGGTTGGTTAGTCAGGTTAGGTTGATAGTCAAGTTGGGTTATATGGTCATGATTTCGATTTTTTTAATTTTTTTGAATCTGAAAATTTGAATTTGAAATTGATCTAACCCAACCTGAGTTAGGTTAGGTTAGGTTAGGTAGATAGTCAGGTTGGGTTGGTTAGTCAGGTTAGGTTGATAGTCAAGTTGGGTAACAAAGTCATTCTTTCGATTTTTGTAAAAAAAATTCATTTCGAAAATTCGAATTTGAAATTGATCTAACCCTACCTGAGTTAGTTAAGTTAGGTTAGGTTAGATAGTCAAGTTGGGTTACAAAGTCATAATTTCGATTTTTCAAAAAAAAATCATTTCAAAAATTCGAATTCGAAATTGATCTAACGCAACCTGAGTTAGTTAAGTTAGGTTAGGTTAAGTTAGATAGTCAGGTTGGGTTAGTTAGTCAGGATAGGTTGATAGTCAAGTTGGGTTATATGGTCATAATTTCGATTATTTTTCATAATTTCGGAAATTCGAATTTGAAATTGATCCAACCCAACCTGAGTTAGGTTGGGTTAGGTTAGATAGTCAGGTTGGGTTAGTTAGTCAAGTTGATAGTCAAGTTGAGTTACATATTCATAATTTCGATTTTTTTGTTCATTTTGAAAATTCGAATTTGAAATTGATCCAACCCAACCTGAGTTAGTTTAGGTAAGGTTAGATAGTCAGGTTGGGTTAGTTAGTCAGGTTAGGTTGATAGTCAAGTTGGGGTGTATGGTCATAATTTCGATTTTTTAAATTTTTTTTCATTCTGAAAATTCGAATTTGAAATTGATCTAACCCAACCTGAGTTAGGTTAGGTTAGGTTAGATAGTCAGGTTGGGTTAGTTAGTCAGGTTAGGTTAGATAGTCAAGTTGGGTTACAAAGTCATTCTTTAGATTATTATAAGAAAAAATTCATTTCGAAAATTCGAATTTGAAATTGATCTAACCCTACCTGAGTTAGTTGAGTTAGGTTACGTTAAATAGTCAGGTTGGGTTAGTTAGTCAGGTTAGGTTAGAGAATCAAGTTGGGTTACAAAGTCATAATTTCGATTTTTCAAAAAAAAAATCATTTCAAAAATTCGAATTCGAAATTGAACTAACCCAACCTGAGTTAGTTAAGTTAGGTTAGGTTAAGTTAGATAGTCAGGTTGGGTTAGTTAGTCAGGATAGGTTGATAGTCAAGTTGGGTTATATGGTCATAATTTCGATTTTTTTATTTTTTTCATTCTGAAAATTTGAATTTGAAATTGATCTAACCCAACCTGAGTAAGGTTAGGTTAGGTTAGGTAGATAGTCAGGTTGGGTTGGTTAGTCAGGTTAGGTTGATAGTCAAGTTGGGTTATATGGTCATGATTTCGATTTTTTTAATTTTTTTGATTCTGAAAATTTGAATTTGAAATTGATCTAACCCAACCTGAGTTAGGTTAGGTTAGGTAAGGTAGATAAACAGGTTGGGTTGGTTAGTCAGGTTAGGTTGATAGTCAAGTTGGGTAACAAAGTCATTCTTTCGATTTTTGTAAAAAAAATTCAATTCGAAAATTCGAATTTGAAATTGATCTAACCCTACCTGAGTTAGTTAAGTTAGGTTAGGTTAGATAGTCAGGTTGGGTTAGTTAGTCAGGTTAGGTTAGATAGTCAAGTTGGGTTACAAAGTCATAATTTCGATTTTTCAAAAAAAAATCATTTCAAAAATTCGAATTCGAAATTGATCTAACGCAACCTGAGTTAGTTAAGTTAGGTTAGGTTAGGTTAGATAGTCAGGTTAGGTTAGATAGTCAGGTTGGGTTGGTTAGTCAGGTTAGGTTGATAGTCAAGTTGGGTTACATGATCATAATTTCGATTATTTTTCATAATTTCGGAAATTCGAATTTGAAATTGATCCAACCCAACCTGAGTTAGGTTGGGTTAGGTTAGATAGTCAGGTTGGGTTAGTTAGTCAAGTTGATAGTCAAGTTGGGTTACATGATCATAATTTCGATTTTTTTTCCTAATTTTGGAAATTCGAATTTGAAATTGATCCAACCCAACCTGAGTTAGTTTAGGTTAGGTTAGATAGTCAGGTTGGGTTAGTTACTCAGGTTAGGTTGATAGTCAAGTTGGGTTATATGGTCATAATTTCGATTTTTTAAATTTTTTCATTCTGAAAATTTGAATTTGAAATTGAACTAACCCAACCTGAGTAAGGTTAGGTTAGGTTAGGTAGATAGTCAGGTTGGGTTGGTTAGTCAGGTTAGGTTGATAGTCAAGTTGGGTTACATATTCATAATTTCGATTTTTTTTTATTTTGAAAATTCGAATTTGAAATTGATCCAACCTGAGTTAGGTTGGGTTAGGTTAGATAGTCAGCTTGGGTTAGTTAGTCAGGTTAGGTTGATAGTCAAGTTGTGTTACGAAGTCATTCTTTCGATTTTTGTAAAAAACATTCATTTCGAAAATTCGAATTTGAAATTGATCTAACCCTACCTGAGTTAGTTAAGTTAGGTTAGGTTAGATAGTCAGGTTGGGTTAGTTAGTCAAGTTAGGTTAGAGAATCAAGTTGGGTTACAAAGTCATAATTTCGATTGTTCAAAAAAAAAATCATTTCAAAAATTCGAATTCGAAATTGAACTAACCCAACCTGAGTTAGTTAAGTTAGGTTAGGTTAGGTTAGATAGTCAAGTTGGGTTAGTTAGTCAGGTTAGGTTGATAGTCAAGTTGGGTAACAAAGTCATTCTTTCGATTTTTGTAAAAAAAATTCATTCCGAAAATACGAATTTGAAATTGATCTAACCCTACCTGAGTTAGTTAAGTTAGGTTAGGTTAGATAGTCAGGTTGGGTTAGTTAGTCAGGTTAGGTTAGATAGTCAAGTTGGGTTACAAAGTCATTCTTTCGATTATTATAAGAAAAAATTCATTTCGAAAATTCGAATTTGAAATTGATCTAACCCTACCTGAGTTAGTTAAGTTAGGTTAGGTTAGATAGTCAGGTTGGGTTAGTTAGTCAGGTTAGGTTAGAGAATCAAGTTGGGTTACAAAGTCATAATTTCGATTTTTCTAAAAAAAAATCATTTCAAAAATACGAATTCGAAATTGAACTAACCCAACCTGAGTTAGTTAAGTTAGGTTAGGTTAGGTTAGATAGTCAGGTTGGGTTAGTTAGTCGAGTTAGGTTGATAGTCAAGTTGGATTATATGGTCATAATTTCGATTTTTTTAATTTTTTTCATTCTGAAAATTTGAATTTGAAATTGATCTAACCCAACCTGAGTAAGGTTAGGTTAGGTTAGGTAGATAGTCAGGTTGGGTTGGTTAGTCAGGTTAGGTTAGATAGTCAAGTTGGGTTACAAAGTCATAATTTCGATTTTTATTTAATTTGAAAATTCGAATTTGAAATTGATCCAACCCAACCTGAGTTAGGTTGGGTTAGGTTAGATAGTCAGGTTGGGTTAGTTAGTCAAGTTGATAGTCAAGTTGAGTTACATATTCGTAATTTCGATTTTTTTGTTCATTTTGAAAATTCGAATTCGAAATTGATCCAACCCAACCTGAGTTAGTTTAGGTAAGGTTAGATAGTCAGGTTGGGTTAGTTAGTCAGGTTAGGTTGATAGTCAAGTTGGGTTATATGGTCATAATTTCGATTTTTTAAATTTTTTTTCATTCTGAAAATTCGAATTTGAAATTGATCTAACCCAACCTGAGTTAGGTTAGGTTAGGTTAGGTTAGATAGTCAGGTTGGGTTAGTTGGTCAGGTTAGGTTAGATAGTCAAGTTGGGTTACAAAGTCATTCTTTCGATTATTATAAGAAAAAATTCATTTCGAAAATTCGAATTTGAAATTGATCTAACCCTACCTGAGTTAGTTGAGTTAGGTTACGTTAGATAGTCAGGTTGGGTTAGTTAGTCAGGTTAGGTTAGAGAATCAAGTTGGGTTACAAAGTCATAATTTCGATTTTTCAAAACAAAAATCATTTCAAAAATTCGAATTCGAAATTGAACTAACCCAACCTGAGTTAGTTAAGTTAGGTTAGGTTAGGTTAGATAGTCAGGTTGGGTTGGATAGTCAGGTTAGGTTGATAGTCAAGTTGGGTTACATGATCATAATTTCGATTATTTTTCGTAATTTCGGAAATTCGAATTTGAAATTGATCCAACCCAACCTGAGTTAGGTTGGGTTAGGTTAGATTGTTAGGTTGGGTTAGTTAGTCAGGTTAGGTTGATAGTCAAGTTGGGTTATATGGTCATAATTTCGATTTTTTTAATTTTTTTCATTCTGAAAATTTGAATTTGAAATTGATCTAACCCAACCTGAGTAAGGTTAGGTTGGGTTAGGTAGATAGTCAGGTTGGGTTGGTTAGTCAGGTTAGGTTAGATAGTCAAGTTGGGTTACAAAGTCTTAATTTCGATTTTTTTTTAATTTGAAAATTCGAATTTGAAATTGATCCAACCCAACCTGAGTTAGGTTGGGTTAGGTTAGATAGTCAGGTTGGGTTAGTTAGTCAAGTTGATAGTCAAGTTGAGTTACATATTCGTAATTTCGATTTTTTTGTTCATTTTGAAAATTCGAATTTGAAATTGATCCAACCCAACCTGAGTTAGTTTAGGTAAGGTTAGATAGTCAGGTTGGGTTGGTTAGTCAGGTTAGGTTGATAGTCAAGTTGGGTTATATGGTCATAATTTCGATTTTTTAAATTTTTTTTCATTCTGAAAATTCGAATTTGAAATTGATCTAACCCAACCTGAGTTAGGTTAGGTTAGGTTAGGTTAGGATTTTTTTTTATTTTGAAAAATCGAATTTGAAATTGATCCAACCCAACCTGAGTTAGTTTAGGTAAGGTTAGATAGTCAGGTTGGGTTGGTTAGTCAGGTTAGGTTGATAGTCAAGTTGGGTTATATGGTCATAATTTCGATTTTTTAAATTTTTTTTCATTCTGAAAATTCGAATTTGAAATTGATCTAACCCAACCTGAGTTAGGTTAGGTTAGGTTAGGTTAGATAGTCAGGTTGGGTTAGTTAGTCAGGTTAGGTTAGATAGTCAAGTTGGGTTACAAAGTCATTCTTTCGATTATTATAAGAAAAAATTCATTTCGAAAATTCGAATTTGAAATTGATCTAACCCTACCTGAGTTAGTTGAGTTAGGTTACGTTAGATAGTCAGGTTAGGTTAGAGAATCAAGTTGGGTTACAAAGTCATAATTTCGATTTTTCAAAAAAAAATCATTTCAAAAATTCGAATTCGAAATTGAACTAACCCAACCTGAGTTAGTTAAGTTAGGTTAGGTTAGGTTAGATAGTCAGGTTGGGTTAGTTAGTCAGGTTAGGTTGATAGTCAAGTTGGGTTATATGGTCATAATTTCGATTTTTTTATTTTTTTCATTCTGAAAATTTGAATTTGAAATTGATCTAACCCAACCTGAGTAAGGTTAGGTTAGGTTAGGTAGATAGTCAGGTTGGGTTGGTTAGTCAGGTTAGGTTGATGGTCAAGTTGGGTTACATGATCATAATTTCGATTTTTTTTCCTAATTTTGGAAATTCGAATTTGAAATTGATCCAACCCAACCTGAGTTAGTTTAGGTTAGGTTAGATAGTCAGGTTGGGTTAGTTACTCAGGTTAGGTTGATAGTCAAGTTGGGTTATATGGTCATAATTTCGATTTTTTAAATTTTTTTCATTCTGAAAATTAGAATTTGAAATTGATCTAACCCAACCTGAGTAAGGTTAGGTTAGGTTAGGTAGATAGTCAGGTTGATTTGGTTAGTCAGGTTAGGTTGATAGTCAAGTTGGGTTACATATTCATAATTTCGATTTTTTTTTATTTTGAAAAATCGAATTTGAAATTGATCCAACCCAACCTGAGTTAGGTTGGGTTAGGTTAGATAGTCAGCTTGGGTTAGTTAGTCAGGTTAGGTTGATAGTCAAGTTGTGTTACGAAGTCATTCTTTCGATTTTTGTAAAAAACATTCATTTCGAAAATTCGAATTTGAAATTGATCTAACCCTACCTGAGTTAGTTAAGATAGGTTAGGTTAGGTTAGATAGTCAGGTTGGGTTAGTTAGTCAGGTTAGGTTGATAGTCAAGTTGGGTTATATGGTCATGATTTCGATTTTTTTAATTTTTTTGATTCTGAAAATTTGAATTTGAAATTGATCTAACCCAACCTGAGTTAGGTTAGGTTAGGTTAGGTAGATAGTCAGGTTAGGTTAGGTTAGATAGTCAGGTTGGGTTGGATAGTCAGGTTAGGTTGATAGTCAAGTTGGGTTACATGATCATAGTTTCGATTATTTTTCGTAATTTCGGAAATTCGAATTTGAAATTGATCCAACCCAACCTGAGTTAGGTTGGGTTAGGTTAGATAGTCAGCTTGGGTTAGTTAGTCAGGTTAGGTTGATAGTCAAGTTGGGATATTTGGTCATAATTTCGATTTTTTTTTATTTTTTTCCATTCTGATAATTCGAATTTGAAAAAGATATAAGTCAACCTGAGTTAGGTTAGGTTAGGTTAGGTTAGGTAGTCAGGTTGGGTTAGTTAGTCAGGTTAGGTTAGATAGTCAAGTTGGGTTACAAAGTCATAATTATGATTTTTCAAAAAAAAAATCATTTCGAAAATTCGAGTTTGAAATTGATCCAACCCAACCTGAGTTAGGTTAGGTTAGATAGTCAGGTTGGGTTAGTTAGTCAGGTTAAGTTAGATAGTCAAGTTGGGTTACAAAGTCATAATTTCGATTTTTCAAAAAAAAAATCATTCCGAAAATTCGAATTTGAAATTGATCTAACCCAACCTAAGTTAGGTTAGGTTAGGTTAGGTTAGATAGTCAGGTTGGGTAAGTTAGTCAGGTTAAGTTGATAGTCAAGTTGGGTTATATGGTCATAATTTCGATTTTTTCAATTTTTTTCATTTCGAAAATTCGAGTTTGAAATTGATCTAACCCTACCTGAGTTAGTTAGGTTAGGTTAGGTTAGATAGTCAGGTTGGGTTGGTTAGTCAGGTTAGGTTGATAGTCAAGTTGGGTTACATGATCATAATTTCGATTATTTTTCATAATTTCGGAAATTCGTATTTGAAATTGATCCAACCCAACCTGAGTTAGGTTGGGTTAGGTAAGATAGTCAGGTTGGGTTAGTTAGTCAAGTTGATAGTCAAGTTGGGTTACATAATCATAATTTCGATTTTTTTTCCTAATTTTGGAAATTCGAATTTGACATTGATCCAACCCAACCTGAGTTAGGTTAGGTTAGGTTAGGTTAGATAGTCAGGTTGGGTTAGTTAGTCAGGTTAGGTTAGATAGTCAAGTTGGGTTACAAAGTCATTCTTTCGATTATTGTAAGAAAAAATTCATTTCGAAAATTCGAATTTGAAATTGATCTAACCCTACCTGAGTTAGTTAAGTTAGGTTAGGTTAGATAGTCAGGTTGGGTTAGTTAGTCAGGTTAGGTTAGAGAATCAAGTTGGGTTACAGAGTCATAATTTCGATTTTTCAAAAAAAAAACATTTCAAAAATTCGAATTCGAAATTGAACTAACCCAACCTGAGTTAGTTAAGTTAGGTTAGGTTAGGTTAGATAGTCAGGTTGGGTTAGTTAGTCAGGTTAGGTTGATAGTCAAGTTGGGTAATATGGTCATAATTTCGATTTTTTTTATTTTTTTTATTCTGAAAATTTGAATTTGAAATTGATCTAACCCAACCTGAGTAAGGTTAGGTTAGGTTAGGTAGATAGTCAGGTTGGGTTGGTTAGTCAGGTTAGGTTGATAGTCAAGTTGGGTTACATGATCATAATTTCGATTTTTTTTCCTAATTTTGGAAATTCGAATTTGAAATTGATCCAACCCAACCTGAGTTAGTTTAGGTTAGGTTAGATAGTCAGGTTGGGTTAGTTACTCAGGTTAGGTTGATAGTCAAGTTGGGTTATATGGTCATAATTTCGATTTTTTAAATTTTTTTCATTCTGAAAATTAGAATTTGAAATTGATCTAACCCAACCTGAGTAAGGTTAGGTTAGGTTAGGTAGATAGTCAGGTTGGGTTGGTTAGTCAGGTTAGGTTGATAGTCAAGTTGGGTTATATGGTCATGATTTCGATTTTTTTAATTTTTTTGATTCTGAAAATTTGAATTTGAAATTGATCTAACCCAACCTGAGTTAGGTTAGGTTAGGTTAGGTAGATAGTCAGGTTGGGTTGGTTAGTCAGGTTAGGTTGATAGTCAAGTTGGGTAACAAAGTCATTCTTTCGATTTTTGTAAAAAAAATTCATTTCGAAAATTCGAATTTGAAATTGATCTAACCCTACCTGAGTTAGTTAAGTTAGGTTAGGTTAGATAGTCAGGTTGGGTTAGTTAGTCAGGTTAGGTTAGATAGTCAAGTTCGGTTACAAAGTCATAATTTCGATTTTTCAAAAAAAAAATCATTTCAAAAATTCGAATTCGAAATTGATCTAACGCAACCTGAGTTAGTTAAGTAAGGTTAGGTTAGGTTAGATAGTCAGGTTGGGTTGGTTAGTCAGGTTAGGTTGATAGTCAAGTTGGGTTACATGATCATAATTTCGATTTTTTTTCCTAATTTTGGAAATTCGAATTTGAAATTGATCCAACCCAACCTGAGTTAGTTTAGGTTAGGTTAGATAGTCAGGTTGGGTTAGTTACTCAGGTTGGGTTGATAGTCAAGTTGGGTTATATGGTCATAATTTCGATTTTTTAAATTTTTTTCATTCTGAAAATTAGAATTTGAAATTGATATAACCCAACCTGAGTAAGGTTAGGTTAGGTTAGGTAGATAGTCAGGTTGGGTTGGTTAGTCAGGTTAGGTTGATAGTCAAGTTGGGTTATATGGTCATGATTTCGATTTTTTTAATTTTTTTGATTCTGAAAATTTGAATTTGAAATTGATCTAACCCAACCTGAGTTAGGTTAGGTTAGGTTAGGTAGATAGTCAGGTTGGGTTGGTTAGTCAGGTTAGGTTGATAGTCAAGTTGGGTAACAAAGTCATTCTTTCGATTTTTGTAAAAAAAATTCATTTCGAAAATTCGAATTTGAAATTGATCTAACCCTACCTGAGTTAGTTAAGTTAGGTTAGGTTAGGTTAGATAGTCAGGTTGGGTTAGTTAGTCAAGTTAGTTTAGAGAATCAAGTTGGGTTACAAAGTCATAATTTCGATTGTTCAAAAAAAAAATCATTTCAAAAATTCGAATTCGAAATTGAACTAACCCAACCTGAGTTAGTTAAGTTAGGTTAGGTTAGGTTAGATAGTCAAGTTGGGTTAGTTAGTCAGGTTAGGTTGATAGTCAAGTTGGGTAACAAAGTCATTCTTTCGATTTTTGTAAAAAAAATTCATTCCGAAAATACGAATTTGAAATTGATCTAACCCTACCTGAGTTAGTTAAGTTAGGTTAGGTTAGATAGTCAGGTTGGGTTAGTTAGTCAGGTTAGGTTAGATAGTCAAGTTGGGTTACAAAGTCATTCTTTCGATTATTATAAGAAAATATTCATTTCGAAAATTCGAATTTGAAATTGATCTAACCCTACCTGAGTTAGTTAAGTTAGGTTAGGTTAGATAGTCAGGTTGGGTTAGTTAGTCAGGTTAGGTTAGAGAATCAAGTTGGGTTACAAAGTCATAATTTCGATTTTTCTAAAAAAAAATCATTTCAAAAATACGAATTCGAAATTGAACTAACCCAACCTGAGTTAGTTAAGTTAGGTTAGGTTAGGTTAGATAGTCAGGTTGGGTTAGTTAGTCGAGTTAGGTTGATAGTCAAGTTGGATTATATGGTCATAATTTCGATTTTTTAAATTTTTTTCATTCTGAAAATTTGAATTTGAAATTGATATAACCCAACCTGAGTAAGGTTAGGTTAGGTTAGGTAGATAGTCAGGTTGGGTTGGTTAGTCAGGTTAGGTTGATAGTCAAGTTGGGTTACATATTCATAATTTCGATTTTTTTTTATTTTGAAAATTCGAATTTGAAATTGATCCAACCTGAGTTAGGTTGGGTTAGGTTAGATAGTCAGCTTGGGTTAGTTAGTCAGGTTAGGTTGATAGTCAAGTTGTGTTACGAAGTCATTCTTTCGATTTTTGTAAAAAACATTCATTTCGAAAATTCGAATTTGAAATTGATCTAACCCTACCTGAGTTAGTTAAGTTAGGTTAGGTTAGATAGTCAGGTTGGGTTAGTTAGTCAAGTTAGGTTAGAGAATCAAGTTGGGTTACAAAGTCATAATTTCGATTGTTCAAAAAAAAAATCATTTCAAAAATTCGAATTCGAAATTGAACTAACCCAACCTGAGTTAGTTAAGTTAGGTTAGGTTAGGTTAGATAGTCAAGTTGGGTTAGTTAGTCAGGTTAGGTTGATAGTCAAGTTGGGTAACAAAGTCATTCTTTCGATTTTTGTAAAAAAAATTCATTCCGAAAATACGAATTTGAAATTGATCTAACCCTACCTGAGTTAGTTAAGTTAGGTTAGGTTAGATAGTCAGGTTGGGTTAGTTAGTCAGGTTAGGTTAGATAGTCAAGTTGGGTTACAAAGTCATTCTTTCGATTATTATAAGAAAAAATTCATTTCGAAAATTCGAATTTGAAATTGATCTAACCCTACCTGAGTTAGTTAAGTTAGGTTAGGTTAGATAGTCAGGTTGGGTTAGTTAGTCAGGTTAGGTTAGAGAATCAAGTTGGGTTACAAAGTCATAATTTCGATTTTTCTAAAAAAAAATCATTTCAAAAATACGAATTCGAAATTGAACTAACCCAACCTGAGTTAGTTAAGTTAGGTTAGGTTAGGTTAGATAGTCAGGTTGGGTTAGTTAGTCGAGTTAGGTTGATAGTCAAGTTGGATTATATGGTCATAATTTCGATTTTTTTAATTTTTTTCATTCTGAAAATTTGAATTTGAAATTGATCTAACCCAACCTGAGTAAGGTTAGGTTAGGTTAGGTAGATAGTCAGGTTGGGTTGGTTAGTCATGTTAGGTTGATAGTCAAGTTGGGTTACATATTCATAATTTCGATTTTTTTTTATTTTGAAAAATCGAATTTGAAATTGATCCAACCCTACCTGAGTTAGTTAAGTTAGGTTAGGTTAGGTTAGATAGTCAGGTTGGGTTAGTTAGTCAGGTTAGGTTGATAGTCAAGTTGGGTTATATGGTCATGATTTCGATTTTTTTAATTTTTTTGATTCTGAAAATTTGAATTTGAAATTGATCTAACCCAACCTGAGTTAGGTTAGGTTAGGTTAGGTAGATAGTCAGATTGGGTTGGTTAGTCAGGTTAGGTTGATAGTCAAGTTGGGTAACAAAGTCATTCTTTCGATTTTTGTAAAAAAAATTCATTCCGAAAATACGAATTTGAAATTGATCTAACCCTACCTGAGTTAGTTAAGTTAGGTTAGGTTAGATAGTCAGGTTGGGTTAGTTAGTCAGGTTAGGTTAGATAGTCAAGTTGGGTTACAAAGTCATAATTTCGATTTTTCAAAAAAAAAAATCATTTCAAAAATTCGAATTCGAAATTGATCTAACGCAACCTGAGTTAGTTAAGTTAGGTTAGGTTAGGTTAGATAGTCAGGTTGGGTTGGTTAGTCAGGTTAGGTTGATTGTCAAGTTGGGTTACATGATCATAATTTCGATTATTTTTCATAATTTCGGAAATTCGAATTTGAAATTGATCCAACCCAACCTGAGTTAGGTTGGGTTAGGTTAGATAGTCAGGTTGGGTTAGTTAGTCAAGTTGATAGTCAAGTTGGGTTAAATAATCATAATTTCGATTTTTTTTCCCAATTTTGGAAATTCGAATTTGAAATTGATCCAACCCAACCTGAGTTATGTTGGGTTAGGTTAGATAGTCAGGTTGGGTTAGTTAGTCAAGTTGATAGTCAAGTTGAGTTACATATTCATAATTTCGATTTTTTTGTTCATTTTGAAAATTCGAATTTGAAATTGAACCAACCCAACCTGAGTTAGTTTAGGTAAGGTTAGATAGTCAGGTTGGGTTAGTTAGTCAGGTTAGGTTGATAGTCAAGTTGGGTTATATGGTCATAATTTCGATTTTTTAAATTTTTTTTCATTCTGAAAATTCGAATTTGAAATTGATCTAACCCAACCTGAGTTAGGTTAGGTTAGGTTAGGTTAGATAGTCAGGTTGGGTTAGTTAGTCAGGTTAGGTTAGAGAATCAAGTTGGGTTACAAAGTCATAATTTCGATTTTTCAAAAAAAAAATCATTTCAAAAATTCGAATTCGAAATTGAACTAACCCAACCTGAGTTAGTTAAGTTAGGTTAGGTTAGGTTAGATAGTCAGGTTGGGTTAGTTAGTCAGGTTAGGTTGATAGTCAAGTTGGGTTACATGGTCATAATTTCGATTTTTTTAATTTTTTTCATTCTGAAAATTTGAATTTGAAATTGATCTAACCCTACCTGAGTTAGTTAAGTTAGGTAAGGTTAGATAGTCAGGTTGGGTTAGTTAGTCAGGTTACGTTAGAGAATCAGGTTGGGTTACAAAGTCATAATTTCGATTTTTCAAAAAAAAAACATTTCAAAAATTCGAATTCGAAATTGAACTAACCCAACCTGAGTTAGTTAAGTTAGGTTAGGTTAGTAGATAGTCAGGTTGGGTTAGTTAGTCAGGTTAGGTTGATAGTCAAGTTGGGTTATATGGTCATAATTTCGATTTTTTTTATTTTTTTTCATTCTGAAAATTTGAATTTGAAACTGATCTAACCCAACCTTAGTAAGGTTATGTTAGGTTAGGTAGATAGTCAGGTTGGGTTGGTTAGTCAGGTTAGGTTGATAGTCAAGTTGGGTTACATGATCATAATTTCGATTTTTTTTCCTAATTTTGGAAATTCGAATTTGAAATTGATCCAACCCAACCTGAGTTAGTTTAGGTTAGGTTAGATAGTCAGGTTGGGTTAGTTACTCAGGTTGGGTTGATAGTCAAGTTGGGTTATATGGTCATAATTTCGATTTTTTAAATTTTTTTCATTCTGAAAATTAGAATTTGAAATTGATATAACCCAACCTGAGTAAGGTTAGGTTAGGTTAGGTAGATAGTCAGGTTGGGTTGGTTAGTCAGGTTAGGTTGATAGTCAAGTTGGGTTATATGGTCATGATTTCGATTTTTTTAATTTTTTTGATTCTGAAAATTTGAATTTGAAATTGATCTAACCCAACCTGAGTTAGGTTAGGTTAGGTTAGGTAGATAGTCAGGTTGGGTTGGTTAGTCAGGTTAGGTTGATAGTCAAGTTGGGTAACAAAGTCATTCTTTCGATTTTTGTAAAAAAAATTCATTTCGAAAATTCGAATTTGAAATTGATCTAACCCTACCTGAGTTAGTTAAGTTAGGTTAGGTTAGGTTAGATAGTCAGGTTGGGTTAGTTAGTCAAGTTAGTTTAGAGAATCAAGTTGGGTTACAAAGTCATAATTTCGATTGTTCAAAAAAAAAATCATTTCAAAAATTCGAATTCGAAATTGAACTAACCCAACCTGAGTTAGTTAAGTTAGGTTAGGTTAGGTTAGATAGTCAAGTTGGGTTAGTTAGTCAGGTTAGGTTGATAGTCAAGTTGGGTAACAAAGTCATTCTTTCGATTTTTGTAAAAAAAATTCATTCCGAAAATACGAATTTGAAATTGATCTAACCCTACCTGAGTTAGTTAAGTTAGGTTAGGTTAGATAGTCAGGTTGGGTTAGTTAGTCAGGTTAGGTTAGATAGTCAAGTTGGGTTACAAAGTCATTCTTTCGATTATTATAAGAAAATATTCATTTCGAAAATTCGAATTTGAAATTGATCTAACCCTACCTGAGTTAGTTAAGTTAGGTTAGGTTAGATAGTCAGGTTGGGTTAGTTAGTCAGGTTAGGTTAGAGAATCAAGTTGGGTTACAAAGTCATAATTTCGATTTTTCTAAAAAAAAATCATTTCAAAAATACGAATTCGAAATTGAACTAACCCAACCTGAGTTAGTTAAGTTAGGTTAGGTTAGGTTAGATAGTCAGGTTGGGTTAGTTAGTCGAGTTAGGTTGATAGTCAAGTTGGATTATATGGTCATAATTTCGATTTTTTAAATTTTTTTCATTCTGAAAATTTGAATTTGAAATTGATATAACCCAACCTGAGTAAGGTTAGGTTAGGTTAGGTAGATAGTCAGGTTGGGTTGGTTAGTCAGGTTAGGTTGATAGTCAAGTTGGGTTATATGGTCATGATTTCGATTTTTTTAATTTTTTTGAATCTGAAAATTTGAATTTGAAATTGATCTAACCCAACCTGAGTTAGGTTAGGTTAGGTTAGGTAGATAGTCAGGTTGGGTTGGTTAGTCAGGTTAGGTTGATAGTCAAGTTGGGTAACAAAGTCATTCTTTCGATTTTTGTAAAAAAAATTCATTTCGAAAATTCGAATTTGAAATTGATCTAACCCTACCTGAGTTAGTTAAGTTAGGTTAGGTTAGATAGTCAAGTTGGGTTACAAAGTCATAATTTCGATTTTTCAAAAAAAAATCATTTCAAAAATTCGAATTCGAAATTGATCTAACGCAACCTGAGTTAGTTAAGTTAGGTTAGGTTAAGTTAGATAGTCAGGTTGGGTTAGTTAGTCAGGATAGGTTGATAGTCAAGTTGGGTTATATGGTCATAATTTCGATTATTTTTCATAATTTCGGAAATTCGAATTTGAAATTGATCCAACCCAACCTGAGTTAGGTTGGGTTAGGTTAGATAGTCAGGTTGGGTTAGTTAGTCAAGTTGATAGTCAAGTTGAGTTACATATTCATAATTTCGATTTTTTTGTTCATTTTGAAAATTCGAATTTGAAATTGATCCAACCCAACCTGAGTTAGTTTAGGTAAGGTTAGATAGTCAGGTTGGGTTAGTTAGTCAGGTTAGGTTGATAGTCAAGTTGGGGTGTATGGTCATAATTTCGATTTTTTAAATTTTTTTTCATTCTGAAAATTCGAATTTGAAATTGATCTAACCCAACCTGAGTTAGGTTAGGTTAGGTTAGATAGTCAGGTTGGGTTAGTTAGTCAGGTTAGGTTAGATAGTCAAGTTGGGTTACAAAGTCATTCTTTAGATTATTATAAGAAAAAATTCATTTCGAAAATTCGAATTTGAAATTGATCTAACCCTACCTGAGTTAGTTGAGTTAGGTTACGTTAAATAGTCAGGTTGGGTTAGTTAGTCAGGTTAGGTTAGAGAATCAAGTTGGGTTACAAAGTCATAATTTCGATTTTTCAAAAAAAAAATCATTTCAAAAATTCGAATTCGAAATTGAACTAACCCAACCTGAGTTAGTTAAGTTAGGTTAGGTTAAGTTAGATAGTCAGGTTGGGTTAGTTAGTCAGGATAGGTTGATAGTCAAGTTGGGTTATATGGTCATAATTTCGATTTTTTTATTTTTTTCATTCTGAAAATTTGAATTTGAAATTGATCTAACCCAACCTGAGTAAGGTTAGGTTAGGTTAGGTAGATAGTCAGGTTGGGTTGGTTAGTCAGGTTAGGTTGATAGTCAAGTTGGGTTATATGGTCATGATTTCGATTTTTTTAATTTTTTTGATTCTGAAAATTTGAATTTGAAATTGATCTAACCCAACCTGAGTTAGGTTAGGTTAGGTAAGGTAGATAAACAGGTTGGGTTGGTTAGTCAGGTTAGGTTGATAGTCAAGTTGGGTAACAAAGTCATTCTTTCGATTTTTGTAAAAAAAATTCAATTCGAAAATTCGAATTTGAAATTGATCTAACCCTACCTGAGTTAGTTAAGTTAGGTTAGGTTAGATAGTCAGGTTGGGTTAGTTAGTCAGGTTAGGTTAGATAGTCAAGTTGGGTTACAAAGTCATAATTTCGATTTTTCAAAAAAAAATCATTTCAAAAATTCGAATTCGAAATTGATCTAACGCAACCTGAGTTAGTTAAGTTAGGTTAGGTTAGGTTAGATAGTCAGGTTAGGTTAGATAGTCAGGTTGGGTTGGTTAGTCAGGTTAGGTTGATAGTCAAGTTGGGTTACATGATCATAATTTCGATTATTTTTCATAATTTCGGAAATTCGAATTTGAAATTGATCCAACCCAACCTGAGTTAGGTTGGGTTAGGTTAGATAGTCAGGTTGGGTTAGTTAGTCAAGTTGATAGTCAAGTTGGGTTACATGATCATAATTTCGATTTTTTTTCCTAATTTTGGAAATTCGAATTTGAAATTGATCCAACCCAACCTGAGTTAGTTTAGGTTAGGTTAGATAGTCAGGTTGGGTTAGTTACTCAGGTTAGGTTGATAGTCAAGTTGGGTTATATGGTCATAATTTCGATTTTTTAAATTTTTTCATTCTGAAAATTTGAATTTGAAATTGAACTAACCCAACCTGAGTAAGGTTAGGTTAGGTTAGGTAGATAGTCAGGTTGGGTTGGTTAGTCAGGTTAGGTTGATAGTCAAGTTGGGTTACATATTCATAATTTCGATTTTTTTTTATTTTGAAAATTCGAATTTGAAATTGATCCAACCTGAGTTAGGTTGGGTTAGGTTAGATAGTCAGCTTGGGTTAGTTAGTCAGGTTAGGTTGATAGTCAAGTTGTGTTACGAAGTCATTCTTTCGATTTTTGTAAAAAACATTCATTTCGAAAATTCGAATTTGAAATTGATCTAACCCTACCTGAGTTAGTTAAGTTAGGTTAGGTTAGATAGTCAGGTTGGGTTAGTTAGTCAAGTTAGGTTAGAGAATCAAGTTGGGTTACAAAGTCATAATTTCGATTGTTCAAAAAAAAAATCATTTCAAAAATTCGAATTCGAAATTGAACTAACCCAACCTGAGTTAGTTAAGTTAGGTTAGGTTAGGTTAGATAGTCAAGTTGGGTTAGTTAGTCAGGTTAGGTTGATAGTCAAGTTGGGTAACAAAGTCATTCTTTCGATTTTTGTAAAAAAAATTCATTCCGAAAATACGAATTTGAAATTGATCTAACCCTACCTGAGTTAGTTAAGTTAGGTTAGGTTAGATAGTCAGGTTGGGTTAGTTAGTCAGGTTAGGTTAGATAGTCAAGTTGGGTTACAAAGTCATTCTTTCGATTATTATAAGAAAAAATTCATTTCGAAAATTCGAATTTGAAATTGATCTAACCCTACCTGAGTTAGTTAAGTTAGGTTAGGTTAGATAGTCAGGTTGGGTTAGTTAGTCAGGTTAGGTTAGAGAATCAAGTTGGGTTACAAAGTCATAATTTCGATTTTTCTAAAAAAAAATCATTTCAAAAATACGAATTCGAAATTGAACTAACCCAACCTGAGTTAGTTAAGTTAGGTTAGGTTAGGTTAGATAGTCAGGTTGGGTTAGTTAGTCGAGTTAGGTTGATAGTCAAGTTGGATTATATGGTCATAATTTCGATTTTTTTAATTTTTTTCATTCTGAAAATTTGAATTTGAAATTGATCTAACCCAACCTGAGTAAGGTTAGGTTAGGTTAGGTAGATAGTCAGGTTGGGTTGGTTAGTCAGGTTAGGTTAGATAGTCAAGTTGGGTTACAAAGTCATAATTTCGATTTTTATTTAATTTGAAAATTCGAATTTGAAATTGATCCAACCCAACCTGAGTTAGGTTGGGTTAGGTTAGATAGTCAGGTTGGGTTAGTTAGTCAAGTTGATAGTCAAGTTGAGTTACATATTCGTAATTTCGATTTTTTTGTTCATTTTGAAAATTCGAATTCGAAATTGATCCAACCCAACCTGAGTTAGTTTAGGTAAGGTTAGATAGTCAGGTTGGGTTAGTTAGTCAGGTTAGGTTGATAGTCAAGTTGGGTTATATGGTCATAATTTCGATTTTTTAAATTTTTTTTCATTCTGAAAATTCGAATTTGAAATTGATCTAACCCAACCTGAGTTAGGTTAGGTTAGGTTAGGTTAGATAGTCAGGTTGGGTTAGTTGGTCAGGTTAGGTTAGATAGTCAAGTTGGGTTACAAAGTCATTCTTTCGATTATTATAAGAAAAAATTCATTTCGAAAATTCGAATTTGAAATTGATCTAACCCTACCTGAGTTAGTTGAGTTAGGTTACGTTAGATAGTCAGGTTGGGTTAGTTAGTCAGGTTAGGTTAGAGAATCAAGTTGGGTTACAAAGTCATAATTTCGATTTTTCAAAACAAAAATCATTTCAAAAATTCGAATTCGAAATTGAACTAACCCAACCTGAGTTAGTTAAGTTAGGTTAGGTTAGGTTAGATAGTCAGGTTGGGTTGGATAGTCAGGTTAGGTTGATAGTCAAGTTGGGTTACATGATCATAATTTCGATTATTTTTCGTAATTTCGGAAATTCGAATTTGAAATTGATCCAACCCAACCTGAGTTAGGTTGGGTTAGGTTAGATTGTTAGGTTGGGTTAGTTAGTCAGGTTAGGTTGATAGTCAAGTTGGGTTATATGGTCATAATTTCGATTTTTTTAATTTTTTTCATTCTGAAAATTTGAATTTGAAATTGATCTAACCCAACCTGAGTAAGGTTAGGTTGGGTTAGGTAGATAGTCAGGTTGGGTTGGTTAGTCAGGTTAGGTTAGATAGTCAAGTTGGGTTACAAAGTCTTAATTTCGATTTTTTTTTAATTTGAAAATTCGAATTTGAAATTGATCCAACCCAACCTGAGTTAGGTTGGGTTAGGTTAGATAGTCAGGTTGGGTTAGTTAGTCAAGTTGATAGTCAAGTTGAGTTACATATTCGTAATTTCGATTTTTTTGTTCATTTTGAAAATTCGAATTTGAAATTGATCCAACCCAACCTGAGTTAGTTTAGGTAAGGTTAGATAGTCAGGTTGGGTTGGTTAGTCAGGTTAGGTTGATAGTCAAGTTGGGTTATATGGTCATAATTTCGATTTTTTAAATTTTTTTTCATTCTGAAAATTCGAATTTGAAATTGATCTAACCCAACCTGAGTTAGGTTAGGTTAGGTTAGGTTAGGATTTTTTTTTATTTTGAAAAATCGAATTTGAAATTGATCCAACCCAACCTGAGTTAGTTTAGGTAAGGTTAGATAGTCAGGTTGGGTTGGTTAGTCAGGTTAGGTTGATAGTCAAGTTGGGTTATATGGTCATAATTTCGATTTTTTAAATTTTTTTTCATTCTGAAAATTCGAATTTGAAATTGATCTAACCCAACCTGAGTTAGGTTAGGTTAGGTTAGGTTAGATAGTCAGGTTGGGTTAGTTAGTCAGGTTAGGTTAGATAGTCAAGTTGGGTTACAAAGTCATTCTTTCGATTATTATAAGAAAAAATTCATTTCGAAAATTCGAATTTGAAATTGATCTAACCCTACCTGAGTTAGTTGAGTTAGGTTACGTTAGATAGTCAGGTTAGGTTAGAGAATCAAGTTGGGTTACAAAGTCATAATTTCGATTTTTCAAAAAAAAATCATTTCAAAAATTCGAATTCGAAATTGAACTAACCCAACCTGAGTTAGTTAAGTTAGGTTAGGTTAGGTTAGATAGTCAGGTTGGGTTAGTTAGTCAGGTTAGGTTGATAGTCAAGTTGGGTTATATGGTCATAATTTCGATTTTTTTATTTTTTTCATTCTGAAAATTTGAATTTGAAATTGATCTAACCCAACCTGAGTAAGGTTAGGTTAGGTTAGGTAGATAGTCAGGTTGGGTTGGTTAGTCAGGTTAGGTTGATGGTCAAGTTGGGTTACATGATCATAATTTCGATTTTTTTTCCTAATTTTGGAAATTCGAATTTGAAATTGATCCAACCCAACCTGAGTTAGTTTAGGTTAGGTTAGATAGTCAGGTTGGGTTAGTTACTCAGGTTAGGTTGATAGTCAAGTTGGGTTATATGGTCATAATTTCGATTTTTTAAATTTTTTTCATTCTGAAAATTAGAATTTGAAATTGATCTAACCCAACCTGAGTAAGGTTAGGTTAGGTTAGGTAGATAGTCAGGTTGATTTGGTTAGTCAGGTTAGGTTGATAGTCAAGTTGGGTTACATATTCATAATTTCGATTTTTTTTTATTTTGAAAAATCGAATTTGAAATTGATCCAACCCAACCTGAGTTAGGTTGGGTTAGGTTAGATAGTCAGCTTGGGTTAGTTAGTCAGGTTAGGTTGATAGTCAAGTTGTGTTACGAAGTCATTCTTTCGATTTTTGTAAAAAACATTCATTTCGAAAATTCGAATTTGAAATTGATCTAACCCTACCTGAGTTAGTTAAGATAGGTTAGGTTAGGTTAGATAGTCAGGTTGGGTTAGTTAGTCAGGTTAGGTTGATAGTCAAGTTGGGTTATATGGTCATGATTTCGATTTTTTTAATTTTTTTGATTCTGAAAATTTGAATTTGAAATTGATCTAACCCAACCTGAGTTAGGTTAGGTTAGGTTAGGTAGATAGTCAGGTTAGGTTAGGTTAGATAGTCAGGTTGGGTTGGATAGTCAGGTTAGGTTGATAGTCAAGTTGGGTTACATGATCATAGTTTCGATTATTTTTCGTAATTTCGGAAATTCGAATTTGAAATTGATCCAACCCAACCTGAGTTAGGTTGGGTTAGGTTAGATAGTCAGCTTGGGTTAGTTAGTCAGGTTAGGTTGATAGTCAAGTTGGGATATTTGGTCATAATTTCGATTTTTTTTTATTTTTTTCCATTCTGATAATTCGAATTTGAAAAAGATATAAGTCAACCTGAGTTAGGTTAGGTTAGGTTAGGTTAGGTAGTCAGGTTGGGTTAGTTAGTCAGGTTAGGTTAGATAGTCAAGTTGGGTTACAAAGTCATAATTATGATTTTTCAAAAAAAAAATCATTTCGAAAATTCGAGTTTGAAATTGATCCAACCCAACCTGAGTTAGGTTAGGTTAGATAGTCAGGTTGGGTTAGTTAGTCAGGTTAAGTTAGATAGTCAAGTTGGGTTACAAAGTCATAATTTCGATTTTTCAAAAAAAAAATCATTCCGAAAATTCGAATTTGAAATTGATCTAACCCAACCTAAGTTAGGTTAGGTTAGGTTAGGTTAGATAGTCAGGTTGGGTAAGTTAGTCAGGTTAAGTTGATAGTCAAGTTGGGTTATATGGTCATAATTTCGATTTTTTCAATTTTTTTCATTTCGAAAATTCGAGTTTGAAATTGATCTAACCCTACCTGAGTTAGTTAGGTTAGGTTAGGTTAGATAGTCAGGTTGGGTTGGTTAGTCAGGTTAGGTTGATAGTCAAGTTGGGTTACATGATCATAATTTCGATTATTTTTCATAATTTCGGAAATTCGTATTTGAAATTGATCCAACCCAACCTGAGTTAGGTTGGGTTAGGTAAGATAGTCAGGTTGGGTTAGTTAGTCAAGTTGATAGTCAAGTTGGGTTACATAATCATAATTTCGATTTTTTTTCCTAATTTTGGAAATTCGAATTTGACATTGATCCAACCCAACCTGAGTTAGGTTAGGTTAGGTTAGGTTAGATAGTCAGGTTGGGTTAGTTAGTCAGGTTAGGTTAGATAGTCAAGTTGGGTTACAAAGTCATTCTTTCGATTATTGTAAGAAAAAATTCATTTCGAAAATTCGAATTTGAAATTGATCTAACCCTACCTGAGTTAGTTAAGTTAGGTTAGGTTAGATAGTCAGGTTGGGTTAGTTAGTCAGGTTAGGTTAGAGAATCAAGTTGGGTTACAGAGTCATAATTTCGATTTTTCAAAAAAAAAACATTTCAAAAATTCGAATTCGAAATTGAACTAACCCAACCTGAGTTAGTTAAGTTAGGTTAGGTTAGGTTAGATAGTCAGGTTGGGTTAGTTAGTCAGGTTAGGTTGATAGTCAAGTTGGGTAATATGGTCATAATTTCGATTTTTTTTATTTTTTTTATTCTGAAAATTTGAATTTGAAATTGATCTAACCCAACCTGAGTAAGGTTAGGTTAGGTTAGGTAGATAGTCAGGTTGGGTTGGTTAGTCAGGTTAGGTTGATAGTCAAGTTGGGTTACATGATCATAATTTCGATTTTTTTTCCTAATTTTGGAAATTCGAATTTGAAATTGATCCAACCCAACCTGAGTTAGTTTAGGTTAGGTTAGATAGTCAGGTTGGGTTAGTTACTCAGGTTAGGTTGATAGTCAAGTTGGGTTATATGGTCATAATTTCGATTTTTTAAATTTTTTTCATTCTGAAAATTAGAATTTGAAATTGATCTAACCCAACCTGAGTAAGGTTAGGTTAGGTTAGGTAGATAGTCAGGTTGGGTTGGTTAGTCAGGTTAGGTTGATAGTCAAGTTGGGTTATATGGTCATGATTTCGATTTTTTTAATTTTTTTGATTCTGAAAATTTGAATTTGAAATTGATCTAACCCAACCTGAGTTAGGTTAGGTTAGGTTAGGTAGATAGTCAGGTTGGGTTGGTTAGTCAGGTTAGGTTGATAGTCAAGTTGGGTAACAAAGTCATTCTTTCGATTTTTGTAAAAAAAATTCATTTCGAAAATTCGAATTTGAAATTGATCTAACCCTACCTGAGTTAGTTAAGTTAGGTTAGGTTAGATAGTCAGGTTGGGTTAGTTAGTCAGGTTAGGTTAGATAGTCAAGTTCGGTTACAAAGTCATAATTTCGATTTTTCAAAAAAAAAATCATTTCAAAAATTCGAATTCGAAATTGATCTAACGCAACCTGAGTTAGTTAAGTAAGGTTAGGTTAGGTTAGATAGTCAGGTTGGGTTGGTTAGTCAGGTTAGGTTGATAGTCAAGTTGGGTTACATGATCATAATTTCGATTATTTTTCATAATTTCGGAAATTCGAATTTGAAATTGATCCAACCCAACCTGAGTTAGGTTGGGTTAGGTTAGATAGTCAGGTTGGGTTAGTTAGTCAAGTTGATAGTCAAGTTGAGTTACATATTCATAATTTCGATTTTTTTGTTCATTTTGAAAATTCGAATTTGAAATTGATCCAACCCAACCTGAGTTAGTTTAGGTAAGGTTAGATAGTCAGGTTGGGTTAGTTAGTCAGGTTAGGTTAATAGTCAAGTTGGGGTATATGGTCATAATTTCGATTTTTTAAATTTTTTTTCATTCTTAAAATTCGAATTTGAAATTGATCTAACCCAACCTGAGTTAGGTTAGGTTAGGTTAGATAGTCAGGTTGGGTTAGTTAGTCAGGTTAGGTTAGATAGTCAAGTTGGGTTACAAAGTCATTCTTTCGATTATTATAAGAAAAAATTCATTTCGAAAATTCGAATTTGAAATTGATCTAACCCTACCTGAGTTAGTTAAGTTAGGTTAGGTTAGATAGTCAGGTTGGGTTAGTTAGTCAGGTTAGGTTAGAGAATCAAGTTGGGTTACAAAGTCATAATTTCGATTTTTCTAAAAAAAAATCATTTCAAAAATACGAATTCGAAATTGAACTTACCCAACCTGAGTTAGTTAAGTTAGGTTAGGTTAGGTTAGATAGTCAGGTTGGGTTAGTTAGTCAGGTTAGGTTGATAGTCAAGTTGGGTTATATGGTCATAATTTCGATTTTTTTAATTTTTTTCATTCTGAAAATTTGAATTTGAAATTGATCTAACCCAACCTGAGTAAGGTTAGGTTGGGTTAGGTAGATAGTCAGGTTGGGTTGGTTAGTCAGGTTAGGTTAGATAGTCAAGTTGGGTTACAAAGTCTTAATTTCGATTTTTTTTTAATTTGAAAATTCGAATTTGAAATTGATCCAACCCAACCTGAGTTAGGTTGGGTTAGGTTAGATAGTCAGGTTGGGTTAGTTAGTCAAGTTGATAGTCAAGTTGAGTTACATATTCGTAATTTCGATTTTTTGTTCATTTTGAAAATTCGAATTTGAAATTGATCCAACCCAACCTGAGTTAGTTTAGGTAAGGTTAGATAGTCAGGTTGGGTTGGTTAGTCAGGTTAGGTTGATAGTCAAGTTGGGTTATATGGTCATAATTTCGATTTTTTAAATTTTTTTTCATTCTGAAAATTCGAATTTGAAATTGATCTAACCCAACCTGAGTTAGGTTAGGTTAGGTTAGATAGTCAGGTTGGGTTAGTTAGTCAGGTTAGGTTAGATAGTCAAGTTGGGTTACAAAGTCATTCTTTCGATTATTATAAAAAAAATTCATTTCGAAAATTCGAATTTGAAATTGATCTAACCCTACCTGAGTTAGTTGAGTTAGGTTACGTTAGATAGTCAGGTTAGGTTAGAGAATCAAGTTGGGTTACAAAGTCATAATTTCGATTTTTCAAAAAAAAATCATTTCAAAAATTCGAATTCGAAATTGAACTAACCCAACCTGAGTTAGTTAAGTTAGGTTAGGTTAGGTTAGATAGTCAGGTTGGGTTAGTTAGTCAGGTTAGGTTGATAGTCAAGTTGGGTTATATGGTCATAATTTCGATTTTTTTATTTTTTTCATTCTGAATATTTGAATTTGAAATTGATCTAACCCAACCTGAGTAAGGTTAGGTTAGGTTAGGTAGATAGTCAGGTTGGGTTGGTTAGTCAGGTTAGGTTGATGGTCAAGTTGGGTTACATGATCATAAATTCGATTTTTTTTCCTAATTTTGGAAATTCGAATTTGAAATTGATCCAACCCAACCTGAGTTAGTTTAGGTTAGGTTAGATAGTCAGGTTGGGTTAGTTACTCAGGTTAGGTTGATAGTCAAGTTATGTTATATGGTCATAATTTCGATTTTTTAAATTTTTTTTCATTCTGAAAATTAGAATTTGAAATTGATCTAACCCAACCTGAGTAAGGTTAGGTTAGGTTAGGTAGATAGTCAGGTTGGGTTGGTTAGTCATGTTAGGTTGATAGTCAAGTTGGGTTACATATTCATAATTTCGATTTTTTTTTATTTTGAAAAATCGAATTTGAAATTGATCCAACCCTACCTGAGTTAGTTAAGTTAGGTTAGGTTAGGTTAGATAGTCAGGTTGGGTTAGTTAGTCAGGTTAGGTTGATAGTCAAGTTGGGTTATATGGTCATGATTTCGATTTTTTTAATTTTTTTGATTCTGAAAATTTGAATTTGAAATTGATCTAACCCAACCTGAGTTAGGTTAGGTTAGGTTAGGTAGATAGTCAGATTGGGTTGGTTAGTCAGGTTAGGTTGATAGTCAAGTTGGGTAACAAAGTCATTCTTTCGATTTTTGTAAAAAAAATTCATTCCGAAAATACGAATTTGAAATTGATCTAACCCTACCTGAGTTAGTTAAGTTAGGTTAGGTTAGATAGTCAGGTTGGGTTAGTTAGTCAGGTTAGGTTAGATAGTCAAGTTGGGTTACAAAGTCATAATTTCGATTTTTCAAAAAAAAAAATCATTTCAAAAATTCGAATTCGAAATTGATCTAACGCAACCTGAGTTAGTTAAGTTAGGTTAGGTTAGGTTAGATAGTCAGGTTGGGTTGGTTAGTCAGGTTAGGTTGATTGTCAAGTTGGGTTACATGATCATAATTTCGATTATTTTTCATAATTTCGGAAATTCGAATTTGAAATTGATCCAACCCAACCTGAGTTAGGTTGGGTTAGGTTAGATAGTCAGGTTGGGTTAGTTAGTCAAGTTGATAGTCAAGTTGGGTTAAATAATCATAATTTCGATTTTTTTTCCCAATTTTGGAAATTCGAATTTGAAATTGATCCAACCCAACCTGAGTTATGTTGGGTTAGGTTAGATAGTCAGGTTGGGTTAGTTAGTCAAGTTGATAGTCAAGTTGAGTTACATATTCATAATTTCGATTTTTTTGTTCATTTTGAAAATTCGAATTTGAAATTGAACCAACCCAACCTGAGTTAGTTTAGGTAAGGTTAGATAGTCAGGTTGGGTTAGTTAGTCAGGTTAGGTTGATAGTCAAGTTGGGTTATATGGTCATAATTTCGATTTTTTAAATTTTTTTTCATTCTGAAAATTCGAATTTGAAATTGATCTAACCCAACCTGAGTTAGGTTAGGTTAGGTTAGGTTAGATAGTCAGGTTGGGTTAGTTAGTCAGGTTAGGTTAGAGAATCAAGTTGGGTTACAAAGTCATAATTTCGATTTTTCAAAAAAAAAATCATTTCAAAAATTCGAATTCGAAATTGAACTAACCCAACCTGAGTTAGTTAAGTTAGGTTAGGTTAGGTTAGATAGTCAGGTTGGGTTAGTTAGTCAGGTTAGGTTGATAGTCAAGTTGGGTTACATGGTCATAATTTCGATTTTTTTAATTTTTTTCATTCTGAAAATTTGAATTTGAAATTGATCTAACCCTACCTGAGTTAGTTAAGTTAGGTAAGGTTAGATAGTCAGGTTGGGTTAGTTAGTCAGGTTACGTTAGAGAATCAGGTTGGGTTACAAAGTCATAATTTCGATTTTTCAAAAAAAAAACATTTCAAAAATTCGAATTCGAAATTGAACTAACCCAACCTGAGTTAGTTAAGTTAGGTTAGGTTAGTAGATAGTCAGGTTGGGTTAGTTAGTCAGGTTAGGTTGATAGTCAAGTTGGGTTATATGGTCATAATTTCGATTTTTTTTATTTTTTTTCATTCTGAAAATTTGAATTTGAAACTGATCTAACCCAACCTTAGTAAGGTTATGTTAGGTTAGGTAGATAGTCAGGTTGGGTTGGTTAGTCAGGTTAGGTTGATAGTCAAGTTGGGTTACATGATCATAATTTCGATTTTTTTTCCTAATTTTGGAAATTCGAATTTGAAATTGATCCAACCCAACCTGAGTTAGTTTAGGTTAGGTTAGATAGTCAGGTTGGGTTAGTTACTCAGGTTGGGTTGATAGTCAAGTTGGGTTATATGGTCATAATTTCGATTTTTTAAATTTTTTTCATTCTGAAAATTAGAATTTGAAATTGATATAACCCAACCTGAGTAAGGTTAGGTTAGGTTAGGTAGATAGTCAGGTTGGGTTGGTTAGTCAGGTTAGGTTGATAGTCAAGTTGGGTTATATGGTCATGATTTCGATTTTTTTAATTTTTTTGATTCTGAAAATTTGAATTTGAAATTGATCTAACCCAACCTGAGTTAGGTTAGGTTAGGTTAGGTAGATAGTCAGGTTGGGTTGGTTAGTCAGGTTAGGTTGATAGTCAAGTTGGGTAACAAAGTCATTCTTTCGATTTTTGTAAAAAAAATTCATTTCGAAAATTCGAATTTGAAATTGATCTAACCCTACCTGAGTTAGTTAAGTTAGGTTAGGTTAGATAGTCAGGTTGGGTTAGTTAGTCAGGTTAGGTTAGATAGTCAAGTTGGGTTACAAAGTCATAATTTCGATTTTTCAAAAAAAAATCATTTCAAAAATTCGAATTCGAAATTGATCTAACGCAACCTGAGTTAGTTAAGTTAGGTTAGGTTAAGTTAGATAGTCAGGTTGGGTTAGTTAGTCAGGATAGGTTGATAGTCAAGTTGGGTTATATGGTCATAATTTCGATTATTTTTCATAATTTCGGAAATTCGAATTTGAAATTGATCCAACCCAACCTGAGTTAGGTTGGGTTAGGTTAGATAGTCAGGTTGGGTTAGTTAGTCAAGTTGATAGTCAAGTTGAGTTACATATTCATAATTTCGATTTTTTTGTTCATTTTGAAAATTCGAATTTGAAATTGATCCAACCCAACCTGAGTTAGTTTAGGTAAGGTTAGATAGTCAGGTTGGGTTAGTTAGTCAGGTTAGGTTGATAGTCAAGTTGGGGTGTATGGTCATAATTTCGATTTTTTAAATTTTTTTTCATTCTGAAAATTCGAATTTGAAATTGATCTAACCCAACCTGAGTTAGGTTAGGTTAGGTTAGATAGTCAGGTTGGGTTAGTTAGTCAGGTTAGGTAAGATAGTCAAGTTGGGTTACAAAGTCATTCTTTCGATTATTATAAGAAAAAATTCATTTCGAAAATTCGAATTTGAAATTGATCTAACCCTACCTGAGTTAGTTGAGTTAGGTTACGTTAAATAGTCAGGTTGGGTTAGTTAGTCAGGTTAGGTTAGAGAATCAAGTTGGGTTACAAAGTCATAATTTCGATTTTTCAAAAAAAAAATCATTTCAAAAATTCGAATTCGAAATTGAACTAACCCAACCTGAGTTAGTTAAGTTAGGTTAGGTTAAGTTAGATAGTCAGGTTGGGTTAGTTAGTCAGGATAGGTTGATAGTCAAGTTGGGTTATATGGTCATAATTTCGATTTTTTTATTTTTTTCATTCTGAAAATTTGAATTTGAAATTGATCTAACCCAACCTGAGTAAGGTTAGGTTAGGTTAGGTAGATAGTCAGGTTGGGTTGGTTAGTCAGGTTAGGTTGATAGTCAAGTTGGGTTATATGGTCATGATTTCGATTTTTTTAATTTTTTTGATTCTGAAAATTTGAATTTGAAATTGATCTAACCCAACCTGAGTTAGGTTAGGTTAGGTAAGGTAGATAAACAGGTTGGGTTGGTTAGTCAGGTTAGGTTGATAGTCAAGTTGGGTAACAAAGTCATTCTTTCGATTTTTGTGAAAAAAATTCAATTCGAAAATTCGAATTTGAAATTGATCTAACCCTACCTGAGTTAGTTAAGTTAGGTTAGGTTAGATAGTCAGGTTGGGTTAGTTAGTCAGGTTAGGTTAGATAGTCAAGTTGGGTTACAAAGTCATTCTTTCGATTATTATAAGAAAAAATTCATTTCGAAAATTCGAATTTGAAATTGATCTAACCCTACCTGAGTTAGTTAAGTTAGGTTAGGTTAGATAGTCAGGTTGGGTTAGTTAGTCAGGTTAGGTTAGAGAATCAAGTTGGGTTACAAAGTCATAATTTCGATTTTTCTAAAAAAAAATCATTTCAAAAATACGAATTCGAAATTGAACTTACCCAACCTGAGTTAGTTAAGTTAGGTTAGGTTAGGTTAGATAGTCAGGTTGGGTTAGTTAGTCAGGTTAGGTTGATAGTCAAGTTGGGTTATATGGTCATAATTTCGATTTTTTTAATTTTTTTCATTCTGAAAATTTGAATTTGAAATTGATCTAACCCAACCTGAGTAAGGTTAGGTTGGGTTAGGTAGATAGTCAGGTTGGGTTGGTTAGTCAGGTTAGGTTAGATAGTCAAGTTGGGTTACAAAGTCTTAATTTCGATTTTTTTTTAATTTGAAAATTCGAATTTGAAATTGATCCAACCCAACCTGAGTTAGGTTGGGTTAGGTTAGATAGTCAGGTTGGGTTAGTTAGTCAAGTTGATAGTCAAGTTGAGTTACATATTCGTAATTTCGATTTTTTGTTCATTTTGAAAATTCGAATTTGAAATTGATCCAACCCAACCTGAGTTAGTTTAGGTAAGGTTAGATAGTCAGGTTGGGTTGGTTAGTCAGGTTAGGTTGATAGTCAAGTTGGGTTATATGGTCATAATTTCGATTTTTTAAATTTTTTTTCATTCTGAAAATTCGAATTTGAAATTGATCTAACCCAACCTGAGTTAGGTTAGGTTAGGTTAGATAGTCAGGTTGGGTTAGTTAGTCAGGTTAGGTTAGATAGTCAAGTTGGGTTACAAAGTCATTCTTTCGATTATTATAAAAAAAAATTCATTTCGAAAATTCGAATTTGAAATTGATCTAACCCTACCTGAGTTAGTTGAGTTAGGTTACGTTAGATAGTCAGGTTAGGTTAGAGAATCAAGTTGGGTTACAAAGTCATAATTTCGATTTTTCAAAAAAAAATCATTTCAAAAATTCGAATTCGAAATTGAACTAACCCAACCTGAGTTAGTTAAGTTAGGTTAGGTTAGGTTAGATAGTCAGGTTGGGTTAGTTAGTCAGGTTAGGTTGATAGTCAAGTTGGGTTATATGGTCATAATTTCGATTTTTTTATTTTTTTCATTCTGAATATTTGAATTTGAAATTGATCTAACCCAACCTGAGTAAGGTTAGGTTAGGTTAGGTAGATAGTCAGGTTGGGTTGGTTAGTCAGGTTAGGTTGATGGTCAAGTTGGGTTACATGATCATAATTTCGATTTTTTTTCCTAATTTTGGAAATTCGAATTTGAAATTGATCCAACCCAACCTGAGTTAGTTTAGGTTAGGTTAGATAGTCAGGTTGGGTTAGTTACTCAGGTTAGGTTGATAGTCAAGTTGGGTTATATGGTCATAATTTCGATTTTTTAAATTTTTTTCATTCTGAAAATTAGAATTTGAAATTGATCTAACCCAACCTGAGTAAGGTTAGGTTAGGTTAGGTAGATAGTCAGGTTGATTTGGTTAGTCAGGTTAGGTTGATAGTCAAGTTGGGTTACATATTCATAATTTCGATTTTTTTTTATTTTGAAAAATCGAATTTGAAATTGATCCAACCCAACCTGAGTTAGGTTGGGTTAGGTTAGATAGTCAGCTTGGGTTAGTTAGTCAGGTTAGGTTGATAGTCAAGTTGTGTTACGAAGTCATTCTTTCGATTTTTGTAAAAAACATTCATTTCGAAAATTCGAATTTGAAATTGATCTAACCCTACCTGAGTTAGTTAAGATAGGTTAGGTTAGGTTAGATAGTCAGGTTGGGTTAGTTAGTCAGGTTAGGTTGATAGTCAAGTTGGGTTATATGGTCATGATTTCGATTTTTTTAATTTTTTTGATTCTGAAAATTTGAATTTGAAATTGATCTAACCCAACCTGAGTTAGGTTAGGTTAGGTTAGGTAGATAGTCAGGTTAGGTTAGGTTAGATAGTCAGGTTGGGTTGGATAGTCAGGTTAGGTTGATAGTCAAGTTGGGTTACATGATCATAGTTTCGATTATTTTTCGTAATTTCGGAAATTCGAATTTGAAATTGATCCAACCCAACCTGAGTTAGGTTGGGTTAGGTTAGATAGTCAGCTTGGGTTAGTTAGTCAGGTTAGGTTGATAGTCAAGTTGGGATATTTGGTCATAATTTCGATTTTTTTTAATTTTTTTCCATTCTGATAATTCGAATTTGAAAAAGATATAAGTCAACCTGAGTTAGGTTAGGTTAGGTTAGGTTAGGTAGTCAGGTTGGGTTAGTTAGTCAGGTTAGGTTAGATAGTCAAGTTGGGTTACAAAGTCATAATTATGATTTTTCAAAAAAAAAATCATTTCGAAAATTCGAGTTTGAAATTGATCCAACCCAACCTGAGTTAGGTTAGGTTAGATAGTCAGGTTGGGTTAGTTAGTCAGGTTAAGTTAGATAGTCAAGTTGGGTTACAAAGTCATAATTTCGATTTTTCAAAAAAAAAATCATTCCGAAAATTCGAATTTGAAATTGATCTAACCCAACCTAAGTTAGGTTAGGTTAGGTTAGGTTAGATAGTCAGGTTGGGTAAGTTAGTCAGGTTAAGTTGATAGTCAAGTTGGGTTATATGGTCATAATTTCGATTTTTTCAATTTTTTTCATTTCGAAAATTCGAGTTTGAAATTGATCTAACCCTACCTGAGTTAGTTAGGTTAGGTTAGGTTAGATAGTCAGGTTGGGTTGGTTAGTCAGGTTAGGTTGATAGTCAAGTTGGGTTACATGATCATAATTTCGATTATTTTTCATAATTTCGGAAATTCGTATTTGAAATTGATCCAACCCAACCTGAGTTAGGTTGGGTTAGGTAAGATAGTCAGGTTGGGTTAGTTAGTCAAGTTGATAGTCAAGTTGGGTTACATAATCATAATTTCGATTTTTTTTCCTAATTTTGGAAATTCGAATTTGACATTGATCCAACCCAACCTGAGTTAGGTTAGGTTAGGTTAGGTTAGATAGTCAGGTTGGGTTAGTTAGTCAGGTTAGGTTAGATAGTCAAGTTGGGTTACAAAGTCATTCTTTCGATTATTGTAAGAAAAAATTCATTTCGAAAATTCGAATTTGAAATTGATCTAACCCTACCTGAGTTAGTTAAGTTAGGTTAGGTTAGATAGTCAGGTTGGGTTAGTTAGTCAGGTTAGGTTAGAGAATCAAGTTGGGTTACAGAGTCATAATTTCGATTTTTCAAAAAAAAAACATTTCAAAAATTCGAATTCGAAATTGAACTAACCCAACCTGAGTTAGTTAAGTTAGGTTAGGTTAGGTTAGATAGTCAGGTTGGGTTAGTTAGTCAGGTTAGGTTGATAGTCAAGTTGGGTAATATGGTCATAATTTCGATTTTTTTTATTTTTTTTATTCTGAAAATTTGAATTTGAAATTGATCTAACCCAACCTGAGTAAGGTTAGGTTAGGTTAGGTAGATAGTCAGGTTGGGTTGGTTAGTCAGGTTAGGTTGATAGTCAAGTTGGGTTACATGATCATAATTTCGATTTTTTTTCCTAATTTTGGAAATTCGAATTTGAAATTGATCCAACCCAACCTGAGTTAGTTTAGGTTAGGTTAGATAGTCAGGTTGGGTTAGTTACTCAGGTTAGGTTGATAGTCAAGTTGGGTTATATGGTCATAATTTCGATTTTTTAAATTTTTTTCATTCTGAAAATTAGAATTTGAAATTGATCTAACCCAACCTGAGTAAGGTTAGGTTAGGTTAGGTAGATAGTCAGGTTGGGTTGGTTAGTCAGGTTAGGTTGATAGTCAAGTTGGGTTATATGGTCATGATTTCGATTTTTTTAATTTTTTTGATTCTGAAAATTTGAATTTGAAATTGATCTAACCCAACCTGAGTTAGGTTAGGTTAGGTTAGGTAGATAGTCAGGTTGGGTTGGTTAGTCAGGTTAGGTTGATAGTCAAGTTGGGTAACAAAGTCATTCTTTCGATTTTTGTAAAAAAAATTCATTTCGAAAATTCGAATTTGAAATTGATCTAACCCTACCTGAGTTAGTTAAGTTAGGTTAGGTTAGATAGTCAGGTTGGGTTAGTTAGTCAGGTTAGGTTAGATAGTCAAGTTCGGTTACAAAGTCATAATTTCGATTTTTCAAAAAAAAAATCATTTCAAAAATTCGAATTCGAAATTGATCTAACGCAACCTGAGTTAGTTAAGTAAGGTTAGGTTAGGTTAGATAGTCAGGTTGGGTTGGTTAGTCAGGTTAGGTTGATAGTCAAGTTGGGTTACATGATCATAATTTCGATTATTTTTCATAATTTCGGAAATTCGAATTTGAAATTGATCCAACCCAACCTGAGTTAGGTTGGGTTAGGTTAGATAGTCAGGTTGGGTTAGTTAGTCAAGTTGATAGTCAAGTTGAGTTACATATTCATAATTTCGATTTTTTTGTTCATTTTGAAAATTCGAATTTGAAATTGATCCAACCCAACCTGAGTTAGTTTAGGTAAGGTTAGATAGTCAGGTTGGGTTAGTTAGTCAGGTTAGGTTAATAGTCAAGTTGGGGTATATGGTCATAATTTCGATTTTTTAAATTTTTTTTCATTCTTAAAATTCGAATTTGAAATTGATCTAACCCAACCTGAGTTAGGTTAGGTTAGGTTAGATAGTCAGGTTGGGTTAGTTAGTCAGGTTAGGTTAGATAGTCAAGTTGGGTTACAAAGTCATTCTTTCGATTATTATAAGAAAAAATTCATTTCGAAAATTCGAATTTGAAATTGATCTAACCCTACCTGAGTTAGTTAAGTTAGGTTAGGTTAGATAGTCAGGTTGGGTTAGTTAGTCAGGTTAGGTTAGAGAATCAAGTTGGGTTACAAAGTCATAATTTCGATTTTTCTAAAAAAAAATCATTTCAAAAATACGAATTCGAAATTGAACTTACCCAACCTGAGTTAGTTAAGTTAGGTTAGGTTAGGTTAGATAGTCAGGTTGGGTTAGTTAGTCAGGTTAGGTTGATAGTCAAGTTGGGTTATATGGTCATAATTTCGATTTTTTTAATTTTTTTCATTCTGAAAATTTGAATTTGAAATTGATCTAACCCAACCTGAGTAAGGTTAGGTTGGGTTAGGTAGATAGTCAGGTTGGGTTGGTTAGTCAGGTTAGGTTAGATAGTCAAGTTGGGTTACAAAGTCTTAATTTCGATTTTTTTTTAATTTGAAAATTCGAATTTGAAATTGATCCAACCCAACCTGAGTTAGGTTGGGTTAGGTTAGATAGTCAGGTTGGGTTAGTTAGTCAAGTTGATAGTCAAGTTGAGTTACATATTCGTAATTTCGATTTTTTGTTCATTTTGAAAATTCGAATTTGAAATTGATCCAACCCAACCTGAGTTAGTTTAGGTAAGGTTAGATAGTCAGGTTGGGTTGGTTAGTCAGGTTAGGTTGATAGTCAAGTTGGGTTATATGGTCATAATTTCGATTTTTTAAATTTTTTTTCATTCTGAAAATTCGAATTTGAAATTGATCTAACCCAACCTGAGTTAGGTTAGGTTAGGTTAGATAGTCAGGTTGGGTTAGTTAGTCAGGTTAGGTTAGATAGTCAAGTTGGGTTACAAAGTCATTCTTTCGATTATTATAAAAAAAAATTCATTTCGAAAATTCGAATTTGAAATTGATCTAACCCTACCTGAGTTAGTTGAGTTAGGTTACGTTAGATAGTCAGGTTAGGTTAGAGAATCAAGTTGGGTTACAAAGTCATAATTTCGATTTTTCAAAAAAAAATCATTTCAAAAATTCGAATTCGAAATTGAACTAACCCAACCTGAGTTAGTTAAGTTAGGTTAGGTTAGGTTAGATAGTCAGGTTGGGTTAGTTAGTCAGGTTAGGTTGATAGTCAAGTTGGGTTATATGGTCATAATTTCGATTTTTTTATTTTTTTCATTCTGAATATTTGAATTTGAAATTGATCTAACCCAACCTGAGTAAGGTTAGGTTAGGTTAGGTAGATAGTCAGGTTGGGTTGGTTAGTCAGGTTAGGTTGATGGTCAAGTTGGGTTACATGATCATAATTTCGATTTTTTTTCCTAATTTTGGAAATTCGAATTTGAAATTGATCCAACCCAACCTGAGTTAGTTTAGGTTAGGTTAGATAGTCAGGTTGGGTTAGTTACTCAGGTTAGGTTGATAGTCAAGTTGGGTTATATGGTCATAATTTCGATTTTTTAAATTTTTTTCATTCTGAAAATTAGAATTTGAAATTGATCTAACCCAACCTGAGTAAGGTTAGGTTAGGTTAGGTAGATAGTCAGGTTGATTTGGTTAGTCAGGTTAGGTTGATAGTCAAGTTGGGTTACATATTCATAATTTCGATTTTTTTTTATTTTGAAAAATCGAATTTGAAATTGATCCAACCCAACCTGAGTTAGGTTGGGTTAGGTTAGATAGTCAGCTTGGGTTAGTTAGTCAGGTTAGGTTGATAGTCAAGTTGTGTTACGAAGTCATTCTTTCGATTTTTGTAAAAAACATTCATTTCGAAAATTCGAATTTGAAATTGATCTAACCCTACCTGAGTTAGTTAAGATAGGTTAGGTTAGGTTAGATAGTCAGGTTGGGTTAGTTAGTCAGGTTAGGTTGATAGTCAAGTTGGGTTATATGGTCATGATTTCGATTTTTTTAATTTTTTTGATTCTGAAAATTTGAATTTGAAATTGATCTAACCCAACCTGAGTTAGGTTAGGTTAGGTTAGGTAGATAGTCAGGTTAGGTTAGGTTAGATAGTCAGGTTGGGTTGGATAGTCAGGTTAGGTTGATAGTCAAGTTGGGTTACATGATCATAGTTTCGATTATTTTTCGTAATTTCGGAAATTCGAATTTGAAATTGATCCAACCCAACCTGAGTTAGGTTGGGTTAGGTTAGATAGTCAGCTTGGGTTAGTTAGTCAGGTTAGGTTGATAGTCAAGTTGGGATATTTGGTCATAATTTCGATTTTTTTTTATTTTTTTCCATTCTGATAATTCGAATTTGAAAAAGATATAAGTCAACCTGAGTTAGGTTAGGTTAGGTTAGGTTAGGTAGTCAGGTTGGGTTAGTTAGTCAGGTTAGGTTAGATAGTCAAGTTGGGTTACAAAGTCATAATTATGATTTTTCAAAAAAAAAATCATTTCGAAAATTCGAGTTTGAAATTGATCCAACCCAACCTGAGTTAGGTTAGGTTAGATAGTCAGGTTGGGTTAGTTAGTCAGGTTAAGTTAGATAGTCAAGTTGGGTTACAAAGTCATAATTTCGATTTTTCAAAAAAAAAATCATTCCGAAAATTCGAATTTGAAATTGATCTAACCCAACCTAAGTTAGGTTAGGTTAGGTTAGGTTAGATAGTCAGGTTGGGTAAGTTAGTCAGGTTAAGTTGATAGTCAAGTTGGGTTATATGGTCATAATTTCGATTTTTTCAATTTTTTTCATTTCGAAAATTCGAGTTTGAAATTGATCTAACCCTACCTGAGTTAGTTAGGTTAGGTTAGGTTAGATAGTCAGGTTGGGTTGGTTAGTCAGGTTAGGTTGATAGTCAAGTTGGGTTACATGATCATAATTTCGATTATTTTTCATAATTTCGGAAATTCGTATTTGAAATTGATCCAACCCAACCTGAGTTAGGTTGGGTTAGGTAAGATAGTCAGGTTGGGTTAGTTAGTCAAGTTGATAGTCAAGTTGGGTTACATAATCATAATTTCGATTTTTTTTCCTAATTTTGGAAATTCGAATTTGACATTGATCCAACCCAACCTGAGTTAGGTTAGGTTAGGTTAGGTTAGATAGTCAGGTTGGGTTAGTTAGTCAGGTTAGGTTAGATAGTCAAGTTGGGTTACAAAGTCATTCTTTCGATTATTGTAAGAAAAAATTCATTTCGAAAATTCGAATTTGAAATTGATCTAACCCTACCTGAGTTAGTTAAGTTAGGTTAGGTTAGATAGTCAGGTTGGGTTAGTTAGTCAGGTTAGGTTAGAGAATCAAGTTGGGTTACAGAGTCATAATTTCGATTTTTCAAAAAAAAAACATTTCAAAAATTCGAATTCGAAATTGAACTAACCCAACCTGAGTTAGTTAAGTTAGGTTAGGTTAGGTTAGATAGTCAGGTTGGGTTAGTTAGTCAGGTTAGGTTGATAGTCAAGTTGGGTAATATGGTCATAATTTCGATTTTTTTTATTTTTTTTATTCTGAAAATTTGAATTTGAAATTGATCTAACCCAACCTGAGTAAGGTTAGGTTAGGTTAGGTAGATAGTCAGGTTGGGTTGGTTAGTCAGGTTAGGTTGATAGTCAAGTTGGGTTACATGATCATAATTTCGATTTTTTTTCCTAATTTTGGAAATTCGAATTTGAAATTGATCCAACCCAACCTGAGTTAGTTTAGGTTAGGTTAGATAGTCAGGTTGGGTTAGTTACTCAGGTTAGGTTGATAGTCAAGTTGGGTTATATGGTCATAATTTCGATTTTTTAAATTTTTTTCATTCTGAAAATTAGAATTTGAAATTGATCTAACCCAACCTGAGTAAGGTTAGGTTAGGTTAGGTAGATAGTCAGGTTGGGTTGGTTAGTCAGGTTAGGTTGATAGTCAAGTTGGGTTATATGGTCATGATTTCGATTTTTTTAATTTTTTTGATTCTGAAAATTTGAATTTGAAATTGATCTAACCCAACCTGAGTTAGGTTAGGTTAGGTTAGGTAGATAGTCAGGTTGGGTTGGTTAGTCAGGTTAGGTTGATAGTCAAGTTGGGTAACAAAGTCATTCTTTCGATTTTTGTAAAAAAAATTCATTTCGAAAATTCGAATTTGAAATTGATCTAACCCTACCTGAGTTAGTTAAGTTAGGTTAGGTTAGATAGTCAGGTTGGGTTAGTTAGTCAGGTTAGGTTAGATAGTCAAGTTCGGTTACAAAGTCATAATTTCGATTTTTCAAAAAAAAAATCATTTCAAAAATTCGAATTCGAAATTGATCTAACGCAACCTGAGTTAGTTAAGTAAGGTTAGGTTAGGTTAGATAGTCAGGTTGGGTTGGTTAGTCAGGTTAGGTTGATAGTCAAGTTGGGTTACATGATCATAATTTCGATTATTTTTCATAATTTCGGAAATTCGAATTTGAAATTGATCCAACCCAACCTGAGTTAGGTTGGGTTAGGTTAGATAGTCAGGTTGGGTTAGTTAGTCAAGTTGATAGTCAAGTTGAGTTACATATTCATAATTTCGATTTTTTTGTTCATTCTTAAAATTCGAATTTGAAATTGATCTAACCCAACCTGAGTTAGGTTAGGTTAGGTTAGATAGTCAGGTTGGGTTAGTTAGTCAGGTTAGGTTAGATAGTCAAGTTGGGTTACAAAGTCATTCTTTCGATTATTATAAGAAAAAATTCATTTCGAAAATTCGAATTTGAAATTGATCTAACCCTACCTGAGTTAGTTAAGTTAGGTTAGGTTAGATAGTCAGGTTGGGTTAGTTAGTCAGGTTAGGTTAGAGAATCAAGTTGGGTTACAAAGTCATAATTTCGATTTTTCTAAAAAAAAATCATTTCAAAAATACGAATTCGAAATTGAACTTACCCAACCTGAGTTAGTTAAGTTAGGTTAGGTTAGGTTAGATAGTCAGGTTGGGTTAGTTAGTCAGGTTAGGTTGATAGTCAAGTTGGGTTATATGGTCATAATTTCGATTTTTTTAATTTTTTTCATTCTGAAAATTTGAATTTGAAATTGATCTAACCCAACCTGAGTAAGGTTAGGTTGGGTTAGGTAGATAGTCAGGTTGGGTTGGTTAGTCAGGTTAGGTTAGATAGTCAAGTTGGGTTACAAAGTCTTAATTTCGATTTTTTTTTAATTTGAAAATTCGAATTTGAAATTGATCCAACCCAACCTGAGTTAGGTTGGGTTAGGTTAGATAGTCAGGTTGGGTTAGTTAGTCAAGTTGATAGTCAAGTTGAGTTACATATTCGTAATTTCGATTTTTTGTTCATTTTGAAAATTCGAATTTGAAATTGATCCAACCCAACCTGAGTTAGTTTAGGTAAGGTTAGATAGTCAGGTTGGGTTGGTTAGTCAGGTTAGGTTGATAGTCAAGTTGGGTTATATGGTCATAATTTCGATTTTTTAAATTTTTTTTCATTCTGAAAATTCGAATTTGAAATTGATCTAACCCAACCTGAGTTAGGTTAGGTTAGGTTAGATAGTCAGGTTGGGTTAGTTAGTCAGGTTAGGTTAGATAGTCAAGTTGGGTTACAAAGTCATTCTTTCGATTATTATAAAAAAAATTCATTTCGAAAATTCGAATTTGAAATTGATCTAACCCTACCTGAGTTAGTTGAGTTAGGTTACGTTAGATAGTCAGGTTAGGTTAGAGAATCAAGTTGGGTTACAAAGTCATAATTTCGATTTTTCAAAAAAAAATCATTTCAAAAATTCGAATTCGAAATTGAACTAACCCAACCTGAGTTAGTTAAGTTAGGTTAGGTTAGGTTAGATAGTCAGGTTGGGTTAGTTAGTCAGGTTAGGTTGATAGTCAAGTTGGGTTATATGGTCATAATTTCGATTTTTTTATTTTTTTCATTCTGAATATTTGAATTTGAAATTGATCTAACCCAACCTGAGTAAGGTTAGGTTAGGTTAGGTAGATAGTCAGGTTGGGTTGGTTAGTCAGGTTAGGTTGATGGTCAAGTTGGGTTACATGATCATAATTTCGATTTTTTTTCCTAATTTTGGAAATTCGAATTTGAAATTGATCCAACCCAACCTGAGTTAGTTTAGGTTAGGTTAGATAGTCAGGTTGGGTTAGTTACTCAGGTTAGGTTGATAGTCAAGTTATGTTATATGGTCATAATTTCGATTTTTTAAATTTTTTTTCATTCTGAAAATTAGAATTTGAAATTGATCTAACCCAACCTGAGTAAGGTTAGGTTAGGTTAGGTAGATAGTCAGGTTGGGTTGGTTAGTCATGTTAGGTTGATAGTCAAGTTGGGTTACATATTCATAATTTCGATTTTTTTTTATTTTGAAAAATCGAATTTGAAATTGATCCAACCCTACCTGAGTTAGTTAAGTTAGGTTAGGTTAGGTTAGATAGTCAGGTTGGGTTAGTTAGTCAGGTTAGGTTGATAGTCAAGTTGGGTTATATGGTCATGATTTCGATTTTTTTAATTTTTTTGATTCTGAAAATTTGAATTTGAAATTGATCTAACCCAACCTGAGTTAGGTTAGGTTAGGTTAGGTAGATAGTCAGATTGGGTTGGTTAGTCAGGTTAGGTTGATAGTCAAGTTGGGTAACAAAGTCATTCTTTCGATTTTTGTAAAAAAAATTCATTCCGAAAATACGAATTTGAAATTGATCTAACCCTACCTGAGTTAGTTAAGTTAGGTTAGGTTAGATAGTCAGGTTGGGTTAGTTAGTCAGGTTAGGTTAGATAGTCAAGTTGGGTTACAAAGTCATAATTTCGATTTTTCAAAAAAAAAAATCATTTCAAAAATTCGAATTCGAAATTGATCTAACGCAACCTGAGTTAGTTAAGTTAGGTTAGGTTAGGTTAGATAGTCAGGTTGGGTTGGTTAGTCAGGTTAGGTTAGATAGTCAAGTTGGGTTACAAAGTCATTCTTTCGATTATTATAAGAAAAAATTCATTTCGAAAATTCGAATTTGAAATTGATCTAACCCTACCTGAGTTAGTTGAGTTAGGTTACGTTAGATAGTCAGGTTAGGTTAGAGAATCAAGTTGGGTTACAAAGTCATAATTTCGATTTTTCAAAAAAAAATCATTTCAAAAATTCGAATTCGAAATTGAACTAACCCAACCTGAGTTAGTTAAGTTAGGTTAGGTTAGGTTAGATAGTCAGGTTGGGTTAGTTAGTCAGGTTAGGTTGATAGTCAAGTTGGGTTATATGGTCATAATTTCGATTTTTTTATTTTTTTCATTCTGAAAATTTGAATTTGAAATTGATCTAACCCAACCTGAGTAAGGTTAGGTTAGGTTAGGTAGATAGTCAGGTTGGGTTGGTTAGTCAGGTTAGGTTGATGGTCAAGTTGGGTTACATGATCATAATTTCGATTTTTTTTCCTAGTTTTGGAAATTCGAATTTGAAATTGATCCAACCCAACCTGAGTTAGTTTAGGTTAGGTTAGATAGTCAGGTTGGGTTAGTTACTCAGGTTAGGTTGATAGTCAAGTTGGGTTATATGGTCATAATTTCGATTTTTTAAATTTTTTTCATTCTGAAAATTAGAATTTGAAATTGATCTAACCCAACCTGAGTAAGGTTAGGTTAGGTTAGGTAGATAGTCAGGTTGATTTGGTTAGTCAGGTTAGGTTGATAGTCAAGTTGGGTTACATATTCATAATTTCGATTTTTTTTTATTTTGAAAAATCGAATTTGAAATTGATCCAACCCAACCTGAGTTAGGTTGGGTTAGGTTAGATAGTCAGCTTGGGTTAGTTAGTCAGGTTAGGTTCATAGTCAAGTTGTGTTACGAAGTCATTCTTTCGATTTTTGTAAAAAACATTCATTTCGAAAATTCGAATTTGAAATTGATCTAACCCTACCTGAGTTAGTTAAGTTAGGTTAGGTTAGGTTAGATAGTCAGGTTGGGTTAGTTAGTCAGGTTAGGTTGATAGTCAAGTTGGGTTATATGTTCATGATTTCGATTTTTTTAATTTTTTTGATTCTGAAAATTTGAATTTGAAATTGATCTAACCCAACCTGAGTTAGGTTAGGTCAGGTTAGGTAGATAGTCAGGTTAGGTTAGGTTAGATAGTCAGGTTGGGTTGGATAGTCAGGTTAGGTTGATAGTCAAGTTGGGTTACATGATCATAATTTCGATTATTTTTCGTAATTTCGGAAATTCGAATTTGAAATTGATCCAACCCAACCTGAGTTAGGTTGGGTTAGGTTAGATAGTCAGCTTGGGTTAGTTAGTCAGGTTAGGTTGATAGTCAAGTTGGGATATTTGGTCATAATTTCGATTTTTTTTTATTTTTTTCCATTCTGATAATTCGAATTTGAAAAAGATATAAGTCAACCTGAGTTAGGTTAGGTTAGGTTAGGTTAGGTAGTCAGGTTGGGTTAGTTAGTCAGGTTAGGTTAGATAGTCAAGTTGGGTTACAAAGTCATAATTTTGATTTCTCAAAAAAAAAATCATTTCGAAAATTCGAGTTTGAAATTGATCCAACCCAACCTGAGTTAGGTTAGGTTAGATAGTCAGGTTGGGTTAGTTAGTCAGGTTAAGTTAGATAGTCAAGTTGGGTTACAAAGTCATAATTTCGATTTTTCAAAAAAAAAATCATTCCGAAAATTCGAATTTGAAATTGATCTAACCCAACCTAAGTTAGGTTAGGTTAGGTTAGGTTAGATAGTCAGGTTGGGTAAGTTAGTCAGGTTAAGTTGATAGTCAAGTTGGGTTATATGGTCATAATTTCGATTTTTTAAATTTTTTTTCATTCTGAAAATTCGAATTTGAAATTGATCTAACCCAACCTGAGTTAGGTTAGGTTAGGTTAGGTTAGATAGTCAGGTTGGGTTAGTTGGTCAGGTTAGGTTAGATAGTCAAGTTGGGTTACAAAGTCATTCTTTCGATTATTATAAGAAAAAATTCATTTCGAAAATTCGAATTTGAAATTGATCTAACCCTACCTGAGTTAGTTGAGTTAGGTTACGTTAGATAGTCAGGTTGGGTTAGTTAGTCAGGTTAGGTTAGAGAATCAAGTTGGGTTACAAAGTCATAATTTCGATTTTTCAAAACAAAAATCATTTCAAAAATTCGAATTCGAAATTGAACTAACCCAACCTGAGTTAGTTAAGTTAGGTTAGGTTAGGTTAGATAGTCAGGTTGGGTTGGATAGTCAGGTTAGGTTGATAGTCAAGTTGGGTTACATGATCATAATTTCGATTATTTTTCGTAATTTCGGAAATTCGAATTTGAAATTGATCCAACCCAACCTGAGTTAGGTTGGGTTAGGTTAGATAGTTAGGTTGGGTTAGTTAGTCAGGTTAGGTTGATAGTCAAGTTGGGTTATATGGTCATAATTTCGATTTTTTTAATTTTTTTCATTCTGAAAATTTGAATTTGAAATTGATCTAACCCAACCTGAGTAAGGTTAGGTTGGGTTAGGTAGATAGTCAGGTTGGGTTGGTTAGTCAGGTTAGGTTAGATAGTCAAGTTGGGTTACAAAGTCTTAATTTCGATTTTTTTTTAATTAGAAAATTCGAATTTGAAATTGATCCAACCCAACCTGAGTTAGGTTGGGTTAGGTTAGATAGTCAGGTTGGGTTAGTTAGTCAAGTTGATAGTCAAGTTGAGTTACATATTCGTAATTTCGATTTTTTTGTTCATTTTGAAAATTCGAATTTGAAATTGATCCAACCCAACCTGAGTTAGTTTAGGTAAGGTTAGATAGTCAGGTTGGGTTGGTTAGTCAGGTTAGGTTGATAGTCAAGTTGGGTTATATGGTCATAATTTCGATTTTTTAAATTTTTTTTCATTCTGAAAATTCGAATTTGAAATTGATCTAACCCAACCTGAGTTAGGTTAGGTTAGGTTAGATAGTCAGGTTGGGTTAGTTAGTCAGGTTAGGTTAGATAGTCAAGTTGGGTTACAAAGTCATTCTTTCGATTATTATAAGAAAAAATTCATTTCGAAAATTCGAATTTGAAATTGATCTAACCCTACCTGAGTTAGTTGAGTTAGGTTACGTTAGATAGTCAGGTTAGGTTAGAGAATCAAGTTGGGTTACAAAGTCATAATTTCGATTTTTCAAAAAAAAATCATTTCAAAAATTCGAATTCGAAATTGAACTAACCCAACCTGAGTTAGTTAAGTTAGGTTAGGTTAGGTTAGATAGTCAGGTTGGGTTAGTTAGTCAGGTTAGGTTGATAGTCAAGTTGGGTTATATGGTCATAATTTCGATTTTTTTATTTTTTTCATTCTGAAAATTTGAATTTGAAATTGATCTAACCCAACCTGAGTAAGGTTAGGTTAGGTTAGGTAGATAGTCAGGTTGGGTTGGTTAGTCAGGTTAGGTTGATGGTCAAGTTGGGTTACATGATCATAATTTCGATTTTTTTTCCTAGTTTTGGAAATTCGAATTTGAAATTGATCCAACCCAACCTGAGTTAGTTTAGGTTAGGTTAGATAGTCAGGTTGGGTTAGTTACTCAGGTTAGGTTGATAGTCAAGTTGGGTTATATGGTCATAATTTCGATTTTTTAAATTTTTTTCATTCTGAAAATTAGAATTTGAAATTGATCTAACCCAACCTGAGTAAGGTTAGGTTAGGTTAGGTAGATAGTCAGGTTGATTTGGTTAGTCAGGTTAGGTTGATAGTCAAGTTGGGTTACATATTCATAATTTCGATTTTTTTTTATTTTGAAAAATCGAATTTGAAATTGATCCAACCCAACCTGAGTTAGGTTGGGTTAGGTTAGATAGTCAGCTTGGGTTAGTTAGTCAGGTTAGGTTGATAGTCAAGTTGTGTTACGAAGTCATTCTTTCGATTTTTGTAAAAAACATTCATTTCGAAAATTCGAATTTGAAATTGATCTAACCCTACCTGAGTTAGTTAAGTTAGGTTAGGTTAGGTTAGATAGTCAGGTTGGGTTAGTTAGTCAGGTTAGGTTGATAGTCAAGTTGGGTTATATGTTCATGATTTCGATTTTTTTAATTTTTTTGATTCTGAAAATTTGAATTTGAAATTGATCTAACCCAACCTGAGTTAGGTTAGGTCAGGTTAGGTAGATAGTCAGGTTAGGTTAGGTTAGATAGTCAGGTTGGGTTAGGTTAGATAGTCAGGTTGGGTTGGATAGTCAGGTTAGGTTGATAGTCAAGTTGGGTTACATGATCATAATTTCGATTATTTTTCGTAATTTCGGAAATTCGAATTTGAAATTGATCCAACCCAACCTGAGTTAGGTTGGGTTAGGTTAGATAGTCAGCTTGGGTTAGTTAGTCAGGTTAGGTTGATAGTCAAGTTGGGATATTTGGTCATAATTTCGATTTTTTTTTATTTTTTTCCATTCTGATAATTCGAATTTGAAAAAGATATAAGTCAACCTGAGTTAGGTTAGGTTAGGTTAGGTTAGGTAGTCAGGTTGGGTTAGTTAGTCAGGTTAGGTTAGATAGTCAAGTTGGGTTACAAAGTCATAATTTTGATTTCTCAAAAAAAAAATCATTTCGAAAATTCGAGTTTGAAATTGATCCAACCCAACCTGAGTTAGGTTAGGTTAGATAGTCAGGTTGGGTTAGTTAGTCAGGTTAAGTTAGATAGTCAAGTTGGGTTACAAAGTCATAATTTCGATTTTTCAAAAAAAAAATCATTCCGAAAATTCGAATTTGAAATTGATCTAACCCAACCTAAGTTAGGTTAGGTTAGGTTAGGTTAGATAGTCAGGTTGGGTAAGTTAGTCAGGTTAAGTTGATAGTCAAGTTGGGTTATATGGTCATAATTTCGATTTTTTCAATTTTTTTCATTTCGAAAATTCGAGTTTGAAATTGATCTAACCCTACCTGAGTTAGTTAGGTTAGGTTAGGTTAGATAGTCAGGTTGGGTTGGTTAGTCAGGTTAGGTTGATAGTCAAGTTGGGTTACATGATCATAATTTCGATTATTTTTCATAATTTCGGAAATTCGTATTTGAAATTGATCCAACCCAACCTGAGTTAGGTTGGGTTAGGTAAGATAGTCAGGTTGGGTTAGTTAGTCAAGTTGATAGTCAAGTTGGGTTACATAATCATAATTTCGATTTTTTTTCCTAATTTTGGAAATTCGAATTTGACATTGATCCAACCCAACCTGAGTTAGTTTAGGTTAGGTTAGATAGTCAGGTTGGGTTAGTTACTCAGGTTAGGTTGATAGTCAAGTTATGTTATATGGTCATAATTTCGATTTTTTAAATTTTTTTCATTCTGAAAATTAGAATTTGAAATTGATCTAACCCAACCTGAGTAAGGTTAGGTTAGGTTAGGTAGATAGTCAGGTTGGGTTGGTTAGTCATGTTAGGTTGATAGTCAAGTTGGGTTACATATTCATAATTTCGATTTTTTTTTATTTTGAAAAATCGAATTTGAAATTGATCCAACCCAACCTGAGTTAGGTTGGGTTAGGTTAGATAGTCAGCTTGGGTTAGGTTAGGTAGTCAGGTTGGGTTAGTTAGTCAGGTTAGGTTAGATAGTCAAGTTGGGTTACAAAGTCATAATTTTGATTTCTCAAAAAAAAAATCATTTCGAAAATTCGAGTTTGAAATTGATCCAACCCAACCTGAGTTAGGTTAGGTTAGATAGTCAGGTTGGGTTAGTTAGTCAGGTTAAGTTAGATAGTCAAGTTGGGTTACAAAGTCATAATTTCGATTTTTCAAAAAAAAAATCATTCCGAAAATTCGAATTTGAAATTGATCTAACCCAACCTAAGTTAGGTTAGGTTAGGTTAGGTTAGATAGTCAGGTTGGGTAAGTTAGTCAGGTTAAGTTGATAGTCAAGTTGGGTTATATGGTCATAATTTCGATTTTTTCAATTTTTTTCATTTCGAAAATTCGAGTTTGAAATTGATCTAACCCTACCTGAGTTAGTTAGGTTAGGTTAGGTTAGATAGTCAGGTTGGGTTGGTTAGTCAGGTTAGGTTGATAGTCAAGTTGGGTTACATGATCATAATTTCGATTATTTTTCATAATTTCGGAAATTCGTATTTGAAATTGATCCAACCCAACCTGAGTTAGGTTGGGTTAGGTAAGGTAGTCAGGTTGGGTTAGTTAGTCAAGTTGATAGTCAAGTTGGGTTACATAATCATAATTTCGATTTTTTTTCCTAATTTTGGAAATTCGAATTTGACATTGATCCAACCCAACCTGAGTTAGTTTAGGTTAGGTTAGATAGTCAGGTTGGGTTAGTTACTCAGGTTAGGTTGATAGTCAAGTTATGTTATATGGTCATAATTTCGATTTTTTAAATTTTTTTCATTCTGAAAATTAGAATTTGAAATTGATCTAACCCAACCTGAGTAAGGTTAGGTTAGGTTAGGTAGATAGTCAGGTTGGGTTGGTTAGTCATGTTAGGTTGATAGTCAAGTTGGGTTACATATTCATAATTTCGATTTTTTTTTATTTTGAAAAATCGAATTTGAAATTGATCCAACCCAACCTGAGTTAGGTTGGGTTAGGTTAGATAGTCAGCTTGGGTTAGTTAGTCAGGTTAGGTTGATAGTCAAGTTGTGTTACGAAGTCATTCTTTCGAATTTTGTAAAAAACATTCATTTCGAAAATTCGAATTTGAAATTGATCTAACCCTACCTGAGTTAGTTAAGTTAGGTTAGGTTAGGTTAGATAGTCAGGTTGGGTTAGTTAGTCAGGTTAGGTTGATAGTCAAGTTGGGTTATATGGTCATGATTTCGATTTTTTTAATTTTTTTGATTCTGAAAATTTGAATTTGAAATTGATCTAACCCAACCTGAGTTAGGTTAGGTTAGGTTAGGTAGATAGTCAGATTGGGTTGGTTAGTCAAGTTAGGTTGATAGTCAAGTTGGGTAACAAAGTCATTCTTTCGATTTTTGTAAAAAAAATTCATTCCGAAAATACGAATTTGAAATTGATCTAACCCTACCTGAGTTAGTTAAGTTAGGTTAGGTTAGATAGTCAGGTTGGGTTAGTTAGTCAGGTTAGGTTAGATAGTCAAGTTGGGTTACAAAGTCATAATTTCGATTTTTTTTCCCAATTTTGGAAATTCGAATTTGAAATTGATCCAACCCAACCTGAGTTATGTTGGGTTAGGTTAGATAGTCAGGTTGGGTTAGTTAGTCAAGTTGATAGTCAAGTTGAGTTACATATTCATAATTTCGATTTTTTTGTTCATTTTGAAAATTCGAATTTGAAATTGAACCAACCCAACCTGAGTTAGTTTAGGTAAGGTTAGATAGTCAGGTTGGGTTAGTTAGTCAGGTTAGGTTGATAGTCAAGTTGGGTTATATGGTCATAATTTCGATTTTTTAAATTTTTTTTCATTCTGAAAATTCGAATTTGAAATTGATCTAACCCAACCTGAGTTAGGTTAGGTTAGGTTAGGTTAGATAGTCAGGTTGGGTTAGTTAGTCAGGTTAGGTTAGAGAATCAAGTTGGGTTACAAAGTCATAATTTCGATTTTTCAAAAAAAAAATCATTTCAAAAATTCGAATTCGAAATTGAACTAACCCAACCTGAGTTAGTTAAGTTAGGTTAGGTTAGGTTAGATAGTCAGGTTGGGTTAGTTAGTCAGGTTAGGTTGATAGTCAAGTTGGGTTACATGGTCATAATTTCGATTTTTTTAATTTTTTTCATTCTGAAAATTTGAATTTGAAATTGATCTAACCCTACCTGAGTTAGTTAAGTTAGGTAAGGTTAGATAGTCAGGTTGGGTTAGGTTAGGTTAGGTTAGGTTAGGTTAGGTTAGGTTAGGTTAGGTTAGGTTAAGTTAGGTTAGGTTAGGTTAGGTTAGATAGTCAGGTTGGGTTAGTTAGTCAGGTTAGGTTGATAGTCAAGTTGGGTTATATGGTCATAATTTCGATTTTTTAAATTTTTTTTCATTCTGAAAATTCGAATTTGAAATTGATCTAACCCAACCTGAGTTAGGTTAGGTTAGGTTAGGTTAGATAGTCAGGTTGGGTTAGTTAGTCAGGTTAGGTTAGAGAATCAAGTTGGGTTACAAAGTCATAATTTCGATTTTTCAAAAAAAAAATCATTTCAAAAATTCGAATTCGAAATTGAACTAACCCAACCTGAGTTAGTTAAGTTAGGTTAGGTTAGGTTAGATAGTCAGGTTGGGTTAGTTAGTCAGGTTAGGTTGATAGTCAAGTTGGGTTACATGGTCATAATTTCGATTTTTTTAATTTTTTTCATTCTGAAAATTTGAATTTGAAATTGATCTAACCCTACCTGAGTTAGTTAAGTTAGGTAAGGTTAGATAGTCAGGTTGGGTTAGGTTAGGTTAGGTTAGGTTAGGTTAGGTTAGGTTAGGCTCATACAATTGAAAAGAACTAACGTAGCATTTACAATACACGACGGAATAGACGTAGAAACCTTTAGGAAGATCCTGGAATTCGTGTACAGAAGCGTTGGTGAAAGCATAAAGCTATACACGCTAGAAGAGAAAGCGGAAACACAAAAAAATGGCAACGAAATAGTATCCATAAAAGCAGGAGAAAAAAGCTACGCGGACCTCCTCAAGGAGGTAAAGAAGGAGATTGATATCGACAGTATAGGAGTCAAGATTAAAAACATTAAAAAGTCTAAAGCAGGGGACCTCCTGCTGCTAGTGGAGGGTGATGGAAAGATGGCAAGAACCCTACAGGAAGAAATTAAAACCAAACTTAAGGAAGCAAAGGTGACGAGAAGGGGTGGTGGTGCCATCAACTACATACTAGGGATTGAATTGACGACGACAGAGAAGGAAGTCCAAGAGGACATAGGAAAAGCTTTGGGTATGGATAGCGACTTAGTAGTTGTGCGATCACTAAAAATAGGAAAGACGGAGCAGAAAGTGGCCACGGTGGAACTCCCTAGGGACAAAGCCAACAGACTCACAAAAATGGGAAGAATCAAGATTGGATGGGTGCAGTGCACAGTTAAGGAAAGGGTGGCGGTGTCAAGGTGCTACAACTGTTTAGGGTTTGGACATATTGCTGCGGACTGCAAAAAGCCAAAGGAGAACCAAGAAATGTGTATCAACTGCGGAAGGGACGGACACAGGGCCAGGGAATGTGAAAACGAAGCTTATTGCCCCATATGCGAAGAGAATGGACACCGGATGGATCAAATGGCATGCCCAGGATTCAAAAACGCGGTAGAGCGCATAAGGAGGCAAAGACTCCAGCCAAGGAGAGGAAGTACATCCTCAGTAAAGACTACTGTCGCGCAAAGCTAGACTCCACATCCAAACAACAGACTATATCTAAATCTAAATCCAAATTTAAATTTAAATTTTATACATATATATTTTAAGTCTTACACATATATTCATATACGCTAAACACATACGGAAATGTCCAGGAAATTGAATACAACCCAAACAGTAATAAGAGTACTACAGACAAACCTGGGGACCAAAAAAACCGCGCATGACGTTGCCTTAGCAACTGCTCTGAAAAAAAAAGTGGATATTATCATTGTGGGCGAACCGAACCTAAAAATCAGCAAGGGACAAGGATGGCTTACAGATAACACTAGACGGGTGGCTGTTTACATCCGTAATAGAAAGATTACTATAAAAAAGATTGTACCAAAAAAAGGTTTTCTAGCCATACACCTTCCGGAACTAGTTATTATCGCTTGTTACTTACCCCCAAACGAGCTTATCGCGACATACGAGAACCGCGTCATAGAAATCATGGACTATTCTGAAAGAATTAAAGAAAACTATATTATACTTGGAGATTTTAACGCAAAAGCAGCAGAATGGGGTTCACCAACGACAGACGCCAGGGGTACAGTGGTAATGGAACACGCAGCCACAATGGATCTAGTAGTCCATAACACCGGTACTGTGCCGACATTCGTGAGAGGTCACTCGAGTTCCTTCATTGATATTACGCTCTCAGACCAAAAGGCTGGAAAACGAATTAAAGAATGGAAAGTACTGGAGGACGAAACTTTGACGGACCACAGATATATCTATTTTGAAATAACGAGTAGAGCCGTAAATACCGAAGGCTCGCCACCGACGGGGGTAAACTGGGATACCTTCACTGGAGATTTAAGACGACGAGTGGAGCGCCGAGTAGGTAATACTATCGAAGAGGGTACTAATATAATCAAGGAATCTTTCGCGGCTGGAAGGCATGCAGGAGCCGCAACAAATAGGAGGACCCCATACTGGTGGACGGAGGAAATAGAGCAAAAAAGGAAAGAATGCTTGGCGACTAGAAGACAGATCACAAGGGGCAGAAGGAGACTGGGACATGTAGAATTAGATGGCATACTAGGCCGCTACTCCGAAATGAAGAAAGCTCTGAGTAAGCTCATAAACACCTCAAAAAAACAAAGATGGCGAGACCTTTGCACGGAACTAAACAACGATATATGGGGCCAAGGATATAAGATCGCTATAAGGCACCTCAGAGCATACATACCATATCAGATGCCCATAGAAGAAAAAAGAACCATCGCTAAAGGACTATTTCCTTCTGGACCCCCCCACAACCACGTCCGCGCCTTGGAGGACAGGGTCACAGTCTTCACCAGGCAGGAACTAGAGAGAGCCCTGGATAAGGTAAAGACAGGAAGAGCCCCGGGTATAGACGGGATCCCACCAGAGATAATCAAGAAGGTGGGAGAACTAGAGCCACTCTGGCTCCTTGAAATGCTAAACCTATTGCTCACTACCCAAACTTTCCCGGAAGCTTGGAGGACGTCCAAACTGGTTCTGATTCCAAAGGGAACAACGGAGGACCTAAACAAGGCATGGAGACCCATATGCCTACTGAACACCGTAAGTAAACTCTACGAGATTCTACTTAAAGGAAGACTGGAAGAAGCCATAGAAGAAAATGAACCACTCTCGGCTGCGCAGTACGGATTCCGAAAGGGACTTTCTACCACGGATGCCGTCACGCAGGTACTGAAGGTGACTAAACAGACCAGATGCAAATGGGTGTTGCTAGTGGCCTTCGATATAAAGAATGCCTTTAACTCCCTGAAGTGGGAAGTTATAATGGAGGAATTGGCTAGGAGAAACACACCTAGGTACCTCCTAAATATTATAGGAGAGTATCTCAAAAACAGAAGGCTGCAACTAGAGAAAGGAGAGGTTATGGAAGTCAGGGCGGGAGTCCCCCAGGGCTCGGTTCTCGGACCTACCCTATGGAACATCGCGTATGACGGAATCCTAAGATGTGTATATCCAGTTGGTTGCAAGGTAGTCGCTTTTGCGGACGACCTCGGGATGGTCATTACATCAAACGATAAAGAGGACTTGATGCTGAAGGCGGAAGAAGGCTGCAGAGTGGTCACGAGATGGACGAGAGCACAAGGCCTTAAGCTGGCGGAACATAAAACCGAGGCAATAGTCCTGAAAGGACCTCGTAAGAGACAGGATATTTCCTTCAAATGCGGCAGTGCTCAAATACAGCTAAGTAAAACCATCAAATATCTAGGGATTATACTAAGTGATAACGGAAGCTTTGGACCGCACATAAAGAGAGCAGCAAAGAAAGCAGAAGAGAGGTCGGTAATGCTAGGAAGGATGATGCCAAACATGGGTGGACCAATAAGTGAGAAAAGGAAAGTACTGCACGGGGTTATCCAGTCGATCCTCCTATATGGTGCACCAGTATGGTACGGCGACCTAAGAGTGGCCTCGTATAAAAATGAAATTACCAAAGCGGACAGGAAAGGCCTACTGCGAATTTCTAGTGCCTATAGGACAGCCTCAACTAAGGCGCTATACGTCATCACGGGCGTCACACCAATCCACCTGCTCGCAGGGGAAAGGGCACGCATATATGCTAGGAAGGGAGAAGGTGACACTAGGGAGGAGGAAAGACAACGTACCATGATTGAGTGGCAGAGAGAATGGGATGAAACTGAGGACGTAGCTCAATGGACGAAAACCTTGATCCCGAATATAAAAACATGGCTGGAAAGCAAACATAGAACGACAGAATACTTCCTCACGCAAGTGCTTACAGGGCACGGATGCTTTATGGATTACCTGCACCGGATAGGAAAGAGGGAGCGCGACACCTGCATGTACTGTCCAGAAAGAGACGACGTACAACATACGCTGTTCTCCTGCCAAAGGTGGCACCACAAACGGCTACAACTACACCTTATATTGAATACACAGCCAGACACGACAAACATGATAGAGCTGATGCTGGAGACGAAGGGGAGATGGGAGGCCATCCATGAATATATCAAGGAGATAATGAAGGTGAAAGAGCAGGACGACAGGAATGGCGACCAGCGATAAGGAGATTTAAAGATACCTCTGAGCCCCGATGAATGTCCAGCCAGGACGATACCCGTGCTCAACCGGGGGATAGGTGGAGTTTTAGTGAGTAAACCGTAGGGGGGAGTCTCACACTACCTGGGTCCTCTTCCCAGGTGTCCATCAAGGATTTCTCCACCTGGAAAAAAAAAAAAAAAAAAAAAAAAAAAAAGGTTAGGTTAGGTTAGGTTAGGTTAAGTTAGGTTAGGTTAGGTTAGGTTAGATAGTCAGGTTGGGTTGGTTAGTCAAGTTGATAGTCAAGTTGAGTTACATATTCGTAATTTCGATTTTTTTGTTCATTTTGAAAATTCGAATTCGAAATTGATCCAACCCAACCTGAGTTAGTTTAGGTAAGGTTAGATAGTCAGGTTGGGTTAGTTAGTCAGGTTAGGTTGATAGTCAAGTTGGGTTATATGGTCATAATTTCGATTTTATAAATTTTTTTTCATTCTGAAAATTCGAATTTGAAATTGATCTAACCCAACCTGAGTTAGGTTAGGTTAGGTTAGGTTAGATAGTCAGGTTGGGTTAGTTGGTCAGGTTAGGTTAGATAGTCAAGTTGGGTTACAAAGTCATTCTTTCGATTATTATAAGAAAAAATTCATTTCGAAAATTCGAATTTGAAATTGATCTAACCCTACCTGAGTTAGTTAAGTTAGGTTAGGTTAGGTTAGATAGTCAGGTTGGGTTGGATAGTCAGGTTAGGTTGATAGTCAAGTTGGGTTACATGATCATAATTTCGATTATTTTTCATAATTTCGGAAATTCGAATTTGAAATTGATCCAACCCAACCTGAGTTAGGTTGGGTTAGGTTAGATAGTCAGGTTGGGTTAGTTACTCAGGTTAGGTTGATAGTCAAGTTGGGTTATATGGTCATAATTTCGATTTTTTTAATTTTTTTCATTCTGAAAATTTGAATTTGAAATTGATCTAACCCAATCTGAGTAAGGTTAGGTTAGGTTAGGTAGATAGTCAGGTTGGGTTGGTTAGTCAGGTTAGGTTGATAGTCAAGTTGGGTTACATATTCATAATTTCGATTTTTTTAATTTTGAAAATTCGAATATGAAATTGATACAACCCAACCTGAGTTAGGTTGGGTTAGGTTAGATAGTCAGCTTGGGTTAGTTAGTCAGGTTAGGTTGATAGTCAAGTTGTGTTACGAAGTCATTCTTTCGATTTTTGTAAAAAAAATTCATTTCGAAAATTCGAATTCGAAATTGATCTAACGCAACCTGAGTTAGTTAAGTTAGGTTAGGTTAGGTTAGATAGTCAGGTTGGGTTGGATAGTCAGGTTAGGTTGATAGTCAAGTTGGGTTACATGATCATAATTTCGATTATTTTTCGTAATTTCGGAAATTCGAATTTGAAATTGATCCAACCCAACCTGAGTTAGGTTGGGTTAGGTTAGATAGTCAGCTTGGGTTAGTTAGTCAGGTTAGGTTGATAGTCAAGTTGTGTTACGAAGTCATTCTTTCGATTTTTGTAAAAAACATTCATTTCGAAAATTCGAATTCGAAATTGATCTAACGCAACCTGAGTTAGTTAAGTTAGGTTAGGTTAGGTTAGATAGTCAGGTTGGGTTGGATAGTCAGGTTAGGTTGATAGTCAAGTTGGGTAACAAAGTCATTCTTTCGATTTTTGTAAAAAAAATTCATTCCGAAAATACGAATTTGAAATTGATCTAACCCTACCTGAGTTAGTTAAGTTAGGTTAGGTTAGATAGTCAGGTTGGGTTAGTTAGTCAGGTTAGGTTAGATAGTCAAGTTGGGTTACAAAGTCATAATTTCGATTTTTCAAAAAAAAAAATCATTTCAAAAATTCGAATTCGAAATTGATCTAACGCAACCTGAGTTAGTTAAGTTAGGTTAGGTTAGGTTAGATAGTCAGGTTGGGTTGGTTAGTCAGGTTAGGTTGATTGTCAAGTTGGGTTACATGATCATAATTTCGATTATTTTTCATAATTTCGGAAATTCGAATTTGAAATTGATCCAACCCAACCTGAGTTAGGTTGGGTTAGGTTAGATAGTCAGGTTGGGTTAGTTAGTCAAGTTGATAGTCAAGTTGGGTTAAATAATCATAATTTCGATTTTTTTTCCCAATTTTGGAAATTCGAATTTGAAATTGATCCAACCCAACCTGAGTTATGTTGGGTTAGGTTAGATAGTCAGGTTGGGTTAGTTAGTCAAGTTGATAGTCAAGTTGAGTTACATATTCATAATTTCGATTTTTTTGTTCATTTTGAAAATTCGAATTTGAAATTGAACCAACCCAACCTGAGTTAGTTTAGGTAAGGTTAGATAGTCAGGTTGGGTTAGTTAGTCAGGTTAGGTTGATAGTCAAGTTGGGTTATATGGTCATAATTTCGATTTTTTAAATTTTTTTTCATTCTGAAAATTCGAATTTGAAATTGATCTAACCCAACCTGAGTTAGGTTAGGTTAGGTTAGGTTAGATAGTCAGGTTGGGTTAGTTAGTCAGGTTAGGTTAGAGAATCAAGTTGGGTTACAAAGTCATAATTTCGATTTTTCAAAAAAAAAATCATTTCAAAAATTCGAATTCGAAATTGAACTAACCCAACCTGAGTTAGTTAAGTTAGGTTAGGTTAGGTTAGATAGTCAGGTTGGGTTAGTTAGTCAGGTTAGGTTGATAGTCAAGTTGGGTTACATGGTCATAATTTCGATTTTTTTAATTTTTTTCATTCTGAAAATTTGAATTTGAAATTGATCTAACCCTACCTGAGTTAGTTAAGTTAGGTAAGGTTAGATAGTCAGGTTGGGTTAGTTAGTCAGGTTACGTTAGAGAATCAGGTTGGGTTACAAAGTCATAATTTCGATTTTTCAAAAAAAAAACATTTCAAAAATTCGAATTCGAAATTGAACTAAATCAACCTGAGTTAGTTAAGTTAGGTTAGGTTAGTAGATAGTCAGGTTGGGTTAGTTAGTCAGGTTAGGTTGATAGTCAAGTTGGGTTATATGGTCATAATTTCGATTTTTTTTATTTTTTTTCATTCTGAAAATTTAAATTTGAAACTGATCTAACCCAACCTTAGTAAGGTTATGTTAGGTTAGGTAGATAGTCAGGTTGGGTTGGTTAGTCAGGTTAGGTTGATGGTCAAGTTGGGTTACATGATCATAATTTCGATTTTTTTTCCTAATTTTGGAAATTCGAATTTGAAATTGATCCAACCCAACCTGAGTTAGTTTAGGTTAGGTTAGATAGTCAGGTTGGGTTAGTTACTCAGGTTGGGTTGATAGTCAAGTTGGGTTATATGGTCATAATTTCGATTTTTTAAATTTTTTTCATTCTGAAAATTAGAATTTGAAATTGATATAACCCAACCTGAGTAAGGTTAGGTTAGGTTAGGTAGATAGTCAGGTTGGGTTGGTTAGTCAGGTTAGGTTGATAGTCAAGTTGGGTTATATGGTCATGATTTCGATTTTTTTAATTTTTTTGATTCTGAAAATTTGAATTTGAAATTGATCTAACCCAACCTGAGTTAGGTTAGGTTAGGTTAGGTAGATAGTCAGGTTGGGTTGGTTAGTCAGGTTAGGTTGATAGTCAAGTTGGGTAACAAAGTCATTCTTTCGATTTTTGTAAAAAAAATTCATTTCGAAAATTCGAATTTGAAATTGATCTAACCCTACCTGAGTTAGTTAAGTTAGGTTAGGTTAGATAGTCAGGTTGGGTTAGTTAGTCAGGTTAGGTTAGATAGTCAAGTTGGGTTACAAAGTCATAATTTCGATTTTTCAAAAAAAAATCATTTCAAAAATTCGAATTCGAAATTGATCTAACGCAACCTGAGTTAGTTAAGTTAGGTTAGGTTAAGTTAGATAGTCAGGTTGGGTTAGTTAGTCAGGATAGGTTGATAGTCAAGTTGGGTTATATGGTCATAATTTCGATTATTTTTCATAATTTCGGAAATTCGAATTTGAAATTGATCCAACCCAACCTGAGTTAGGTTGGGTTAGGTTAGATAGTCAGGTTGGGTTAGTTAGTCAAGTTGATAGTCAAGTTGAGTTACATATTCATAATTTCGATTTTTTTGTTCATTTTGAAAATTCGAATTTGAAATTGATCCAACCCAACCTGAGTTAGTTTAGGTAAGGTTAGATAGTCAGGTTGGGTTAGTTAGTCAGGTTAGGTTGATAGTCAAGTTGGGTTATATGGTCATAATTTCGATTTTTTAAATTTTTTTTCATTTTGGAAATTCGAATTTGAAATTGATCCAACCCAACCTGAGTTAGTTTAGGTTAGGTTAGATAGTCAGGTTGGGTTAGTTACTCAGGTTAGGTTGATAGTCAAGTTGGGTTATATAGTCATAATTTCGATTTTTTTAATTTTTTTCATTCTGAAAATTTGAATTTGAAATTGATCTAACCCAACCTGAGTAAGGTTAGGTTAGGTTAGGTAGATAGTCAGGTTGGGTTGGTTAGTCAGGTTAGGTTGATAGTCAAGTTGGGTTACATATTCATAATTTCGATTTTTTTTTATATTGAAAATTTGAATTTGAAATTGATCCAACCCAACCTGAGTTAGGTTGGGTTAGGTTAGATAGTCAGCTTGGGTTAGTTAGTCAGGTTAGGTTAGATAGTCAAGTTGGGTTACAAAGTCATAATTTCAATTTTTTTAATTTTTTTTCATTCTGAAAATTCGAATTTGAAATTGATCAAACCCAACCTGAGTTAAGTTAGGTTAGGTTAGGTTAGATAGTCAGGTTGGGTTAGTTAGTCAGGTTAGGTTAGATAGTCAAGTTGGGTTACAAAGTCATTCTTTCGATTATTGTAAGAAAAAATTCATTTCGAAAATTCGAATTTGAAATTGATCTAACACTACCTGAGTTAGTTAAGTTAGGTTAGGTTAGGTTAGATAGTCAGGTTGGGTTAGATAGTCAGGTTGGGTTAGATAGTCAGGTTGGGTTAGTTAGTCAGGTTAGGTTGATAGTCAAGTTGGGTTATATGGTCATGATTTCGATTTTTTTAATTTTTTTGATTCTGAAAATTTGAATTTGAAATTGATCTAACCCAACCTGAGTTAGGTTAGGTTAGGTTAGGTAGATAGTCAGATTGGGTTGGTTAGTCAAGTTAGGTTGATAGTCAAGTTGGGTAACAAAGTCATTCTTTCGATTTTTGTAAAAAAAATTCATTCCGAAAATACGAATTTGAAATTGATCTAACCCTACCTGAGTTAGTTAAGTTAGGTTAGGTTAGATAGTCAGGTTGGGTTAGTTAGTCAGGTTAGGTTAGATAGTCAAGTTGGGTTACAAAGTCATAATTTCGATTTTTTTTCCCAATTTTGGAAATTCGAATTTGAAATTGATCCAACCCAACCTGAGTTATGTTGGGTTAGGTTAGATAGTCAGGTTGGGTTAGTTAGTCAAGTTGATAGTCAAGTTGAGTTACATATTCATAATTTCGATTTTTTTGTTCATTTTGAAAATTCGAATTTGAAATTGAACCAACCCAACCTGAGTTAGTTTAGGTAAGGTTAGATAGTCAGGTTGGGTTAGTTAGTCAGGTTAGGTTGATAGTCAAGTTGGGTTATATGGTCATAATTTCGATTTTTTAAATTTTTTTTCATTCTGAAAATTCGAATTTGAAATTGATCTAACCCAACCTGAGTTAGGTTAGGTTAGGTTAGGTTAGATAGTCAGGTTGGGTTAGTTAGTCAGGTTAGGTTAGAGAATCAAGTTGGGTTACAAAGTCATAATTTCGATTTTTCAAAAAAAAAATCATTTCAAAAATTCGAATTCGAAATTGAACTAACCCAACCTGAGTTAGTTAAGTTAGGTTAGGTTAGGTTAGATAGTCAGGTTGGGTTAGTTAGTCAGGTTAGGTTGATAGTCAAGTTGGGTTACATGGTCATAATTTCGATTTTTTTAATTTTTTTCATTCTGAAAATTTGAATTTGAAATTGATCTAACCCTACCTGAGTTAGTTAAGTTAGGTAAGGTTAGATAGTCAGGTTGGGTTAGGTTAGGTTAGGTTAGGTTAGGTTAGGTTAGGTTAGGTTAGGTTAGGTTAAGTTAGGTTAGGTTAGGTTAGGTTAGATAGTCAGGTTGGGTTGGTTAGTCAAGTTGATAGTCAAGTTGAGTTACATATTCGTAATTTCGATTTTTTTGTTCATTTTGAAAATTCGAATTCGAAATTGATCCAACCCAACCTGAGTTAGTTTAGGTAAGGTTAGATAGTCAGGTTGGGTTAGTTAGTCAGGTTAGGTTGATAGTCAAGTTGGGTTATATGGTCATAATTTCGATTTTATAAATTTTTTTTCATTCTGAAAATTCGAATTTGAAATTGATCTAACCCAACCTGAGTTAGGTTAGGTTAGGTTAGGTTAGATAGTCAGGTTGGGTTAGTTGGTCAGGTTAGGTTAGATAGTCAAGTTGGGTTACAAAGTCATTCTTTCGATTATTATAAGAAAAAATTCATTTCGAAAATTCGAATTTGAAATTGATCTAACCCTACCTGAGTTAGTTAAGTTAGGTTAGGTTAGGTTAGATAGTCAGGTTGGGTTGGATAGTCAGGTTAGGTTGATAGTCAAGTTGGGTTACATGATCATAATTTCGATTATTTTTCATAATTTCGGAAATTCGAATTTGAAATTGATCCAACCCAACCTGAGTTAGGTTGGGTTAGGTTAGATAGTCAGGTTGGGTTAGTTACTCAGGTTAGGTTGATAGTCAAGTTGGGTTATATGGTCATAATTTCGATTTTTTTAATTTTTTTCATTCTGAAAATTTGAATTTGAAATTGATCTAACCCAATCTGAGTAAGGTTAGGTTAGGTTAGGTAGATAGTCAGGTTGGGTTGGTTAGTCAGGTTAGGTTGATAGTCAAGTTGGGTTACATATTCATAATTTCGATTTTTTTAATTTTGAAAATTCGAATATGAAATTGATACAACCCAACCTGAGTTAGGTTGGGTTAGGTTAGATAGTCAGCTTGGGTTAGTTAGTCAGGTTAGGTTGATAGTCAAGTTGTGTTACGAAGTCATTCTTTCGATTTTTGTAAAAAAAATTCATTTCGAAAATTCGAATTCGAAATTGATCTAACGCAACCTGAGTTAGTTAAGTTAGGTTAGGTTAGGTTAGATAGTCAGGTTGGGTTGGATAGTCAGGTTAGGTTGATAGTCAAGTTGGGTTACATGATCATAATTTCGATTATTTTTCGTAATTTCGGAAATTCGAATTTGAAATTGATCCAACCCAACCTGAGTTAGGTTGGGTTAGGTTAGATAGTCAGCTTGGGTTAGTTAGTCAGGTTAGGTTGATAGTCAAGTTGTGTTACGAAGTCATTCTTTCGATTTTTGTAAAAAACATTCATTTCGAAAATTCGAATTCGAAATTGATCTAACGCAACCTGAGTTAGTTAAGTTAGGTTAGGTTAGGTTAGATAGTCAGGTTGGGTTGGATAGTCAGGTTAGGTTGATAGTCAAGTTGGGTAACAAAGTCATTCTTTCGATTTTTGTAAAAAAAATTCATTCCGAAAATACGAATTTGAAATTGATCTAACCCTACCTGAGTTAGTTAAGTTAGGTTAGGTTAGATAGTCAGGTTGGGTTAGTTAGTCAGGTTAGGTTAGATAGTCAAGTTATGTTACAAAGTCATAATTTCGATTTTTCAAAAAAAAAAATCATTTCAAAAATTCGAATTCGAAATTGATCTAACGCAACCTGAGTTAGTTAAGTTAGGTTAGGTTAGGTTAGATAGTCAGGTTGGGTTGGTTAGTCAGGTTAGGTTGATTGTCAAGTTGGGTTACATGATCATAATTTCGATTATTTTTCATAATTTCGGAAATTCGAATTTGAAATTGATCCAACCCAACCTGAGTTAGGTTGGGTTAGGTTAGATAGTCAGGTTGGGTTAGTTAGTCAAGTTGATAGTCAAGTTGGGTTAAATAATCATAATTTCGATTTTTTTTCCCAATTTTGGAAATTCGAATTTGAAATTGATCCAACCCAACCTGAGTTATGTTGGGTTAGGTTAGATAGTCAGGTTGGGTTAGTTAGTCAAGTTGATAGTCAAGTTGAGTTACATATTCATAATTTCGATTTTTTTGTTCATTTTGAAAATTCGAATTTGAAATTGAACCAACCCAACCTGAGTTAGTTTAGGTAAGGTTAGATAGTCAGGTTGGGTTAGTTAGTCAGGTTAGGTTGATAGTCAAGTTGGGTTATATGGTCATAATTTCGATTTTTTAAATTTTTTTTCATTCTGAAAATTCGAATTTGAAATTGATCTAACCCAACCTGAGTTAGGTTAGGTTAGGTTAGGTTAGATAGTCAGGTTGGGTTAGTTAGTCAGGTTAGGTTAGAGAATCAAGTTGGGTTACAAAGTCATAATTTCGATTTTTCAAAAAAAAAATCATTTCAAAAATTCGAATTCGAAATTGAACTAACCCAACCTGAGTTAGTTAAGTTAGGTTAGGTTAGGTTAGATAGTCAGGTTGGGTTAGTTAGTCAGGTTAGGTTGATAGTCAAGTTGGGTTACATGGTCATAATTTCGATTTTTTTAATTTTTTTCATTCTGAAAATTTGAATTTGAAATTGATCTAACCCTACCTGAGTTAGTTAAGTTAGGTAAGGTTAGATAGTCAGGTTGGGTTAGTTAGTCAGGTTACGTTAGAGAATCAGGTTGGGTTACAAAGTCATAATTTCGATTTTTCAAAAAAAAAACATTTCAAAAATTCGAATTCGAAATTGAACTAAATCAACCTGAGTTAGTTAAGTTAGGTTAGGTTAGTAGATAGTCAGGTTGGGTTAGTTAGTCAGGTTAGGTTGATAGTCAAGTTGGGTTATATGGTCATAATTTCGATTTTTTTTATTTTTTTTCATTCTGAAAATTTAAATTTGAAACTGATCTAACCCAACCTTAGTAAGGTTATGTTAGGTTAGGTAGATAGTCAGGTTGGGTTGGTTAGTCAGGTTAGGTTGATAGTCAAGTTGGGTTACATGATCATAATTTCGATTTTTTTTCCTAATTTTGGAAATTCGAATTTGAAATTGATCCAACCCAACCTGAGTTAGTTTAGGTTAGGTTAGATAGTCAGGTTGGGTTAGTTACTCAGGTTGGGTTGATAGTCAAGTTGGGTTATATGGTCATAATTTCGATTTTTTAAATTTTTTTCATTCTGAAAATTAGAATTTGAAATTGATATAACCCAACCTGAGTAAGGTTAGGTTAGGTTAGGTAGATAGTCAGGTTGGGTTGGTTAGTCAGGTTAGGTTGATAGTCAAGTTGGGTTATATGGTCATGATTTCGATTTTTTTAATTTTTTTGATTCTGAAAATTTGAATTTGAAATTGATCTAACCCAACCTGAGTTAGGTTAGGTTAGGTTAGGTAGATAGTCAGGTTGGGTTGGTTAGTCAGGTTAGGTTGATAGTCAAGTTGGGTAACAAAGTCATTCTTTCGATTTTTGTAAAAAAAATTCATTTCGAAAATTCGAATTTGAAATTGATCTAACCCTACCTGAGTTAGTTAAGTTAGGTTAGGTTAGATAGTCAGGTTGGGTTAGTTAGTCAGGTTAGGTTAGATAGTCAAGTTGGGTTACAAAGTCATAATTTCGATTTTTCAAAAAAAAATCATTTCAAAAATTCGAATTCGAAATTGATCTAACGCAACCTGAGTTAGTTAAGTTAGGTTAGGTTAAGTTAGATAGTCAGGTTGGGTTAGTTAGTCAGGATAGGTTGATAGTCAAGTTGGGTTATATGGTCATAATTTCGATTATTTTTCATAATTTCGGAAATTCGAATTTGAAATTGATCCAACCCAACCTGAGTTAGGTTGGGTTAGGTTAGATAGTCAGGTTGGGTTAGTTAGTCAAGTTGATAGTCAAGTTGAGTTACATATTCATAATTTCGATTTTTTTGTTCATTTTGAAAATTCGAATTTGAAATTGATCCAACCCAACCTGAGTTAGTTTAGGTAAGGTTAGATAGTCAGGTTGGGTTAGTTAGTCAGGTTAGGTTGATAGTCAAGTTGGGTTATATGGTCATAATTTCGATTTTTTAAATTTTTTTTCATTTTGGAAATTCGAATTTGAAATTGATCCAACCCAACCTGAGTTAGTTTAGGTTAGGTTAGATAGTCAGGTTGGGTTAGTTACTCAGGTTAGGTTGATAGTCAAGTTGGGTTATATAGTCATAATTTCGATTTTTTTAATTTTTTTCATTCTGAAAATTTGAATTTGAAATTGATCTAACCCAACCTGAGTAAGGTTAGGTTAGGTTAGGTAGATAGTCAGGTTGGGTTGGTTAGTCAGGTTAGGTTGATAGTCAAGTTGGGTTACATATTCATAATTTCGATTTTTTTTTATATTGAAAATTTGAATTTGAAATTGATCCAACCCAACCTGAGTTAGGTTGGGTTAGGTTAGATAGTCAGCTTGGGTTAGTTAGTCAGGTTAGGTTAGATAGTCAAGTTGGGTTACAAAGTCATAATTTCAATTTTTTTAATTTTTTTTCATTCTGAAAATTCGAATTTGAAATTGATCAAACCCAACCTGAGTTAAGTTAGGTTAGGTTAGGTTAGATAGTCAGGTTGGGTTAGTTAGTCAGGTTAGGTTAGATAGTCAAGTTGGGTTACAAAGTCATTCTTTCGATTATTGTAAGAAAAAATTCATTTCGAAAATTCGAATTTGAAATTGATCTAACACTACCTGAGTTAGTTAAGTTAGGTTAGGTTAGGTTAGATAGTCAGGTTGGGTTAGATAGTCAGGTTGGGTTAGTTAGTCAGGTTAGGTTGATAGTCAAGTTGGGTTATATGGTCATGATTTCGATTTTTTTAATTTTTTTGATTCTGAAAATTTGAATTTGAAATTGATCTAACCCAACCTGAGTTAGGTTAGGTTAGGTTAGGTAGATAGTCAGGTTGGGTTGGTTAGTCAGGTTAGGTTGATAGTCAAGTTGGGTAACAAAGTCATTCTTTCGATTTTTGTAAAATAAATTCGTTTCGAAAATTCGAATTTGAAATTGATCTAACCCTACCTGGGTTAGTTAAGTTAGGTTAGGTTAGGTTCGATTTTTTTCCCTAATTTTGGAAATTCGAATTTGAAATTGATCCAACCCAACCTGAGTTAGGTTGGGTTAGGTTAGATAGTCAGGTTGGGTTAGTTAGTCAAGTTGATAGTCAAGTTGAGTTACATATTCATAATTTCGATTTTTTTGTTCATTTTGAAAATTCGAATTTGAAATTGATCCAACCCAACCTGAGTTAGTTTAGGTTAGGTTAGATAGTCAGGTTGGGTTAGTTAGTCAGGTTAGGTTGATAGTCAAGTTGGGTTATATGGTCATAATTTCGATTTTTTTAATTTTTTTTCATTCTGAAAATTCGAATTTGAAATTGATCTAACCCAACCTGAGTTAAGTTAGGTTAGGTTAGGTTAGATAGTCAGGTTGGGTTAGTTAGTCAGGTTAGGTTAGATAGTCAAGTTGGGTTACAAAGTGATAATTTCGATTTAAAAAAAAAAAATCAGTCAGGTTAGGTTAGATAGTCAAGTTGGGTTACAAAGTCATTCTTTCGATTAATGTAAGAAAAAATTCATTTCGAAAATTCGAATTTGAAATTGATCTAACCCTACCTGAGTTAGTTAAGTTAGGTTAGGTTAGATAGTCAGGTTGGGTTAGTTAGTCAGGTTAGGTTAGAGAGTCAAGTTGGGTTACAAAGTCATAATTTCGATTTTTCAAAAAAAAAATCATTTCAAAAATTCGAATTCGAAATTGATCTAACGCAACCTGAGTTAGTTAAGTTAGGTTAGGTTAGGTTAGATAGTCAGGTTGGGTTGGTTAGTCAGGTTAGGTTGATAGTCAAGTGTGGTTACATAATCATACTTTCGATTTTTTTTCCTAATTTTGGAAATTCGAATTTGAAATTGATCCAACCCAACCTGAGTTAGGTTGGGTTAGGTTAGATAGTCAGGTTGGGTTAGTTAGTCAAGTTGATAGTCAAGTTGAGTTACATATTCATAATTTCGATTTTTTTGTTCATTTTGAAAATTCGAATTTGAAATTGATCCAACCCAACCTGAGTTAGTTTAGGTTAGGTTAGATAGTCAGGTTGGGTTAGTTAGTCAGGTTAGGTTGATAGTCAAGTTGGGTTATATGGTCATAATTTCGATTTTTTTTATTTTTTTTATTCTGAAAATTTGAATTTGAAATTGATCTAACCCAACCTGAGTAAGGTTAGGTTAGGTTAGGTAGATAGTCAGGTTGGGTTGGTTAGTCAGGTTAGGTTGATAGTCAAGTTGGGTTACATATTCATAATTTCGATTTTTTTTTATTTTGAAAATTTGAATTTGAAATTGATCCAACCCAACCTGAGTTAGGTTGGGTTAGGTTAGATAGTCAGCTTGGGTTAGTTAGTCAGGTTAGGTTGATAGTCAAGTTGTGTTACGATGTCATTCTTTCGATTTTTGTAAAAAACATTCATTTCGAAAATTCGAATTTGAAATTGATCTAACCCTACCTGAGTTAGTTAAGTTAGGTTAGGTTAGATAGTCAGGTTGGGTTAGTTAGTCAGGTTAGGTTAGAGAGTCAAGTTGGGTTACAAAGTCATAATTTCGATTTTTCAAAAAAAAAATCATTTCAAAAATTCGAATTCGAAATAGATCTAACCCAACCTGAGTTAGTTAAGTTAGGTTAGGTTAGGTTAGATAGTCAAGTTGGGTTAGTTAGTCAGGTTAGGTTGATAGTCAAGTTGGGTTATATGGTCATAATTTCGATTTTTTTTATTTTTTTCATTTTGGAAATTCGAATTTGACATTGATCCAACCCAACCTGAGTTAGTTTAGGTAAGGTTAGATAGTCAGGTTGGGTTAGTTAGTCAGGTTAGGTTGATAGTCAAGTTGGGTTATATGGTCATAATTTCGATTTTTAAAATTTTTTTTCATTTTGGAAATTCGAATTTGAAATTGATCCAACCCAACCTGAGTTAGTTTAGGTTAGGTTAGATAGTCAGGTTGGGTTAGTTACTCAGGTTAGGTTGATAGTCAAGTTGGGTTATATAGTCATAATTTCGATTTTTTTAATTTTTTTCATTCTGAAAATTTGAATTTGAAATTGATCTAACCCAACCTGAGTAAGGTTAGGTTAGGTTAGGTAGATAGTCAGGTTGGGTTGGTTAGTCAGGTTAGGTTGATAGTCAAGTTGGGTTACATATTCATAATTTCGATTTTTTTTTATTTTGAAAATTTGAATTTGAAATTGATCCAACCCAACCTGAGTTAGGTTGGGTTAGGTTAGATAGTCAGCTTGGGTTAGTTAGTCAGGTTAGGATGATAGTCAAGTTGTGTTACGATGTCATTCTTTCGATTTTTGTAAAAAACATTCATTTCTAAAATTCGAATTTGAAATTGATCTAACCCTACCTGAGTTAGTTAAGTTGGCCGCAGTGGAGAGCCTGATGTATGGGCTCACTCACATTTAAACCTAACCTAACCTAACCTAGTTAAGTTAGGTTAGGTTAGGTTAGATAGTCAGGTTGGGTTAGATAGTCAGGTTGGGTTAGTTACTCAGGTTAGGTTGATAGTCAAGTTGGGTTATATAGTCATAATTTCGATTTTTTTAATTATTTTCATTCTGAAAATTTGAATTTGAAATTGATCTAACCCAACCTGAGTAAGGTTAGGTTAGGTTAGGTAGATAGTCAGGTTGGGTTGGTTAGTCAGGTTAGGTTGATAGTCAAGTTGGGTTACATATTCATAATTTCGATTTTTTTTTATTTTGAAAATTTGAATTTGAAATTGATCCAACCCAACCTGAGTTAGGTTGGGTTAGGTTAGATAGTCAGCTTGGGTTAGTTAGTCAGGTTAGGATGATAGTCAAGTTGTGTTACGATGTCATTCTTTCGATTTTTGTAAAAAACATTCATTTCTAAAATTCGAATTTGAAATTGATCTAACCCTACCTGAGTTAGTTAAGTTGGCCGCAGTGGAGAGCCTGATGTATGGGCTCACTCACATTTAAACCTAACCTAACCTAACCTAGTTAAGTTAGGTTAGGTTAGGTTAGATAGTCAGGTTGGGTTAGATAGTCAGGTTGGGTTAGTTAGTCAGGTTAGGTTGATAGTCAAGTTGGGTTATATGGTCATGATTTCGATTTTTTAAATTTTTTTGATTCTGAAAATTTGAATTTGAAATTGATCTAACCCAACCTGAGTTAGTTTAGGTTAGGTTAGGTAGATAGTCAGGTTGGGTTGGTTAGTCAGGTTAGGTTGACAGTCAAGTTGGGTAACAAAGTCATTCTTTCGATTTTTGTAAAATAAATTCGTTTCGAAAATTCGAATTTGAAATTGATCTAACCCTACCTGGGTTAGTTAAGTTAGGTTAGGTTAGATAGTCAGGTTGGGTTAGTTAGTCAGGTTAGGTTAGATAGTCAAGTTGGGTTACAAAGTCATAATTTCAATTTTTCAAAAAAAAAATCATTTCAAAAATTCGAATTCGAAATTGATCTAACGCAACCTGAGTTAGTTAAGTTAGGTTAGGTTAGGTTAGATAGTCAGGTTGGGTTGGTTAGTCAGGTTAGGTTGATAGTCAAGTTGGGTTACATGATCATAATTTCGATTATTTTTCATAATTTCGGAAATTCGAATTTGAAATTGATCCAACCCAACCTGAGTTAGGTCGGGTTAGGTAAGATAGTCAGGTTGGGTTAGTTAGTCAAGTTGATAGTCAAGTTGGGTTACATAATCATAATTTCGATTTTTTTTCCTAATTTTGGAAATTCGAATTTGAAATTGATCCAACCCAACCTGAGTTAGGTTGGGTTAGGTTAGATAGTCAGGTTGGGTTAGTTAGTCAAGTTGAAAGTCAAGTTGAGTTACCTATTCATAATTTCGATTTTTTCGTTCATTTTGAAAATTCGAATTTGAAATTGATACAACCCAACCTGAGTTAGTTTAGGTTAGGTTAGATAGTCAGGTTGGGTTAGTTAGTCAGGTTAGGTTGATAGTCAAGTTGGGTTATATGGTCATAATTTCGATTTTTTTAATTTTTTTTCATTCTGAAAATTCGAATTTGAAATTGATCTAACCCAACCTGAGTTAGGTTAGGTTAGGTTAGATAGTCAGGTTGGGTTAGTTAGTCAGGTTAGGTTAGATAGTCAAGTTGGGTTACAAAGTCATAATTTCGATTTTTCAAAAAAAAATCATTTCAAAAATTCGAATTCGAAATTGATCTAACGCAACCTGAGTTAGTTAAGTTAGGTTAGGTTAGGTTAGATAGTCAGGTTGGGTTGGTTAGTCAGGTTAGGTTGATAGTCAAGTTGGGTTACATGATCATAATTTCGATTATTTTTCATAATTTCGGAAATTCGAATTTGAAATTGATCCAACCCAACCTGAGTTAGGTTAGGTTAGGTAGATAGTCAGGTTGGGTTGGTTAGTCAGGTTAGGTTGATAGTCAAGTTGGGTTACATGATCATAATTTCGATTTTTTTTCCTAATTTTGGAAATTCGAATTTGAAATTGATCCAACCCAACCTGAGTTAGTTTAGGTTAGGTTAGATAGTCAGGTTGGGTTAGTTACTCAGGTTAGGTTGATAGTCAAGTTGGGTTATATGGTCATAATTTCGATTTTTTTAATTTTTTTCATTCTGAAAATTTGAATTTGAAATTGATCTAACCCAACCTGAGTAATGTTAGGTTAGGTTAGGTAGATAGTCAGGTTGGGTTGGTTAGTCAGGTTAGGTTGATAGTCAAGTTGGGTTACATATTCATAATTTCGATTTTTTTTTATTTTGAAAATTCGAATTTGAAATTGATCCAACCCAACCTGAGTTAGGTTGGGTTAGGTTAGATAGTCAGATTGGGTTAGTTAGTCAGGTTAGGTTGATAGTCAAGTTGGGTTATATGGTCATGATTTCGATTTTTTTAATTTTTTTGATTCTGAAAATTTGAATTCGAAATTGATCTAACCCAACCTGAGTTAGGTTAGGTTAGGTTAGGTAGATAAACAGGTTGGGTTGGTTAGTCAGGTTAGGTTGATAGTCAAGTTGGGTAACAAAGTCATTCTTTCGATTTTTGTAAAAAAAATTCATTTCGAAAATTCGAATTTGAAATTGATCTAACCCTACCTGAGTTAGTTAAGTTAGGTTAGGTTAGATAGTCAGGTTGGGTTAGTTAGTCAGGTTAGGTTAGATAGTCAAGTTGGGTTACAAAGTCATTCTTTCGATTAATGTAAGAAAAAATTCATTTCGAAAATTCGAATTTGAAATTGATCTAACCCTACCTGAGTTAGTTAAGTTAGGTTAGGTTAGATAGTCAGGTTGGGTTAGTTAGTCAGGTTAGGTTAGAGAGTCAAGTTGGGTTACAAAGTCATAATTTCGATTTTTCAAAAAAAAAATCATTTCAAAAATTCGAATTCGAAATTGATCTAACCCAACCTGAGTTAGTTAAGTTAGGTTAGGTTAGGTTAGATAGTCAGGTTGGGTTAGTTAGTCAGGTTAGGTTGATAGTCAAGTTGGGTTATATGGTCATAATTTCGATTTTTTTTATTTTTTTCATTTTGGAAATTCGAATTTGAAATTGATCCAACCCAACCTGAGTTAGTTTAGGTAAGGTTAGATAGTCAGGTTGGGTTAGTTAGTCAGGTTAGGTTGATAGTCAAGTTGGGTTATAAGTCATAATTTCGATTTTTTAAATTTTTTTTCATTTTGGAAATTCGAATTTGAAATTGATCCAACCCAACCTGAGTTAGTTTAGGTTAGGTTAGATAGTCAGGTTGGGTTAGTTACTCAGGTTAGGTTGATAGTCAAGTTGGGTTATATAGTCATAATTTCGATTTTTTTAATTTTTTTCATTCTGAAAATTTGAATTTGAAATTGATCTAACCCAACCTGAGTAAGGTTAGGTTAGGTTAGGTAGATAGTCAGGTTGGGTTGGTTAGTCAGGTTAGGTTGATAGTCAAGTTGGGTAACAAAGTCATTCTTTCGATTTTTGTAAAATAAATTCGTTTCGAAAATTCGAATTTGAAATTGATCTAACCCTACCTGGGTTAGTTAAGTTAGGTTAGGTTAGGTTCGATTTTTTTTCCTAATTTTGGAAATTCGAATTTGAAATTGATCCAACCCAACCTGAGTTAGGTTGGGTTAGGTTAGATAGTCAGGTTGGGTTAGTTAGTCAAGTTGATAGTCAAGTTGAGTTACATATTCATAATTTCGATTTTTTTGTTCATTTTGAAAATTCGAATTTGAAATTGATCCAACCCAACCTGAGTTAGTTTAGGTTAGGTTAGATAGTCAGGTTGGGTTAGTTAGTCAAGTTGATAGTCAAGTTGAGTTACATATTCATAATTTCGATTTTTTTGTTCATTTTGAAAATTCGAATTTGAAATTGATCCAACCCAACCTGAGTTAGTTTAGGTTAGGTTAGATAGTCAGGTTGGGTTAGTTAGTCAGGTTAGGTTGATAGTCAAGTTGGGTTATATGGTCATGATTTCGATTTTTTTAATTTTTTTTCATTCTGAAAATTCGAATTTGAAATTGATCTAACCCAACCTGAGTTAAAATAGGTTAGGTTAGGTTAGATAGTCAGGTTGGGTTAGTTAGTCAGGTTAGGTTAGATAGTCAAGTTGGGTTACAAAGTGATAATTTCGATTTAAAAAAAAAAAAATCATTTCAAAATTTCGAATTCGAAATTGATCTAACGCAACCTGAGTCAGTTAAGTTAGGTTAGGTTAGGTTAGATAGTCAGGTTGGGTTGGTTAGTCAGGTTAGGTTGATAGTCAAGTGTGGTTACATAATCATAATTTCGATTTTTTTTCCTAATTTTGGAAATTCGAATTTGAAATTGATCCAACCCAACCTGAGTTAGGTTGGGTTAGGTTAGATAGTCAGGTTGGGTTAGTTAGTCAAGTTGATAGTCAAGTTGAGTTACATATTCATAATTTCGATTTTTTTGTTCATTTTGAAAATTCGAATTTGAAATTGATCCAACCCAACCTGAGTTAGTTTAGGTTAGGTTAGATAGTCAGGTTGGGTTAGTTAGTCAGGTTAGGTTGATAGTCAAGTTGGGTTATATGGTCATAATTTCGATTTTTTTTATTTTTTTTATTCTGAAAATTTGAATTTGAAATTGATCTAACCCAACCTGAGTAAGGTTAGGTTAGGTTAGGTAGATAGTCAGGTTGGGTTGGTTAGTCAGGTTAGGTTAGGTTATATGGTCATAATTTCGATTTTTTTAATTTTTTTTCATTCTGAAAATTCGAATTTGAAATTGATCTAACCCAACCTGAGTTAGGTTAGGTTAGGTTAGATAGTCAGGTTGGGTTAGTTAGTCAGGTTAGGTTAGATAGTCAAGTTGGGTTACAAAGTCATAATTTCGATTTTTCAAAAAAAAAATCATTTCAAAAATTCGAATTCGAATTGATCTAACGCAACCTGAGTTAGTTAAGTTAGGTTAGGTTAGGTTAGATAGTCAGGTTGGGTTGGTTAGTCAGGTTAGGTTGATAGTCAAGTTGGGTTACATGATCATAATTTCGATTATTTTTCATAATTTCGGAAATTCGAATTTGAAATTGATCCAACCCAACCTGAGTTAGGTTAGGTTAGGTAGATAGTCAGGTTGGGTTGGTTAGTCAGGTTAGGTTGATAGTCAAGTTGGGTTACATGATCATAATTTCGATTTTTTTTCCTAATTTTGGAAATTCGAATTTGAAATTGATCCAACCCAACCTGAGTTAGTTTAGGTTAGGTTAGATAGTCAGGTTGGGTTAGTTACTCAGGTTAGGTTGATAGTCAAGTTGGGTTATATGGTCATAATTTCGATTTTTTTAAATTTTTTCATTCTGAAAATTTGAATTTGAAATTGATCTAACCCAACCTGAGTAAGGTTAGGTTAGGTTAGGTAGATAGTCAGGTTGGGTTGGTTAGTCAGGTTAGGTTGATAGTCAAGTTGGGTTACATATTCATAATTTCGATTTTTTTTTAATTTGAAAATTCGAATTTGAAATTGATCCAACCCAACCTGAGTTAGGTTGGGTTAGGTTAGATAGTCAGATTGGGTTAGTTAGTCAGGTTAGGTTGATAGTCAAGTTGGGTTATATGGTCATGATTTCGATTTTTTTAATTTTTTTGATTCTGAAAATTTGAATTTGAAATTGATCTAACCCAACCTGAGTAAGGTTAGGTTAGGTTAGGTAGATAAACAGGTTGGGTTGGTTAGTCAGGTTAGGTTGATAGTCAAGTTGGGTAACAAAGTCATTCTTTCGATTTTTGTAAAAAAAATTCATTTCGAAAATTCGAATTTGAAATTGATCTAACCCTACCTGAGTTAGTTAAGTTAGGTTAGGTTAGATAGTCAGGTTGGGTTAGTTAGTCAGGTTAGGTTAGATAGTCAAGTTGGGTAACAAAGTCATTCTTTCGATTAATGTAAGAAAAAATTCATTTCGAAAATTCGAATTTGAAATTGATCTAACCCTACCTGAGTTAGTTAAGTTAGGTTAGGTTAGATAGTCAGGTTGGGTTAGTTAGTCAGTTTAGGTTAGAGAGTCAAGTTGGGTTACAAAGTCATAATTTCGATTTTTCAAAAAAAAATCATTTCAAAAATTCGAATTCGAAATTGATCTAACCCAACCTGAGTTAGTTAAGTTAGGTTAGGTTAGGTTAGATAGTCAGGTTGGGTTAGTTAGTCAGGTTAGGTTGATAGTCAAGTTGGGTTATATGGTCATAATTTCGATTTTTCTTATTTTTTTCATTTTGGAAATTCGAATTTGAAATTGATCCAACCCAACCTGAGTTAGTTTAGGTAAGGTTAGATAGTCAGGTTGGGTTAGTTAGTCAGGTTAGGTTGATAGTCAAGTTGGGTTATATGGTCATAATTTCGATTTTTTAAATTTTTTTTCATTTTGGAAATTCGAATTTGAAATTGATCCAACCCAACCTGAGTTAGTTTAGGTTAGGTTAGATAGTCAGGTTGGGTTAGTTACTCAGGTTAGGTTGATAGTCAAGTTGGGTTATATAGTCATAATTTCGATTTTTTAAATTTTTTTCATTCTGAAAATTTGAATTTGAAATTGATCTAACCCAACCTGAGTAAGGTTAGGTTAGGTTAGGTAGATAGTCAGGTTGGGTTGGTTAGTCAGGTTAGGTTGATAGTCAAGTTGGGTTACATATTCATAATTTCGATTTTTTTTTATTTTGAAAATTTGAATTTGAAATTGATCCAACCCAACCTGAGTTAGGTTGGGTTAGGTTAGATAGTCAGCTTGGGTTAGTTAGTCAGGTTAGGTTGATAGTCAAGTTGTGTTACGATGTCATTCTTTCGATTTTTGTAAAAAACATTCATTTCGAAAATTCGAATTTGAAATTGATCTAACCCTACCTGAGTTAGTTAAGTTAGGTTAGGTTAGGTTAGATAGTCAGGTTGGGTTAGATAGTCAGGTTGGGTTAGTTGGTCAGGTTAGGATGATAGTCAAGTTGGGTTATATGGTCATGATTTCGATTTTTTTAATTTTTTTGATTCTGAAAATTCGAATTTGAAATTGATCTAACCCTACCTGGGTTAGTTAAGTTAGGTTAGGTTAGATAGTCAGGTTGGGTTAGTTAGTCAGGTTAGGTTAGATAGTCAAGTTGGGTTACAAAGTCATAATTTCAATTTTTCAAAAAAAAAATCATTTCAAAAATTCGAATTCGAAATTGATCTAACGCAACCTGAGTTAGTTAAGTTAGGTTAGGTTAGGTTAGATAGTCAGGTTGGGTTGGTTAGTCAGGTTAGGTTGATAGTCAAGTTGGGTTACATGATCATAATTTCGATTATTTTTCATAATTTCGGAAATTCGAATTTGAAATTGATCCAACCCAACCTGAGTTATGTTGGGTTAGGTTAGATAGTCAGGTTGGGTTAGTTACTCAGGTTAGGTTGATAGTCAAGTTGGGTTATATGGTCATAATTTCGATTTTTTAAATTTTTTTCATTCTGAAAATTAGAATTTGAAATTGATCTAACCCAACCTGAGTAAGGGTAGGTTAGGTTAGGTAGATAGTCAGGTTGGGTTGGATAGTCAGGTTAGGTTGATAGTTAAGTTGGGTTATATGGTCATGATTTCGATTTTTTTAATTTTTTTGATTCTGAAAATTTGAATTTGAAATTGATCTAACCCAACCTGAGTTAGGTTAGGTTAGGTTAGGTAGATAGTCAGGTTGGGTTGGTTAGTCAGGTTAGGTTGATAGTCAAGTTGGGTAACAAAGTCATTCTTTCGATTTTTGTAAAAAAAATTCATTTCAAAAATTCGAATTCGAAATTGATCTAACGCAACCTGAGTTAGTTAAGTTAGGTTAGGTTAGGTTAGATAGTCAGGTTGGGTTGGTTAGTCAGGTTAGGTTGATAGTCAAGTTGGGTTACATGATCATAATTTCGATTATTTTTCATAATTTCGGAAATTCGAATTTGAAATTGATCCAACCCAACCTGAGTTAGTTTAGGTTAGGTTAGATGGTCAGGTTGGGTTAGTTAGTCAGGTTAGGTTGATAGTCAAGTTGGGTTATATGGTCATAATTTCGATTTTTTTAATTTTTTTTCATTCTGAAAATTCGAATTTGAAATTGATCTAACCCAACCTGAGTTAAGTTAGGTTAGGTTAGGTTAGATAGTCAGGTTGGGTTAGTTAGTCAGGTTAGGTTAGATAGTCAAGTTGGGTTACAAAGTGATAATTTCGATTTAAAAAAAAAAAAAATCATTTCAAAAATTCGAATTCGAAATTGATCTAACGCAACCTGAGTTAGTTAAGTTAGGTTAGGTTAGGTTAGATAGTCAGGTTGGGTTGGTTAGTCAGGTTAGGTTGATAGTCAAGTGTGGTTACATAATCATAATTTCGATTTTTTTTCCTAATTTTGGAAATTCGAATTTGAAATTGATCCAACCCAACCCGAGTTAGGTTGGGTTAGGTTAGATAGTCAGGTTGGGTTAGTTAGTCAAGTTGATAGTCAAGTTGAGTTACATATTCATAATTTCGATTTTTTTGTTCATTTTGAAAATTCGAATTTGAAATTGATCCAACCCAACCTGAGTTAGTTTAGGTTAGGTTAGATAGTCAGGTTGGGTTAGTTAGTCAGGTTAGGTTGATAGTCAAGTTGGGTTATATGGTCATAATTTCGATTTTTTTTATTTTTTTCATTTTGGAAATTCGAATTTGAAATTGATCCAACCCAACCTGAGTTAGTTTAGGTAAGGTTAGATAGTCAGGTTGGGTTAGTTAGTCAGGTTAGGTTGATAGTCAAGTTGGGTTATAAGTCATAATTTCGATTTTTTAAATTTTTTTTCATTTTGGAAATTCGAATTTGAAATTGATCCAACCCAACCTGAGTTAGTTTAGGTTAGGTTAGATAGTCAGGTTGGGTTAGTTACTCAGGTTAGGTTGATAGTCAAGTTGGGTTATATAGTCATAATTTCGATTTTTTTAATTTTTTTCATTCTGAAAATTTGAATTTGAAATTGATCTAACCCAACCTGAGTAAGGTTAGGTTAGGTTAGGTAGATAGTCAGGTTGGGTTGGTTAGTCAGGTTAGGTTGATAGTCAAGTTGGGTAACAAAGTCATTCTTTCGATTTTTGTAAAATAAATTCGTTTCGAAAATTCGAATTTGAAATTGATCTAACCCTACCTGGGTTAGTTAAGTTAGGTTAGGTTAGGTTCGATTTTTTTTCCTAATTTTGGAAATTCGAATTTGAAATTGATCCAACCCAACCTGAGTTAGGTTGGGTTAGGTTAGATAGTCAGGTTGGGTTAGTTAGTCAAGTTGATAGTCAAGTTGAGTTACATATTCATAATTTCGATTTTTTTGTTCATTTTGAAAATTCGAATTTGAAATTGATCCAACCCAACCTGAGTTAGTTTAGGTTAGGTTAGATAGTCAGGTTGGGTTAGTTAGTCAAGTTGATAGTCAAGTTGAGTTACATATTCATAATTTCGATTTTTTTGTTCATTTTGAAAATTCGAATTTGAAATTGATCCAACCCAACCTGAGTTAGTTTAGGTTAGGTTAGATAGTCAGGTTGGGTTAGTTAGTCAGGTTAGGTTGATAGTCAAGTTGGGTTATATGGTCATGATTTCGATTTTTTTAATTTTTTTTCATTCTGAAAATTCGAATTTGAAATTGATCTAACCCAACCTGAGTTAAAATAGGTTAGGTTAGGTTAGATAGTCAGGTTGGGTTAGTTAGTCAGGTTAGGTTAGATAGTCAAGTTGGGTTACAAAGTGATAATTTCGATTTAAAAAAAAAAAAATCATTTCAAAATTTCGAATTCGAAATTGATCTAACGCAACCTGAGTCAGTTAAGTTAGGTTAGGTTAGGTTAGATAGTCAGGTTGGGTTGGTTAGTCAGGTTAGGTTGATAGTCAAGTGTGGTTACATAATCATAATTTCGATTTTTTTTCCTAATTTTGGAAATTCGAATTTGAAATTGATCCAACCCAACCTGAGTTAGGTTGGGTTAGGTTAGATAGTCAGGTTGGGTTAGTTAGTCAAGTTGATAGTCAAGTTGAGTTACATATTCATAATTTCGATTTTTTTGTTCATTTTGAAAATTCGAATTTGAAATTGATCCAACCCAACCTGAGTTAGTTTAGGTTAGGTTAGATAGTCAGGTTGGGTTAGTTAGTCAGGTTAGGTTGATAGTCAAGTTGGGTTATATGGTCATAATTTCGATTTTTTTTATTTTTTTTATTCTGAAAATTTGAATTTGAAATTGATCTAACCCAACCTGAGTAAGGTTAGGTTAGGTTAGGTAGATAGTCAGGTTGGGTTGGTTAGTCAGGTTAGGTTAGGTTATATGGTCATAATTTCGATTTTTTTAATTTTTTTTCATTCTGAAAATTCGAATTTGAAATTGATCTAACCCAACCTGAGTTAGGTTAGGTTAGGTTAGATAGTCAGGTTGGGTTAGTTAGTCAGGTTAGGTTAGATAGTCAAGTTGGGTTACAAAGTCATAATTTCGATTTTTCAAAAAAAAAATCATTTCAAAAATTCGAATTCGAATTGATCTAACGCAACCTGAGTTAGTTAAGTTAGGTTAGGTTAGGTTAGATAGTCAGGTTGGGTTGGTTAGTCAGGTTAGGTTGATAGTCAAGTTGGGTTACATGATCATAATTTCGATTATTTTTCATAATTTCGGAAATTCGAATTTGAAATTGATCCAACCCAACCTGAGTTAGGTTAGGTTAGGTAGATAGTCAGGTTGGGTTGGTTAGTCAGGTTAGGTTGATAGTCAAGTTGGGTTACATGATCATAATTTCGATTTTTTTTCCTAATTTTGGAAATTCGAATTTGAAATTGATCCAACCCAACCTGAGTTAGTTTAGGTTAGGTTAGATAGTCAGGTTGGGTTAGTTACTCAGGTTAGGTTGATAGTCAAGTTGGGTTATATGGTCATAATTTCGATTTTTTTAAATTTTTTCATTCTGAAAATTTGAATTTGAAATTGATCTAACCCAACCTGAGTAAGGTTAGGTTAGGTTAGGTAGATAGTCAGGTTGGGTTGGTTAGTCAGGTTAGGTTGATAGTCAAGTTGGGTTACATATTCATAATTTCGATTTTTTTTTAATTTGAAAATTCGAATTTGAAATTGATCCAACCCAACCTGAGTTAGGTTGGGTTAGGTTAGATAGTCAGATTGGGTTAGTTAGTCAGGTTAGGTTGATAGTCAAGTTGGGTTATATGGTCATGATTTCGATTTTTTTAATTTTTTTGATTCTGAAAATTTGAATTTGAAATTGATCTAACCCAACCTGAGTAAGGTTAGGTTAGGTTAGGTAGATAAACAGGTTGGGTTGGTTAGTCAGGTTAGGTTGATAGTCAAGTTGGGTAACAAAGTCATTCTTTCGATTTTTGTAAAAAAAATTCATTTCGAAAATTCGAATTTGAAATTGATCTAACCCTACCTGAGTTAGTTAAGTTAGGTTAGGTTAGATAGTCAGGTTGGGTTAGTTAGTCAGGTTAGGTTAGATAGTCAAGTTGGGTAACAAAGTCATTCTTTCGATTAATGTAAGAAAAAATTCATTTCGAAAATTCGAATTTGAAATTGATCTAACCCTACCTGAGTTAGTTAAGTTAGGTTAGGTTAGATAGTCAGGTTGGGTTAGTTAGTCAGTTTAGGTTAGAGAGTCAAGTTGGGTTACAAAGTCATAATTTCGATTTTTCAAAAAAAAATCATTTCAAAAATTCGAATTCGAAATTGATCTAACCCAACCTGAGTTAGTTAAGTTAGGTTAGGTTAGGTTAGATAGTCAGGTTGGGTTAGTTAGTCAGGTTAGGTTGATAGTCAAGTTGGGTTATATGGTCATATTTTCGATTTTTCTTATTTTTTTCATTTTGGAAATTCGAATTTGAAATTGATCCAACCCAACCTGAGTTAGTTTAGGTAAGGTTAGATAGTCAGGTTGGGTTAGTTAGTCAGGTTAGGTTGATAGTCAAGTTGGGTTATATGGTCATAATTTCGATTTTTTAAATTTTTTTTCATTTTGGAAATTCGAATTTGAAATTGATCCAACCCAACCTGAGTTAGTTTAGGTTAGGTTAGATAGTCAGGTTGGGTTAGTTAGTCAGGTTAGGTTGATAGTCAAGTTGGGTTATATGGTCATAATTTCGATTTTTTAAATTTTTTTCATTCTGAAAATTTGAATTTGAAATTGATCTAACCCAACCTGAGTAAGGTTAGGTTAGGTTAGGTAGATAGTCAGGTTGGGTTGGTTAGTCAGGTTAGGTTGATAGTCAAGTTGGGTTACATATTCATAATTTCGATTTTTTTTTATTTTGAAAATTTGAATTTGAAATTGATCCAACCCAACCTGAGTTAGGTTGGGTTAGGTTAGATAGTCAGCTTGGGTTAGTTAGTCAGGTTAGGTTGATAGTCAAGTTGTGTTACGATGTCATTCTTTCGATTTTTGTAAAAAACATTCATTTCGAAAATTCGAATTTGAAATTGATCTAACCCTACCTGAGTTAGTTAAGTTAGGTTAGGTTAGGTTAGATAGTCAGGTTGGGTTAGATAGTCAGGTTGGGTTAGTTGGTCAGGTTAGGATGATAGTCAAGTTGGGTTATATGGTCATGATTTCGATTTTTTTAATTTTTTTGATTCTGAAAATTCGAATTTGAAATTGATCTAACCCTACCTGGGTTAGTTAAGTTAGGTTAGGTTAGATAGTCAGGTTGGGTTAGTTAGTCAGGTTAGGTTAGATAGTCAAGTTGGGTTACAAAGTCATAATTTCAATTTTTCAAAAAAAAAATCATTTCAAAAATTCGAATTCGAAATTGATCTAACGCAACCTGAGTTAGTTAAGTTAGGTTAGGTTAGGTTAGATAGTCAGGTTGGGTTGGTTAGTCAGGTTAGGTTGATAGTCAAGTTGGGTTACATGATCATAATTTCGATTATTTTTCATAATTTCGGAAATTCGAATTTGAAATTGATCCAACCCAACCTGAGTTATGTTGGGTTAGGTTAGATAGTCAGGTTGGGTTAGTTACTCAGGTTAGGTTGATAGTCAAGTTGGGTTATATGGTCATAATTTCGATTTTTTAAATTTTTTTCATTCTGAAAATTAGAATTTGAAATTGATCTAACCCAACCTGAGTAAGGGTAGGTTAGGTTAGGTAGATAGTCAGGTTGGGTTGGATAGTCAGGTTAGGTTGATAGTTAAGTTGGGTTATATGGTCATGATTTCGATTTTTTTAATTTTTTTGATTCTGAAAATTTGAATTTGAAATTGATCTAACCCAACCTGAGTTAGGTTAGGTTAGGTTAGGTAGATAGTCAGGTTGGGTTGGTTAGTCAGGTTAGGTTGATAGTCAAGTTGGGTAACAAAGTCATTCTTTCGATTTTTGTAAAAAAAATTCATTTCAAAAATTCGAATTCGAAATTGATCTAACGCAACCTGAGTTAGTTAAGTTAGGTTAGGTTAGGTTAGATAGTCAGGTTGGGTTGGTTAGTCAGGTTAGGTTGATAGTCAAGTTGGGTTACATGATCATAATTTCGATTATTTTTCATAATTTCGGAAATTCGAATTTGAAATTGATCCAACCCAACCTGAGTTAGTTTAGGTTAGGTTAGATGGTCAGGTTGGGTTAGTTAGTCAGGTTAGGTTGATAGTCAAGTTGGGTTATATGGTCATAATTTCGATTTTTTTAATTTTTTTTCATTCTGAAAATTCGAATTTGAAATTGATCTAACCCAACCTGAGTTAAGTTAGGTTAGGTTAGGTTAGATAGTCAGGTTGGGTTAGTTAGTCAGGTTAGGTTAGATAGTCAAGTTGGGTTACAAAGTGATAATTTCGATTTAAAAAAAAAAAAAATCATTTCAAAAATTCGAATTCGAAATTGATCTAACGCAACCTGAGTTAGTTAAGTTAGGTTAGGTTAGGTTAGATAGTCAGGTTGGGTTGGTTAGTCAGGTTAGGTTGATAGTCAAGTGTGGTTACATAATCATAATTTCGATTTTTTTTCCTAATTTTGGAAATTCGAATTTGAAATTGATCCAACCCAACCCGAGTTAGGTTGGGTTAGGTTAGATAGTCAGGTTGGGTTAGTTAGTCAAGTTGATAGTCAAGTTGAGTTACATATTCATAATTTCGATTTTTTTGTTCATTTTGAAAATTCGAATTTGAAATTGATCCAACCCAACCTGAGTTAGTTTAGGTTAGGTTAGATAGTCAGGTTGGGTTAGTTAGTCAGGTTAGGTTGATAGTCAAGTTGGGTTATATGGTCATAATTTCGATTTTTTTAATTTTTTTTCATTCTGAAAATTCGAATTTGAAATTGATCTAACCCAACCTGAGTTAAGTTAGGTTAGGTTAGGTTAGATAGTCAGGTTGGGTTAGTTAGTCAGGTTAGGTTAGATAGTCAAGTTGGGTTACAAAGTCATTCTTTCGATTATTGTAAGAAAAAATTCATTTCGAAAATTCGAATTTGAAATTGATCTAACACTACCTGAGTTAGTTAAGTTAGGTTAGGTTAGATAGTCAGGTTGGGTTAGATAGTCAGGTTGGGTTAGTTAGTCAGGTTAGGTTGATAGTCAAGTTGGGTTATATGGTCATGATTTCGATTTTTTTAATTTTTTTGATTCTGAAAATTTGAATTTGAAATTGATCTAACCCAACCTGAGTTAGGTTAGGTTAGGTTAGGTAGATAGTCAGGTTGGGTTGGTTAGTCAGGTTAGGTTGATAGTCAAGTTGGGTAACAAAGTCATTCTTTCGATTTTTGTAAAATAAATTCGTTTCGAAAATTCGAATTTGAAATTGATCTAACCCTACCTGGGTTAGTTAAGTTAGGTTAGGTTAGGTTCGATTTTTTTTCCTAATTTTGGAAATTTGAATTTGAAATTGATCCAACCCAACCTGAGTTAGGTTGGGTTAGGTTAGATAGTCAGGTTGGGTTAGTTAATCAAGTTGATAGTCAAGTTGAGTTACATATTCATAATTTCGATTTTTTTGTTCATTATGAAAATTCGAATTTGAAATTGATCCAACCCAACCTGAGTTAGTTTAGGTTAGGTTAGATAGTCAGGTTGGGTTAGTTAGTCAAGTTGATAGTCAAGTTGAGTTACATACTCATAATTTCGATTTTTTTGTTCATTTTGAAAATTCGAATTTGAAATTGATCCAACCCAACCTGAGTTAGTTTAGGTTAGGTTAGATAGTCAGGTTGGGTTAGTTAGTCAGGTTAGGTTGATAGTCAAGTTGGGTTATATGGTCATAATTTCGATTTTTTTTATTTTTTTTAATCTGAAAATTTGAATTTGAAATTGATCTAACCCAACCTGAGTAAGGTTAGGTTAGGTTAGGTAGATAGTCAGGTTGGGTTGGTTAGTCAGGTTAGGTTGATAGTTAAGTTGGGTTACATATTCATAATTTCGATTTTTTTTCCTAATTTTGGAAATTCGAATTTGAAATTGATCCAACCCAACCTGAGTTAGGTTGGGTTAGGTTAGATAGTCAGGTTGGGTTAGTTACTCAGGTTAGGTTGATAGTCAAGTTGGGTTATATGGTCATAATTTCGATTTTTTAAATTTTTTTCATTCTGAAAATTAGAATTTGAAATTGATCTAACCCAACCTGAGTAAGGGTAGGTTAGGTTAGGTAGATAGTCAGGTTGGGTTGGTTAGTCAGGTTAGGTTGACAGTCAAGTTGGGTAACAAAGTCATTCTTTCGATTTTTGTAAAATAAATTCGTTTCGAAAATTCGAATTTGAAATTGATCTAACCCTACCTGGGTTAGTTAAGTTAGGTTAGGTTAGATAGTCAGGTTGGGTTAGTTAGTCAGGTTAGGTTAGATAGTCAAGTTGGGTTACAAAGTCATTCTTTCGATTTTTGTAAAAAAAATTCATTTCGAAAATTCGAATTTGAAATTGATCTAACCCTACCTGAGTTAGTTAAGTTAGGTTAGGTTAGATAGTCAGGTTGGGTTAGTTAGTCAGGTTAGGTTGATAGTCAAGTTGGGTTATATTGTCATAATTTCGATTTTTTTTATTTTTTTCATTTTGGAAATTCGAATTTGAAATTGATCCAACCCAACCTGAGTTAGTTTAGGTAAGGTTAGATAGTCAGGTTGGGTTAGTTAGTCAGGTTAGGTTGATAGTCAAGTTGGGTTATATGGTCATAATTTCGATTTTTTAAATTTTTTTTCATTTTGGAAATTCGAATTTGAAATTGATCTAACCCTACCTGAGTTAGTTAAGTTAGGTTAGGTTAGATAGTCAGGTTGGGTTAGTTAGTCAGGTTAGGTTAGATAGTCAAGTTGGGTTACAAAGTCATAATTTCGATTTTTCAAAAAAAAAAATCATTTCAAAAATTCGAATTCGAAATTGATCTAACGCAACCTGAGTTAGTTAAGTTAGGTTATGTTAGGTTAGATAGTCAGGTTGGGTTGGTTAGTCAGGTTAGGTTGATAGTCAAGTTGGGTTACATGATCATAATTTCGATTATTTTTCATAATTTCGGAAATTCGAATTTGAAATTGATCCAACCCAACCTGAGTTAGGTTGGGTTAGGTAAGATAGTCAGGTTGGGTTAGTTAGTCAAGTTGGGTTACAAAGTCATAATTTCGATTTTTCAAAAAAAAAATCATTTCAAAAATTCGAATTCGAAATTGATCTAACCCAACCTGAGTTAGTTAAGTTAGGTTAGGTTAGGTTAGATAGTCAGGTTGGGTTAGTTAGTCAGGTTAGGTTGATAGTCAAGTTGGGTTATATGGTCATAATTTCGATTTTTTTTATTTTTTTCATTTTGGAAATTCGAATTCGAAATTGATCTAACCCAACCTGAGTTAGTTAAGTTAGGTTAGGTTAGGTTAGATAGTCAGGTTGGGTTAGTTAGTCAGGTTAGGTTGATAGTCAAGTTGGGTTATATGGTCATGATTTCGATTTTTTTAATTTTTTTGATTCTGAAAATTTGAATTTGAAATTGATCTAACCCAACCTGAGTTAGGTTAGGTTAGGTTAGGTAGATAGTCAGGTTGGGTTGGTTAGTCAGGTTAGGTTGATAGTCAAGTTGGGTAACAAAGTCATTCTTTCGATTTTTGTAAAAAAAATTCATTTCAAAAATTCGAATTCGAAATTGATCTAACGCAACCTGAGTTAGTTAAGTTAGGTAAGGTTAGGTTAGATAGTCAGGTTGGGTTGGTTAGTCAGGTTAGGTTGATAGTCGAGTGTGGTTACATAATCATAATTTCGATTTTTTTTCCTAATTTTGGAAATTCGAATTTGAAATTGATCCAACCCAACCTGAGTTAGGTTGGGTTAGGTTAGATAGTCAGGTTGGGTTAGTTAGTCAAGTTGATAGTCAAGTTGAGTTACATATTCATAATTTCCATTTTTTTGTTCATTTTGAAAATTCGAATTTGAAATTGATCCAACCCAACCTGAGTTAGTTTAGGTTAGGTTAGATAGTCAGGTTGGGTTAGTTAGTCAGGTTAGGTTGATAGTCAAGTTGGGTTATATGGTCATAATTTCGATTTTTTTTATTTTTTTTATTCTGAAAATTTGAATTTGAAATTGATCTAACCCAACCTGAGTAAGGTTAGGTTAGGTTAGGTAGATAGTCAGGTTGGGTTGGTTAGTCAGGTTAGGTTGATAGTCAAGTTGGGTTACATATTCATAATTTCGATTTTTTTTTATTTTGAAAATTTGAATTTGAAATTGATCCAACCCAACCTGAGTTAGGTTGGGTTAGGTTAGATAGTCAGCTTGGGTTAGTTAGTCAGGTTAGGTTGATAGTCAAGTTGTGTTACGATGTCATTCTTTCGATTTTTGTAAAAAACATTCATTTCGAAAATTCGAATTTGAAATTGATCTAACCCTACCTGAGTTAGTTAAGTTAGGTTAGGTTAGATAGTCAGGTTGGGTTAGTTAGTCAGGTTAGGTTAGAGAGTCAAGTTGGGTTACAAAGTCATAATTTCGATTTTTCAAAATAAAAATCATTTCAAAAATTCGAATTCGAAATTGATCTAACCCAACCTGAGTTAGTTAAGTTAGGTTAGGTTAGGTTAGATTGTCAAGTTGGGTTAGTTAGTCAGGTTAGGTTGATAGTCAAGTTGGGTTATATGGTCATAATTTCGATTTTTTTTATTTTTTTCATTTTGGAAATTCGAATTTGAAATTGATCCAACCCAACCTGAGTTAGTTTAGGTAAGGTTAGATAGTCAGGTTGGGTTAGTTAGTCAGGTTAGGTTGATAGTCAAGTTGGGTTATATGGTCATAATTTCGATTTTTTAAATTTTTTTTCATTTTGGAAATTCGAATTTTAAATTGATCCAACCCAACCTGAGTTAGTTTAGGTTAGGTTAGATAGTCAGGTTGGGTTAGTTACTCAGGTTAGGTTGATAGTCAAGTTGGGTTATATAGTCATAATTTCGATTTTTTTAATTTTTTTCATTCTGAAAATTTGAATTTGAAATTGATCTAACCCAACCTGAGTAAGGTTAGGTTAGGTTAGGTAGATAGTCAGGTTGGGTTGGTTAGTCAGGTTAGGTTGATAGTCAAGTTGGGTTACATATTCATAATTTCGATTTTTTTTTATATTGAAAATTTGAATTTGAAATTGATCCAACCCAACCTGAGTTAGGTTGGGTTAGGTTAGATAGTCAGCTTGGGTTAGTTAGTCAGGTTAGGTTAGATAGTCAAGTTGGGTTACAAAGTCATAATTTCAATTTTTTTAATTTTTTTTCATTCTGAAAATTCGAATTTGAAATTGATCAAACCCAACCTGAGTTAAGTTAGGTTAGGTTAGGTTAGATAGTCAGGTTGGGTTAGTTAGTCAGGTTAGGTTAGATAGTCAAGTTGGGTTACAAAGTCATTCTTTCGATTATTGTAAGAAAAAATTCATTTCGAAAATTCGAATTTGAAATTGATCTAACGCTACCTGAGTTAGTTAAGTTAGGTTAGGTTGGGTTAGATAGTCAGGTTGGGTTAGATAGTCAGGTTGGGTTAGTTAGTCAGGTTAGGTTGATAGTCAAGTTGGGTTATATGGTCATGATTTCGATTTTTTTAATTTTTTTGATTCTGAAAATTTGAATTTGAAATTGATCTAACCCAACCTGAGTTAGGTTAGGTTAGGTTAGGTAGATAGTCAGGTTGGGTTGGTTAGTCAGGTTAGGTTGATAGTCAAGTTGGGTAACAAAGTCATTCTTTCGATTTTTGTAAAATAAATTCGTTTCGAAAATTCGAATTTGAAATTGATCTAACCCTACCTGGGTTAGTTAAGTTAGGTTAGGTTAGGTTCGATTTTTTTCCCTAATTTTGGAAATTCGAATTTGAAATTGATCCAACCCAACCTGAGTTAGGTTGGGTTAGGTTAGATAGTCAGGTTGGGTTAGTTAGTCAAGTTGATAGTCAAGTTGAGTTACATATTCATAATTTCGATTTTTTTGTTCATTTTGAAAATTCGAATTTGAAATTGATCCAACCCAACCTGAGTTAGTTTAGGTTAGGTTAGATAGTCAGGTTGGGTTAGTTAGTCAGGTTAGGTTGATAGTCAAGTTGGGTTATATGGTCATAATTTCGATTTTTTTAATTTTTTTTCATTCTGAAAATTCGAATTTGAAATTGATCTAACCCAACCTGAGTTAAGTTAGGTTAGGTTAGGTTAGATAGTCAGGTTGGGTTAGTTAGTCAGGTTAGGTTAGATAGTCAAGTTGGGTTACAAAGTGATAATTTCGATTTAAAAAAAAAAAATCAGTCAGGTTAGGTTAGATAGTCAAGTTGGGTTACAAAGTCATTCTTTCGATTAATGTAAGAAAAAATTCATTTCGAAAATTCGAATTTGAAATTGATCTAACCCTACCTGAGTTAGTTAAGTTAGGTTAGGTTAGATAGTCAGGTTGGGTTAGTTAGTCAGGTTAGGTTAGAGAGTCAAGTTGGGTTACAAAGTCATAATTTCGATTTTTAAAAAAAAAAATCATTTCAAAAATTCGAATTCGAAATTGATCTAACGCAACCTGAGTTAGTTAAGTTAGGTTAGGTTAGGTTAGATAGTCAGGTTGGGTTGGTTAGTCAGGTTAGGTTGATAGTCAAGTGTGGTTACATAATCATAATTTCGATTTTTTTTCCTAATTTTGGAAATTCGAATTTGAAATTGATCCAACCCAACCTGAGTTAGGTTGGGTTAGGTTAGATAGTCAGGTTGGGTTAGTTAGTCAAGTTGATAGTCAAGTTGAGTTACATATTCATAATTTCGATTTTTTTGTTCATTTTGAAAATTCGAATTTGAAATTGATCCAACCCAACCTGAGTTAGTTTAGGTTAGGTTAGATAGTCAGGTTGGGTTAGTTAGTCAGGTTAGGTTGATAGTCAAGTTGGGTTATATGGTCATAATTTCGATTTTTTTTATTTTTTTTATTCTGAAAATTTGAATTTGAAATTGATCTAACCCAACCTGAGTAAGGTTAGGTTAGGTTAGGTAGATAGTCAGGTTGGGTTGGTTAGTCAGGTTAGGTTGATAGTCAAGTTGGGTTACATATTCATGATTTCGATTTTTTTTTATTTTGAAAATTTGAATTTGAAATTGATCCAACCCAACCTGAGTTAGGTTGGGTTAGGTTAGATAGTCAGCTTGGGTTAGTTAGTCAGGTTAGGTTGATAGTCAAGTTGTGTTACGATGTCATTCTTTCGATTTTTGTAAAAAACATTCATTTCGAAAATTCGAATTTGAAATTGATCTAACCCTACCTGAGTTAGTTAAGTTAGGTTAGGTTAGATAGTCAGGTTGGGTTAGTTAGTCAGGTTAGGTTAGAGAGTCAAGTTGGGTTACAAAGTCATAATTTCGATTTTTCAAAAAAAAAATCATTTCAAAAATTCGAATTCGAAATAGATCTAACCCAACCTGAGTTAGTTAAGTTAGGTTAGGTTAGGTTAGATAGTCAAGTTGGGTTAGTTAGTCAGGTTAGGTTGATAGTCAAGTTGGGTTATATGGTCATAATTTCGATTTTTTTTATTTTTTTCATTTTGGAAATTCGAATTTGAAATTGATCCAACCCAACCTGAGTTAGTTTAGGTAAGGTTAGATAGTCAGGTTGGGTTAGTTAGTCAGGTTAGGTTGATAGTCAAGTTGGGTTATATGGTCATAATTTCGATTTTTAAAATTTTTTTTCATTTTGGAAATTCGAATTTGAAATTGATCCAACCCAACCTGAGTTAGTTTAGGTTAGGTTAGATAGTCAGGTTGGGTTAGTTACTCAGGTTAGGTTGATAGTCAAGTTGGGTTATATAGTCATAATTTCGATTTTTTTAATTTTTTTCATTCTGAAAATTTGAATTTGAAATTGATCTAACCCAACCTGAGTAAGGTTAGGTTAGGTTAGGTAGATAGTCAGGTTGGGTTGGTTAGTCAGGTTAGGTTGATAGTCAAGTTGGGTTACATATTCATAATTTCGATTTTTTTTTATTTTGAAAATTTGAATTTGAAATTGATCCAACCCAACCTGAGTTAGGTTGGGTTAGGTTAGATAGTCAGCTTGGGTTAGTTAGTCAGGTTAGGATGATAGTCAAGTTGTGTTACGATGTCATTCTTTCGATTTTTGTAAAAAACATTCATTTCTAAAATTCGAATTTGAAATTGATCTAACCCTACCTGAGTTAGTTAAGTTGGCCGCAGTGGAGAGCCTGATGTATGGGCTCACTCACATTTAAACCTAACCTAACCTAACCTAGTTAAGTTAGGTTAGGTTAGGTTAGATAGTCAGGTTGGGTTAGATAGTCAGGTTGGGTTAGTTACTCAGGTTAGGTTGATAGTCAAGTTGGGTTATATAGTCATAATTTCGATTTTTTTAATTATTTTCATTCTGAAAATTTGAATTTGAAATTGATCTAACCCAACCTGAGTAAGGTTAGGTTAGGTTAGGTAGATAGTCAGGTTGGGTTGGTTAGTCAGGTTAGGTTGATAGTCAAGTTGGGTTACATATTCATAATTTCGATTTTTTTTTATTTTGAAAATTTGAATTTGAAATTGATCCAACCCAACCTGAGTTAGGTTGGGTTAGGTTAGATAGTCAGCTTGGGTTAGTTAGTCAGGTTAGGATGATAGTCAAGTTGTGTTACGATGTCATTCTTTCGATTTTTGTAAAAAACATTCATTTCTAAAATTCGAATTTGAAATTGATCTAACCCTACCTGAGTTAGTTAAGTTGGCCGCAGTGGAGAGCCTGATGTATGGGCTCACTCACATTTAAACCTAACCTAACCTAACCTAGTTAAGTTAGGTTAGGTTAGGTTAGATAGTCAGGTTGGGTTAGATAGTCAGGTTGGGTTAGTTAGTCAGGTTAGGTTGATAGTCAAGTTGGGTTATATGGTCATGATTTCGATTTTTTAAATTTTTTTGATTCTGAAAATTTGAATTTGAAATTGATCTAACCCAACCTGAGTTAGTTTAGGTTAGGTTAGGTAGATAGTCAGGTTGGGTTGGTTAGTCAGGTTAGGTTGACAGTCAAGTTGGGTAACAAAGTCATTCTTTCGATTTTTGTAAAATAAATTCGTTTCGAAAATTCGAATTTGAAATTGATCTAACCCTACCTGGGTTAGTTAAGTTAGGTTAGGTTAGATAGTCAGGTTGGGTTAGTTAGTCAGGTTAGGTTAGATAGTCAAGTTGGGTTACAAAGTCATAATTTCAATTTTTCAAAAAAAAAATCATTTCAAAAATTCGAATTCGAAATTGATCTAACGCAACCTGAGTTAGTTAAGTTAGGTTAGGTTAGGTTAGATAGTCAGGTTGGGTTGGTTAGTCAGGTTAGGTTGATAGTCAAGTTGGGTTACATGATCATAATTTCGATTATTTTTCATAATTTCGGAAATTCGAATTTGAAATTGATCCAACCCAACCTGAGTTAGGTCGGGTTAGGTAAGATAGTCAGGTTGGGTTAGTTAGTCAAGTTGATAGTCAAGTTGGGTTACATAATCATAATTTCGATTTTTTTTCCTAATTTTGGAAATTCGAATTTGAAATTGATCCAACCCAACCTGAGTTAGGTTGGGTTAGGTTAGATAGTCAGGTTGGGTTAGTTAGTCAAGTTGAAAGTCAAGTTGAGTTACCTATTCATAATTTCGATTTTTTCGTTCATTTTGAAAATTCGAATTTGAAATTGATACAACCCAACCTGAGTTAGTTTAGGTTAGGTTAGATAGTCAGGTTGGGTTAGTTAGTCAGGTTAGGTTGATAGTCAAGTTGGGTTATATGGTCATAATTTCGATTTTTTTAATTTTTTTTCATTCTGAAAATTCGAATTTGAAATTGATCTAACCCAACCTGAGTTAGGTTAGGTTAGGTTAGATAGTCAGGTTGGGTTAGTTAGTCAGGTTAGGTTAGATAGTCAAGTTGGGTTACAAAGTCATAATTTCGATTTTTCAAAAAAAAATCATTTCAAAAATTCGAATTCGAAATTGATCTAACGCAACCTGAGTTAGTTAAGTTAGGTTAGGTTAGGTTAGATAGTCAGGTTGGGTTGGTTAGTCAGGTTAGGTTGATAGTCAAGTTGGGTTACATGATCATAATTTCGATTATTTTTCATAATTTCGGAAATTCGAATTTGAAATTGATCCAACCCAACCTGAGTTAGGTTAGGTTAGGTAGATAGTCAGGTTGGGTTGGTTAGTCAGGTTAGGTTGATAGTCAAGTTGGGTTACATGATCATAATTTCGATTTTTTTTCCTAATTTTGGAAATTCGAATTTGAAATTGATCCAACCCAACCTGAGTTAGTTTAGGTTAGGTTAGATAGTCAGGTTGGGTTAGTTACTCAGGTTAGGTTGATAGTCAAGTTGGGTTATATGGTCATAATTTCGATTTTTTTAATTTTTTTCATTCTGAAAATTTGAATTTGAAATTGATCTAACCCAACCTGAGTAATGTTAGGTTAGGTTAGGTAGATAGTCAGGTTGGGTTGGTTAGTCAGGTTAGGTTGATAGTCAAGTTGGGTTACATATTCATAATTTCGATTTTTTTTTATTTTGAAAATTCGAATTTGAAATTGATCCAACCCAACCTGAGTTAGGTTGGGTTAGGTTAGATAGTCAGATTGGGTTAGTTAGTCAGGTTAGGTTGATAGTCAAGTTGGGTTATATGGTCATGATTTCGATTTTTTTAATTTTTTTGATTCTGAAAATTTGAATTCGAAATTAATCTAACCCAACCTGAGTTAGGTTAGGTTAGGTTAGGTAGATAAACAGGTTGGGTTGGTTAGTCAGGTTAGGTTGATAGTCAAGTTGGGTAACAAAGTCATTCTTTCGATTTTTGTAAAAAAAATTCATTTCGAAAATTCGAATTTGAAATTGATCTAACCCTACCTGAGTTAGTTAAGTTAGGTTAGGTTAGATAGTCAGGTTGGGTTAGTTAGTCAGGTTAGGTTAGATAGTCAAGTTGGGTTACAAAGTCATTCTTTCGATTAATGTAAGAAAAAATTCATTTCGAAAATTCGAATTTGAAATTGATCTAACCCTACCTGAGTTAGTTAAGTTAGGTTAGGTTAGATAGTCAGGTTGGGTTAGTTAGTCAGGTTAGGTTAGAGAGTCAAGTTGGGTTACAAAGTCATAATTTCGATTTTTCAAAAAAAAAATCATTTCAAAAATTCGAATTCGAAATTGATCAAACCCAACCTGAGTTAGTTAAGTTAGGTTAGGTTAGGTTAGATAGTCAGGTTGGGTTAGTTAGTCAGGTTAGGTTGATAGTCAAGTTGGGTTATATGGTCATAATTTCGATTTTTTTTATTTTTTTCATTTTGGAAATTCGAATTTGAAATTGATCCAACCCAACCTGAGTTAGTTTAGGTAAGGTTAGATAGTCAGGTTGGGTTAGTTAGTCAGGTTAGGTTGATAGTCAAGTTGGGTTATAAGTCATAATTTCGATTTTTTAAATTTTTTTTCATTTTGGAAATTCGAATTTGAAATTGATCCAACCCAACCTGAGTTAGGTTGGGTTAGGTTAGATAGTCAGGTTGGGTTAGTTAGTCAAGTTGATAGTCAAGTTGAGTTACATATTCATAATTTCGATTTTTTTGTTCATTTTGAAAATTCGAATTTGAAATTGATCCAACCCAACCTGAGTTAGTTTAGGTTAGGTTAGATAGTCAGGTTGGGTTAGTTAGTCAGGTTAGGTTGATAGTCAAGTTGGGTTATATGGTCATGATTTCGATTTTTTTAATTTTTTTTCATTCTGAAAATTCGAATTTGAAATTGATCTAACCCAACCTGAGTTAAAATAGGTTAGGTTAGGTTAGATAGTCAGGTTGGGTTAGTTAGTCAGGTTAGGTTAGATAGTCAAGTTGGGTTACAAAGTGATAATTTCGATTTAAAAAAAAAAAAATCATTTCAAAATTTCGAATTCGAAATTGATCTAACGCAACCTGAGTCAGTTAAGTTAGGTTAGGTTAGGTTAGATAGTCAGGTTGGGTTGGTTAGTCAGGTTAGGTTGATAGTCAAGTGTGGTTACATAATCATAATTTCGATTTTTTTTCCTAATTTTGGAAATTCGAATTTGAAATTGATCCAACCCAACCTGAGTTAGGTTGGGTTAGGTTAGATAGTCAGGTTGGGTTAGTTAGTCAAGTTGATAGTCAAGTTGAGTTACATATTCATAATTTCGATTTTTTTGTTCATTTTGAAAATTCGAATTTGAAATTGATCCAACCCAACCTGAGTTAGTTTAGGTTAGGTTAGATAGTCAGGTTGGGTTAGTTAGTCAGGTTAGGTTGATAGTCAAGTTGGGTTATATGGTCATAATTTCGATTTTTTTTATTTTTTTTATTCTGAAAATTTGAATTTGAAATTGATCTAACCCAACCTGAGTAAGGTTAGGTTAGGTTAGGTAGATAGTCAGGTTGGGTTGGTTAGTCAGGTTAGGTTAGGTTATATGGTCATAATTTCGATTTTTTTAATTTTTTTTCATTCTGAAAATTCGAATTTGAAATTGATCTAACCCAACCTGAGTTAGGTTAGGTTAGGTTAGATAGTCAGGTTGGGTTAGTTAGTCAGGTTAGGTTAGATAGTCAAGTTGGGTTACAAAGTCATAATTTCGATTTTTCAAAAAAAAAATCATTTCAAAAATTCGAATTCGAATTGATCTAACGCAACCTGAGTTAGTTAAGTTAGGTTAGGTTAGGTTAGATAGTCAGGTTGGGTTGGTTAGTCAGGTTAGGTTGATAGTCAAGTTGGGTTACATGATCATAATTTCGATTATTTTTCATAATTTCGGAAATTCGAATTTGAAATTGATCCAACCCAACCTGAGTTAGGTTAGGTTAGGTAGATAGTCAGGTTGGGTTGGTTAGTCAGGTTAGGTTGATAGTCAAGTTGGGTTACATGATCATAATTTCGATTTTTTTTCCTAATTTTGGAAATTCGAATTTGAAATTGATCCAACCCAACCTGAGTTAGTTTAGGTTAGGTTAGATAGTCAGGTTGGGTTAGTTACTCAGGTTAGGTTGATAGTCAAGTTGGGTTATATGGTCATAATTTCGATTTTTTTAAATTTTTTCATTCTGAAAATTTGAATTTGAAATTGATCTAACCCAACCTGAGTAAGGTTAGGTTAGGTTAGGTAGATAGTCAGGTTGGGTTGGTTAGTCAGGTTAGGTTGATAGTCAAGTTGGGTTACATATTCATAATTTCGATTTTTTTTTAATTTGAAAATTCGAATTTGAAATTGATCCAACCCAACCTGAGTTAGGTTGGGTTAGGTTAGATAGTCAGATTGGGTTAGTTAGTCAGGTTAGGTTGATAGTCAAGTTGGGTTATATGGTCATGATTTCGATTTTTTTAATTTTTTTGATTCTGAAAATTTGAATTTGAAATTGATCTAACCCAACCTGAGTAAGGTTAGGTTAGGTTAGGTAGATAAACAGGTTGGGTTGGTTAGTCAGGTTAGGTTGATAGTCAAGTTGGGTAACAAAGTCATTCTTTCGATTTTTGTAAAAAAAATTCATTTCGAAAATTCGAATTTGAAATTGATCTAACCCTACCTGAGTTAGTTAAGTTAGGTTAGGTTAGATAGTCAGGTTGGGTTAGTTAGTCAGGTTAGGTTAGATAGTCAAGTTGGGTAACAAAGTCATTCTTTCGATTAATGTAAGAAAAAATTCATTTCGAAAATTCGAATTTGAAATTGATCTAACCCTACCTGAGTTAGTTAAGTTAGGTTAGGTTAGATAGTCAGGTTGGGTTAGTTAGTCAGTTTAGGTTAGAGAGTCAAGTTGGGTTACAAAGTCATAATTTCGATTTTTCAAAAAAAAATCATTTCAAAAATTCGAATTCGAAATTGATCTAACCCAACCTGAGTTAGTTAAGTTAGGTTAGGTTAGGTTAGATAGTCAGGTTGGGTTAGTTAGTCAGGTTAGGTTGATAGTCAAGTTGGGTTATATGGTCATAATTTCGATTTTTCTTATTTTTTTCATTTTGGAAATTCGAATTTGAAATTGATCCAACCCAACCTGAGTTAGTTTAGGTAAGGTTAGATAGTCAGGTTGGGTTAGTTAGTCAGGTTAGGTTGATAGTCAAGTTGGGTTATATGGTCATAATTTCGATTTTTTAAATTTTTTTTCATTTTGGAAATTCGAATTTGAAATTGATCCAACCCAACCTGAGTTAGTTTAGGTTAGGTTAGATAGTCAGGTTGGGTTAGTTACTCAGGTTAGGTTGATAGTCAAGTTGGGTTATATAGTCATAATTTCGATTTTTTAAATTTTTTTCATTCTGAAAATTTGAATTTGAAATTGATCTAACCCAACCTGAGTAAGGTTAGGTTAGGTTAGGTAGATAGTCAGGTTGGGTTGGTTAGTCAGGTTAGGTTGATAGTCAAGTTGGGTTACATATTCATAATTTCGATTTTTTTTTATTTTGAAAATTTGAATTTGAAATTGATCCAACCCAACCTGAGTTAGGTTGGGTTAGGTTAGATAGTCAGCTTGGGTTAGTTAGTCAGGTTAGGTTGATAGTCAAGTTGTGTTACGATGTCATTCTTTCGATTTTTGTAAAAAACATTCATTTCGAAAATTCGAATTTGAAATTGATCTAACCCTACCTGAGTTAGTTAAGTTAGGTTAGGTTAGGTTAGATAGTCAGGTTGGGTTAGATAGTCAGGTTGGGTTAGTTGGTCAGGTTAGGATGATAGTCAAGTTGGGTTATATGGTCATGATTTCGATTTTTTTAATTTTTTTGATTCTGAAAATTCGAATTTGAAATTGATCTAACCCTACCTGGGTTAGTTAAGTTAGGTTAGGTTAGATAGTCAGGTTGGGTTAGTTAGTCAGGTTAGGTTAGATAGTCAAGTTGGGTTACAAAGTCATAATTTCAATTTTTCAAAAAAAAAATCATTTCAAAAATTCGAATTCGAAATTGATCTAACGCAACCTGAGTTAGTTAAGTTAGGTTAGGTTAGGTTAGATAGTCAGGTTGGGTTGGTTAGTCAGGTTAGGTTGATAGTCAAGTTGGGTTACATGATCATAATTTCGATTATTTTTCATAATTTCGGAAATTCGAATTTGAAATTGATCCAACCCAACCTGAGTTATGTTGGGTTAGGTTAGATAGTCAGGTTGGGTTAGTTACTCAGGTTAGGTTGATAGTCAAGTTGGGTTATATGGTCATAATTTCGATTTTTTAAATTTTTTTCATTCTGAAAATTAGAATTTGAAATTGATCTAACCCAACCTGAGTAAGGGTAGGTTAGGTTAGGTAGATAGTCAGGTTGGGTTGGATAGTCAGGTTAGGTTGATAGTTAAGTTGGGTTATATGGTCATGATTTCGATTTTTTTAATTTTTTTGATTCTGAAAATTTGAATTTGAAATTGATCTAACCCAACCTGAGTTAGGTTAGGTTAGGTTAGGTAGATAGTCAGGTTGGGTTGGTTAGTCAGGTTAGGTTGATAGTCAAGTTGGGTAACAAAGTCATTCTTTCGATTTTTGTAAAAAAAATTCATTTCAAAAATTCGAATTCGAAATTGATCTAACGCAACCTGAGTTAGTTAAGTTAGGTTAGGTTAGGTTAGATAGTCAGGTTGGGTTGGTTAGTCAGGTTAGGTTGATAGTCAAGTTGGGTTACATGATCATAATTTCGATTATTTTTCATAATTTCGGAAATTCGAATTTGAAATTGATCCAACCCAACCTGAGTTAGTTTAGGTTAGGTTAGATGGTCAGGTTGGGTTAGTTAGTCAGGTTAGGTTGATAGTCAAGTTGGGTTATATGGTCATAATTTCGATTTTTTTAATTTTTTTTCATTCTGAAAATTCGAATTTGAAATTGATCTAACCCAACCTGAGTTAAGTTAGGTTAGGTTAGGTTAGATAGTCAGGTTGGGTTAGTTAGTCAGGTTAGGTTAGATAGTCAAGTTGGGTTACAAAGTGATAATTTCGATTTAAAAAAAAAAAAAATCATTTCAAAAATTCGAATTCGAAATTGATCTAACGCAACCTGAGTTAGTTAAGTTAGGTTAGGTTAGGTTAGATAGTCAGGTTGGGTTGGTTAGTCAGGTTAGGTTGATAGTCAAGTGTGGTTACATAATCATAATTTCGATTTTTTTTCCTAATTTTGGAAATTCGAATTTGAAATTGATCCAACCCAACCCGAGTTAGGTTGGGTTAGGTTAGATAGTCAGGTTGGGTTAGTTAGTCAAGTTGATAGTCAAGTTGAGTTACATATTCATAATTTCGATTTTTTTGTTCATTTTGAAAATTCGAATTTGAAATTGATCCAACCCAACCTGAGTTAGTTTAGGTTAGGTTAGATAGTCAGGTTGGGTTAGTTAGTCAGGTTAGGTTGATAGTCAAGTTGGGTTATATGGTCATAATTTCGATTTTTTTTATTTTTTTCATTTTGGAAATTCGAATTTGAAATTGATCCAACCCAACCTGAGTTAGTTTAGGTAAGGTTAGATAGTCAGGTTGGGTTAGTTAGTCAGGTTAGGTTGATAGTCAAGTTGGGTTATAAGTCATAATTTCGATTTTTTAAATTTTTTTTCATTTTGGAAATTCGAATTTGAAATTGATCCAACCCAACCTGAGTTAGTTTAGGTTAGGTTAGATAGTCAGGTTGGGTTAGTTACTCAGGTTAGGTTGATAGTCAAGTTGGGTTATATAGTCATAATTTCGATTTTTTTAATTTTTTTCATTCTGAAAATTTGAATTTGAAATTGATCTAACCCAACCTGAGTAAGGTTAGGTTAGGTTAGGTAGATAGTCAGGTTGGGTTGGTTAGTCAGGTTAGGTTGATAGTCAAGTTGGGTAACAAAGTCATTCTTTCGATTTTTGTAAAATAAATTCGTTTCGAAAATTCGAATTTGAAATTGATCTAACCCTACCTGGGTTAGTTAAGTTAGGTTAGGTTAGGTTCGATTTTTTTTCCTAATTTTGGAAATTCGAATTTGAAATTGATCCAACCCAACCTGAGTTAGGTTGGGTTAGGTTAGATAGTCAGGTTGGGTTAGTTAGTCAAGTTGATAGTCAAGTTGAGTTACATATTCATAATTTCGATTTTTTTGTTCATTTTGAAAATTCGAATTTGAAATTGATCCAACCCAACCTGAGTTAGTTTAGGTTAGGTTAGATAGTCAGGTTGGGTTAGTTAGTCAAGTTGATAGTCAAGTTGAGTTACATATTCATAATTTCGATTTTTTTGTTCATTTTGAAAATTCGAATTTGAAATTGATCCAACCCAACCTGAGTTAGTTTAGGTTAGGTTAGATAGTCAGGTTGGGTTAGTTAGTCAGGTTAGGTTGATAGTCAAGTTGGGTTATATGGTCATGATTTCGATTTTTTTAATTTTTTTTCATTCTGAAAATTCGAATTTGAAATTGATCTAACCCAACCTGAGTTAAAATAGGTTAGGTTAGGTTAGATAGTCAGGTTGGGTTAGTTAGTCAGGTTAGGTTAGATAGTCAAGTTGGGTTACAAAGTGATAATTTCGATTTAAAAAAAAAAAAATCATTTCAAAATTTCGAATTCGAAATTGATCTAACGCAACCTGAGTCAGTTAAGTTAGGTTAGGTTAGGTTAGATAGTCAGGTTGGGTTGGTTAGTCAGGTTAGGTTGATAGTCAAGTGTGGTTACATAATCATAATTTCGATTTTTTTTCCTAATTTTGGAAATTCGAATTTGAAATTGATCCAACCCAACCTGAGTTAGGTTGGGTTAGGTTAGATAGTCAGGTTGGGTTAGTTAGTCAAGTTGATAGTCAAGTTGAGTTACATATTCATAATTTCGATTTTTTTGTTCATTTTGAAAATTCGAATTTGAAATTGATCCAACCCAACCTGAGTTAGTTTAGGTTAGGTTAGATAGTCAGGTTGGGTTAGTTAGTCAGGTTAGGTTGATAGTCAAGTTGGGTTATATGGTCATAATTTCGATTTTTTTTATTTTTTTTATTCTGAAAATTTGAATTTGAAATTGATCTAACCCAACCTGAGTAAGGTTAGGTTAGGTTAGGTAGATAGTCAGGTTGGGTTGGTTAGTCAGGTTAGGTTAGGTTATATGGTCATAATTTCGATTTTTTTAATTTTTTTTCATTCTGAAAATTCGAATTTGAAATTGATCTAACCCAACCTGAGTTAGGTTAGGTTAGGTTAGATAGTCAGGTTGGGTTAGTTAGTCAGGTTAGGTTAGATAGTCAAGTTGGGTTACAAAGTCATAATTTCGATTTTTCAAAAAAAAAATCATTTCAAAAATTCGAATTCGAAATTGATCTAACGCAACCTGAGTTAGTTAAGTTAGGTTAGGTTAGGTTAGATAGTCAGGTTGGGTTGGTTAGTCAGGTTAGGTTGATAGTCAAGTTGGGTTACATGATCATAATTTCGATTATTTTTCATAATTTCGGAAATTCGAATTTGAAATTGATCCAACCCAACCTGAGTTAGTTTAGGTTAGGTTAGATGGTCAGGTTGGGTTAGTTAGTCAGGTTAGGTTGATAGTCAAGTTGGGTTATATGGTCATAATTTCGATTTTTTTAATTTTTTTTCATTCTGAAAATTCGAATTTGAAATTGATCTAACCCAACCTGAGTTAAGTTAGGTTAGGTTAGGTTAGATAGTCAGGTTGGGTTAGTTAGTCAGGTTAGGTTAGATAGTCAAGTTGGGTTACAAAGTGATAATTTCGATTTAAAAAAAAAAAAATCATTTCAAAAATTCGAATTCGAAATTGATCTAACGCAACCTGAGTTAGTTAAGTTAGGTTAGGTTAGGTTAGATAGTCAGGTTGGGTTGGTTAGTCAGGTTAGGTTGATAGTCAAGTGTGGTTACATAATCATAATTTCGATTTTTTTTCCTAATTTTGGAAATTCGAATTTGAAATTGATCCAACCCAACCCGAGTTAGGTTGGGTTAGGTTAGATAGTCAGGTTGGGTTAGTTAGTCAAGTTGATAGTCAAGTTGAGTTACATATTCATAATTTCGATTTTTTTGTTCATTTTGAAAATTCGAATTTGAAATTGATCTAACCCTACCTGAGTTAGTTAAGTTAGGTTAGGTTAGATAGTCAGGTTGGGTTAGTTAGTCAGGTTAGGTTAGAGAGTCAAGTTGGGTTACAAAGTCATAATTTCGATTTTTCAAAATAAAAATCATTTCAAAAATTCGAATTCGAAATTGATCTAACCCAACCTGAGTTAGTTAAGTTAGGTTAGGTTAGGTTAGATTGTCAAGTTGGGTTAGTTAGTCAGGTTAGGTTGATAGTCAAGTTGGGTTATATGGTCATAATTTCGATTTTTTTTATTTTTTTCATTTTGGAAATTCGAATTTGAAATTGATCCAACCCAACCTGAGTTAGTTTAGGTAAGGTTAGATAGTCAGGTTGGGTTAGTTAGTCAGGTTAGGTTGATAGTCAAGTTGGGTTATATGGTCATAATTTCGATTTTTTAAATTTTTTTTCATTTTGGAAATTCGAATTTTAAATTGATCCAACCCAACCTGAGTTAGTTTAGGTTAGGTTAGATAGTCAGGTTGGGTTAGTTACTCAGGTTAGGTTGATAGTCAAGTTGGGTTATATAGTCATAATTTCGATTTTTTTAATTTTTTTCATTCTGAAAATTTGAATTTGAAATTGATCTAACCCAACCTGAGTAAGGTTAGGTTAGGTTAGGTAGATAGTCAGGTTGGGTTGGTTAGTCAGGTTAGGTTGATAGTCAAGTTGGGTTACATATTCATAATTTCGATTTTTTTTTATATTGAAAATTTGAATTTGAAATTGATCCAACCCAACCTGAGTTAGGTTGGGTTAGGTTAGATAGTCAGCTTGGGTTAGTTAGTCAGGTTAGGTTAGATAGTCAAGTTGGGTTACAAAGTCATAATTTCAATTTTTTTAATTTTTTTTCATTCTGAAAATTCGAATTTGAAATTGATCAAACCCAACCTGAGTTAAGTTAGGTTAGGTTAGGTTAGATAGTCAGGTTGGGTTAGTTAGTCAGGTTAGGTTAGATAGTCAAGTTGGGTTACAAAGTCATTCTTTCGATTATTGTAAGAAAAAATTCATTTCGAAAATTCGAATTTGAAATTGATCTAACGCTACCTGAGTTAGTTAAGTTAGGTTAGGTTGGGTTAGATAGTCAGGTTGGGTTAGATAGTCAGGTTGGGTTAGTTAGTCAGGTTAGGTTGATAGTCAAGTTGGGTTATATGGTCATGATTTCGATTTTTTTAATTTTTTTGATTCTGAAAATTTGAATTTGAAATTGATCTAACCCAACCTGAGTTAGGTTAGGTTAGGTTAGGTAGATAGTCAGGTTGGGTTGGTTAGTCAGGTTAGGTTGATAGTCAAGTTGGGTAACAAAGTCATTCTTTCGATTTTTGTAAAATAAATTCGTTTCGAAAATTCGAATTTGAAATTGATCTAACCCTACCTGGGTTAGTTAAGTTAGGTTAGGTTAGGTTCGATTTTTTTCCCTAATTTTGGAAATTCGAATTTGAAATTGATCCAACCCAACCTGAGTTAGGTTGGGTTAGGTTAGATAGTCAGGTTGGGTTAGTTAGTCAAGTTGATAGTCAAGTTGAGTTACATATTCATAATTTCGATTTTTTTGTTCATTTTGAAAATTCGAATTTGAAATTGATCCAACCCAACCTGAGTTAGTTTAGGTTAGGTTAGATAGTCAGGTTGGGTTAGTTAGTCAGGTTAGGTTGATAGTCAAGTTGGGTTATATGGTCATAATTTCGATTTTTTTAATTTTTTTTCATTCTGAAAATTCGAATTTGAAATTGATCTAACCCAACCTGAGTTAAGTTAGGTTAGGTTAGGTTAGATAGTCAGGTTGGGTTAGTTAGTCAGGTTAGGTTAGATAGTCAAGTTGGGTTACAAAGTGATAATTTCGATTTAAAAAAAAAAAATCAGTCAGGTTAGGTTAGATAGTCAAGTTGGGTTACAAAGTCATTCTTTCGATTAATGTAAGAAAAAATTCATTTCGAAAATTCGAATTTGAAATTGATCTAACCCTACCTGAGTTAGTTAAGTTAGGTTAGGTTAGATAGTCAGGTTGGGTTAGTTAGTCAGGTTAGGTTAGAGAGTCAAGTTGGGTTACAAAGTCATAATTTCGATTTTTAAAAAAAAAAATCATTTCAAAAATTCGAATTCGAAATTGATCTAACGCAACCTGAGTTAGTTAAGTTAGGTTAGGTTAGGTTAGATAGTCAGGTTGGGTTGGTTAGTCAGGTTAGGTTGATAGTCAAGTGTGGTTACATAATCATAATTTCGATTTTTTTTCCTAATTTTGGAAATTCGAATTTGAAATTGATCCAACCCAACCTGAGTTAGGTTGGGTTAGGTTAGATAGTCAGGTTGGGTTAGTTAGTCAAGTTGATAGTCAAGTTGAGTTACATATTCATAATTTCGATTTTTTTGTTCATTTTGAAAATTCGAATTTGAAATTGATCCAACCCAACCTGAGTTAGTTTAGGTTAGGTTAGATAGTCAGGTTGGGTTAGTTAGTCAGGTTAGGTTGATAGTCAAGTTGGGTTATATGGTCATAATTTCGATTTTTTTTATTTTTTTTATTCTGAAAATTTGAATTTGAAATTGATCTAACCCAACCTGAGTAAGGTTAGGTTAGGTTAGGTAGATAGTCAGGTTGGGTTGGTTAGTCAGGTTAGGTTGATAGTCAAGTTGGGTTACATATTCATGATTTCGATTTTTTTTTATTTTGAAAATTTGAATTTGAAATTGATCCAACCCAACCTGAGTTAGGTTGGGTTAGGTTAGATAGTCAGCTTGGGTTAGTTAGTCAGGTTAGGTTGATAGTCAAGTTGTGTTACGATGTCATTCTTTCGATTTTTGTAAAAAACATTCATTTCGAAAATTCGAATTTGAAATTGATCTAACCCTACCTGAGTTAGTTAAGTTAGGTTAGGTTAGATAGTCAGGTTGGGTTAGTTAGTCAGGTTAGGTTAGAGAGTCAAGTTGGGTTACAAAGTCATAATTTCGATTTTTCAAAAAAAAAATCATTTCAAAAATTCGAATTCGAAATAGATCTAACCCAACCTGAGTTAGTTAAGTTAGGTTAGGTTAGGTTAGATAGTCAAGTTGGGTTAGTTAGTCAGGTTAGGTTGATAGTCAAGTTGGGTTATATGGTCATAATTTCGATTTTTTTTATTTTTTTCATTTTGGAAATTCGAATTTGAAATTGATCCAACCCAACCTGAGTTAGTTTAGGTAAGGTTAGATAGTCAGGTTGGGTTAGTTAGTCAGGTTAGGTTGATAGTCAAGTTGGGTTATATGGTCATAATTTCGATTTTTAAAATTTTTTTTCATTTTGGAAATTCGAATTTGAAATTGATCCAACCCAACCTGAGTTAGTTTAGGTTAGGTTAGATAGTCAGGTTGGGTTAGTTACTCAGGTTAGGTTGATAGTCAAGTTGGGTTATATAGTCATAATTTCGATTTTTTTAATTTTTTTCATTCTGAAAATTTGAATTTGAAATTGATCTAACCCAACCTGAGTAAGGTTAGGTTAGGTTAGGTAGATAGTCAGGTTGGGTTGGTTAGTCAGGTTAGGTTGATAGTCAAGTTGGGTTACATATTCATAATTTCGATTTTTTTTTATTTTGAAAATTTGAATTTGAAATTGATCCAACCCAACCTGAGTTAGGTTGGGTTAGGTTAGATAGTCAGCTTGGGTTAGTTAGTCAGGTTAGGATGATAGTCAAGTTGTGTTACGATGTCATTCTTTCGATTTTTGTAAAAAACATTCATTTCTAAAATTCGAATTTGAAATTGATCTAACCCTACCTGAGTTAGTTAAGTTGGCCGCAGTGGAGAGCCTGATGTATGGGCTCACTCACATTTAAACCTAACCTAACCTAACCTAGTTAAGTTAGGTTAGGTTAGGTTAGATAGTCAGGTTGGGTTAGATAGTCAGGTTGGGTTAGTTACTCAGGTTAGGTTGATAGTCAAGTTGGGTTATATAGTCATAATTTCGATTTTTTTAATTATTTTCATTCTGAAAATTTGAATTTGAAATTGATCTAACCCAACCTGAGTAAGGTTAGGTTAGGTTAGGTAGATAGTCAGGTTGGGTTGGTTAGTCAGGTTAGGTTGATAGTCAAGTTGGGTTACATATTCATAATTTCGATTTTTTTTTATTTTGAAAATTTGAATTTGAAATTGATCCAACCCAACCTGAGTTAGGTTGGGTTAGGTTAGATAGTCAGCTTGGGTTAGTTAGTCAGGTTAGGATGATAGTCAAGTTGTGTTACGATGTCATTCTTTCGATTTTTGTAAAAAACATTCATTTCTAAAATTCGAATTTGAAATTGATCTAACCCTACCTGAGTTAGTTAAGTTGGCCGCAGTGGAGAGCCTGATGTATGGGCTCACTCACATTTAAACCTAACCTAACCTAACCTAGTTAAGTTAGGTTAGGTTAGGTTAGATAGTCAGGTTGGGTTAGATAGTCAGGTTGGGTTAGTTAGTCAGGTTAGGTTGATAGTCAAGTTGGGTTATATGGTCATGATTTCGATTTTTTAAATTTTTTTGATTCTGAAAATTTGAATTTGAAATTGATCTAACCCAACCTGAGTTAGTTTAGGTTAGGTTAGGTAGATAGTCAGGTTGGGTTGGTTAGTCAGGTTAGGTTGACAGTCAAGTTGGGTAACAAAGTCATTCTTTCGATTTTTGTAAAATAAATTCGTTTCGAAAATTCGAATTTGAAATTGATCTAACCCTACCTGGGTTAGTTAAGTTAGGTTAGGTTAGATAGTCAGGTTGGGTTAGTTAGTCAGGTTAGGTTAGATAGTCAAGTTGGGTTACAAAGTCATAATTTCAATTTTTCAAAAAAAAAATCATTTCAAAAATTCGAATTCGAAATTGATCTAACGCAACCTGAGTTAGTTAAGTTAGGTTAGGTTAGGTTAGATAGTCAGGTTGGGTTGGTTAGTCAGGTTAGGTTGATAGTCAAGTTGGGTTACATGATCATAATTTCGATTATTTTTCATAATTTCGGAAATTCGAATTTGAAATTGATCCAACCCAACCTGAGTTAGGTCGGGTTAGGTAAGATAGTCAGGTTGGGTTAGTTAGTCAAGTTGATAGTCAAGTTGGGTTACATAATCATAATTTCGATTTTTTTTCCTAATTTTGGAAATTCGAATTTGAAATTGATCCAACCCAACCTGAGTTAGGTTGGGTTAGGTTAGATAGTCAGGTTGGGTTAGTTAGTCAAGTTGAAAGTCAAGTTGAGTTACCTATTCATAATTTCGATTTTTTCGTTCATTTTGAAAATTCGAATTTGAAATTGATACAACCCAACCTGAGTTAGTTTAGGTTAGGTTAGATAGTCAGGTTGGGTTAGTTAGTCAGGTTAGGTTGATAGTCAAGTTGGGTTATATGGTCATAATTTCGATTTTTTTAATTTTTTTTCATTCTGAAAATTCGAATTTGAAATTGATCTAACCCAACCTGAGTTAGGTTAGGTTAGGTTAGATAGTCAGGTTGGGTTAGTTAGTCAGGTTAGGTTAGATAGTCAAGTTGGGTTACAAAGTCATAATTTCGATTTTTCAAAAAAAAATCATTTCAAAAATTCGAATTCGAAATTGATCTAACGCAACCTGAGTTAGTTAAGTTAGGTTAGGTTAGGTTAGATAGTCAGGTTGGGTTGGTTAGTCAGGTTAGGTTGATAGTCAAGTTGGGTTACATGATCATAATTTCGATTATTTTTCATAATTTCGGAAATTCGAATTTGAAATTGATCCAACCCAACCTGAGTTAGGTTAGGTTAGGTAGATAGTCAGGTTGGGTTGGTTAGTCAGGTTAGGTTGATAGTCAAGTTGGGTTACATGATCATAATTTCGATTTTTTTTCCTAATTTTGGAAATTCGAATTTGAAATTGATCCAACCCAACCTGAGTTAGTTTAGGTTAGGTTAGATAGTCAGGTTGGGTTAGTTACTCAGGTTAGGTTGATAGTCAAGTTGGGTTATATGGTCATAATTTCGATTTTTTTAATTTTTTTCATTCTGAAAATTTGAATTTGAAATTGATCTAACCCAACCTGAGTAATGTTAGGTTAGGTTAGGTAGATAGTCAGGTTGGGTTGGTTAGTCAGGTTAGGTTGATAGTCAAGTTGGGTTACATATTCATAATTTCGATTTTTTTTTATTTTGAAAATTCGAATTTGAAATTGATCCAACCCAACCTGAGTTAGGTTGGGTTAGGTTAGATAGTCAGATTGGGTTAGTTAGTCAGGTTAGGTTGATAGTCAAGTTGGGTTATATGGTCATGATTTCGATTTTTTTAATTTTTTTGATTCTGAAAATTTGAATTCGAAATTAATCTAACCCAACCTGAGTTAGGTTAGGTTAGGTTAGGTAGATAAACAGGTTGGGTTGGTTAGTCAGGTTAGGTTGATAGTCAAGTTGGGTAACAAAGTCATTCTTTCGATTTTTGTAAAAAAAATTCATTTCGAAAATTCGAATTTGAAATTGATCTAACCCTACCTGAGTTAGTTAAGTTAGGTTAGGTTAGATAGTCAGGTTGGGTTAGTTAGTCAGGTTAGGTTAGATAGTCAAGTTGGGTTACAAAGTCATTCTTTCGATTAATGTAAGAAAAAATTCATTTCGAAAATTCGAATTTGAAATTGATCTAACCCTACCTGAGTTAGTTAAGTTAGGTTAGGTTAGATAGTCAGGTTGGGTTAGTTAGTCAGGTTAGGTTAGAGAGTCAAGTTGGGTTACAAAGTCATAATTTCGATTTTTCAAAAAAAAAATCATTTCAAAAATTCGAATTCGAAATTGATCTAACCCAACCTGAGTTAGTTAAGTTAGGTTAGGTTAGGTTAGATAGTCAGGTTGGGTTAGTTAGTCAGGTTAGGTTGATAGTCAAGTTGGGTTATATGGTCATAATTTCGATTTTTTTTATTTTTTTCATTTTGGAAATTCGAATTTGAAATTGATCCAACCCAACCTGAGTTAGTTTAGGTAAGGTTAGATAGTCAGGTTGGGTTAGTTAGTCAGGTTAGGTTGATAGTCAAGTTGGGTTATAAGTCATAATTTCGATTTTTTAAATTTTTTTTCATTTTGGAAATTCGAATTTGAAATTGATCCAACCCAACCTGAGTTAGGTTGGGTTAGGTTAGATAGTCAGGTTGGGTTAGTTAGTCAAGTTGATAGTCAAGTTGAGTTACATATTCATAATTTCGATTTTTTTGTTCATTTTGAAAATTCGAATTTGAAATTGATCCAACCCAACCTGAGTTAGTTTAGGTTAGGTTAGATAGTCAGGTTGGGTTAGTTAGTCAGGTTAGGTTGATAGTCAAGTTGGGTTATATGGTCATGATTTCGATTTTTTTAATTTTTTTTCATTCTGAAAATTCGAATTTGAAATTGATCTAACCCAACCTGAGTTAAAATAGGTTAGGTTAGGTTAGATAGTCAGGTTGGGTTAGTTAGTCAGGTTAGGTTAGATAGTCAAGTTGGGTTACAAAGTGATAATTTCGATTTAAAAAAAAAAAAATCATTTCAAAATTTCGAATTCGAAATTGATCTAACGCAACCTGAGTCAGTTAAGTTAGGTTAGGTTAGGTTAGATAGTCAGGTTGGGTTGGTTAGTCAGGTTAGGTTGATAGTCAAGTGTGGTTACATAATCATAATTTCGATTTTTTTTCCTAATTTTGGAAATTCGAATTTGAAATTGATCCAACCCAACCTGAGTTAGGTTGGGTTAGGTTAGATAGTCAGGTTGGGTTAGTTAGTCAAGTTGATAGTCAAGTTGAGTTACATATTCATAATTTCGATTTTTTTGTTCATTTTGAAAATTCGAATTTGAAATTGATCCAACCCAACCTGAGTTAGTTTAGGTTAGGTTAGATAGTCAGGTTGGGTTAGTTAGTCAGGTTAGGTTGATAGTCAAGTTGGGTTATATGGTCATAATTTCGATTTTTTTTATTTTTTTTATTCTGAAAATTTGAATTTGAAATTGATCTAACCCAACCTGAGTAAGGTTAGGTTAGGTTAGGTAGATAGTCAGGTTGGGTTGGTTAGTCAGGTTAGGTTAGGTTATATGGTCATAATTTCGATTTTTTTAATTTTTTTTCATTCTGAAAATTCGAATTTGAAATTGATCTAACCCAACCTGAGTTAGGTTAGGTTAGGTTAGATAGTCAGGTTGGGTTAGTTAGTCAGGTTAGGTTAGATAGTCAAGTTGGGTTACAAAGTCATAATTTCGATTTTTCAAAAAAAAAATCATTTCAAAAATTCGAATTCGAATTGATCTAACGCAACCTGAGTTAGTTAAGTTAGGTTAGGTTAGGTTAGATAGTCAGGTTGGGTTGGTTAGTCAGGTTAGGTTGATAGTCAAGTTGGGTTACATGATCATAATTTCGATTATTTTTCATAATTTCGGAAATTCGAATTTGAAATTGATCCAACCCAACCTGAGTTAGGTTAGGTTAGGTAGATAGTCAGGTTGGGTTGGTTAGTCAGGTTAGGTTGATAGTCAAGTTGGGTTACATGATCATAATTTCGATTTTTTTTCCTAATTTTGGAAATTCGAATTTGAAATTGATCCAACCCAACCTGAGTTAGTTTAGGTTAGGTTAGATAGTCAGGTTGGGTTAGTTACTCAGGTTAGGTTGATAGTCAAGTTGGGTTATATGGTCATAATTTCGATTTTTTTAAATTTTTTCATTCTGAAAATTTGAATTTGAAATTGATCTAACCCAACCTGAGTAAGGTTAGGTTAGGTTAGGTAGATAGTCAGGTTGGGTTGGTTAGTCAGGTTAGGTTGATAGTCAAGTTGGGTTACATATTCATAATTTCGATTTTTTTTTAATTTGAAAATTCGAATTTGAAATTGATCCAACCCAACCTGAGTTAGGTTGGGTTAGGTTAGATAGTCAGATTGGGTTAGTTAGTCAGGTTAGGTTGATAGTCAAGTTGGGTTATATGGTCATGATTTCGATTTTTTTAATTTTTTTGATTCTGAAAATTTGAATTTGAAATTGATCTAACCCAACCTGAGTAAGGTTAGGTTAGGTTAGGTAGATAAACAGGTTGGGTTGGTTAGTCAGGTTAGGTTGATAGTCAAGTTGGGTAACAAAGTCATTCTTTCGATTTTTGTAAAAAAAATTCATTTCGAAAATTCGAATTTGAAATTGATCTAACCCTACCTGAGTTAGTTAAGTTAGGTTAGGTTAGATAGTCAGGTTGGGTTAGTTAGTCAGGTTAGGTTAGATAGTCAAGTTGGGTAACAAAGTCATTCTTTCGATTAATGTAAGAAAAAATTCATTTCGAAAATTCGAATTTGAAATTGATCTAACCCTACCTGAGTTAGTTAAGTTAGGTTAGGTTAGATAGTCAGGTTGGGTTAGTTAGTCAGTTTAGGTTAGAGAGTCAAGTTGGGTTACAAAGTCATAATTTCGATTTTTCAAAAAAAAATCATTTCAAAAATTCGAATTCGAAATTGATCTAACCCAACCTGAGTTAGTTAAGTTAGGTTAGGTTAGGTTAGATAGTCAGGTTGGGTTAGTTAGTCAGGTTAGGTTGATAGTCAAGTTGGGTTATATGGTCATAATTTCGATTTTTCTTATTTTTTTCATTTTGGAAATTCGAATTTGAAATTGATCCAACCCAACCTGAGTTAGTTTAGGTAAGGTTAGATAGTCAGGTTGGGTTAGTTAGTCAGGTTAGGTTGATAGTCAAGTTGGGTTATATGGTCATAATTTCGATTTTTTAAATTTTTTTTCATTTTGGAAATTCGAATTTGAAATTGATCCAACCCAACCTGAGTTAGTTTAGGTTAGGTTAGATAGTCAGGTTGGGTTAGTTACTCAGGTTAGGTTGATAGTCAAGTTGGGTTATATAGTCATAATTTCGATTTTTTAAATTTTTTTCATTCTGAAAATTTGAATTTGAAATTGATCTAACCCAACCTGAGTAAGGTTAGGTTAGGTTAGGTAGATAGTCAGGTTGGGTTGGTTAGTCAGGTTAGGTTGATAGTCAAGTTGGGTTACATATTCATAATTTCGATTTTTTTTTATTTTGAAAATTTGAATTTGAAATTGATCCAACCCAACCTGAGTTAGGTTGGGTTAGGTTAGATAGTCAGCTTGGGTTAGTTAGTCAGGTTAGGTTGATAGTCAAGTTGTGTTACGATGTCATTCTTTCGATTTTTGTAAAAAACATTCATTTCGAAAATTCGAATTTGAAATTGATCTAACCCTACCTGAGTTAGTTAAGTTAGGTTAGGTTAGGTTAGATAGTCAGGTTGGGTTAGATAGTCAGGTTGGGTTAGTTGGTCAGGTTAGGATGATAGTCAAGTTGGGTTATATGGTCATGATTTCGATTTTTTTAATTTTTTTGATTCTGAAAATTCGAATTTGAAATTGATCTAACCCTACCTGGGTTAGTTAAGTTAGGTTAGGTTAGATAGTCAGGTTGGGTTAGTTAGTCAGGTTAGGTTAGATAGTCAAGTTGGGTTACAAAGTCATAATTTCAATTTTTCAAAAAAAAAATCATTTCAAAAATTCGAATTCGAAATTGATCTAACGCAACCTGAGTTAGTTAAGTTAGGTTAGGTTAGGTTAGATAGTCAGGTTGGGTTGGTTAGTCAGGTTAGGTTGATAGTCAAGTTGGGTTACATGATCATAATTTCGATTATTTTTCATAATTTCGGAAATTCGAATTTGAAATTGATCCAACCCAACCTGAGTTATGTTGGGTTAGGTTAGATAGTCAGGTTGGGTTAGTTACTCAGGTTAGGTTGATAGTCAAGTTGGGTTATATGGTCATAATTTCGATTTTTTAAATTTTTTTCATTCTGAAAATTAGAATTTGAAATTGATCTAACCCAACCTGAGTAAGGGTAGGTTAGGTTAGGTAGATAGTCAGGTTGGGTTGGATAGTCAGGTTAGGTTGATAGTTAAGTTGGGTTATATGGTCATGATTTCGATTTTTTTAATTTTTTTGATTCTGAAAATTTGAATTTGAAATTGATCTAACCCAACCTGAGTTAGGTTAGGTTAGGTTAGGTAGATAGTCAGGTTGGGTTGGTTAGTCAGGTTAGGTTGATAGTCAAGTTGGGTAACAAAGTCATTCTTTCGATTTTTGTAAAAAAAATTCATTTCAAAAATTCGAATTCGAAATTGATCTAACGCAACCTGAGTTAGTTAAGTTAGGTTAGGTTAGGTTAGATAGTCAGGTTGGGTTGGTTAGTCAGGTTAGGTTGATAGTCAAGTTGGGTTACATGATCATAATTTCGATTATTTTTCATAATTTCGGAAATTCGAATTTGAAATTGATCCAACCCAACCTGAGTTAGTTTAGGTTAGGTTAGATGGTCAGGTTGGGTTAGTTAGTCAGGTTAGGTTGATAGTCAAGTTGGGTTATATGGTCATAATTTCGATTTTTTTAATTTTTTTTCATTCTGAAAATTCGAATTTGAAATTGATCTAACCCAACCTGAGTTAAGTTAGGTTAGGTTAGGTTAGATAGTCAGGTTGGGTTAGTTAGTCAGGTTAGGTTAGATAGTCAAGTTGGGTTACAAAGTGATAATTTCGATTTAAAAAAAAAAAAAATCATTTCAAAAATTCGAATTCGAAATTGATCTAACGCAACCTGAGTTAGTTAAGTTAGGTTAGGTTAGGTTAGATAGTCAGGTTGGGTTGGTTAGTCAGGTTAGGTTGATAGTCAAGTGTGGTTACATAATCATAATTTCGATTTTTTTTCCTAATTTTGGAAATTCGAATTTGAAATTGATCCAACCCAACCCGAGTTAGGTTGGGTTAGGTTAGATAGTCAGGTTGGGTTAGTTAGTCAAGTTGATAGTCAAGTTGAGTTACATATTCATAATTTCGATTTTTTTGTTCATTTTGAAAATTCGAATTTGAAATTGATCCAACCCAACCTGAGTTAGTTTAGGTTAGGTTAGATAGTCAGGTTGGGTTAGTTAGTCAGGTTAGGTTGATAGTCAAGTTGGGTTATATGGTCATAATTTCGATTTTTTTTATTTTTTTCATTTTGGAAATTCGAATTTGAAATTGATCCAACCCAACCTGAGTTAGTTTAGGTAAGGTTAGATAGTCAGGTTGGGTTAGTTAGTCAGGTTAGGTTGATAGTCAAGTTGGGTTATAAGTCATAATTTCGATTTTTTAAATTTTTTTTCATTTTGGAAATTCGAATTTGAAATTGATCCAACCCAACCTGAGTTAGTTTAGGTTAGGTTAGATAGTCAGGTTGGGTTAGTTACTCAGGTTAGGTTGATAGTCAAGTTGGGTTATATAGTCATAATTTCGATTTTTTTAATTTTTTTCATTCTGAAAATTTGAATTTGAAATTGATCTAACCCAACCTGAGTAAGGTTAGGTTAGGTTAGGTAGATAGTCAGGTTGGGTTGGTTAGTCAGGTTAGGTTGATAGTCAAGTTGGGTAACAAAGTCATTCTTTCGATTTTTGTAAAATAAATTCGTTTCGAAAATTCGAATTTGAAATTGATCTAACCCTACCTGGGTTAGTTAAGTTAGGTTAGGTTAGGTTCGATTTTTTTTCCTAATTTTGGAAATTCGAATTTGAAATTGATCCAACCCAACCTGAGTTAGGTTGGGTTAGGTTAGATAGTCAGGTTGGGTTAGTTAGTCAAGTTGATAGTCAAGTTGAGTTACATATTCATAATTTCGATTTTTTTGTTCATTTTGAAAATTCGAATTTGAAATTGATCCAACCCAACCTGAGTTAGTTTAGGTTAGGTTAGATAGTCAGGTTGGGTTAGTTAGTCAAGTTGATAGTCAAGTTGAGTTACATATTCATAATTTCGATTTTTTTGTTCATTTTGAAAATTCGAATTTGAAATTGATCCAACCCAACCTGAGTTAGTTTAGGTTAGGTTAGATAGTCAGGTTGGGTTAGTTAGTCAGGTTAGGTTGATAGTCAAGTTGGGTTATATGGTCATGATTTCGATTTTTTTAATTTTTTTTCATTCTGAAAATTCGAATTTGAAATTGATCTAACCCAACCTGAGTTAAAATAGGTTAGGTTAGGTTAGATAGTCAGGTTGGGTTAGTTAGTCAGGTTAGGTTAGATAGTCAAGTTGGGTTACAAAGTGATAATTTCGATTTAAAAAAAAAAAAATCATTTCAAAATTTCGAATTCGAAATTGATCTAACGCAACCTGAGTCAGTTAAGTTAGGTTAGGTTAGGTTAGATAGTCAGGTTGGGTTGGTTAGTCAGGTTAGGTTGATAGTCAAGTGTGGTTACATAATCATAATTTCGATTTTTTTTCCTAATTTTGGAAATTCGAATTTGAAATTGATCCAACCCAACCTGAGTTAGGTTGGGTTAGGTTAGATAGTCAGGTTGGGTTAGTTAGTCAAGTTGATAGTCAAGTTGAGTTACATATTCATAATTTCGATTTTTTTGTTCATTTTGAAAATTCGAATTTGAAATTGATCCAACCCAACCTGAGTTAGTTTAGGTTAGGTTAGATAGTCAGGTTGGGTTAGTTAGTCAGGTTAGGTTGATAGTCAAGTTGGGTTATATGGTCATAATTTCGATTTTTTTTATTTTTTTTATTCTGAAAATTTGAATTTGAAATTGATCTAACCCAACCTGAGTAAGGTTAGGTTAGGTTAGGTAGATAGTCAGGTTGGGTTGGTTAGTCAGGTTAGGTTAGGTTATATGGTCATAATTTCGATTTTTTTAATTTTTTTTCATTCTGAAAATTCGAATTTGAAATTGATCTAACCCAACCTGAGTTAGGTTAGGTTAGGTTAGATAGTCAGGTTGGGTTAGTTAGTCAGGTTAGGTTAGATAGTCAAGTTGGGTTACAAAGTCATAATTTCGATTTTTCAAAAAAAAAATCATTTCAAAAATTCGAATTCGAATTGATCTAACGCAACCTGAGTTAGTTAAGTTAGGTTAGGTTAGGTTAGATAGTCAGGTTGGGTTGGTTAGTCAGGTTAGGTTGATAGTCAAGTTGGGTTACATGATCATAATTTCGATTATTTTTCATAATTTCGGAAATTCGAATTTGAAATTGATCCAACCCAACCTGAGTTAGGTTAGGTTAGGTAGATAGTCAGGTTGGGTTGGTTAGTCAGGTTAGGTTGATAGTCAAGTTGGGTTACATGATCATAATTTCGATTTTTTTTCCTAATTTTGGAAATTCGAATTTGAAATTGATCCAACCCAACCTGAGTTAGTTTAGGTTAGGTTAGATAGTCAGGTTGGGTTAGTTACTCAGGTTAGGTTGATAGTCAAGTTGGGTTATATGGTCATAATTTCGATTTTTTTAAATTTTTTCATTCTGAAAATTTGAATTTGAAATTGATCTAACCCAACCTGAGTAAGGTTAGGTTAGGTTAGGTAGATAGTCAGGTTGGGTTGGTTAGTCAGGTTAGGTTGATAGTCAAGTTGGGTTACATATTCATAATTTCGATTTTTTTTTAATTTGAAAATTCGAATTTGAAATTGATCCAACCCAACCTGAGTTAGGTTGGGTTAGGTTAGATAGTCAGATTGGGTTAGTTAGTCAGGTTAGGTTGATAGTCAAGTTGGGTTATATGGTCATGATTTCGATTTTTTTAATTTTTTTGATTCTGAAAATTTGAATTTGAAATTGATCTAACCCAACCTGAGTAAGGTTAGGTTAGGTTAGGTAGATAAACAGGTTGGGTTGGTTAGTCAGGTTAGGTTGATAGTCAAGTTGGGTAACAAAGTCATTCTTTCGATTTTTGTAAAAAAAATTCATTTCGAAAATTCGAATTTGAAATTGATCTAACCCTACCTGAGTTAGTTAAGTTAGGTTAGGTTAGATAGTCAGGTTGGGTTAGTTAGTCAGGTTAGGTTAGATAGTCAAGTTGGGTAACAAAGTCATTCTTTCGATTAATGTAAGAAAAAATTCATTTCGAAAATTCGAATTTGAAATTGATCTAACCCTACCTGAGTTAGTTAAGTTAGGTTAGGTTAGATAGTCAGGTTGGGTTAGTTAGTCAGTTTAGGTTAGAGAGTCAAGTTGGGTTACAAAGTCATAATTTCGATTTTTCAAAAAAAAATCATTTCAAAAATTCGAATTCGAAATTGATCTAACCCAACCTGAGTTAGTTAAGTTAGGTTAGGTTAGGTTAGATAGTCAGGTTGGGTTAGTTAGTCAGGTTAGGTTGATAGTCAAGTTGGGTTATATGGTCATAATTTCGATTTTTCTTATTTTTTTCATTTTGGAAATTCGAATTTGAAATTGATCCAACCCAACCTGAGTTAGTTTAGGTAAGGTTAGATAGTCAGGTTGGGTTAGTTAGTCAGGTTAGGTTGATAGTCAAGTTGGGTTATATGGTCATAATTTCGATTTTTTAAATTTTTTTTCATTTTGGAAATTCGAATTTGAAATTGATCCAACCCAACCTGAGTTAGTTTAGGTTAGGTTAGATAGTCAGGTTGGGTTAGTTACTCAGGTTAGGTTGATAGTCAAGTTGGGTTATATAGTCATAATTTCGATTTTTTAAATTTTTTTCATTCTGAAAATTTGAATTTGAAATTGATCTAACCCAACCTGAGTAAGGTTAGGTTAGGTTAGGTAGATAGTCAGGTTGGGTTGGTTAGTCAGGTTAGGTTGATAGTCAAGTTGGGTTACATATTCATAATTTCGATTTTTTTTTATTTTGAAAATTTGAATTTGAAATTGATCCAACCCAACCTGAGTTAGGTTGGGTTAGGTTAGATAGTCAGCTTGGGTTAGTTAGTCAGGTTAGGTTGATAGTCAAGTTGTGTTACGATGTCATTCTTTCGATTTTTGTAAAAAACATTCATTTCGAAAATTCGAATTTGAAATTGATCTAACCCTACCTGAGTTAGTTAAGTTAGGTTAGGTTAGGTTAGATAGTCAGGTTGGGTTAGATAGTCAGGTTGGGTTAGTTGGTCAGGTTAGGATGATAGTCAAGTTGGGTTATATGGTCATGATTTCGATTTTTTTAATTTTTTTGATTCTGAAAATTCGAATTTGAAATTGATCTAACCCTACCTGGGTTAGTTAAGTTAGGTTAGGTTAGATAGTCAGGTTGGGTTAGTTAGTCAGGTTAGGTTAGATAGTCAAGTTGGGTTACAAAGTCATAATTTCAATTTTTCAAAAAAAAAATCATTTCAAAAATTCGAATTCGAAATTGATCTAACGCAACCTGAGTTAGTTAAGTTAGGTTAGGTTAGGTTAGATAGTCAGGTTGGGTTGGTTAGTCAGGTTAGGTTGATAGTCAAGTTGGGTTACATGATCATAATTTCGATTATTTTTCATAATTTCGGAAATTCGAATTTGAAATTGATCCAACCCAACCTGAGTTATGTTGGGTTAGGTTAGATAGTCAGGTTGGGTTAGTTACTCAGGTTAGGTTGATAGTCAAGTTGGGTTATATGGTCATAATTTCGATTTTTTAAATTTTTTTCATTCTGAAAATTAGAATTTGAAATTGATCTAACCCAACCTGAGTAAGGGTAGGTTAGGTTAGGTAGATAGTCAGGTTGGGTTGGATAGTCAGGTTAGGTTGATAGTTAAGTTGGGTTATATGGTCATGATTTCGATTTTTTTAATTTTTTTGATTCTGAAAATTTGAATTTGAAATTGATCTAACCCAACCTGAGTTAGGTTAGGTTAGGTTAGGTAGATAGTCAGGTTGGGTTGGTTAGTCAGGTTAGGTTGATAGTCAAGTTGGGTAACAAAGTCATTCTTTCGATTTTTGTAAAAAAAATTCATTTCAAAAATTCGAATTCGAAATTGATCTAACGCAACCTGAGTTAGTTAAGTTAGGTTAGGTTAGGTTAGATAGTCAGGTTGGGTTGGTTAGTCAGGTTAGGTTGATAGTCAAGTTGGGTTACATGATCATAATTTCGATTATTTTTCATAATTTCGGAAATTCGAATTTGAAATTGATCCAACCCAACCTGAGTTAGTTTAGGTTAGGTTAGATGGTCAGGTTGGGTTAGTTAGTCAGGTTAGGTTGATAGTCAAGTTGGGTTATATGGTCATAATTTCGATTTTTTTAATTTTTTTTCATTCTGAAAATTCGAATTTGAAATTGATCTAACCCAACCTGAGTTAAGTTAGGTTAGGTTAGGTTAGATAGTCAGGTTGGGTTAGTTAGTCAGGTTAGGTTAGATAGTCAAGTTGGGTTACAAAGTGATAATTTCGATTTAAAAAAAAAAAAAATCATTTCAAAAATTCGAATTCGAAATTGATCTAACGCAACCTGAGTTAGTTAAGTTAGGTTAGGTTAGGTTAGATAGTCAGGTTGGGTTGGTTAGTCAGGTTAGGTTGATAGTCAAGTGTGGTTACATAATCATAATTTCGATTTTTTTTCCTAATTTTGGAAATTCGAATTTGAAATTGATCCAACCCAACCCGAGTTAGGTTGGGTTAGGTTAGATAGTCAGGTTGGGTTAGTTAGTCAAGTTGATAGTCAAGTTGAGTTACATATTCATAATTTCGATTTTTTTGTTCATTTTGAAAATTCGAATTTGAAATTGATCCAACCCAACCTGAGTTAGTTTAGGTTAGGTTAGATAGTCAGGTTGGGTTAGTTAGTCAGGTTAGGTTGATAGTCAAGTTGGGTTATATGGTCATAATTTCGATTTTTTTAATTTTTTTTCATTCTGAAAATTCGAATTTGAAATTGATCTAACCCAACCTGAGTTAAGTTAGGTTAGGTTAGGTTAGATAGTCAGGTTGGGTTAGTTAGTCAGGTTAGGTTAGATAGTCAAGTTGGGTTACAAAGTCATTCTTTCGATTATTGTAAGAAAAAATTCATTTCGAAAATTCGAATTTGAAATTGATCTAACACTACCTGAGTTAGTTAAGTTAGGTTAGGTTAGATAGTCAGGTTGGGTTAGATAGTCAGGTTGGGTTAGTTAGTCAGGTTAGGTTGATAGTCAAGTTGGGTTATATGGTCATGATTTCGATTTTTTTAATTTTTTTGATTCTGAAAATTTGAATTTGAAATTGATCTAACCCAACCTGAGTTAGGTTAGGTTAGGTTAGGTAGATAGTCAGGTTGGGTTGGTTAGTCAGGTTAGGTTGATAGTCAAGTTGGGTAACAAAGTCATTCTTTCGATTTTTGTAAAATAAATTCGTTTCGAAAATTCGAATTTGAAATTGATCTAACCCTACCTGGGTTAGTTAAGTTAGGTTAGGTTAGGTTCGATTTTTTTTCCTAATTTTGGAAATTTGAATTTGAAATTGATCCAACCCAACCTGAGTTAGGTTGGGTTAGGTTAGATAGTCAGGTTGGGTTAGTTAATCAAGTTGATAGTCAAGTTGAGTTACATATTCATAATTTCGATTTTTTTGTTCATTATGAAAATTCGAATTTGAAATTGATCCAACCCAACCTGAGTTAGTTTAGGTTAGGTTAGATAGTCAGGTTGGGTTAGTTAGTCAAGTTGATAGTCAAGTTGAGTTACATACTCATAATTTCGATTTTTTTGTTCATTTTGAAAATTCGAATTTGAAATTGATCCAACCCAACCTGAGTTAGTTTAGGTTAGGTTAGATAGTCAGGTTGGGTTAGTTAGTCAGGTTAGGTTGATAGTCAAGTTGGGTTATATGGTCATAATTTCGATTTTTTTTATTTTTTTTAATCTGAAAATTTGAATTTGAAATTGATCTAACCCAACCTGAGTAAGGTTAGGTTAGGTTAGGTAGATAGTCAGGTTGGGTTGGTTAGTCAGGTTAGGTTGATAGTTAAGTTGGGTTACATATTCATAATTTCGATTTTTTTTCCTAATTTTGGAAATTCGAATTTGAAATTGATCCAACCCAACCTGAGTTAGGTTGGGTTAGGTTAGATAGTCAGGTTGGGTTAGTTACTCAGGTTAGGTTGATAGTCAAGTTGGGTTATATGGTCATAATTTCGATTTTTTAAATTTTTTTCATTCTGAAAATTAGAATTTGAAATTGATCTAACCCAACCTGAGTAAGGGAAGGTTAGGTTAGGTAGATAGTCAGGTTGGGTTGGTTAGTCAGGTTAGGTTGACAGTCAAGTTGGGTAACAAAGTCATTCTTTCGATTTTTGTAAAATAAATTCGTTTCGAAAATTCGAATTTGAAATTGATCTAACCCTACCTGGGTTAGTTAAGTTAGGTTAGGTTAGATAGTCAGGTTGGGTTAGTTAGTCAGGTTAGGTTAGATAGTCAAGTTGGGTTACAAAGTCATTCTTTCGATTTTTGTAAAAAAAATTCATTTCGAAAATTCGAATTTGAAATTGATCTAACCCTACCTGAGTTAGTTAAGTTAGGTTAGGTTAGATAGTCAGGTTGGGTTAGTTAGTCAGGTTAGGTTGATAGTCAAGTTGGGTTATATTGTCATAATTTCGATTTTTTTTATTTTTTTCATTTTGGAAATTCGAATTTGAAATTGATCCAACCCAACCTGAGTTAGTTTAGGTAAGGTTAGATAGTCAGGTTGGGTTAGTTAGTCAGGTTAGGTTGATAGTCAAGTTGGGTTATATGGTCATAATTTCGATTTTTTAAATTTTTTTTCATTTTGGAAATTCGAATTTGAAATTGATCTAACCCTACCTGAGTTAGTTAAGTTAGGTTAGGTTAGATAGTCAGGTTGGGTTAGTTAGTCAGGTTAGGTTAGATAGTCAAGTTGGGTTACAAAGTCATAATTTCGATTTTTCAAAAAAAAAAATCATTTCAAAAATTCGAATTCGAAATTGATCTAACGCAACCTGAGTTAGTTAAGTTAGGTTATGTTAGGTTAGATAGTCAGGTTGGGTTGGTTAGTCAGGTTAGGTTGATAGTCAAGTTGGGTTACATGATCATAATTTCGATTATTTTTCATAATTTCGGAAATTCGAATTTGAAATTGATCCAACCCAACCTGAGTTAGGTTGGGTTAGGTAAGATAGTCAGGTTGGGTTAGTTAGTCAAGTTGGGTTACAAAGTCATAATTTCGATTTTTCAAAAAAAAAATCATTTCAAAAATTCGAATTCGAAATTGATCTAACCCAACCTGAGTTAGTTAAGTTAGGTTAGGTTAGGTTAGATAGTCAGGTTGGGTTAGTTAGTCAGGTTAGGTTGATAGTCAAGTTGGGTTATATGGTCATAATTTCGATTTTTTTTATTTTTTTCATTTTGGAAATTCGAATTCGAAATTGATCTAACCCAACCTGAGTTAGTTAAGTTAGGTTAGGTTAGGTTAGATAGTCAGGTTGGGTTAGTTAGTCAGGTTAGGTTGATAGTCAAGTTGGGTTATATGGTCATGATTTCGATTTTTTTAATTTTTTTGATTCTGAAAATTTGAATTTGAAATTGATCTAACCCAACCTGAGTTAGGTTAGGTTAGGTTAGGTAGATAGTCAGGTTGGGTTGGTTAGTCAGGTTAGGTTGATAGTCAAGTTGGGTAACAAAGTCATTCTTTCGATTTTTGTAAAAAAAATTCATTTCAAAAATTCGAATTCGAAATTGATCTAACGCAACCTGAGTTAGTTAAGTTAGGTAAGGTTAGGTTAGATAGTCAGGTTGGGTTGGTTAGTCAGGTTAGGTTGATAGTCGAGTGTGGTTACATAATCATAATTTCGATTTTTTTTCCTAATTTTGGAAATTCGAATTTGAAATTGATCCAACCCAACCTGAGTTAGGTTGGGTTAGGTTAGATAGTCAGGTTGGGTTAGTTAGTCAAGTTGATAGTCAAGTTGAGTTACATATTCATAATTTCCATTTTTTTGTTCATTTTGAAAATTCGAATTTGAAATTGATCCAACCCAACCTGAGTTAGTTTAGGTTAGGTTAGATAGTCAGGTTGGGTTAGTTAGTCAGGTTAGGTTGATAGTCAAGTTGGGTTATATGGTCATAATTTCGATTTTTTTTATTTTTTTTATTCTGAAAATTTGAATTTGAAATTGATCTAACCCAACCTGAGTAAGGTTAGGTTAGGTTAGGTAGATAGTCAGGTTGGGTTGGTTAGTCAGGTTAGGTTGATAGTCAAGTTGGGTTACATATTCATAATTTCGATTTTTTTTTATTTTGAAAATTTGAATTTGAAATTGATCCAACCCAACCTGAGTTAGGTTGGGTTAGGTTAGATAGTCAGCTTGGGTTAGTTAGTCAGGTTAGGTTGATAGTCAAGTTGTGTTACGATGTCATTCTTTCGATTTTTGTAAAAAACATTCATTTCGAAAATTCGAATTTGAAATTGATCTAACCCTACCTGAGTTAGTTAAGTTAGGTTAGGTTAGATAGTCAGGTTGGGTTAGTTAGTCAGGTTAGGTTAGAGAGTCAAGTTGGGTTACAAAGTCATAATTTCGATTTTTCAAAAAAAAAATCATTTCAAAAATTCGAATTCGAAATTGATCTAACCCAACCTGAGTTAGTTAAGTTAGGTTAGGTTAGGTTAGATTGTCAAGTTGGGTTAGTTAGTCAGGTTAGGTTGATAGTCAAGTTGGGTTATATGGTCATAATTTCGATTTTTTTTATTTTTTTCATTTTGGAAATTCGAATTTGAAATTGATCCAACCCAACCTGAGTTAGTTTAGGTAAGGTTAGATAGTCAGGTTGGGTTAGTTAGTCAGGTTAGGTTGATAGTCAAGTTGGGTTATATGGTCATAATTTCGATTTTTTAAATTTTTTTTCATTTTGGAAATTCGAATTTTAAATTGATCCAACCCAACCTGAGTTAGTTTAGGTTAGGTTAGATAGTCAGGTTGGGTTAGTTACTCAGGTTAGGTTGATAGTCAAGTTGGGTTATATAGTCATAATTTCGATTTTTTTAATTTTTTTCATTCTGAAAATTTGAATTTGAAATTGATCTAACCCAACCTGAGTAAGGTTAGGTTAGGTTAGGTAGATAGTCAGGTTGGGTTGGTTAGTCAGGTTAGGTTGATAGTCAAGTTGGGTTACATATTCATAATTTCGATTTTTTTTTATATTGAAAATTTGAATTTGAAATTGATCCAACCCAACCTGAGTTAGGTTGGGTTAGGTTAGATAGTCAGCTTGGGTTAGTTAGTCAGGTTAGGTTAGATAGTCAAGTTGGGTTACAAAGTCATAATTTCAATTTTTTTAATTTTTTTTCATTCTGAAAATTCGAATTTGAAATTGATCAAACCCAACCTGAGTTAAGTTAGGTTAGGTTAGGTTAGATAGTCAGGTTGGGTTAGTTAGTCAGGTTAGGTTAGATAGTCAAGTTGGGTTACAAAGTCATTCTTTCGATTATTGTAAGAAAAAATTCATTTCGAAAATTCGAATTTGAAATTGATCTAACGCTACCTGAGTTAGTTAAGTTAGGTTAGGTTAGGTTAGATAGTCAGGTTGGGTTAGATAGTCAGGTTGGGTTAGTTAGTCAGGTTAGGTTGATAGTCAAGTTGGGTTATATGGTCATGATTTCGATTTTTTTAATTTTTTTGATTCTGAAAATTTGAATTTGAAATTGATCTAACCCAACCTGAGTTAGGTTAGGTTAGGTTAGGTAGATAGTCAGGTTGGGTTGGTTAGTCAGGTTAGGTTGATAGTCAAGTTGGGTAACAAAGTCATTCTTTCGATTTTTGTAAAATAAATTCGTTTCGAAAATTCGAATTTGAAATTGATCTAACCCTACCTGGGTTAGTTAAGTTAGGTTAGGTTAGGTTCGATTTTTTTCCCTAATTTTGGAAATTCGAATTTGAAATTGATCCAACCCAACCTGAGTTAGGTTGGGTTAGGTTAGATAGTCAGGTTGGGTTAGTTAGTCAAGTTGATAGTCAAGTTGAGTTACATATTCATAATTTCGATTTTTTTGTTCATTTTGAAAATTCGAATTTGAAATTGATCCAACCCAACCTGAGTTAGTTTAGGTTAGGTTAGATAGTCAGGTTGGGTTAGTTAGTCAGGTTAGGTTGATAGTCAAGTTGGGTTATATGGTCATAATTTCGATTTTTTTAATTTTTTTTCATTCTGAAAATTCGAATTTGAAATTGATCTAACCCAACCTGAGTTAAGTTAGGTTAGGTTAGGTTAGATAGTCAGGTTGGGTTAGTTAGTCAGGTTAGGTTAGATAGTCAAGTTGGGTTACAAAGTGATAATTTCGATTTAAAAAAAAAAAATCAGTCAGGTTAGGTTAGATAGTCAAGTTGGGTTACAAAGTCATTCTTTCGATTAATGTAAGAAAAAATTCATTTCGAAAATTCGAATTTGAAATTGATCTAACCCTACCTGAGTTAGTTAAGTTAGGTTAGGTTAGATAGTCAGGTTGGGTTAGTTAGTCAGGTTAGGTTAGAGAGTCAAGTTGGGTTACAAAGTCATAATTTCGATTTTTAAAAAAAAAAATCATTTCAAAAATTCGAATTCGAAATTGATCTAACGCAACCTGAGTTAGTTAAGTTAGGTTAGGTTAGGTTAGATAGTCAGGTTGGGTTGGTTAGTCAGGTTAGGTTGATAGTCAAGTGTGGTTACATAATCATAATTTCGATTTTTTTTCCTAATTTTGGAAATTCGAATTTGAAATTGATCCAACCCAACCTGAGTTAGGTTGGGTTAGGTTAGATAGTCAGGTTGGGTTAGTTAGTCAAGTTGATAGTCAAGTTGAGTTACATATTCATAATTTCGATTTTTTTGTTCATTTTGAAAATTCGAATTTGAAATTGATCCAACCCAACCTGAGTTAGTTTAGGTTAGGTTAGATAGTCAGGTTGGGTTAGTTAGTCAGGTTAGGTTGATAGTCAAGTTGGGTTATATGGTCATAATTTCGATTTTTTTTATTTTTTTTATTCTGAAAATTTGAATTTGAAATTGATCTAACCCAACCTGAGTAAGGTTAGGTTAGGTTAGGTAGATAGTCAGGTTGGGTTGGTTAGTCAGGTTAGGTTGATAGTCAAGTTGGGTTACATATTCATAATTTCGATTTTTTTTTATTTTGAAAATTTGAATTTGAAATTGATCCAACCCAACCTGAGTTAGGTTGGGTTAGGTTAGATAGTCAGCTTGGGTTAGTTAGTCAGGTTAGGTTGATAGTCAAGTTGTGTTACGATGTCATTCTTTCGATTTTTGTAAAAAACATTCATTTCGAAAATTCGAATTTGAAATTGATCTAACCCTACCTGAGTTAGTTAAGTTAGGTTAGGTTAGATAGTCAGGTTGGGTTAGTTAGTCAGGTTAGGTTAGAGAGTCAAGTTGGGTTACAAAGTCATAATTTCGATTTTTCAAAAAAAAAATCATTTCAAAAATTCGAATTCGAAATAGATCTAACCCAACCTGAGTTAGTTAAGTTAGGTTAGGTTAGGTTAGATAGTCAAGTTGGGTTAGTAAGTCAGGTTAGGTTGATAGTCAAGTTGGGTTATATGGTCATAATTTCGATTTTTTTTATTTTTTTCATTTTGGAAATTCGAATTTGAAATTGATCCAACCCAACCTGAGTTAGTTTAGGTAAGGTTAGATAGTCAGGTTGGGTTAGTTAGTCAGGTTAGGTTGATAGTCAAGTTGGGTTATATGGTCATAATTTCGATTTTTAAAATTTTTTTTCATTTTGGAAATTCGAATTTGAAATTGATCCAACCCAACCTGAGTTAGTTTAGGTTAGGTTAGATAGTCAGGTTGGGTTAGTTACTCAGGTTAGGTTGATAGTCAAGTTGGGTTATATAGTCATAATTTCGATTTTTTTAATTTTTTTCATTCTGAAAATTTGAATTTGAAATTGATCTAACCCAACCTGAGTAAGGTTAGGTTAGGTTAGGTAGATAGTCAGGTTGGGTTGGTTAGTCAGGTTAGGTTGATAGTCAAGTTGGGTTACATATTCATAATTTCGATTTTTTTTTATTTTGAAAATTTGAATTTGAAATTGATCCAACCCAACCTGAGTTAGGTTGGGTTAGGTTAGATAGTCAGCTTGGGTTAGTTAGTCAGGTTAGGATGATAGTCAAGTTGTGTTACGATGTCATTCTTTCGATTTTTGTAAAAAACATTCATTTCTAAAATTCGAATTTGAAATTGATCTAACCCTACCTGAGTTAGTTAAGTTGGCCGCAGTGGAGAGCCTGATGTATGGGCTCACTCACATTTAAACCTAACCTAACCTAACCTAGTTAAGTTAGGTTAGGTTAGGTTAGATAGTCAGGTTGGGTTAGATAGTCAGGTTGGGTTAGTTACTCAGGTTAGGTTGATAGTCAAGTTGGGTTATATAGTCATAATTTCGATTTTTTTAATTATTTTCATTCTGAAAATTTGAATTTGAAATTGATCTAACCCAACCTGAGTAAGGTTAGGTTAGGTTAGGTAGATAGTCAGGTTGGGTTGGTTAGTCAGGTTAGGTTGATAGTCAAGTTGGGTTACATATTCATAATTTCGATTTTTTTTTATTTTGAAAATTTGAATTTGAAATTGATCCAACCCAACCTGAGTTAGGTTGGGTTAGGTTAGATAGTCAGCTTGGGTTAGTTAGTCAGGTTAGGATGATAGTCAAGTTGTGTTACGATGTCATTCTTTCGATTTTTGTAAAAAACATTCATTTCTAAAATTCGAATTTGAAATTGATCTAACCCTACCTGAGTTAGTTAAGTTGGCCGCAGTGGAGAGCCTGATGTATGGGCTCACTCACATTTAAACCTAACCTAACCTAACCTAGTTAAGTTAGGTTAGGTTAGGTTAGATAGTCAGGTTGGGTTAGATAGTCAGGTTGGGTTAGTTAGTCAGGTTAGGTTGATAGTCAAGTTGGGTTATATGGTCATGATTTCGATTTTTTAAATTTTTTTGATTCTGAAAATTTGAATTTGAAATTGATCTAACCCAACCTGAGTTAGTTTAGGTTAGGTTAGGTAGATAGTCAGGTTGGGTTGGTTAGTCAGGTTAGGTTGACAGTCAAGTTGGGTAAAAAAGTCATTCTTTCGATTTTTGTAAAATAAATTCGTTTCGAAAATTCGAATTTGAAATTGATCTAACCCTACCTGGGTTAGTTAAGTTAGGTTAGGTTAGATAGTCAGGTTGGGTTAGTTAGTCAGGTTAGGTTAGATAGTCAAGTTGGGTTACAAAGTCATAATTTCAATTTTTCAAAAAAAAAATCATTTCAAAAATTCGAATTCGAAATTGATCTAACGCAACCTGAGTTAGTTAAGTTAGGTTAGGTTAGGTTAGATAGTCAGGTTGGGTTGGTTAGTCAGGTTAGGTTGATAGTCAAGTTGGGTTACATGATCATAATTTCGATTATTTTTCATAATTTCGGAAATTCGAATTTGAAATTGATCCAACCCAACCTGAGTTAGGTCGGGTTAGGTAAGATAGTCAGGTTGGGTTAGTTAGTCAAGTTGATAGTCAAGTTGGGTTACATAATCATAATTTCGATTTTTTTTCCTAATTTTGGAAATTCGAATTTGAAATTGATCCAACCCAACCTGAGTTAGGTTGGGTTAGGTTAGATAGTCAGGTTGGGTTAGTTAGTCAAGTTGAAAGTCAAGTTGAGTTACCTATTCATAATTTCGATTTTTTCGTTCATTTTGAAAATTCGAATTTGAAATTGATACAACCCAACCTGAGTTAGTTTAGGTTAGGTTAGATAGTCAGGTTGGGTTAGTTAGTCAGGTTAGGTTGATAGTCAAGTTGGGTTATATGGTCATAATTTCGATTTTTTTAATTTTTTTTCATTCTGAAAATTCGAATTTGAAATTGATCTAACCCAACCTGAGTTAGGTTAGGTTAGGTTAGATAGTCAGGTTGGGTTAGTTAGTCAGGTTAGGTTAGATAGTCAAGTTGGGTTACAAAGTCATAATTTCGATTTTTCAAAAAAAAATCATTTCAAAAATTCGAATTCGAAATTGATCTAACGCAACCTGAGTTAGTTAAGTTAGGTTAGGTTAGGTTAGATAGTCAGGTTGGGTTGGTTAGTCAGGTTAGGTTGATAGTCAAGTTGGGTTACATGATCATAATTTCGATTATTTTTCATAATTTCGGAAATTCGAATTTGAAATTGATCCAACCCAACCTGAGTTAGGTTAGGTTAGGTAGATAGTCAGGTTGGGTTGGTTAGTCAGGTTAGGTTGATAGTCAAGTTGGGTTACATGATCATAATTTCGATTTTTTTTCCTAATTTTGGAAATTCGAATTTGAAATTGATCCAACCCAACCTGAGTTAGTTTAGGTTAGGTTAGATAGTCAGGTTGGGTTAGTTACTCAGGTTAGGTTGATAGTCAAGTTGGGTTATATGGTCATAATTTCGATTTTTTTAATTTTTTTCATTCTGAAAATTTGAATTTGAAATTGATCTAACCCAACCTGAGTAATGTTAGGTTAGGTTAGGTAGATAGTCAGGTTGGGTTGGTTAGTCAGGTTAGGTTGATAGTCAAGTTGGGTTACATATTCATAATTTCGATTTTTTTTTATTTTGAAAATTCGAATTTGAAATTGATCCAACCCAACCTGAGTTAGGTTGGGTTAGGTTAGATAGTCAGATTGGGTTAGTTAGTCAGGTTAGGTTGATAGTCAAGTTGGGTTATATGGTCATGATTTCGATTTTTTTAATTTTTTTGATTCTGAAAATTTGAATTCGAAATTAATCTAACCCAACCTGAGTTAGGTTAGGTTAGGTTAGGTAGATAAACAGGTTGGGTTGGTTAGTCAGGTTAGGTTGATAGTCAAGTTGGGTAACAAAGTCATTCTTTCGATTTTTGTAAAAAAAATTCATTTCGAAAATTCGAATTTGAAATTGATCTAACCCTACCTGAGTTAGTTAAGTTAGGTTAGGTTAGATAGTCAGGTTGGGTTAGTTAGTCAGGTTAGGTTAGATAGTCAAGTTGGGTTACAAAGTCATTCTTTCGATTAATGTAAGAAAAAATTCATTTCGAAAATTCGAATTTGAAATTGATCTAACCCTACCTGAGTTAGTTAAGTTAGGTTAGGTTAGATAGTCAGGTTGGGTTAGTTAGTCAGGTTAGGTTAGAGAGTCAAGTTGGGTTACAAAGTCATAATTTCGATTTTTCAAAAAAAAAATCATTTCAAAAATTCGAATTCGAAATTGATCTAACCCAACCTGAGTTAGTTAAGTTAGGTTAGGTTAGGTTAGATAGTCAGGTTGGGTTAGTTAGTCAGGTTAGGTTGATAGTCAAGTTGGGTTATATGGTCATAATTTCGATTTTTTTTATTTTTTTCATTTTGGAAATTCGAATTTGAAATTGATCCAACCCAACCTGAGTTAGTTTAGGTAAGGTTAGATAGTCAGGTTGGGTTAGTTAGTCAGGTTAGGTTGATAGTCAAGTTGGGTTATAAGTCATAATTTCGATTTTTTAAATTTTTTTTCATTTTGGAAATTCGAATTTGAAATTGATCCAACCCAACCTGAGTTAGTTTAGGTTAGGTTAGATAGTCAGGTTGGGTTAGTTACTCAGGTTAGGTTGATAGTCAAGTTGGGTTATATAGTCATAATTTCGATTTTTTTAATTTTTTTCATTCTGAAAATTTGAATTTGAAATTGATCTAACCCAACCTGAGTAAGGTTAGGTTAGGTTAGGTAGATAGTCAGGTTGGGTTGGTTAGTCAGGTTAGGTTGATAGTCAAGTTGGGTAACATAGTCATTCTTTCGATTTTTGTAAAATAAATTCGTTTCGAAAATTCGAATTTGAAATTGATCTAACCCTACCTGGGTTAGTTAAGTTAGGTTAGGTTAGGTTCGATTTTTTTTCCTAATTTTGGAAATTCGAATTTGAAATTGATCCAACCCAACCTGAGTTAGGTTGGGTTAGGTTAGATAGTCAGGTTGGGTTAGTTAGTCAAGTTGATAGTCAAGTTGAGTTACATATTCATAATTTCGATTTTTTTGTTCATTTTGAAAATTCGAATTTGAAATTGATCCAACCCAACCTGAGTTAGTTTAGGTTAGGTTAGATAGTCAGGTTGGGTTAGTTAGTCAAGTTGATAGTCAAGTTGAGTTACATATTCATAATTTCGATTTTTTTGTTCATTTTGAAAATTCGAATTTGAAATTGATCCAACCCAACCTGAGTTAGTTTAGGTTAGGTTAGATAGTCAGGTTGGGTTAGTTAGTCAGGTTAGGTTGATAGTCAAGTTGGGTTATATGGTCATGATTTCGATTTTTTTAATTTTTTTTCATTCTGAAAATTCGAATTTGAAATTGATCTAACCCAACCTGAGTTAAGTTAGGTTAGGTTAGGTTAGATAGTCAGGTTGGGTTAGTTAGTCAGGTTAGGTTAGATAGTCAAGTTGGGTTACAAAGTGATAATTTCGATTTAAAAAAAAAAAAATCATTTCAAAATTTCGAATTCGAAATTGATCTAACGCAACCTGAGTTAGTTAAGTTAGGTTAGGTTAGGTTAGATAGTCAGGTTGGGTTGGTTAGTCAGGTTAGGTTGATAGTCAAGTGTGGTTACATAATCATAATTTCGATTTTTTTTCCTAATTTTGGAAATTCGAATTTGAAATTGATCCAACCCAACCTGAGTTAGGTTGGGTTAGGTTAGATAGTCAGGTTGGGTTAGTTAGTCAAGTTGATAGTCAAGTTGAGTTACATATTCATAATTTCGATTTTTTTAAATTTTTTCATTCTGAAAATTTGAATTTGAAATTGATCTAACCCAACCTGAGTAAGGTTAGGTTAGGTTAGGTAGATAGTCAGGTTGGGTTGGTTAGTCAGGTTAGGTTGATAGTCAAGTTGGGTTACATATTCATAATTTCGATTTTTTTTTAATTTGAAAATTCGAATTTGAAATTGATCCAACCCAACCTGAGTTAGGTTGGGTTAGGTTAGATAGTCAGATTGGGTTAGTTAGTCAGGTTAGGTTGATAGTCAAGTTGGGTTATATGGTCATGATTTCGATTTTTTTAATTTTTTTGATTCTGAAAATTTGAATTTGAAATTGATCTAACCCAACCTGAGTAAGGTTAGGTTAGGTTAGGTAGATAAACAGGTTGGGTTGGTTAGTCAGGTTAGGTTGATAGTCAAGTTGGGTAACAAAGTCATTCTTTCGATTTTTGTAAAAAAAATTCATTTCGAAAATTCGAATTTGAAATTGATCTAACCCTACCTGAGTTAGTTAAGTTAGGTTAGGTTAGATAGTCAGGTTGGGTTAGTTAGTCAGGTTAGGTTAGATAGTCAAGTTGGGTAACAAAGTCATTCTTTCGATTAATGTAAGAAAAAATTCATTTCGAAAATTCGAATTTGAAATTGATCTAACCCTACCTGAGTTAGTTAAGTTAGGTTAGGTTAGATAGTCAGGTTGGGTTAGTTAGTCAGTTTAGGTTAGAGAGTCAAGTTGGGTTACAAAGTCATAATTTCGATTTTTCAAAAAAAAATCATTTCAAAAATTCGAATTCGAAATTGATCTAACCCAACCTGAGTTAGTTAAGTTAGGTTAGGTTAGGTTAGATAGTCAGGTTGGGTTAGTTAGTCAGGTTAGGTTGATAGTCAAGTTGGGTTATATGGTCATAATTTCGATTTTTCTTATTTTTTTCATTTTGGAAATTCGAATTTGAAATTGATCCAACCCAACCTGAGTTAGTTTAGGTAAGGTTAGATAGTCAGGTTGGGTTAGTTAGTCAGGTTAGGTTGATAGTCAAGTTGGGTTATATGGTCATAATTTCGATTTTTTAAATTTTTTTTCATTTTGGAAATTCGAATTTGAAATTGATCCAACCCAACCTGAGTTAGTTTAGGTTAGGTTAGATAGTCAGGTTGGGTTAGTTACTCAGGTTAGGTTGATAGTCAAGTTGGGTTATATAGTCATAATTTCGATTTTTTAAATTTTTTTCATTCTGAAAATTTGAATTTGAAATTGATCTAACCCAACCTGAGTAAGGTTAGGTTAGGTTAGGTAGATAGTCAGGTTGGGTTGGTTAGTCAGGTTAGGTTGATAGTCAAGTTGGGTTACATATTCATAATTTCGATTTTTTTTTATTTTGAAAATTTGAATTTGAAATTGATCCAACCCAACCTGAGTTAGGTTGGGTTAGGTTAGATAGTCAGCTTGGGTTAGTTAGTCAGGTTAGGTTGATAGTCAAGTTGTGTTACGATGTCATTCTTTCGATTTTTGTAAAAAACATTCATTTCGAAAATTCGAATTTGAAATTGATCTAACCCTACCTGAGTTAGTTAAGTTAGGTTAGGTTAGGTTAGATAGTCAGGTTGGGTTAGATAGTCAGGTTGGGTTAGTTGGTCAGGTTAGGATGATAGTCAAGTTGGGTTATATGGTCATGATTTCGATTTTTTTAATTTTTTTGATTCTGAAAATTCGAATTTGAAATTGATCTAACCCTACCTGGGTTAGTTAAGTTAGGTTAGGTTAGATAGTCAGGTTGGGTTAGTTAGTCAGGTTAGGTTAGATAGTCAAGTTGGGTTACAAAGTCATAATTTCAATTTTTCAAAAAAAAATCATTTCAAAAATTCGAATTCGAAATTGATCTAACGCAACCTGAGTTAGTTAAGTTAGGTTAGGTTAGGTTAGATAGTCAGGTTGGGTTGGTTAGTCAGGTTAGGTTGATAGTCAAGTTGGGTTACATGATCATAATTTCGATTATTTTTCATAATTTCGGAAATTCGAATTTGAAATTGATCCAACCCAACCTGAGTTATGTTGGGTTAGGTTAGATAGTCAGGTTGGGTTAGTTACTCAGGTTAGGTTGATAGTCAAGTTGGGTTATATGGTCATAATTTCGATTTTTTAAATTTTTTTCATTCTGAAAATTAGAATTTGAAATTGATCTAACCCAACCTGAGTAAGGGTAGGTTAGGTTAGGTAGATAGTCAGGTTGGGTTGGATAGTCAGGTTAGGTTGATAGTTAAGTTGGGTTATATGGTCATGATTTCGATTTTTTTAATTTTTTTGATTCTGAAAATTTGAATTTGAAATTGATCTAACCCAACCTGAGTTAGGTTAGGTTAGGTTAGGTAGATAGTCAGGTTGGGTTGGTCAGTCAGGTTAGGTTGATAGTCAAGTTGGGTAACAAAGTCATTCTTTCGATTTTTGTAAAAAAAATTCATTTCAAAAATTCGAATTCGAAATTGATCTAACGCAACCTGAGTTAGTTAAGTTAGGTTAGGTTAGGTTAGATAGTCAGGTTGGGTTGGTTAGTCAGGTTAGGTTGATAGTCAAGTTGGGTTACATGATCATAATTTCGATTATTTTTCATAATTTCGGAAATTCGAATTTGAAATTGATCCAACCCAACCTGAGTTAGTTTAGGTTAGGTTAGATGGTCAGGTTGGGTTAGTTAGTCAGGTTAGGTTGATAGTCAAGTTGGGTTATATGGTCATAATTTCGATTTTTTTAATTTTTTTTCATTCTGAAAATTCGAATTTGAAATTGATCTAACCCAACCTGAGTTAAGTTAGGTTAGGTTAGGTTAGATAGTCAGGTTGGGTTAGTTAGTCAGGTTAGGTTAGATAGTCAAGTTGGGTTACAAAGTGATAATTTCGATTTAAAAAAAAAAAAAATCATTTCAAAAATTCGAATTCGAAATTGATCTAACGCAACCTGAGTTAGTTAAGTTAGGTTAGGTTAGGTTAGATAGTCAGGTTGGGTTGGTTAGTCAGGTTAGGTTGATAGTCAAGTGTGGTTACATAATCATAATTTCGATTTTTTTTCCTAATTTTGGAAATTCGAATTTGAAATTGATCCAACCCAACCCGAGTTAGGTTGGGTTAGGTTAGATAGTCAGGTTGGGTTAGTTAGTCAAGTTGATAGTCAAGTTGAGTTACATATTCATAATTTCGATTTTTTTGTTCATTTTGAAAATTCGAATTTGAAATTGATCCAACCCAACCTGAGTTAGTTTAGGTTAGGTTAGATAGTCAGGTTGGGTTAGTTAGTCAGGTTAGGTTGATAGTCAAGTTGGGTTATATGGTCATAATTTCGATTTTTTTAATTTTTTTTCATTCTGAAAATTCGAATTTGAAATTGATCTAACCCAACCTGAGTTAGGTTAGGTTAGGTTAGATAGTCAGGTTGGGTTAGTTAGTCAGGTTAGGTTAGATAGTCAAGTTGGGTTACAAAGTCATAATTTCGATTTTTCAAAAAAAAATCATTTCAAAAATTCGAATTCGAAATTGATCTAACGCAACCTGAGTTAGTTAAGTTAGGTTAGGTTAGGTTAGATAGTCAGGTTGGGTTGGTTAGTCAGGTTAGGTTGATAGTCAAGTTGGGTTACATGATCATAATTTCGATTATTTTTCATAATTTCGGAAATTCGAATTTGAAATTGATCCAACCCAACCTGAGTTAGGTTAGGTTAGGTAGATAGTCAGGTTGGGTTGGTTAGTCAGGTTAGGTTGATAGTCAAGTTGGGTTACATGATCATAATTTCGATTTTTTTTCCTAATTTTGGAAATTCGAATTTGAAATTGATCCAACCCAACCTGAGTTAGTTTAGGTTAGGTTAGATAGTCAGGTTGGGTTAGTTACTCAGGTTAGGTTGATAGTCAAGTTGGGTTATATGGTCATAATTTCGATTTTTTTAATTTTTTTCATTCTGAAAATTTGAATTTGAAATTGATCTAACCCAACCTGAGTAATGTTAGGTTAGGTTAGGTAGATAGTCAGGTTGGGTTGGTTAGTCAGGTTAGGTTGATAGTCAAGTTGGGTTACATATTCATAATTTCGATTTTTTTTTATTTTGAAAATTCGAATTTGAAATTGATCCAACCCAACCTGAGTTAGGTTGGGTTAGGTTAGATAGTCAGATTGGGTTAGTTAGTCAGGTTAGGTTGATAGTCAAGTTGGGTTATATGGTCATGATTTCGATTTTTTTAATTTTTTTGATTCTGAAAATTTGAATTCGAAATTAATCTAACCCAACCTGAGTTAGGTTAGGTTAGGTTAGGTAGATAAACAGGTTGGGTTGGTTAGTCAGGTTAGGTTGATAGTCAAGTTGGGTAACAAAGTCATTCTTTCGATTTTTGTAAAAAAAATTCATTTCGAAAATTCGAATTTGAAATTGATCTAACCCTACCTGAGTTAGTTAAGTTAGGTTAGGTTAGATAGTCAGGTTGGGTTAGTTAGTCAGGTTAGGTTAGATAGTCAAGTTGGGTTACAAAGTCATTCTTTCGATTAATGTAAGAAAAAATTCATTTCGAAAATTCGAATTTGAAATTGATCTAACCCTACCTGAGTTAGTTAAGTTAGGTTAGGTTAGATAGTCAGGTTGGGTTAGTTAGTCAGGTTAGGTTAGAGAGTCAAGTTGGGTTACAAAGTCATAATTTCGATTTTTCAAAAAAAAAATCATTTCAAAAATTCGAATTCGAAATTGATCTAACCCAACCTGAGTTAGTTAAGTTAGGTTAGGTTAGGTTAGATAGTCAGGTTGGGTTAGTTAGTCAGGTTAGGTTGATAGTCAAGTTGGGTTATATGGTCATAATTTCGATTTTTTTTATTTTTTTCATTTTGGAAATTCGAATTTGAAATTGATCCAACCCAACCTGAGTTAGTTTAGGTAAGGTTAGATAGTCAGGTTGGGTTAGTTAGTCAGGTTAGGTTGATAGTCAAGTTGGGTTATAAGTCATAATTTCGATTTTTTAAATTTTTTTTCATTTTGGAAATTCGAATTTGAAATTGATCCAACCCAACCTGAGTTAGTTTAGGTTAGGTTAGATAGTCAGGTTGGGTTAGTTACTCAGGTTAGGTTGATAGTCAAGTTGGGTTATATAGTCATAATTTCGATTTTTTTAATTTTTTTCATTCTGAAAATTTGAATTTGAAATTGATCTAACCCAACCTGAGTAAGGTTAGGTTAGGTTAGGTAGATAGTCAGGTTGGGTTGGTTAGTCAGGTTAGGTTGATAGTCAAGTTGGGTAACATAGTCATTCTTTCGATTTTTGTAAAATAAATTCGTTTCGAAAATTCGAATTTGAAATTGATCTAACCCTACCTGGGTTAGTTAAGTTAGGTTAGGTTAGGTTCGATTTTTTTTCCTAATTTTGGAAATTCGAATTTGAAATTGATCCAACCCAACCTGAGTTAGGTTGGGTTAGGTTAGATAGTCAGGTTGGGTTAGTTAGTCAAGTTGATAGTCAAGTTGAGTTACATATTCATAATTTCGATTTTTTTGTTCATTTTGAAAATTCGAATTTGAAATTGATCCAACCCAACCTGAGTTAGTTTAGGTTAGGTTAGATAGTCAGGTTGGGTTAGTTAGTCAAGTTGATAGTCAAGTTGAGTTACATATTCATAATTTCGATTTTTTTGTTCATTTTGAAAATTCGAATTTGAAATTGATCCAACCCAACCTGAGTTAGTTTAGGTTAGGTTAGATAGTCAGGTTGGGTTAGTTAGTCAGGTTAGGTTGATAGTCAAGTTGGGTTATATGGTCATGATTTCGATTTTTTTAATTTTTTTTCATTCTGAAAATTCGAATTTGAAATTGATCTAACCCAACCTGAGTTAAGTTAGGTTAGGTTAGGTTAGATAGTCAGGTTGGGTTAGTTAGTCAGGTTAGGTTAGATAGTCAAGTTGGGTTACAAAGTGATAATTTCGATTTAAAAAAAAAAAAAATCATTTCAAAATTTCGAATTCGAAATTGATCTAACGCAACCTGAGTTAGTTAAGTTAGGTTAGGTTAGGTTAGATAGTCAGGTTGGGTTGGTTAGTCAGGTTAGGTTGATAGTCAAGTGTGGTTACATAATCATAATTTCGATTTTTTTTCCTAATTTTGGAAATTCGAATTTGAAATTGATCCAACCCAACCTGAGTTAGGTTGGGTTAGGTTAGATAGTCAGGTTGGGTTAGTTAGTCAAGTTGATAGTCAAGTTGAGTTACATATTCATAATTTCGATTTTTTTAAATTTTTTCATTCTGAAAATTTGAATTTGAAATTGATCTAACCCAACCTGAGTAAGGTTAGGTTAGGTTAGGTAGATAGTCAGGTTGGGTTGGTTAGTCAGGTTAGGTTGATAGTCAAGTTGGGTTACATATTCATAATTTCGATTTTTTTTTAATTTGAAAATTCGAATTTGAAATTGATCCAACCCAACCTGAGTTAGGTTGGGTTAGGTTAGATAGTCAGATTGGGTTAGTTAGTCAGGTTAGGTTGATAGTCAAGTTGGGTTATATGGTCATGATTTCGATTTTTTTAATTTTTTTGATTCTGAAAATTTGAATTTGAAATTGATCTAACCCAACCTGAGTAAGGTTAGGTTAGGTTAGGTAGATAAACAGGTTGGGTTGGTTAGTCAGGTTAGGTTGATAGTCAAGTTGGGTAACAAAGTCATTCTTTCGATTTTTGTAAAAAAAATTCATTTCGAAAATTCGAATTTGAAATTGATCTAACCCTACCTGAGTTAGTTAAGTTAGGTTAGGTTAGATAGTCAGGTTGGGTTAGTTAGTCAGGTTAGGTTAGATAGTCAAGTTGGGTAACAAAGTCATTCTTTCGATTAATGTAAGAAAAAATTCATTTCGAAAATTCGAATTTGAAATTGATCTAACCCTACCTGAGTTAGTTAAGTTAGGTTAGGTTAGATAGTCAGGTTGGGTTAGTTAGTCAGTTTAGGTTAGAGAGTCAAGTTGGGTTACAAAGTCATAATTTCGATTTTTCAAAAAAAAATCATTTCAAAAATTCGAATTCGAAATTGATCTAACCCAACCTGAGTTAGTTAAGTTAGGTTAGGTTAGGTTAGATAGTCAGGTTGGGTTAGTTAGTCAGGTTAGGTTGATAGTCAAGTTGGGTTATATGGTCATAATTTCGATTTTTCTTATTTTTTTCATTTTGGAAATTCGAATTTGAAATTGATCCAACCCAACCTGAGTTAGTTTAGGTAAGGTTAGATAGTCAGGTTGGGTTAGTTAGTCAGGTTAGGTTGATAGTCAAGTTGGGTTATATGGTCATAATTTCGATTTTTTAAATTTTTTTTCATTTTGGAAATTCGAATTTGAAATTGATCCAACCCAACCTGAGTTAGTTTAGGTTAGGTTAGATAGTCAGGTTGGGTTAGTTACTCAGGTTAGGTTGATAGTCAAGTTGGGTTATATAGTCATAATTTCGATTTTTTAAATTTTTTTCATTCTGAAAATTTGAATTTGAAATTGATCTAACCCAACCTGAGTAAGGTTAGGTTAGGTTAGGTAGATAGTCAGGTTGGGTTGGTTAGTCAGGTTAGGTTGATAGTCAAGTTGGGTTACATATTCATAATTTCGATTTTTTTTTATTTTGAAAATTTGAATTTGAAATTGATCCAACCCAACCTGAGTTAGGTTGGGTTAGGTTAGATAGTCAGCTTGGGTTAGTTAGTCAGGTTAGGTTGATAGTCAAGTTGTGTTACGATGTCATTCTTTCGATTTTTGTAAAAAACATTCATTTCGAAAATTCGAATTTGAAATTGATCTAACCCTACCTGAGTTAGTTAAGTTAGGTTAGGTTAGGTTAGATAGTCAGGTTGGGTTAGATAGTCAGGTTGGGTTAGTTGGTCAGGTTAGGATGATAGTCAAGTTGGGTTATATGGTCATGATTTCGATTTTTTTAATTTTTTTGATTCTGAAAATTCGAATTTGAAATTGATCTAACCCTACCTGGGTTAGTTAAGTTAGGTTAGGTTAGATAGTCAGGTTGGGTTAGTTAGTCAGGTTAGGTTAGATAGTCAAGTTGGGTTACAAAGTCATAATTTCAATTTTTCAAAAAAAAAATCATTTCAAAAATTCGAATTCGAAATTGATCTAACGCAACCTGAGTTAGTTAAGTTAGGTTAGGTTAGGTTAGATAGTCAGGTTGGGTTGGTTAGTCAGGTTAGGTTGATAGTCAAGTTGGGTTACATGATCATAATTTCGATTATTTTTCATAATTTCGGAAATTCGAATTTGAAATTGATCCAACCCAACCTGAGTTATGTTGGGTTAGGTTAGATAGTCAGGTTGGGTTAGTTACTCAGGTTAGGTTGATAGTCAAGTTGGGTTATATGGTCATAATTTCGATTTTTTAAATTTTTTTCATTCTGAAAATTAGAATTTGAAATTGATCTAACCCAACCTGAGTAAGGGTAGGTTAGGTTAGGTAGATAGTCAGGTTGGGTTGGATAGTCAGGTTAGGTTGATAGTTAAGTTGGGTTATATGGTCATGATTTCGATTTTTTTAATTTTTTTGATTCTGAAAATTTGAATTTGAAATTGATCTAACCCAACCTGAGTTAGGTTAGGTTAGGTTAGGTAGATAGTCAGGTTGGGTTGGTTAGTCAGGTTAGGTTGATAGTCAAGTTGGGTAACAAAGTCATTCTTTCGATTTTTGTAAAAAAAATTCATTTCAAAAATTCGAATTCGAAATTGATCTAACGCAACCTGAGTTAGTTAAGTTAGGTTAGGTTAGGTTAGATAGTCAGGTTGGGTTGGTTAGTCAGGTTAGGTTGATAGTCAAGTTGGGTTACATGATCATAATTTCGATTATTTTTCATAATTTCGGAAATTCGAATTTGAAATTGATCCAACCCAACCTGAGTTAGTTTAGGTTAGGTTAGATGGTCAGGTTGGGTTAGTTAGTCAGGTTAGGTTGATAGTCAAGTTGGGTTATATGGTCATAATTTCGATTTTTTTAATTTTTTTTCATTCTGAAAATTCGAATTTGAAATTGATCTAACCCAACCTGAGTTAAGTTAGGTTAGGTTAGGTTAGATAGTCAGGTTGGGTTAGTTAGTCAGGTTAGGTTAGATAGTCAAGTTGGGTTACAAAGTGATAATTTCGATTTAAAAAAAAAAAAAATCATTTCAAAAATTCGAATTCGAAATTGATCTAACGCAACCTGAGTTAGTTAAGTTAGGTTAGGTTAGGTTAGATAGTCAGGTTGGGTTGGTTAGTCAGGTTAGGTTGATAGTCAAGTGTGGTTACATAATCATAATTTCGATTTTTTTTCCTAATTTTGGAAATTCGAATTTGAAATTGATCCAACCCAACCCGAGTTAGGTTGGGTTAGGTTAGATAGTCAGGTTGGGTTAGTTAGTCAAGTTGATAGTCAAGTTGAGTTACATATTCATAATTTCGATTTTTTTGTTCATTTTGAAAATTCGAATTTGAAATTGATCCAACCCAACCTGAGTTAGTTTAGGTTAGGTTAGATAGTCAGGTTGGGTTAGTTAGTCAGGTTAGGTTGATAGTCAAGTTGGGTTATATGGTCATAATTTCGATTTTTTTAATTTTTTTTCATTCTGAAAATTCGAATTTGAAATTGATCTAACCCAACCTGAGTTAAGTTAGGTTAGGTTAGGTTAGATAGTCAGGTTGGGTTAGTTAGTCAGGTTAGGTTAGATAGTCAAGTTGGGTTACAAAGTCATTCTTTCGATTATTGTAAGAAAAAATTCATTTCGAAAATTCGAATTTGAAATTGATCTAACACTACCTGAGTTAGTTAAGTTAGGTTAGGTTAGATAGTCAGGTTGGGTTAGATAGTCAGGTTGGGTTAGTTAGTCAGGTTAGGTTGATAGTCAAGTTGGGTTATATGGTCATGATTTCGATTTTTTTAATTTTTTTGATTCTGAAAATTTGAATTTGAAATTGATCTAACCCAACCTGAGTTAGGTTAGGTTAGGTTAGGTAGATAGTCAGGTTGGGTTGGTTAGTCAGGTTAGGTTGATAGTCAAGTTGGGTAACAAAGTCATTCTTTCGATTTTTGTAAAATAAATTCGTTTCGAAAATTCGAATTTGAAATTGATCTAACCCTACCTGGGTTAGTTAAGTTAGGTTAGGTTAGGTTCGATTTTTTTTCCTAATTTTGGAAATTTGAATTTGAAATTGATCCAACCCAACCTGAGTTAGGTTGGGTTAGGTTAGATAGTCAGGTTGGGTTAGTTAATCAAGTTGATAGTCAAGTTGAGTTACATATTCATAATTTCGATTTTTTTGTTCATTATGAAAATTCGAATTTGAAATTGATCCAACCCAACCTGAGTTAGTTTAGGTTAGGTTAGATAGTCAGGTTGGGTTAGTTAGTCAAGTTGATAGTCAAGTTGAGTTACATACTCATAATTTCGATTTTTTTGTTCATTTTGAAAATTCGAATTTGAAATTGATCCAACCCAACCTGAGTTAGTTTAGGTTAGGTTAGATAGTCAGGTTGGGTTAGTTAGTCAGGTTAGGTTGATAGTCAAGTTGGGTTATATGGTCATAATTTCGATTTTTTTTATTTTTTTTAATCTGAAAATTTGAATTTGAAATTGATCTAACCCAACCTGAGTAAGGTTAGGTTAGGTTAGGTAGATAGTCAGGTTGGGTTGGTTAGTCAGGTTAGGTTGATAGTTAAGTTGGGTTACATATTCATAATTTCGATTTTTTTTCCTAATTTTGGAAATTCGAATTTGAAATTGATCCAACCCAACCTGAGTTAGGTTGGGTTAGGTTAGATAGTCAGGTTGGGTTAGTTACTCAGGTTAGGTTGATAGTCAAGTTGGGTTATATGGTCATAATTTCGATTTTTTAAATTTTTTTCATTCTGAAAATTAGAATTTGAAATTGATCTAACCCAACCTGAGTAAGGGTAGGTTAGGTTAGGTAGATAGTCAGGTTGGGTTGGTTAGTCAGGTTAGGTTGACAGTCAAGTTGGGTAACAAAGTCATTCTTTCGATTTTTGTAAAATAAATTCGTTTCGAAAATTCGAATTTGAAATTGATCTAACCCTACCTGGGTTAGTTAAGTTAGGTTAGGTTAGATAGTCAGGTTGGGTTAGTTAGTCAGGTTAGGTTAGATAGTCAAGTTGGGTTACAAAGTCATTCTTTCGATTTTTGTAAAAAAAATTCATTTCGAAAATTCGAATTTGAAATTGATCTAACCCTACCTGAGTTAGTTAAGTTAGGTTAGGTTAGATAGTCAGGTTGGGTTAGTTAGTCAGGTTAGGTTGATAGTCAAGTTGGGTTATATTGTCATAATTTCGATTTTTTTTATTTTTTTCATTTTGGAAATTCGAATTTGAAATTGATCCAACCCAACCTGAGTTAGTTTAGGTAAGGTTAGATAGTCAGGTTGGGTTAGTTAGTCAGGTTAGGTTGATAGTCAAGTTGGGTTATATGGTCATAATTTCGATTTTTTAAATTTTTTTTCATTTTGGAAATTCGAATTTGAAATTGATCTAACCCTACCTGAGTTAGTTAAGTTAGGTTAGGTTAGATAGTCAGGTTGGGTTAGTTAGTCAGGTTAGGTTAGATAGTCAAGTTGGGTTACAAAGTCATAATTTCGATTTTTCAAAAAAAAAAATCATTTCAAAAATTCGAATTCGAAATTGATCTAACGCAACCTGAGTTAGTTAAGTTAGGTTATGTTAGGTTAGATAGTCAGGTTGGGTTGGTTAGTCAGGTTAGGTTGATAGTCAAGTTGGGTTACATGATCATAATTTCGATTATTTTTCATAATTTCGGAAATTCGAATTTGAAATTGATCCAACCCAACCTGAGTTAGGTTGGGTTAGGTAAGATAGTCAGGTTGGGTTAGTTAGTCAAGTTGGGTTACAAAGTCATAATTTCGATTTTTCAAAAAAAAAATCATTTCAAAAATTCGAATTCGAAATTGATCTAACCCAACCTGAGTTAGTTAAGTTAGGTTAGGTTAGGTTAGATAGTCAGGTTGGGTTAGTTAGTCAGGTTAGGTTGATAGTCAAGTTGGGTTATATGGTCATAATTTCGATTTTTTTTATTTTTTTCATTTTGGAAATTCGAATTCGAAATTGATCTAACCCAACCTGAGTTAGTTAAGTTAGGTTAGGTTAGGTTAGATAGTCAGGTTGGGTTAGTTAGTCAGGTTAGGTTGATAGTCAAGTTGGGTTATATGGTCATGATTTCGATTTTTTTAATTTTTTTGATTCTGAAAATTTGAATTTGAAATTGATCTAACCCAACCTGAGTTAGGTTAGGTTAGGTTAGGTAGATAGTCAGGTTGGGTTGGTTAGTCAGGTTAGGTTGATAGTCAAGTTGGGTAACAAAGTCATTCTTTCGATTTTTGTAAAAAAAATTCATTTCAAAAATTCGAATTCGAAATTGATCTAACGCAACCTGAGTTAGTTAAGTTAGGTAAGGTTAGGTTAGATAGTCAGGTTGGGTTGGTTAGTCAGGTTAGGTTGATAGTCGAGTGTGGTTACATAATCATAATTTCGATTTTTTTTCCTAATTTTGGAAATTCGAATTTGAAATTGATCCAACCCAACCTGAGTTAGGTTGGGTTAGGTTAGATAGTCAGGTTGGGTTAGTTAGTCAAGTTGATAGTCAAGTTGAGTTACATATTCATAATTTCCATTTTTTTGTTCATTTTGAAAATTCGAATTTGAAATTGATCCAACCCAACCTGAGTTAGTTTAGGTTAGGTTAGATAGTCAGGTTGGGTTAGTTAGTCAGGTTAGGTTGATAGTCAAGTTGGGTTATATGGTCATAATTTCGATTTTTTTTATTTTTTTTATTCTGAAAATTTGAATTTGAAATTGATCTAACCCAACCTGAGTAAGGTTAGGTTAGGTTAGGTAGATAGTCAGGTTGGGTTGGTTAGTCAGGTTAGGTTGATAGTCAAGTTGGGTTACATATTCATAATTTCGATTTTTTTTTATTTTGAAAATTTGAATTTGAAATTGATCCAACCCAACCTGAGTTAGGTTGGGTTAGGTTAGATAGTCAGCTTGGGTTAGTTAGTCAGGTTAGGTTGATAGTCAAGTTGTGTTACGATGTCATTCTTTCGATTTTTGTAAAAAACATTCATTTCGAAAATTCGAATTTGAAATTGATCTAACCCTACCTGAGTTAGTTAAGTTAGGTTAGGTTAGATAGTCAGGTTGGGTTAGTTAGTCAGGTTAGGTTAGAGAGTCAAGTTGGGTTACAAAGTCATAATTTCGATTTTTCAAAAAAAAAATCATTTCAAAAATTCGAATTCGAAATTGATCTAACCCAACCTGAGTTAGTTAAGTTAGGTTAGGTTAGGTTAGATTGTCAAGTTGGGTTAGTTAGTCAGGTTAGGTTGATAGTCAAGTTGGGTTATATGGTCATAATTTCGATTTTTTTTATTTTTTTCATTTTGGAAATTCGAATTTGAAATTGATCCAACCCAACCTGAGTTAGTTTAGGTAAGGTTAGATAGTCAGGTTGGGTTAGTTAGTCAGGTTAGGTTGATAGTCAAGTTGGGTTATATGGTCATAATTTCGATTTTTTAAATTTTTTTTCATTTTGGAAATTCGAATTTTAAATTGATCCAACCCAACCTGAGTTAGTTTAGGTTAGGTTAGATAGTCAGGTTGGGTTAGTTACTCAGGTTAGGTTGATAGTCAAGTTGGGTTATATAGTCATAATTTCGATTTTTTTAATTTTTTTCATTCTGAAAATTTGAATTTGAAATTGATCTAACCCAACCTGAGTAAGGTTAGGTTAGGTTAGGTAGATAGTCAGGTTGGGTTGGTTAGTCAGGTTAGGTTGATAGTCAAGTTGGGTTACATATTCATAATTTCGATTTTTTTTTATATTGAAAATTTGAATTTGAAATTGATCCAACCCAACCTGAGTTAGGTTGGGTTAGGTTAGATAGTCAGCTTGGGTTAGTTAGTCAGGTTAGGTTAGATAGTCAAGTTGGGTTACAAAGTCATAATTTCAATTTTTTTAATTTTTTTTCATTCTGAAAATTCGAATTTGAAATTGATCAAACCCAACCTGAGTTAAGTTAGGTTAGGTTAGGTTAGATAGTCAGGTTGGGTTAGTTAGTCAGGTTAGGTTAGATAGTCAAGTTGGGTTACAAAGTCATTCTTTCGATTATTGTAAGAAAAAATTCATTTCGAAAATTCGAATTTGAAATTGATCTAACGCTACCTGAGTTAGTTAAGTTAGGTTAGGTTAGGTTAGATAGTCAGGTTGGGTTAGATAGTCAGGTTGGGTTAGTTAGTCAGGTTAGGTTGATAGTCAAGTTGGGTTATATGGTCATGATTTCGATTTTTTTAATTTTTTTGATTCTGAAAATTTGAATTTGAAATTGATCTAACCCAACCTGAGTTAGGTTAGGTTAGGTTAGGTAGATAGTCAGGTTGGGTTGGTTAGTCAGGTTAGGTTGATAGTCAAGTTGGGTAACAAAGTCATTCTTTCGATTTTTGTAAAATAAATTCGTTTCGAAAATTCGAATTTGAAATTGATCTAACCCTACCTGGGTTAGTTAAGTTAGGTTAGGTTAGGTTCGATTTTTTTCCCTAATTTTGGAAATTCGAATTTGAAATTGATCCAACCCAACCTGAGTTAGGTTGGGTTAGGTTAGATAGTCAGGTTGGGTTAGTTAGTCAAGTTGATAGTCAAGTTGAGTTACATATTCATAATTTCGATTTTTTTGTTCATTTTGAAAATTCGAATTTGAAATTGATCCAACCCAACCTGAGTTAGTTTAGGTTAGGTTAGATAGTCAGGTTGGGATAGTTAGTCAGGTTAGGTTGATAGTCAAGTTGGGTTATATGGTCATAATTTCGATTTTTTTAATTTTTTTTCATTCTGAAAATTCGAATTTGAAATTGATCTAACCCAACCTGAGTTAAGTTAGGTTAGGTTAGGTTAGATAGTCAGGTTGGGTTAGTTAGTCAGGTTAGGTTAGATAGTCAAGTTGGGTTACAAAGTGATAATTTCGATTTAAAAAACAAAAATCAGTCAGGTTAGGTTAGATAGTCAAGTTGGGTTACAAAGTCATTCTTTCGATTAATGTAAGAAAAAATTCATTTCGAAAATTCGAATTTGAAATTGATCTAACCCTACCTGAGTTAGTTAAGTTAGGTTAGGTTAGATAGTCAGGTTGGGTTAGTTAGTCAGGTTAGGTTAGAGAGTCAAGTTGGGTTACAAAGTCATAATTTCGATTTTTAAAAAAAAAAATCATTTCAAAAATTCGAATTCGAAATTGATCTAACGCAACCTGAGTTAGTTAAGTTAGGTTAGGTTAGGTTAGATAGTCAGGTTGGGTTGGTTAGTCAGGTTAGGTTGATAGTCAAGTGTGGTTACATAATCATAATTTCGATTTTTTTTCCTAATTTTGGAAATTCGAATTTGAAATTGATCCAACCCAACCTGAGTTAGGTTGGGTTAGGTTAGATAGTCAGGTTGGGTTAGTTAGTCAAGTTGATAGTCAAGTTGAGTTACATATTCATAATTTCGATTTTTTTGTTCATTTTGAAAATTCGAATTTGAAATTGATCCAACCCAACCTGAGTTAGTTTAGGTTAGGTTAGATAGTCAGGTTGGGTTAGTTAGTCAGGTTAGGTTGATAGTCAAGTTGGGTTATATGGTCATAATTTCGATTTTTTTTATTTTTTTTATTCTGAAAATTTGAATTTGAAATTGATCTAACCCAACCTGAGTAAGGTTAGGTTAGGTTAGGTAGATAGTCAGGTTGGGTTGGTTAGTCAGGTTAGGTTGATAGTCAAGTTGGGTTACATATTCATAATTTCGATTTTTTTTTATTTTGAAAATTTGAATTTGAAATTGATCCAACCCAACCTGAGTTAGGTTGGGTTAGGTTAGATAGTCAGCTTGGGTTAGTTAGTCAGGTTAGGTTGATAGTCAAGTTGTGTTACGATGTCATTCTTTCGATTTTTGTAAAAAACATTCATTTCGAAAATTCGAATTTGAAATTGATCTAACCCTACCTGAGTTAGTTAAGTTAGGTTAGGTTAGATAGTCAGGTTGGGTTAGTTAGTCAGGTTAGGTTAGAGAGTCAAGTTGGGTTACAAAGTCATAATTTCGATTTTTCAAAAAAAAAATCATTTCAAAAATTCGAATTCGAAATAGATCTAACCCAACCTGAGTTAGTTAAGTTAGGTTAGGTTAGGTTAGATAGTCAAGTTGGGTTAGTTAGTCAGGTTAGGTTGATAGTCAAGTTGGGTTATATGGTCATAATTTCGATTTTTTTTATTTTTTTCATTTTGGAAATTCGAATTTGAAATTGATCCAACCCAACCTGAGTTAGTTTAGGTAAGGTTAGATAGTCAGGTTGGGTTAGTTAGTCAGGTTAGGTTGATAGTCAAGTTGGGTTATATGGTCATAATTTCGATTTTTAAAATTTTTTTTCATTTTGGAAATTCGAATTTGAAATTGATCCAACCCAACCTGAGTTAGTTTAGGTTAGGTTAGATAGTCAGGTTGGGTTAGTTACTCAGGTTAGGTTGATAGTCAAGTTGGGTTATATAGTCATAATTTCGATTTTTTTAATTTTTTTCATTCTGAAAATTTGAATTTGAAATTGATCTAACCCAACCTGAGTAAGGTTAGGTTAGGTTAGGTAGATAGTCAGGTTGGGTTGGTTAGTCAGGTTAGGTTGATAGTCAAGTTGGGTTACATATTCATAATTTCGATTTTTTTTTATTTTGAAAATTTGAATTTGAAATTGATCCAACCCAACCTGAGTTAGGTTGGGTTAGGTTAGATAGTCAGCTTGGGTTAGTTAGTCAGGTTAGGATGATAGTCAAGTTGTGTTACGATGTCATTCTTTCGATTTTTGTAAAAAACATTCATTTCTAAAATTCGAATTTGAAATTGATCTAACCCTACCTGAGTTAGTTAAGTTGGCCGCAGTGGAGAGCCTGATGTATGGGCTCACTCACATTTAAACCTAACCTAACCTAACCTAGTTAAGTTAGGTTAGGTTAGGTTAGATAGTCAGGTTGGGTTAGATAGTCAGGTTGGGTTAGTTACTCAGGTTAGGTTGATAGTCAAGTTGGGTTATATAGTCATAATTTCGATTTTTTTAATTATTTTCATTCTGAAAATTTGAATTTGAAATTGATCTAACCCAACCTGAGTAAGGTTAGGTTAGGTTAGGTAGATAGTCAGGTTGGGTTGGTTAGTCAGGTTAGGTTGATAGTCAAGTTGGGTTACATATTCATAATTTCGATTTTTTTTTATTTTGAAAATTTGAATTTGAAATTGATCCAACCCAACCTGAGTTAGGTTGGGTTAGGTTAGATAGTCAGCTTGGGTTAGTTAGTCAGGTTAGGATGATAGTCAAGTTGTGTTACGATGTCATTCTTTCGATTTTTGTAAAAAACATTCATTTCTAAAATTCGAATTTGAAATTGATCTAACCCTACCTGAGTTAGTTAAGTTGGCCGCAGTGGAGAGCCTGATGTATGGGCTCACTCACATTTAAACCTAACCTAACCTAACCTAGTTAAGTTAGGTTAGGTTAGGTTAGATAGTCAGGTTGGGTTAGATAGTCAGGTTGGGTTAGTTAGTCAGGTTAGGTTGATAGTCAAGTTGGGTTATATGGTCATGATTTCGATTTTTTAAATTTTTTTGATTCTGAAAATTTGAATTTGAAATTGATCTAACCCAACCTGAGTTAGTTTAGGTTAGGTTAGGTAGATAGTCAGGTTGGGTTGGTTAGTCAGGTTAGGTTGACAGTCAAGTTGGGTAAAAAAGTCATTCTTTCGATTTTTGTAAAATAAATTCGTTTCGAAAATTCGAATTTGAAATTGATCTAACCCTACCTGGGTTAGTTAAGTTAGGTTAGGTTAGATAGTCAGGTTGGGTTAGTTAGTCAGGTTAGGTTAGATAGTCAAGTTGGGTTACAAAGTCATAATTTCAATTTTTCAAAAAAAAAATCATTTCAAAAATTCGAATTCGAAATTGATCTAACGCAACCTGAGTTAGTTAAGTTAGGTTAGGTTAGGTTAGATAGTCAGGTTGGGTTGGTTAGTCAGGTTAGGTTGATAGTCAAGTTGGGTTACATGATCATAATTTCGATTATTTTTCATAATTTCGGAAATTCGAATTTGAAATTGATCCAACCCAACCTGAGTTAGGTCGGGTTAGGTAAGATAGTCAGGTTGGGTTAGTTAGTCAAGTTGATAGTCAAGTTGGGTTACATAATCATAATTTCGATTTTTTTCCTAATTTTGGAAATTCGAATTTGAAATTGATCCAACCCAACCTGAGTTAGGTTGGGTTAGGTTAGATAGTCAGGTTGGGTTAGTTAGTCAAGTTGAAAGTCAAGTTGAGTTACCTATTCATAATTTCGATTTTTTCGTTCATTTTGAAAATTCGAATTTGAAATTGATACAACCCAACCTGAGTTAGTTTAGGTTAGGTTAGATAGTCAGGTTGGGTTAGTTAGTCAGGTTAGGTTGATAGTCAAGTTGGGTTATATGGTCATAATTTCGATTTTTTTAATTTTTTTTCATTCTGAAAATTCGAATTTGAAATTGATCTAACCCAACCTGAGTTAGGTTAGGTTAGGTTAGATAGTCAGGTTGGGTTAGTTAGTCAGGTTAGGTTAGATAGTCAAGTTGGGTTACAAAGTCATAATTTCGATTTTTCAAAAAAAAATCATTTCAAAAATTCGAATTCGAAATTGATCTAACGCAACCTGAGTTAGTTAAGTTAGGTTAGGTTAGGTTAGATAGTCAGGTTGGGTTGGTTAGTCAGGTTAGGTTGATAGTCAAGTTGGGTTACATGATCATAATTTCGATTATTTTTCATAATTTCGGAAATTCGAATTTGAAATTGATCCAACCCAACCTGAGTTAGGTTAGGTTAGGTAGATAGTCAGGTTGGGTTGGTTAGTCAGGTTAGGTTGATAGTCAAGTTGGGTTACATGATCATAATTTCGATTTTTTTTCCTAATTTTGGAAATTCGAATTTGAAATTGATCCAACCCAACCTGAGTTAGTTTAGGTTAGGTTAGATAGTCAGGTTGGGTTAGTTACTCAGGTTAGGTTGATAGTCAAGTTGGGTTATATGGTCATAATTTCGATTTTTTTAATTTTTTTCATTCTGAAAATTTGAATTTGAAATTGATCTAACCCAACCTGAGTAATGTTAGGTTAGGTTAGGTAGATAGTCAGGTTGGGTTGGTTAGTCAGGTTAGGTTGATAGTCAAGTTGGGTTACATATTCATAATTTCGATTTTTTTTTATTTTGAAAATTCGAATTTGAAATTGATCCAACCCAACCTGAGTTAGGTTGGGTTAGGTTAGATAGTCAGATTGGGTTAGTTAGTCAGGTTAGGTTGATAGTCAAGTTGGGTTATATGGTCATGATTTCGATTTTTTTAATTTTTTTGATTCTGAAAATTTGAATTCGAAATTAATCTAACCCAACCTGAGTTAGGTTAGGTTAGGTTAGGTAGATAAACAGGTTGGGTTGGTTAGTCAGGTTAGGTTGATAGTCAAGTTGGGTAACAAAGTCATTCTTTCGATTTTTGTAAAAAAAATTCATTTCGAAAATTCGAATTTGAAATTGATCTAACCCTACCTGAGTTAGTTAAGTTAGGTTAGGTTAGATAGTCAGGTTGGGTTAGTTAGTCAGGTTAGGTTAGATAGTCAAGTTGGGTTACAAAGTCATTCTTTCGATTAATGTAAGAAAAAATTCATTTCGAAAATTCGAATTTGAAATTGATCTAACCCTACCTGAGTTAGTTAAGTTAGGTTAGGTTAGATAGTCAGGTTGGGTTAGTTAGTCAGGTTAGGTTAGAGAGTCAAGTTGGGTTACAAAGTCATAATTTCGATTTTTCAAAAAAAAAATCATTTCAAAAATTCGAATTCGAAATTGATCTAACCCAACCTGAGTTAGTTAAGTTAGGTTAGGTTAGGTTAGATAGTCAGGTTGGGTTAGTTAGTCAGGTTAGGTTGATAGTCAAGTTGGGTTATATGGTCATAATTTCGATTTTTTTTATTTTTTTCATTTTGGAAATTCGAATTTGAAATTGATCCAACCCAACCTGAGTTAGTTTAGGTAAGGTTAGATAGTCAGGTTGGGTTAGTTAGTCAGGTTAGGTTGATAGTCAAGTTGGGTTATAAGTCATAATTTCGATTTTTTAAATTTTTTTTCATTTTGGAAATTCGAATTTGAAATTGATCCAACCCAACCTGAGTTAGTTTAGGTTAGGTTAGATAGTCAGGTTGGGTTAGTTACTCAGGTTAGGTTGATAGTCAAGTTGGGTTATATAGTCATAATTTCGATTTTTTTAATTTTTTTCATTCTGAAAATTTGAATTTGAAATTGATCTAACCCAACCTGAGTAAGGTTAGGTTAGGTTAGGTAGATAGTCAGGTTGGGTTGGTTAGTCAGGTTAGGTTGATAGTCAAGTTGGGTAACATAGTCATTCTTTCGATTTTTGTAAAATAAATTCGTTTCGAAAATTCGAATTTGAAATTGATCTAACCCTACCTGGGTTAGTTAAGTTAGGTTAGGTTAGGTTCGATTTTTTTTCCTAATTTTGGAAATTCGAATTTGAAATTGATCCAACCCAACCTGAGTTAGGTTGGGTTAGGTTAGATAGTCAGGTTGGGTTAGTTAGTCAAGTTGATAGTCAAGTTGAGTTACATATTCATAATTTCGATTTTTTTGTTGATTTTGAAAATTCGAATTTGAAATTGATCCAACCCAACCTGAGTTAGTTTAGGTTAGGTTAGATAGTCAGGTTGGGTTAGTTAGTCAAGTTGATAGTCAAGTTGAGTTACATATTCATAATTTCGATTTTTTTGTTCATTTTGAAAATTCGAATTTGAAATTGATCCAACCCAACCTGAGTTAGTTTAGGTTAGGTTAGATAGTCAGGTTGGGTTAGTTAGTCAGGTTAGGTTGATAGTCAAGTTGGGTTATATGGTCATGATTTCGATTTTTTTAATTTTTTTTCATTCTGAAAATTCGAATTTGAAATTGATCTAACCCAACCTGAGTTAAGTTAGGTTAGGTTAGGTTAGATAGTCAGGTTGGGTTAGTTAGTCAGGTTAGGTTAGATAGTCAAGTTGGGTTACAAAGTGATAATTTCGATTTAAAAAAAAAAAAAATCATTTCAAAATTTCGAATTCGAAATTGATCTAACGCAACCTGAGTTAGTTAAGTTAGGTTAGGTTAGGTTAGATAGTCAGGTTGGGTTGGTTAGTCAGGTTAGGTTGATAGTCAAGTGTGGTTACATAATCATAATTTCGATTTTTTTTCCTAATTTTGGAAATTCGAATTTGAAATTGATCCAACCCAACCTGAGTTAGGTTGGGTTAGGTTAGATAGTCAGGTTGGGTTAGTTAGTCAAGTTGATAGTCAAGTTGAGTTACATATTCATAATTTCGATTTTTTTGTTCATTTTGAAAATTCGAATTTGAAATTGATCCAACCCAACCTGAGGTAGTTTAGGTTAGGTTAGATAGTCAGGTTGGGTTAGTTAGTCAGGTTAGGTTGATAGTCAAGTTGGGTTATATGGTCATAATTTCGATTTTTTTTATTTTTTTTATTCTGAAAATTTGAATTTGAAATTGATCTAACCCAACCTGAGTAAGGTTAGGTTAGGTTAGGTAGATAGTCAGGTTGGGTTGGTTAGTCAGGTTAGGTTGATAGTCAAGTTGGGTTACATATTCAAAATTTCGATTTTTTTTTATTTTGAAAATTTGAATTTGAAATTGATCCAACCCAACCTGAGTTAGGTTGGGTTAGGTTAGATAGTCAGCTTGGGTTAGTTAGTCAGGTTAGGTTAGAGAGTCAAGTTGGGTTACAAAGTCATAATTTCGATTTTTCAAAAAAAAAATCATTTCAAAAATTCGAATTCGAAATTGATCTAACCCAACCTGAGTTAGTTAAGTTAGGTTAGGTTAGGTTAGATAGTCAGGTTGGGTTAGATAGTCAGGTTGGGTTAGTTAGTCAGGTTAGGTTGATAGTCAAGTTGGGTTATATGGTCATGATTTCGATTTTTTTAATTTTTTTGATTCTGAAAATTTGAATTTGAAATTGATCTAACCCAACCTGAGTTAGTTTAGGTTAGGTTAGGTAGATAGTCAGGTTGGGTTGGTTAGTCAAGTTAGGTTGACAGTCAAGTTGGGTAACAAAGTCATTCTTTCGATTTTTGTAAAATAAATTCGTTTCGAAAATTCGAATTTGAAATTGATCTAACCCTACTTGGGTTAGTTAAGTTAGGTTAGGTTAGATAGTCAGGTTGGGTTAGTTAGTCAGGTTAGGTTAGATAGTCAAGTTGGGTTACAAAGTCATAATTTCAATTTTTCAAAAAAAAAATCATTTCAAAAATTCGAATTCGAAATTGATCTAACGCAACCTGAGTTAGTTAAGTTAGGTTATGTTAGGTTAGATAGTCAGGTTGGGTTGGTTAGTCAGGTTAGGTTGATAGTCAAGTTGGGTTACATGATCATAATTTCGATTATTTTTCATAATTTCGGAAATTCGAATTTGAAATTGATCCAACCCAACCTGAGTTAGGTTGGGTTAGGTAAGATAGTCAGGTTGGGTTAGTTAGTCAAGTTGATAGTCAAGTTGGGTTACATAATCATAATTTCGATTTTTTTTCCTAATTTTGGAAATTCGAATTTGAAATTGATCCAACCCAACCTGAGTTAGGTTGGGTTAGGTTAGATAGTCAGGTTGGGTTAGTTAGTCAAGTTGAAAGTCAAGTTGAGTTACCTATTCATAATTTCGATTTTTTCGTTCATTTTGAAAATTCGAATTTGAAATTGATACAACCCAACCTGAGTTAGTTTAGGTTAGGTTAGATAGTCAGGTTGGGTTAGTTAGTCAGGTTAGGTTGATAGTCAAGTTGGGTTATATGGTCATAATTTCGATTTTTTTAATTTTTTTTCATTCTGAAAATTCGAATTTGAAATTGATCTAACCCAACCTGAGTTAGGTTAGGTTAGGTTAGATAGTCAGGTTGGGTTAGTTAGTCAGGTTAGGTTAGATAGTCAAGTTGGGTTACAAAGTCATAATTTCGATTTTTCAAAAAAAAAAATCATTTCAAAAATTCGAATTCGAATTGATCTAACGCAACCTGAGTTAGTTAAGTTAGGTTAGGTTAGGTTAGATAGTCAGGTTGGGTTGGTTAGTCAGGTTAGGTTGATAGTCAAGTTGGGTTACATGATCATAATTTCGATTATTTTTCATAATTTCGGAAATTCGAATTTGAAATTGATCCAACCCAACCTGAGTTAGGTTAGGTTAGGTAGATAGTCAGGTTGGGTTGGTTAGTCAGGTTAGGTTGATAGTCAAGTTGGGTTACATGATCATAATTTCGATTTTTTTTCCTAATTTTGGAAATTCGAATTTGAAATTGATCCAACCCAACCTGAGTTAGTTTAGGTTAGGTTAGATAGTCAGGTTGGGTTAGTTACTCAGGTTAGGTTGATAGTCAAGTTGGGTTATATGGTCATAATTTCGATTTTTTTAATTTTTTTCATTCTGAAAATTTGAATTTGAAATTGATCTAACCCAACCTGAGTAAGGTTAGGTTAGGTTAGGTAGATAGTCAGGTTGGGTTGGTTAGTCAGGTTAGGTTGATAGTCAAGTTGGGTTACATATTCATAATTTCGATTTTTTTTTAATTTGAAAATTCGAATTTGAAATTGATCCAACCCAACCTGAGTTAGGTTGGGTTAGGTTAGATAGTCAGATTGGGTTAGTTAGTCAGGTTAGGTTGATAGTCAAGTTGGGTTATATGGTCATGATTTCGATTTTTTTAATTTTTTTGATTCTGAAAATTAGAATTTGAAATTGATCTAACCCAACCTGAGTAAGGGTAGGTTAGGTTAGGTAGATAGTCAGGTTGGGTTGGTTAGTCAGGTTAGGTTGATAGTCAAGTTGGGTTATATGGTCATGATTTCAATTTTTTTAATTTTTTTGATTCTGAAAATTTGAATTTGAAATTGATCTAACCCAACCTGAGTTAGGTTAGGTTAGGTTAGGTAGATAGTCAGGTTGGGTTGGTTAGTCAGGTTAGGTTGATAGTCAAGTTGGGTAACAAAGTCATTCTTTCGATTTTTGTAAAAAAAATTCATTTCAAAAATTCGAATTCGAAATTGATCTAACGCAACCTGAGTTAGTTAAGTTAGGTTAGGTTAGGTTAGATAGTCAGGTTGGGTTGGTTAGTCAGGTTAGGTTGATAGTCAAGTGTGGTTACATAATCATAATTTCGATTTTTTTTCCTAATTTTGGAAATTCGAATTTGAAATTGATCCAACCCAACCTGAGTTAGGTTGGGTTAGGTTAGATAGTCAGGTTGGGTTAGTTAGTCAGGTTAGGTTGATAGTCAAGTTGGGTTATATGGTCATAATTTCGATTTTTTTTATTTTTTTTATTCTGAAAATTTGAATTTGAAATTGATCTAACCCAACCTGAGTAAGGTTAGGTTAGGTTAGGTAGATAGTCAGGTTGGGTTGGTTAGTCAGGTTAGGTTGATAGTCAAGTTGGGTTACATATTCATAATTTCGATTTTTTTTTATTTTGAAAATTTGAATTTGAAATTGATCCAACCCAACCTGAGTTAGGTTGGGTTAGGTTAGATAGTCAGCTTGGGTTAGTTAGTCAGGTTAGGTTGATAGTCAAGTTGTGTTACGATGTCATTCTTTCGATTTTTGTAAAAAACATTCAATTCGAAAATTCGAATTTGAAATTGATCTAACCCTACCTGAGTTAGTTAAGTTAGGTTAGGTTAGATAGTCAGGTTGGGTTAGTTAGTCAGGTTAGGTTAGAGAGTCAAGTTGGGTTACAAAGTCATAATTTCGATTTTTCAAAAAAAAAATCATTTCAAAAATTCGAATTCGAAATTGATCTAACCCAACCTGAGTTAGTTAAGTTAGGTTAGGTTAGGTTAGATAGTCAGGTTGGGTTAGATAGTCAGGTTGGGTTAGTTAGTCAGGTTAGGTTGATAGTCAAGTTGGGTTATATGGTCATGATTTCGATTTTTTTAATTTTTTTGATTCTGAAAATTTGAATTTGAAATTGATCTAACCCAACCTGAGTTAGTTTAGGTTAGGTTAGGTAGATAGTCAGGTTGGGTTGGTTAGTCAAGTTAGGTTGACAGTCAAGTTGGGTAACAAAGTCATTCTTTCGATTTTTGTAAAATAAATTCGTTTCGAAAATTCGAATTTGAAATTGATCTAACCCTACCTGGGTTAGTTAAGTTAGGTTAGGTTAGATAGTCAGGTTGGGTTAGTTAGTCAGGTTAGGTTAGATAGTCAAGTTGGGTTACAAAGTCATAATTTCAATTTTTCAAAAAAAAAATCATTTCAAAAATTCGAATTCGAAATTGATCTAACGCAACCTGAGTTAGTTAAGTTAGGTTATGTTAGGTTAGATAGTCAGGTTGGGTTGGTTAGTCAGGTTAGGTTGATAGTCAAGTTGGGTTACATGATCATAATTTCGATTATTTTTCATAATTTCGGAAATTCGAATTTGAAATTGATCCAACCCAACCTGAGTTAGGTTGGGTTAGGTAAGATAGTCAGGTTGGGTTAGTTAGTCAAGTTGGGTTACAAAGTCATAATTTCGATTTTTCAAAAAAAAAATCATTTCAAAAATTCGAATTCGAAATTGATCTAACCCAACCTGAGTTAGTTAAGTTAGGTTAGGTTAGGTTAGATAGTCAGGTTGGGTTAGTTAGTCAGGTTAGGTTGATAGTCAAGTTGGGTTATATGGTCATAATTTCGATTTTTTTTATTTTTTTCATTTTGGAAATTCGAATTCGAAATTGATCTAACCCAACCTGAGTTAGTTAAGTTAGGTTAGGTTAGGTTAGATAGTCAGGTTGGGTTAGTTAGTCAGGTTAGGTTGATAGTCAAGTTGGGTTATATGGTCATGATTTCGATTTTTTTAATTTTTTTGATTCTGAAAATTTGAATTTGAAATTGATCTAACCCAACCTGAGTTAGGTTAGGTTAGGTTAGGTAGATAGTCAGGTTGGGTTGGTTAGTCAGGTTAGGTTGATAGTCAAGTTGGGTAACAAAGTCATTCTTTCGATTTTTGTAAAAAAAATTCATTTCAAAAATTCGAATTCGAAATTGATCTAACGCAACCTGAGTTAGTTAAGTTAGGTAAGGTTAGGTTAGATAGTCAGGTTGGGTTGGTTAGTCAGGTTAGGTTGATAGTCGAGTGTGGTTACATAATCATAATTTCGATTTTTTTTCCTAATTTTGGAAATTCGAATTTGAAATTGATCCAACCCAACCTGAGTTAGGTTGGGTTAGGTTAGATAGTCAGGTTGGGTTAGTTAGTCAAGTTGATAGTCAAGTTGAGTTACATATTCATAATTTCCATTTTTTTGTTCATTTTGAAAATTCGAATTTGAAATTGATCCAACCCAACCTGAGTTAGTTTAGGTTAGGTTAGATAGTCAGGTTGGGTTAGTTAGTCAGGTTAGGTTGATAGTCAAGTTGGGTTATATGGTCATAATTTCGATTTTTTTTATTTTTTTTATTCTGAAAATTTGAATTTGAAATTGATCTAACCCAACCTGAGTAAGGTTAGGTTAGGTTAGGTAGATAGTCAGGTTGGGTTGGTTAGTCAGGTTAGGTTGATAGTCAAGTTGGGTTACATATTCATAATTTCGATTTTTTTTTATTTTGAAAATTTGAATTTGAAATTGATCCAACCCAACCTGAGTTAGGTTGGGTTAGGTTAGATAGTCAGCTTGGGTTAGTTAGTCAGGTTAGGTTGATAGTCAAGTTGTGTTACGATGTCATTCTTTCGATTTTTGTAAAAAACATTCATTTCGAAAATTCGAATTTGAAATTGATCTAACCCTACCTGAGTTAGTTAAGTTAGGTTAGGTTAGATAGTCAGGTTGGGTTAGTTAGTCAGGTTAGGTTAGAGAGTCAAGTTGGGTTACAAAGTCATAATTTCGATTTTTCAAAAAAAAAATCATTTCAAAAATTCGAATTCGAAATTGATCTAACCCAACCTGAGTTAGTTAAGTTAGGTTAGGTTAGGTTAGATAGTCAAGTTGGGTTAGTTAGTCAGGTTAGGTTGATAGTCAAGTTGGGTTATATGGTCATAATTTCGATTTTTTTTATTTTTTTCATTTTGGAAATTCGAATTTGAAATTGATCCAACCCAACCTGAGTTAGTTTAGGTAAGGTTAGATAGTCAGGTTGGGTTAGTTAGTCAGGTTAGGTTGATAGTCAAGTTGGGTTATATGGTCATAATTTCGATTTTTTAAATTTTTTTTCATTTTGGAAATTCGAATTTGAAATTGATCCAACCCAACCTGAGTTAGTTTAGGTTAGGTTAGATAGTCAGGTTGGGTTAGTTACTCAGGTTAGGTTGATAGTCAAGTTGGGTTATATAGTCATAATTTCGATTTTTTTAATTTTTTTCATTCTGAAAATTTGAATTTGAAATTGATCTAACCCAACCTGAGTAAGGTTAGGTTAGGTTAGGTAGATAGTCAGGTTGGGTTGGTTAGTCAGGTTAGGTTGATAGTCAAGTTGGGTTACATATTCATAATTTCGATTTTTTTTTATATTGAAAATTTGAATTTGAAATTGATCCAACCCAACCTGAGTTAGGTTGGGTTAGGTTAGATAGTCAGCTTGGGTTAGTTAGTCAGGTTAGGTTAGATAGTCAAGTTGGGTTACAAAGTCATAATTTCAATTTTTTTAATTTTTTTTCATTCTGAAAATTCGAATTTGAAATTGATCAAACCCAACCTGAGTTAAGTTAGGTTAGGTTAGGTTAGATAGTCAGGTTGGGTTAGTTAGTCAGGTTAGATTAGATAGTCAAGTTGGGTTACAAAGTCATTCTTTCGATTATTGTAAGAAAAAATTCATTTCGAAAATTCGAATTTGAAATTGATCTAACGCTACCTGAGTTAGTTAAGTTAGGTTAGGTTAGGTTAGATAGTCAGGTTGGGTTAGATAGTCAGGTTGGGTTAGTTAGTCAGGTTAGGTTGATAGTCAAGTTGGGTTATATGGTCATGATTTCGATTTTTTTAATTTTTTTGATTCTGAAAATTTGAATTTGAAATTGATCTAACCCAACCTGAGTTAGGTTAGGTTAGGTTAGGTAGATAGTCAGGTTGGGTTGGTTAGTCAGGTTAGGTTGATAGTCAAGTTGGGTAACAAAGTCATTCTTTCGATTTTTGTAAAATAAATTCGTTTCGAAAATTCGAATTTGAAATTGATCTAACCCTACCTGGGTTAGTTAAGTTAGGTTAGGTTAGGTTCGATTTTTTTCCCTAATTTTGGAAATTCGAATTTGAAATTGATCCAACCCAACCTGAGTTAGGTTGGGTTAGGTTAGATAGTCAGGTTGGGTTAGTTAGTCAAGTTGATAGTCAAGTTGAGTTACATATTCATAATTTCGATTTTTTTGTTCATTTTGAAAATTCGAATTTGAAATTGATCCAACCCAACCTGAGTTAGTTTAGGTTAGATTAGATAGTCAGGTTGGGTTAGTTAGTCAGGTTAGGTTGATAGTCAAGTTGGGTTATATGGTCATAATTTCGATTTTTTTAATTTTTTTTCATTCTGAAAATTCGAATTTGAAATTGATCTAACCCAACCTGAGTTAAGTTAGGTTAGGTTAGGTTAGATAGTCAGGTTGGGTTAGTTAGTCAGGTTAGGTTAGATAGTCAAGTTGGGTTACAAAGTGATAATTTCGATTTAAAAAAAAAAAATCAGTCAGGTTAGGTTAGATAGTCAAGTTGGGTTACAAAGTCATTCTTTCGATTAATGTAAGAAAAAATTCATTTCGAAAATTCGAATTTGAAATTGATCTAACCCTACCTGAGTTAGTTAAGTTAGGTTAGGTTAGATAGTCAGGTTGGGTTAGTTAGTCAGGTTAGGTTAGAGAGTCAAGTTGGGTTACAAAGTCATAATTTCGATTTTTCAAAAAAAAAATCATTTCAAAAATTCGAATTCGAAATTGATCTAACGCAACCTGAGTTAGTTAAGTTAGGTTAGGTTAGGTTAGATAGTCAGGTTGGGTTGGTTAGTCAGGTTAGGTTGATAGTCAAGTGTGGTTACATAATCATAATTTCGATTTTTTTTCCTAATTTTGGAAATTCGAATTTGAAATTGATCCAACCCAACCTGAGTTAGGTTGGGTTAGGTTAGATAGTCAGGTTGGGTTAGTTAGTCAAGTTGATAGTCAAGTTGAGTTACATATTCATAATTTCGATTTTTTTGTTCATTTTGAAAATTCGAATTTGAAATTGATCCAACCCAACCTGAGTTAGTTTAGGTTAGGTTAGATAGTCAGGTTGGGTTAGTTAGTCAGGTTAGGTTGATAGTCAAGTTGGGTTATATGGTCATAATTTCGATTTTTTTTATTTTTTTTATTCTGAAAATTTGAATTTGAAATTGATCTAACCCAACCTGAGTAAGGTTAGGTTAGGTTAGGTAGATAGTCAGGTTGGGTTGGTTAGTCAGGTTAGGTTGATAGTCAAGTTGGGTTACATATTCATAATTTCGATTTTTTTTTATTTTGAAAATTTGAATTTGAAATTGATCCAACCCAACCTGAGTTAGGTTGGGTTAGGTTAGATAGTCAGCTTGGGTTAGTTAGTCAGGTTAGGTTGATAGTCAAGTTGTGTTACGATGTCATTCTTTCGATTTTTGTAAAAAACATTCATTTCGAAAATTCGAATTTGAAATTGATCTAACCCTACCTGAGTTAGTTAAGTTAGGTTAGGTTAGATAGTCAGGTTGGGTTAGTTAGTCAGGTTAGGTTAGAGAGTCAAGTTGGGTTACAAAGTCATAATTTCGATTTTTCAAAAAAAAAATCATTTCAAAAATTCGAATTCGAAATAGATCTAACCCAACCTGAGTTAGTTAAGTTAGGTTAGGTTAGGTTAGATAGTCAAGTTGGGTTAGTTAGTCAGGTTAGGTTGATAGTCAAGTTGGGTTATATGGTCATAATTTCGATTTTTTTTATTTTTTTCATTTTGGAAATTCGAATTTGAAATTGATCCAACCCAACCTGAGTTAGTTTAGGTAAGGTTAGATAGTCAGGTTGGGTTAGTTAGTCAGGTTAGGTTGATAGTCAAGTTGGGTTATATGGTCATAATTTCGATTTTTAAAATTTTTTTTCATTTTGGAAATTCGAATTTGAAATTGATCCAACCCAACCTGAGTTAGTTTAGGTTAGGTTAGATAGTCAGGTTGGGTTAGTTACTCAGGTTAGGTTGATAGTCAAGTTGGGTTATATAGTCATAATTTCGATTTTTTTAATTTTTTTCATTCTGAAAATTTGAATTTGAAATTGATCTAACCCAACCTGAGTAAGGTTAGGTTAGGTTAGGTAGATAGTCAGGTTGGGTTGGTTAGTCAGGTTAGGTTGATAGTCAAGTTGGGTTACATATTCATGATTTCGATTTTTTTTTATTTTGAAAATTTGAATTTGAAATTGATCCAACCCAACCTGAGTTAGGTTGGGTTAGGTTAGATAGTCAGCTTGGGTTAGTTAGTCAGGTTAGGATGATAGTCAAGTTGTGTTACGATGTCATTCTTTCGATTTTTGTAAAAAACATTCATTTCTAAAATTCGAATTTGAAATTGATCTAACCCTACCTGAGTTAGTTAAGTTGGCCGCAGTGGAGAGCCTGATGTATGGGCTCACTCACATTTAAACCTAACCTAACCTAACCTAGTTAAGTTAGGTTAGGTTAGGTTAGATAGTCAGGTTGGGTTAGATAGTCAGGTTGGGTTAGTTACTCAGGTTAGGTTGATAGTCAAGTTGGGTTATATAGTCATAATTTCGATTTTTTTAATTATTTTCATTCTGAAAATTTGAATTTGAAATTGATCTAACCCAACCTGAGTAAGGTTAGGTTAGGTTAGGTAGATAGTCAGGTTGGGTTGGTTAGTCAGGTTAGGTTGATAGTCAAGTTGGGTTACATATTCATAATTTCGATTTTTTTTTATTTTGAAAATTTGAATTTGAAATTGATCCAACCCAACCTGAGTTAGGTTGGGTTAGGTTAGATAGTCAGCTTGGGTTAGTTAGTCAGGTTAGGATGATAGTCAAGTTGTGTTACGATGTCATTCTTTCGATTTTTGTAAAAAACATTCATTTCTAAAATTCGAATTTGAAATTGATCTAACCCTACCTGAGTTAGTTAAGTTGGCCGCAGTGGAGAGCCTGATGTATGGGCTCACTCACATTTAAACCTAACCTAACCTAACCTAGTTAAGTTAGGTTAGGTTAGGTTAGATAGTCAGGTTGGGTTAGATAGTCAGGTTGGGTTAGTTAGTCAGGTTAGGTTGATAGTCAAGTTGGGTTATATGGTCATGATTTCGATTTTTTAAATTTTTTTGATTCTGAAAATTTGAATTTGAAATTGATCTAACCCAACCTGAGTTAGTTTAGGTTAGGTTAGGTAGATAGTCAGGTTGGGTTGGTTAGTCAGGTTAGGTTGACAGTCAAGTTGGGTAACAAAGTCATTCTTTCGATTTTTGTAAAATAAATTCGTTTCGAAAATTCGAATTTGAAATTGATCTAACCCTACCTGGGTTAGTTAAGTTAGGTTAGGTTAGATAGTCAGGTTGGGTTAGTTAGTCAGGTTAGGTTAGATAGTCAAGTTGGGTTACAAAGTCATAATTTCAATTTTTCAAAAAAAAAATCATTTCAAAAATTCGAATTCGAAATTGATCTAACGCAACCTGAGTTAGTTAAGTTAGGTTAGGTTAGGTTAGATAGTCAGGTTGGGTTGGTTAGTCAGGTTAGGTTGATAGTCAAGTTGGGTTACATGATCATAATTTCGATTATTTTTCATAATTTCGGAAATTCGAATTTGAAATTGATCCAACCCAACCTGAGTTAGGTCGGGTTAGGTAAGATAGTCAGGTTGGGTTAGTTAGTCAAGTTGATAGTCAAGTTGGGTTACATAATCATAATTTCGATTTTTTTTCCTAATTTTGGAAATTCGAATTTGAAATTGATCCAACCCAACCTGAGTTAGGTTGGGTTAGGTTAGATAGTCAGGTTGGGTTAGTTAGTCAAGTTGAAAGTCAAGTTGAGTTACCTATTCATAATTTCGATTTTTTCGTTCATTTTGAAAATTCGAATTTGAAATTGATACAACCCAACCTGAGTTAGTTTAGGTTAGGTTAGATAGTCAGGTTGGGTTAGTTAGTCAGGTTAGGTTGATAGTCAAGTTGGGTTATATGGTCATAATTTCGATTTTTTTAATTTTTTTTCATTCTGAAAATTCGAATTTGAAATTGATCTAACCCAACCTGAGTTAGGTTAGGTTAGGTTAGATAGTCAGGTTGGGTTAGTTAGTCAGGTTAGGTTAGATAGTCAAGTTGGGTTACAAAGTCATAATTTCGATTTTTCAAAAAAAAATCATTTCAAAAATTCGAATTCGAAATTGATCTAACGCAACCTGAGTTAGTTAAGTTAGGTTAGGTTAGGTTAGATAGTCAGGTTGGGTTGGTTAGTCAGGTTAGGTTGATAGTCAAGTTGGGTTACATGATCATAATTTCGATTATTTTTCATAATTTCGGAAATTCGAATTTGAAATTGATCCAACCCAACCTGAGTTAGGTTAGGTTAGGTAGATAGTCAGGTTGGGTTGGTTAGTCAGGTTAGGTTGATAGTCAAGTTGGGTTACATGATCATAATTTCGATTTTTTTTCCTAATTTTGGAAATTCGAATTTGAAATTGATCCAACCCAACCTGAGTTAGTTTAGGTTAGGTTAGATAGTCAGGTTGGGTTAGTTACTCAGGTTAGGTTGATAGTCAAGTTGGGTTATATGGTCATAATTTCGATTTTTTTAATTTTTTTCATTCTGAAAATTTGAATTTGAAATTGATCTAACCCAACCTGAGTAATGTTAGGTTAGGTTAGGTAGATAGTCAGGTTGGGTTGGTTAGTCAGGTTAGGTTGATAGTCAAGTTGGGTTACATATTCATAATTTCGATTTTTTTTTATTTTGAAAATTCGAATTTGAAATTGATCCAACCCAACCTGAGTTAGGTTGGGTTAGGTTAGATAGTCAGATTGGGTTAGTTAGTCAGGTTAGGTTGATAGTCAAGTTGGGTTATATGGTCATGATTTCGATTTTTTTAATTTTTTTGATTCTGAAAATTTGAATTCGAAATTGATCTAACCCAACCTGAGTTAGGTTAGGTTAGGTTAGGTAGATAAACAGGTTGGGTTGGTTAGTCAGGTTAGGTTGATAGTCAAGTTGGGTAACAAAGTCATTCTTTCGATTTTTGTAAAAAAAATTCATTTCGAAAATTCGAATTTGAAATTGATCTAACCCTACCTGAGTTAGTTAAGTTAGGTTAGGTTAGATAGTCAGGTTGGGTTAGTTAGTCAGGTTAGGTTAGATAGTCAAGTTGGGTTACAAAGTCATTCTTTCGATTAATGTAAGAAAAAATTCATTTCGAAAATTCGAATTTGAAATTGATCTAACCCTACCTGAGTTAGTTAAGTTAGGTTAGGTTAGATAGTCAGGTTGGGTTAGTTAGTCAGGTTAGGTTAGAGAGTCAAGTTGGGTTACAAAGTCATAATTTCGATTTTTCAAAAAAAAAATCATTTCAAAAATTCGAATTCGAAATTGATCTAACCCAACCTGAGTTAGTTAAGTTAGGTTAGGTTAGGTTAGATAGTCAGGTTGGGTTAGTTAGTCAGGTTAGGTTGATAGTCAAGTTGGGTTATATGGTCATAATTTCGATTTTTTTTATTTTTTTCATTTTGGAAATTCGAATTTGAAATTGATCCAACCCAACCTGAGTTAGTTTAGGTAAGGTTAGATAGTCAGGTTGGGTTAGTTAGTCAGGTTAGGTTGATAGTCAAGTTGGGTTATAAGTCATAATTTCGATTTTTTAAATTTTTTTTCATTTTGGAAATTCGAATTTGAAATTGATCCAACCCAACCTGAGTTAGTTTAGGTTAGGTTAGATAGTCAGGTTGGGTTAGTTACTCAGGTTAGGTTGATAGTCAAGTTGGGTTATATAGTCATAATTTCGATTTTTTTAATTTTTTTCATTCTGAAAATTTGAATTTGAAATTGATCTAACCCAACCTGAGTAAGGTTAGGTTAGGTTAGGTAGATAGTCAGGTTGGGTTGGTTAGTCAGGTTAGGTTGATAGTCAAGTTGGGTAACATAGTCATTCTTTCGATTTTTGTAAAATAAATTCGTTTCGAAAATTCGAATTTGAAATTGATCTAACCCTACCTGGGTTAGTTAAGTTAGGTTAGGTTAGGTTCGATTTTTTTTCCTAATTTTGGAAATTCGAATTTGAAATTGATCCAACCCAACCTGAGTTAGGTTGGGTTAGGTTAGATAGTCAGGTTGGGTTAGTTAGTCAAGTTGATAGTCAAGTTGAGTTACATATTCATAATTTCGATTTTTTTGTTCATTTTGAAAATTCGAATTTGAAATTGATCCAACCCAACCTGAGTTAGTTTAGGTTAGGTTAGATAGTCAGGTTGGGTTAGTTAGTCAAGTTGATAGTCAAGTTGAGTTACATATTCATAATTTCGATTTTTTTGTTCATTTTGAAAATTCGAATTTGAAATTGATCCAACCCAACCTGAGTTAGTTTAGGTTAGGTTAGATAGTCAGGTTGGGTTAGTTAGTCAGGTTAGGTTGATAGTCAAGTTGGGTTATATGGTCATGATTTCGATTTTTTTAATTTTTTTTCATTCTGAAAATTCGAATTTGAAATTGATCTAACCCAACCTGAGTTAAGTTAGGTTAGGTTAGGTTAGATAGTCAGGTTGGGTTAGTTAGTCAGGTTAGGTTAGATAGTCAAGTTGGGTTACAAAGTGATAATTTCGATTTAAAAAAAAAAAAATCATTTCAAAATTTCGAATTCGAAATTGATCTAACGCAACCTGAGTTAGTTAAGTTAGGTTAGGTTAGGTTAGATAGTCAGGTTGGGTTGGTTAGTCAGGTTAGGTTGATAGTCAAGTGTGGTTACATAATCATAATTTCGATTTTTTTTCCTAATTTTGGAAATTCGAATTTGAAATTGATCCAACCCAACCTGAGTTAGGTTGGGTTAGGTTAGATAGTCAGGTTGGGTTAGTTAGTCAAGTTGATAGTCAAGTTGAGTTACATATTCATAATTTCGATTTTTTTGTTCATTTTGAAAATTCGAATTTGAAATTGATCCAACCCAACCTGAGTTAGTTTAGGTTAGGTTAGATAGTCAGGTTGGGTTAGTTAGTCAAGTTGATAGTCAAGTTGAGTTACATATTCATAATTTCGATTTTTTTGTTCATTTTGAAAATTCGAATTTGAAATTGATCCAACCCAACCTGAGTTAGTTTAGGTTAGGTTAGATAGTCAGGTTGGGTTAGTTAGTCAGGTTAGGTTGATAGTCAAGTTGGGTTATATGGTCATGATTTCGATTTTTTTAATTTTTTTTCATTCTGAAAATTCGAATTTGAAATTGATCTAACCCAACCTGAGTTAAGTTAGGTTAGGTTAGGTTAGATAGTCAGGTTGGGTTAGTTAGTCAGGTTAGGTTAGATAGTCAAGTTGGGTTACAAAGTGATAATTTCGATTTAAAAAAAAAAAAATCATTTCAAAATTTCGAATTCGAAATTGATCTAACGCAACCTGAGTTAGTTAAGTTAGGTTAGGTTAGGTTAGATAGTCAGGTTGGGTTGGTTAGTCAGGTTAGGTTGATAGTCAAGTGTGGTTACATAATCATAATTTCGATTTTTTTTCCTAATTTTGGAAATTCGAATTTGAAATTGATCCAACCCAACCTGAGTTAGGTTGGGTTAGGTTAGATAGTCAGGTTGGGTTAGTTAGTCAAGTTGATAGTCAAGTTGAGTTACATATTCATAATTTCGATTTTTTTGTTCATTTTGAAAATTCGAATTTGAAATTGATCCAACCCAACCTGAGTTAGTTTAGGTTAGGTTAGATAGTCAGGTTGGGTTAGTTAGTCAGGTTAGGTTGATAGTCAAGTTGGGTTATATGGTCATAATTTCGATTTTTTTTATTTTTTTTATTCTGAAAATTTGAATTTGAAATTGATCTAACCCAACCTGAGTAAGGTTAGGTTAGGTTAGGTAGATAGTCAGGTTGGGTTGGTTAGTCAGGTTAGGTTGATAGTCAAGTTGGGTTACATATTCAAAATTTCGATTTTTTTTTATTTTGAAAATTTGAATTTGAAATTGATCCAACCCAACCTGAGTTAGGTTGGGTTAGGTTAGATAGTCAGCTTGGGTTAGTTAGTCAGGTTAGGTTAGAGAGTCAAGTTGGGTTACAAAGTCATAATTTCGATTTTTCAAAAAAAAAATCATTTCAAAAATTCGAATTCGAAATTGATCTAACCCAACCTGAGTTAGTTAAGTTAGGTTAGGTTAGGTTAGATAGTCAGGTTGGGTTAGATAGTCAGGTTGGGTTAGTTAGTCAGGTTAGGTTGATAGTCAAGTTGGGTTATATGGTCATGATTTCGATTTTTTTAATTTTTTTGATTCTGAAAATTTGAATTTGAAATTGATCTAACCCAACCTGAGTTAGTTTAGGTTAGGTTAGGTAGATAGTCAGGTTGGGTTGGTTAGTCAAGTTAGGTTGACAGTCAAGTTGGGTAACAAAGTCATTCTTTCGATTTTTGTAAAATAAATTCGTTTCGAAAATTCGAATTTGAAATTGATCTAACCCTACTTGGGTTAGTTAAGTTAGGTTAGGTTAGATAGTCAGGTTGGGTTAGTTAGTCAGGTTAGGTTAGATAGTCAAGTTGGGTTACAAAGTCATAATTTCAATTTTTCAAAAAAAAAATCATTTCAAAAATTCGAATTCGAAATTGATCTAACGCAACCTGAGTTAGTTAAGTTAGGTTATGTTAGGTTAGATAGTCAGGTTGGGTTGGTTAGTCAGGTTAGGTTGATAGTCAAGTTGGGTTACATGATCATAATTTCGATTATTTTTCATAATTTCGGAAATTCGAATTTGAAATTGATCCAACCCAACCTGAGTTAGGTTGGGTTAGGTAAGATAGTCAGGTTGGGTTAGTTAGTCAAGTTGATAGTCAAGTTGGGTTACATAATCATAATTTCGATTTTTTTTCCTAATTTTGGAAATTCGAATTTGAAATTGATCCAACCCAACCTGAGTTAGGTTGGGTTAGGTTAGATAGTCAGGTTGGGTTAGTTAGTCAAGTTGAAAGTCAAGTTGAGTTACCTATTCATAATTTCGATTTTTTCGTTCATTTTGAAAATTCGAATTTGAAATTGATACAACCCAACCTGAGTTAGTTTAGGTTAGGTTAGATAGTCAGGTTGGGTTAGTTAGTCAGGTTAGGTTGATAGTCAAGTTGGGTTATATGGTCATAATTTCGATTTTTTTAATTTTTTTTCATTCTGAAAATTCGAATTTGAAATTGATCTAACCCAACCTGAGTTAGGTTAGGTTAGGTTAGATAGTCAGGTTGGGTTAGTTAGTCAGGTTAGGTTAGATAGTCAAGTTGGGTTACAAAGTCATAATTTCGATTTTTCAAAAAAAAAATCATTTCAAAAATTCGAATTCGAATTGATCTAACGCAACCTGAGTTAGTTAAGTTAGGTTAGGTTAGGTTAGATAGTCAGGTTGGGTTGGTTAGTCAGGTTAGGTTGATAGTCAAGTTGGGTTACATGATCATAATTTCGATTATTTTTCATAATTTCGGAAATTCGAATTTGAAATTGATCCAACCCAACCTGAGTTAGGTTAGGTTAGGTAGATAGTCAGGTTGGGTTGGTTAGTCAGGTTAGGTTGATAGTCAAGTTGGGTTACATGATCATAATTTCGATTTTTTTTCCTAATTTTGGAAATTCGAATTTGAAATTGATCCAACCCAACCTGAGTTAGTTTAGGTTAGGTTAGATAGTCAGGTTGGGTTAGTTACTCAGGTTAGGTTGATAGTCAAGTTGGGTTATATGGTCATAATTTCGATTTTTTTAATTTTTTTCATTCTGAAAATTTGAATTTGAAATTGATCTAACCCAACCTGAGTAAGGTTAGGTTAGGTTAGGTAGATAGTCAGGTTGGGTTGGTTAGTCAGGTTAGGTTGATAGTCAAGTTGGGTTACATATTCATAATTTCGATTTTTTTTTAATTTGAAAATTCGAATTTGAAATTGATCCAACCCAACCTGAGTTAGGTTGGGTTAGGTTAGATAGTCAGATTGGGTTAGTTAGTCAGGTTAGGTTGATAGTCAAGTTGGGTTATATGGTCATGATTTCGATTTTTTTAATTTTTTTGATTCTGAAAATTTGAATTTGAAATTGATCTAACCCAACCTGAGTAAGGTTAGGTTAGGTTAGGTAGATAAACAGGTTGGGTTGGTTAGTCAGGTTAGGTTGATAGTCAAGTTGGGTAACAAAGTCATTCTTTCGATTTTTGTAAAAAAAATTCATTTCGAAAATTCGAATTTGAAATTGATCTAACCCTACCTGAGTTAGTTAAGTTAGGTTAGGTTAGATAGTCAGGTTGGGTTAGTTAGTCAGGTTAGGTTAGATAGTCAAGTTGGGTTACAAAGTCATTCTTTCGATTAATGTAAGAAAAAATTCATTTCGAAAATTCGAATTTGAAATTGATCTAACCCTACCTGAGTTAGTTAAGTTAGGTTAGGTTAGATAGTCAGGTTGGGTTAGTTAGTCAGGTTAGGTTAGAGAGTCAAGTTGGGTTACAAAGTCATAATTTCGATTTTTCAAAAAAAAAATCATTTCAAAAATTCGAATTCGAAATTGATCTAACCCAACCTGAGTTAGTTAAGTTAGGTTAGGTTAGGTTAGATAGTCAGGTTGGGTTAGTTAGTCAGGTTAGGTTGATAGTCAAGTTGGGTTATATGGTCATAATTTCGATTTTTCTTATTTTTTTCATTTTGGAAATTCGAATTTGAAATTGATCCAACCCAACCTGAGTTAGTTTAGGTAAGGTTAGATAGTCAGGTTGGGTTAGTTAGTCAGGTTAGGTTGATAGTCAAGTTGGGTTATATGGTCATAATTTCGATTTTTTAAATTTTTTTTCATTTTGGAAATTCGAATTTGAAATTGATCCAACCCAACCTGAGTTAGTTTAGGTTAGGTTAGATAGTCAGGTTGGGTTAGTTACTCAGGTTAGGTTGATAGTCAAGTTGGGTTATATAGTCATAATTTCGATTTTTTAAATTTTTTTCATTTTGAAAATTTGAATTTGAAATTGATCTAACCCAACCTGAGTAAGGTTAGGTTAGGTTAGGTAGATAGTCAGGTTGGGTTGGTTAGTCAGGTTAGGTTGATAGTCAAGTTGGGTTACATATTCATAATTTCGATTTTTTTTTTATTTTGAAAATTTGAATTTGAAATTGATCCAACCCAACCTGAGTTAGGTTGGGTTAGGTTAGATAGTCAGCTTGGGTTAGTTAGTCAGGTTAGGTTGATAGTCAAGTTGTGTTACGATGTCATTCTTTCGATTTTTGTAAAAAACATTCATTTCGAAAATTCGAATTTGAAATTGATCTAACCCTACCTGAGTTAGTTAAGTTAGGTTAGGTTAGGTTAGATAGTCAGGTTGGGTTAGATAGTCAGGTTGGGTTAGTTGGTCAGGTTAGGATGATAGTCAAGTTGGGTTATATGGTCATGATTTCGATTTTTTTAATTTTTTTGATTCTGAAAATTCGAATTTGAAATTGATCTAACCCTACCTGGGTTAGTTAAGTTAGGTTAGGTTAGATAGTCAGGTTGGGTTAGTTAGTCAGGTTAGGTTAGATAGTCAAGTTGGGTTACAAAGTCATAATTTCAATTTTTCAAAAAAAAAATCATTTCAAAAATTCGAATTCGAAATTGATCTAACGCAACCTGAGTTAGTTAAGTTAGGTTAGGTTAGGTTAGATAGTCAGGTTGGGTTGGTTAGTCAGGTTAGGTTGATAGTCAAGTTGGGTTACATGATCATAATTTCGATTATTTTTCATAATTTCGGAAATTCGAATTTGAAATTGATCCAACCCAACCTGAGTTATGTTGGGTTAGGTTAGATAGTCAGGTTGGGTTAGTTACTCAGGTTAGGTTGATAGTCAAGTTGGGTTATATGGTCATAATTTCGATTTTTTAAATTTTTTTCATTCTGAAAATTAGAATTTGAAATTGATCTAACCCAACCTGAGTAAGGGTAGGTTAGGTTAGGTAGATAGTCAGGTTGGGTTGGATAGTCAGGTTAGGTTGATAGTTAAGTTGGGTTATATGGTCATGATTTCGATTTTTTTAATTTTTTTGATTCTGAAAATTTGAATTTGAAATTGATCTAACCCAACCTGAGTTAGGTTAGGTTAGGTTGATAGTCAGGTTGGGTTGGTTAGTCAGGTTAGGTTGATAGTCAAGTTGGGTAACAAAGTCATTCTTTCGATTTTTGTAAAAAAAATTCATTTCAAAAATTCGAATTCGAAATTGATCTAACGCAACCTGAGTTAGTTAAGTTAGGTTAGGTTAGGTTAGATAGTCAGGTTGGGTTGGTTAGTCAGGTTAGGTTGATAGTCAAGTTGGGTTACATGATCATAATTTCGATTATTTTTCATAATTTCGGAAATTCGAATTTGAAATTGATCCAACCCAACCTGAGTTAGGTTGGGTTAGGTTAGATAGTCAGGTTGGGTTAGTTAGTCAAGTTGATAGTCAAGTTGAGTTACATATTCATAATTTCGATTTTTTTGTTCATTTTGAAAATTCGAATTTGAAATTGATCCAACCCAACCTGAGTTAGTTTAGGTTAGGTTAGATAGTCAGGTTGGGTTAGTTAGTCAAGTTGATAGTCAAGTTGAGTTACATATTCATAATTTCGATTTTTTTGTTCATTTTGAAAATTCGAATTTGAAATTGATCCAACCCAACCTGAGTTAGTTTAGGTTAGGTTAGATATTCAGGTTGGGTTAGTTAGTCAGGTTAGGTTGATAGTCAAGTTGGGTTATATGGTCATAATTTCGATTTTTTTTATTTTTTTTATTCTGAAAATTTGAATTTGAAATTGATCTAACCCAACCTGAGTAAGGTTAGGTTAGGTTAGGTAGATAGTCAGGTTGGGTTGGTTAGTCAGGTTAGGTTGATAGTCAAGTTGGGTTACATTTTCATAATTTCGATTTTTTTTCCTAATTTTGGAAATTCGAATTTGAAATTGATCCAACCCAACCTGAGTTAGGTTGGGTTAGGTTAGATAGTCAGGTTGGGTTAGTTACTCAGGTTAGGTTGATAGTCAAGTTGGGTTATATGGTCATAATTTCGATTTTTTAAATTTTTTTCATTCTGAAAATTAGAATTTGAAATTGATCTAACCCAACCTGAGTTAGTTTAGGTTAGGTTAGATAGTCAGGTTGGGTTAGTTACTCAGGTTAGGTTGATAGTCAAGTTGGGTTATATGGTCATAATTTCGATTTTTTAAATTTTTTTCATTCTGAAAATTAGAATTTGAAATTGATCTAACCCAACCTGAGTAAGGGTAGGTTAGGTTAGGTAGATAGTCAGGTTGGGTTGGTTAGTCAGGTTAGGTTGATAGTCAAGTTGGGTTATATGGTCATGATTTCAATTTTTTTAATTTTTTTGATTCTGAAAATTTGAATTTGAAATTGATCTAACCCAACCTGAGTTAGGTTAGGTTAGGTTAGGTAGATAGTCAGGTTGGGTTGGTTAGTCAGGTTAGGTTGATAGTCAAGTTGGGTTACATGATCATAATTTCGATTATTTTTCATAATGTCGGAAATTCGAATTTGAAATTGATCCAACCCAACCTGAGTTAGGTTGGGTTAGGTTAGATAGTCAGGTTGGGTTAGATAGTCAAGTTGATAGTCAAGTTGGGTTACATAATCATAATTTCGATTTTTTTTTCTAATTTTGGAAATTCGAATTTGAAATTGATCTAACCCAACCTGAGTTAGTTAGGTTAGGTTAGGTTAGATAGTCAGGTTGGGTTAGTTAGTCAGGTTAGGTTAGAGAGTCAAGTTGGGTTACAAAGTCATAATTTCGATTTTTCAAAAAAAAAATCATTTCAAAAATTCGAATTCGAAATTGATCTAACCCAACCTGAGTTAGTTAAGTTAGGTTAGGTTAGGTTAGATAGTCAGGTTGGGTTAGTTAGTCAGGTTAGGTTAGAGAGTCAAGTTGGGTTACAAAGTCATAATTTCGATTTTTCAAAAAAAAAATCATTTCAAAAATTCGAATTCGAAATTGATCTAACCCAACCTGAGTTAGTTAAGTTAGGTTAGGTTAGGTTAGATAGTCAGGTTGGGTTAGTTAGTCAGGTTAGGTTAGAGAGTCAAGTTGGGTTACAAAGTCATAATTTCGATTTTTCAAAAAAAAAATCATTTCAAAAATTCGAATTCGAAATTGATCTAACCCAACCTGAGTTAGGTTAGGTTAGGTTAGATAGTCAGGTTGGGTTGGTTAGTCAGGTTAGGTTGATAGTCAAGTGTGGTTACATAATCATACTTTCGATTTTTTTTCCTAATTTTGGAAATTCGAATTTGAAATTGATCCAACCCAACCTGAGTTAGGTTGGGTTAGGTTAGATAGTCAGGTTGGGTTAGTTAGTCAAGTTGATAGTCAAGTTGAGTTACATATTCATAATTTCGATTTTTTTGTTCATTTTGAAAATTCGAATTTGAAATTGATCCAACCCAACCTGAGTTAGTTTAGGTTAGGTTAGATAGTCAGGTTGGGTTAGTTAGTCAGGTTAGGTTGATAGTCAAGTTGGGTTATATGGTCATAATTTCGATTTTTTTTATTTTTTTTATTCTGAAAATTTGAATTTGAAATTGATCTAACCCAACCTGAGTAAGGTTAGGTTAGGTTAGGTAGATAGTCAGGTTGGGTTGGTTAGTCAAGTTAGGTTGATAGTCAAGTTGGGTTACATATTCATAATTTCGATTTTTTTTTATTTTGAAAATTTGAATTTGAAATTGATCCAACCCAACCTGAGTTAGGTTGGGTTAGGTTAGATAGTCAGCTTGGGTTAGTTAGTCAGGTTAGGTTGATAGTCAAGTTGTGTTACGATGTCATTCTTTCGATTTTTGTAAAAAACATTCATTTCGAAAATTCGAATTTGAAATTGATCTAACCCTACCTGAGTTAGTTAAGTTAGGTTAGGTTAGATAGTCAGGTTGGGTTAGTTAGTCAGGTTAGGTTAGAGAGTCAAGTTGGGTTACAAAGTCATAATTTCGATTTTTCAAAAAAAAAATCATTTCAAAAATTCGAATTCGAAATAGATCTAACCCAACCTGAGTTAGTTAAGTTAGGTTAGGTTAGGTTAGATAGTCAAGTTGGGTTAGTTAGTCAGGTTAGGTTGATAGTCAAGTTGGGTTATATGGTCATAATTTCGATTTTTTTTATTTTTTTCATTTTGGAAATTCGAATTTGAAATTGATCCAACCCAACCTGAGTTAGTTTAGGTAAGGTTAGATAGTCAGGTTGGGTTAGTTAGTCATGTTAGGTTGATAGTCAAGTTGGGTTACATATTCATAATTTCGATTTTTTTTTATTTTGAAAAATCGAATTTGAAATTGATCCAACCCAACCTGAGTTAGGTTGGGTTAGGTTAGATAGTCAGCTTGGGTTAGTTAGTCAGGTTAGGTTGATAGTCAAGTTGTGTTACGAAGTCATTCTTTCGAATTTTGTAAAAAACATTCATTTCGAAAATTCGAATTTGAAAATTTGAAATTGATCTAACCCAACCTGAGTAAGGTTAGGTTAGGTTAGGTAGATAGTCAGGTTGGGTTGGTTAGTCAGGTTAGGTTGATAGTCAAGTTGGGTTACATTTTCATAATTTCGATTTTTTTTCCTAATTTTGGAAATTCGAATTTGAAATTGATCCAACCCAACCTGAGTTAGGTTGGGTTAGGTTAGATAGTCAGGTTGGGTTAGTTACTCAGGTTAGGTTGATAGTCAAGTTGGGTTATATGGTCATAATTTCGATTTTTTAAATTTTTTTCATTCTGAAAATTAGAATTTGAAATTGATCTAACCCAACCTGAGTTAGTTTAGGTTAGGTTAGATAGTCAGGTTGGGTTAGTTACTCAGGTTAGGTTGATAGTCAAGTTGGGTTATATGGTCATAATTTCGATTTTTTAAATTTTTTTCATTCTGAAAATTAGAATTTGAAATTGATCTAACCCAACCTGAGTAAGGGTAGGTTAGGTTAGGTAGATAGTCAGGTTGGGTTGGTTAGTCAGGTTAGGTTGATAGTCAAGTTGGGTTATATGGTCATGATTTCAATTTTTTTAATTTTTTTGATTCTGAAAATTTGAATTTGAAATTGATCTAACCCAACCTGAGTTAGGTTAGGTTAGGTTAGGTAGATAGTCAGGTTGGGTTGGTTAGTCAGGTTAGGTTGATAGTCAAGTTGGGTTACATGATCATAATTTCGATTATTTTTCATAATGTCGGAAATTCGAATTTGAAATTGATCCAACCCAACCTGAGTTAGGTTGGGTTAGGTTAGATAGTCAGGTTGGGTTAGATAGTCAAGTTGATAGTCAAGTTGGGTTACATAATCATAATTTCGATTTTTTTTTCTAATTTTGGAAATTCGAATTTGAAATTGATCTAACCCAACCTGAGTTAGTTAGGTTAGGTTAGGTTAGATAGTCAGGTTGGGTTAGTTAGTCAGGTTAGGTTAGAGAGTCAAGTTGGGTTACAAAGTCATAATTTCGATTTTTCAAAAAAAAAATCATTTCAAAAATTCGAATTCGAAATTGATCTAACCCAACCTTTTTTTTTTTTTTTTTTTTTTTTTTTTTTTTTTTTTTTCCAGGTGGAGAAATCCTTGATGGACACCTGGGAAGAGGACCCAGGTAGTGTGAGACTCCCCCCTACGGTTTACTCACTAAAACTCCACCTATCCCCCGGTTGAGCACGGGTATCGTCCTGGCTGGACATTCATCGGGGCTCAGAGGTATCTTTAAATCTCCTTATCGCTGGTCGCCATTCCTGTCGTCCTGCTCTTTCACCTTCATTATCTCCTTGATATATTCATGGATGGCCTCCCATCTCCCCTTCGTCTCCAGCATCAGCTCTATCATGTTTGTCGTGTCTGGCTGTGTATTCAATATAAGGTGTAGTTGTAGCCGTTTGTGGTGCCACCTTTGGCAGGAGAACAGCGTATGTTGTACGTCGTCTCTTTCTGGACAGTACATGCAGGTGTCGCGCTCCCTCTTTCCTATCCGGTGCAGGTAATCCATAAAGCATCCGTGCCCTGTAAGCACTTGCGTGAGGAAGTATTCTGTCGTTCTATGTTTGCTTTCCAGCCATGTTTTTATATTCGGGATCAAGGTTTTCGTCCATTGAGCTACGTCCTCAGTTTCATCCCATTCTCTCTGCCACTCAATCATGGTACGTTGTCTTTCCTCCTCCCTAGTGTCACCTTCTCCCTTCCTAGCATATATGCGTGCCCTTTCCCCTGCGAGCAGGTGGATTGGTGTGACGCCCGTGATGACGTATAGCGCCTTAGTTGAGGCTGTCCTATAGGCACTAGAAATTCGCAGTAGGCCTTTCCTGTCCGCTTTGGTAATTTCATTTTTATACGAGGCCACTCTTAGGTCGCCGTACCATACTGGTGCACCATATAGGAGGATCGACTGGATAACCCCGTGCAGTACTTTCCTTTTCTCACTTATTGGTCCACCCATGTTTGGCATCATCCTTCCTAGCATTACCGACCTCTCTTCTGCTTTCTTTGCTGCTCTCTTTATGTGCGGTCCAAAGCTTCCGTTATCACTTAGTATAATCCCTAGATATTTGATGGTTTTACTTAGCTGTATTTGAGCACTGCCGCATTTGAAGGAAATATCCTGTCTCTTACGAGGTCCTTTCAGGACTATTGCCTCGGTTTTATGTTCCGCCAGCTTAAGGCCTTGTGCTCTCGTCCATCTCGTGACCACTCTGCAGCCTTCTTCCGCCTTCAGCATCAAGTCCTCTTTATCGTTTGATGTAATGACCATCCCGAGGTCGTCCGCAAAAGCGACTACCTTGCAACCAACTGGATATACACATCTTAGGATTCCGTCATACGCGATGTTCCATAGGGTAGGTCCGAGAACCGAGCCCTGGGGGACTCCAGCCCTGACTTCCATAACCTCTCCTTTCTCTAGTTGCAGCCTTCTGTTTTTGAGATACTCTCCTATAATATTTAGGAGGTACCTAGGTGTGTTTCTCCTAGCCAATTCCTCCATTATAACTTCCCACTTCAGGGAGTTAAAGGCATTCTTTATATCGAAGGCCACTAGCAACACCCATTTGCATCTGGTCTGTTTAGTCACCTTCAGTACCTGCGTGACGGCATGATCTAACCCAACCTGAGTTAGTTAAGTTAGGTTAGGTTAGGTTAGATAGTCAGGTTGGGTTAGTTAGTCAGGTTAGGTTAGAGAGTCAAGTTGGGTTACAAAGTCATAATTTCGATTTTTCAAAAAAAAAATCATTTCAAAAATTCGAATTCGAAATTGATCTAACCCAACCTGAGTTAGTTAAGTTAGGTTAGGTTAGGTTAGATAGTCAGGTTGGGTTAGTTAGTCAGGTTAGGTTAGAGAGTCAAGTTGGGTTACAAAGTCATAATTTCGATTTTTCAAAAAAAAAATCATTTCAAAAATTCGAATTCGAAATTGATCTAACCCAACCTGAGTTAGGTTAGGTTAGGTTAGATAGTCAGGTTGGGTTGGTTAGTCAGGTTAGGTTGATAGTCAAGTGTGGTTACATAATCATACTTTCGATTTTTTTTCCTAATTTTGGAAATTCGAATTTGAAATTGATCCAACCCAACCTGAGTTAGGTTGGGTTAGGTTAGATAGTCAGGTTGGGTTAGTTAGTCAAGTTGATAGTCAAGTTGAGTTACATATTCATAATTTCGATTTTTTTGTTCATTTTGAAAATTCGAATTTGAAATTGATCCAACCCAACCTGAGTTAGTTTAGGTTAGGTTAGATAGTCAGGTTGGGTTAGTTAGTCAGGTTAGGTTGATAGTCAAGTTGGGTTATATGGTCATAATTTCGATTTTTTTTATTTTTTTTATTCTGAAAATTTGAATTTGAAATTGATCTAACCCAACCTGAGTAAGGTTAGGTTAGGTTAGGTAGATAGTCAGGTTGGGTTGGTTAGTCAGGTTAGGTTGATAGTCAAGTTGGGTTACATATTCATAATTTCGATTTTTTTTTATTTTGAAAATTTGAATTTGAAATTGATCCAACCCAACCTGAGTTAGGTTGGGTTAGGTTAGATAGTCAGCTTGGGTTAGTTAGTCAGGTTAGGTTGATAGTCAAGTTGTGTTACGATGTCATTCTTTCGATTTTTGTAAAAAACATTCATTTCGAAAATTCGAATTTGAAATTGATCTAACCCTACCTGAGTTAGTTAAGTTAGGTTAGGTTAGATAGTCAGGTTGGGTTAGTTAGTCAGGTTAGGTTAGAGAGTCAAGTTGGGTTACAAAGTCATAATTTCGATTTTTCAAAAAAAAAATCATTTCAAAAATTCGAATTCGAAATAGATCTAACCCAACCTGAGTTAGTTAAGTTAGGTTAGGTTAGGTTAGATAGTCAAGTTGGGTTAGTTAGTCAGGTTAGGTTGATAGTCAAGTTGGGTTATATGGTCATAATTTCGATTTTTTTTATTTTTTTCATTTTGGAAATTCGAATTTGAAATTGATCCAACCCAACCTGAGTTAGTTTAGGTAAGGTTAGATAGTCAGGTTGGGTTAGTTAGTCAGGTTAGGTTGATAGTCAAGTTGGGTTATATGGTCATAATTTCGATTTTTAAAATTTTTTTTCATTTTGGAAATTCGAATTTGAAATTGATCCAACCCAACCTGAGTTAGTTTAGGTTAGGTTAGATAGTCAGGTTGGGTTAGTTACTCAGGTTAGGTTGATAGTCAAGTTGGGTTATATAGTCATAATTTCGATTTTTTTAATTTTTTTCATTCTGAAAATTTGAATTTGAAATTGATCTAACCCAACCTGAGTAAGGTTAGGTTAGGTTAGGTAGATAGTCAGGTTGGGTTGGTTAGTCAGGTTAGGTTGATAGTCAAGTTGGGTTACATATTCATAATTTCGATTTTTTTTTATTTTGAAAATTTGAATTTGAAATTGATCCAACCCAACCTGAGTTAGGTTGGGTTAGGTTAGATAGTCAGCTTGGGTTAGTTAGTCAGGTTAGGATGATAGTCAAGTTGTGTTACGATGTCATTCTTTCGATTTTTGTAAAAAACATTCATTTCTAAAATTCGAATTTGAAATTGATCTAACCCTACCTGAGTTAGTTAAGTTGGCCGCAGTGGAGAGCCTGATGTATGGGCTCACTCACATTTAAACCTAACCTAACCTAACCTAGTTAAGTTAGGTTAGGTTAGGTTAGATAGTCAGGTTGGGTTAGATAGTCAGGTTGGGTTAGTTACTCAGGTTAGGTTGATAGTCAAGTTGGGTTATATAGTCATAATTTCGATTTTTTTAATTATTTTCATTCTGAAAATTTGAATTTGAAATTGATCTAACCCAACCTGAGTAAGGTTAGGTTAGGTTAGGTAGATAGTCAGGTTGGGTTGGTTAGTCAGGTTAGGTTGATAGTCAAGTTGGGTTACATATTCATAATTTCGATTTTTTTTTTATTTTGAAAATTTGAATTTGAAATTGATCCAACCCAACCTGAGTTAGGTTGGGTTAGGTTAGATAGTCAGCTTGGGTTAGTTAGTCAGGTTAGGATGATAGTCAAGTTGTGTTACGATGTCATTCTTTCGATTTTTGTAAAAAACATTCATTTCTAAAATTCGAATTTGAAATTGATCTAACCCTACCTGAGTTAGTTAAGTTGGCCGCAGTGGAGAGCCTGATGTATGGGCTCACTCACATTTAAACCTAACCTAACCTAACCTAGTTAAGTTAGGTTAGGTTAGGTTAGATAGTCAGGTTGGGTTAGATAGTCAGGTTGGGTTAGTTAGTCAGGTTAGGTTGATAGTCAAGTTGGGTTATATGGTCATGATTTCGATTTTTTAAATTTTTTTGATTCTGAAAATTTGAATTTGAAATTGATCTAACCCAACCTGAGTTAGGTTAGGTTAGGTTAGGTAGATAGTCAGGTTGGGTTGGTTAGTCAGGTTAGGTTGATAGTCAAGTTGGGTAACAAAGTCATTCTTTCGATTTTTGTAAAAAAAATTCATTTCAAAAATTCGAATTCGAAATTGATCTAACGCAACCTGAGTTAGTTAAGTTAGGTTAGGTTAGGTTAGATAGTCAGGTTGGGTTGGTTAGTCAGGTTAGGTTGATAGTCAAGTTGGGTTACATGATCATAATTTCGATTATTTTTCATAATTTCGGAAATTCGAATTTGAAATTGATCCAACCCAACCTGAGTTAGGTTGGGTTAGGTTAGATAGTCAGGTTGGGTTAGTTAGTCAAGTTGATAGTCAAGTTGAGTTACATATTCATAATTTCGATTTTTTTGTTCATTTTGAAAATTCGAATTTGAAATTGATCCAACCCAACCTGAGTTAGTTTAGGTTAGGTTAGATAGTCAGGTTGGGTTAGTTAGTCAAGTTGATAGTCAAGTTGAGTTACATATTCATAATTTCGATTTTTTTGTTCATTTTGAAAATTCGAATTTGAAATTGATCCAACCCAACCTGAGTTAGTTTAGGTTAGGTTAGATAGTCAGGTTGGGTTAGTTAGTCAGGTTAGGTTGATAGTCAAGTTGGGTTATATGGTCATAATTTCGATTTTTTTTATTTTTTTTATTCTGAAAATTTGAATTTGAAATTGATCTAACCCAACCTGAGTAAGGTTAGGTTAGGTTAGGTAGATAGTCAGGTTGGGTTGGTTAGTCAGGTTAGGTTGATAGTCAAGTTGGGTTACATTTTCATAATTTCGATTTTTTTTCCTAATTTTGGAAATTCGAATTTGAAATTGATCCAACCCAACCTGAGTTAGGTTGGGTTAGGTTAGATAGTCAGGTTGGGTTAGTTACTCAGGTTAGGTTGATAGTCAAGTTGGGTTATATGGTCATAATTTCGATTTTTTAAATTTTTTTCATTCTGAAAATTAGAATTTGAAATTGATCTAACCCAACCTGAGTTAGTTTAGGTTAGGTTAGATAGTCAGGTTGGGTTAGTTACTCAGGTTAGGTTGATAGTCAAGTTGGGTTATATGGTCATAATTTCGATTTTTTAAATTTTTTTCATTCTGAAAATTAGAATTTGAAATTGATCTAACCCAACCTGAGTAAGGGTAGGTTAGGTTAGGTAGATAGTCAGGTTGGGTTGGTTAGTCAGGTTAGGTTGATAGTCAAGTTGGGTTATATGGTCATGATTTCAATTTTTTTAATTTTTTTGATTCTGAAAATTTGAATTTGAAATTGATCTAACCCAACCTGAGTTAGGTTAGGTTAGGTTAGGTAGATAGTCAGGTTGGGTTGGTTAGTCAGGTTAGGTTGATAGTCAAGTTGGGTTACATGATCATAATTTCGATTATTTTTCATAATGTCGGAAATTCGAATTTGAAATTGATCCAACCCAACCTGAGTTAGGTTGGGTTAGGTTAGATAGTCAGGTTGGGTTAGATAGTCAAGTTGATAGTCAAGTTGGGTTACATAATCATAATTTCGATTTTTTTTTCTAATTTTGGAAATTCGAATTTGAAATTGATCTAACCCAACCTGAGTTAGTTAAGTTAGGTTAGGTTAGGTTAGATAGTCAGGTTGGGTTAGTTAGTCAGGTTAGGTTAGAGAGTCAAGTTGGGTTACAAAGTCATAATTTCGATTTTTCAAAAAAAAAATCATTTCAAAAATTCGAATTCGAAATTGATCTAACCCAACCTGAGTTAGTTAAGTTAGGTTAGGTTAGGTTAGATAGTCAGGTTGGGTTAGTTAGTCAGGTTAGGTTAGAGAGTCAAGTTGGGTTACAAAGTCATAATTTCGATTTTTCAAAAAAAAAATCATTTCAAAAATTCGAATTCGAAATTGATCTAACCCAACCTGAGTTAGTTAAGTTAGGTTAGGTTAGGTTAGATAGTCAGGTTGGGTTAGTTAGTCAGGTTAGGTTAGAGAGTCAAGTTGGGTTACAAAGTCATAATTTCGATTTTTCAAAAAAAAAATCATTTCAAAAATTCGAATTCGAAATTGATCTAACCCAACCTGAGTTAGGTTAGGTTAGGTTAGATAGTCAGGTTGGGTTGGTTAGTCAGGTTAGGTTGATAGTCAAGTGTGGTTACATAATCATACTTTCGATTTTTTTTCCTAATTTTGGAAATTCGAATTTGAAATTGATCCAACCCAACCTGAGTTAGGTTGGGTTAGGTTAGATAGTCAGGTTGGGTTAGTTAGTCAAGTTGATAGTCAAGTTGAGTTACATATTCATAATTTCGATTTTTTTGTTCATTTTGAAAATTCGAATTTGAAATTGATCCAACCCAACCTGAGTTAGTTTAGGTTAGGTTAGATAGTCAGGTTGGGTTAGTTAGTCAGGTTAGGTTGATAGTCAAGTTGGGTTATATGGTCATAATTTCGATTTTTTTTATTTTTTTTATTCTGAAAATTTGAATTTGAAATTGATCTAACCCAACCTGAGTAAGGTTAGGTTAGGTTAGGTAGATAGTCAGGTTGGGTTGGTTAGTCAGGTTAGGTTGATAGTCAAGTTGGGTTACATATTCATAATTTCGATTTTTTTTTATTTTGAAAATTTGAATTTGAAATTGATCCAACCCAACCTGAGTTAGGTTGGGTTAGGTTAGATAGTCAGCTTGGGTTAGTTAGTCAGGTTAGGTTGATAGTCAAGTTGTGTTACGATGTCATTCTTTCGATTTTTGTAAAAAACATTCATTTCGAAAATTCGAATTTGAAATTGATCTAACCCTACCTGAGTTAGTTAAGTTAGGTTAGGTTAGATAGTCAGGTTGGGTTAGTTAGTCAGGTTAGGTTAGAGAGTCAAGTTGGGTTACAAAGTCATAATTTCGATTTTTCAAAAAAAAAATCATTTCAAAAATTCGAATTCGAAATAGATCTAACCCAACCTGAGTTAGTTAAGTTAGGTTAGGTTAGGTTAGATAGTCAAGTTGGGTTAGTTAGTCAGGTTAGGTTGATAGTCAAGTTGGGTTATATGGTCATAATTTCGATTTTTTTTATTTTTTTCATTTTGGAAATTCGAATTTGAAATTGATCCAACCCAACCTGAGTTAGTTTAGGTAAGGTTAGATAGTCAGGTTGGGTTAGTTAGTCAGGTTAGGTTGATAGTCAAGTTGGGTTATATGGTCATAATTTCGATTTTTAAAATTTTTTTCATTTTGGAAATTCGAATTTGAAATTGATCCAACCCAACCTGAGTTAGTTTAGGTTAGGTTAGATAGTCAGGTTGGGTTAGTTACTCAGGTTAGGTTGATAGTCAAGTTGGGTTATATAGTCATAATTTCGATTTTTTTAATTTTTTTCATTCTGAAAATTTGAATTTGAAATTGATCTAACCCAACCTGAGTAAGGTTAGGTTAGGTTAGGTAGATAGTCAGGTTGGGTTGGTTAGTCAGGTTAGGTTGATAGTCAAGTTGGGTTACATATTCATAATTTCGATTTTTTTTTATTTTGAAAATTTGAATTTGAAATTGATCCAACCCAACCTGAGTTAGGTTGGGTTAGGTTAGATAGTCAGCTTGGGTTAGTTAGTCAGGTTAGGATGATAGTCAAGTTGTGTTACGATGTCATTCTTTCGATTTTTGTAAAAAACATTCATTTCTAAAATTCGAATTTGAAATTGATCTAACCCTACCTGAGTTAGTTAAGTTGGCCGCAGTGGAGAGCCTGATGTATGGGCTCACTCACATTTAAACCTAACCTAACCTAACCTAGTTAAGTTAGGTTAGGTTAGGTTAGATAGTCAGGTTGGGTTAGATAGTCAGGTTGGGTTAGTTACTCAGGTTAGGTTGATAGTCAAGTTGGGTTATATAGTCATAATTTCGATTTTTTTAATTATTTTCATTCTGAAAATTTGAATTTGAAATTGATCTAACCCAACCTGAGTAAGGTTAGGTTAGGTTAGGTAGATAGTCAGGTTGGGTTGGTTAGTCAGGTTAGGTTGATAGTCAAGTTGGGTTACATATTCATAATTTCGATTTTTTTTTTATTTTGAAAATTTGAATTTGAAATTGATCCAACCCAACCTGAGTTAGGTTGGGTTAGGTTAGATAGTCAGCTTGGGTTAGTTAGTCAGGTTAGGATGATAGTCAAGTTGTGTTACGATGTCATTCTTTCGATTTTTGTAAAAAACATTCATTTCTAAAATTCGAATTTGAAATTGATCTAACCCTACCTGAGTTAGTTAAGTTGGCCGCAGTGGAGAGCCTGATGTATGGGCTCACTCACATTTAAACCTAACCTAACCTAACCTAGTTAAGTTAGGTTAGGTTAGGTTAGATAGTCAGGTTGGGTTAGATAGTCAGGTTGGGTTAGTTAGTCAGGTTAGGTTGATAGTCAAGTTGGGTTATATGGTCATGATTTCGATTTTTTAAATTTTTTTGATTCTGAAAATTTGAATTTGAAATTGATCTAACCCAACCTGAGTTAGTTTAGGTTAGGTTAGGTAGATAGTCAGGTTGGGTTGGTTAGTCAGGTTAGGTTGACAGTCAAGTTGGGTAACAAAGTCATTCTTTCGATTTTTGTAAAATAAATTCGTTTCGAAAATTCGAATTTGAAATTGATCTAACCCTACCTGGGTTAGTTAAGTTAGGTTAGGTTAGATAGTCAGGTTGGGTTAGTTAGTCAGGTTAGGTTAGATAGTCAAGTTGGGTTACAAAGTCATAATTTCAGTTTTTCAAAAAAAAAATCATTTCAAAAATTCGAATTCGAAATTGATCTAACGCAACCTGAGTTAGTTAAGTTAGGTTAGGTTAGGTTAGATAGTCAGGTTGGGTTGGTTAGTCAGGTTAGGTTGATAGTCAAGTTGGGTTACATGATCATAATTTCGATTATTTTTCATAATTTCGGAAATTCGAATTTGAAATTGATCCAACCCAACCTGAGTTAGGTCGGGTTAGGTAAGATAGTCAGGTTGGGTTAGTTAGTCAAGTTGATAGTCAAGTTGGGTTACATAATCATAATTTCGATTTTTTTTCCTAATTTTGGAAATTCGAATTTGAAATTGATCCAACCCAACCTGAGTTAGGTTGGGTTAGGTTAGATAGTCAGGTTGGGTTAGTTAGTCAAGTTGAAAGTCAAGTTGAGTTACCTATTCATAATTTCGATTTTTTCGTTCATTTTGAAAATTCGAATTTGAAATTGATACAACCCAACCTGAGTTAGTTTAGGTTAGGTTAGATAGTCAGGTTGGGTTAGTTAGTCAGGTTAGGTTGATAGTCAAGTTGGGTTATATGGTCATAATTTCGATTTTTTTAATTTTTTTTCATTCTGAAAATTCGAATTTGAAATTGATCTAACCCAACCTGAGTTAGGTTAGGTTAGGTTAGATAGTCAGGTTGGGTTAGTTAGTCAGGTTAGGTTAGATAGTCAAGTTGGGTTACAAAGTCATAATTTCGATTTTTCAAAAAAAAATCATTTCAAAAATTCGAATTCGAAATTGATCTAACGCAACCTGAGTTAGTTAAGTTAGGTTAGGTTAGGTTAGATAGTCAGGTTGGGTTGGTTAGTCAGGTTAGGTTGATAGTCAAGTTGGGTTACATGATCATAATTTCGATTATTTTTCATAATTTCGGAAATTCGAATTTGAAATTGATCCAACCCAACCTGAGTTAGGTTAGGTTAGGTAGATAGTCAGGTTGGGTTGGTTAGTCAGGTTAGGTTGATAGTCAAGTTGGGTTACATGATCATAATTTCGATTTTTTTTCCTAATTTTGGAAATTCGAATTTGAAATTGATCCAACCCAACCTGAGTTAGTTTAGGTTAGGTTAGATAGTCAGGTTGGGTTAGTTACTCAGGTTAGGTTGATAGTCAAGTTGGGTTATATGGTCATAATTTCGATTTTTTTAATTTTTTTCATTCTGAAAATTTGAATTTGAAATTGATCTAACCCAACCTGAGTAATGTTAGGTTAGGTTAGGTAGATAGTCAGGTTGGGTTGGTTAGTCAGGTTAGGTTGATAGTCAAGTTGGGTTACATATTCATAATTTCGATTTTTTTTTATTTTGAAAATTCGAATTTGAAATTGATCCAACCCAACCTGAGTTAGGTTGGGTTAGGTTAGATAGTCAGATTGGGTTAGTTAGTCAGGTTAGGTTGATAGTCAAGTTGGGTTATATGGTCATGATTTCGATTTTTTTAATTTTTTTGATTCTGAAAATTTGAATTCGAAATTGATCTAACCCAACCTGAGTTAGGTTAGGTTAGGTTAGGTAGATAAACAGGTTGGGTTGGTTAGTCAGGTTAGGTTGATAGTCAAGTTGGGTAACAAAGTCATTCTTTCGATTTTTGTAAAAAAAATTCATTTCGAAAATTCGAATTTGAAATTGATCTAACCCTACCTGAGTTAGTTAAGTTAGGTTAGGTTAGATAGTCAGGTTGGGTTAGTTAGTCAGGTTAGGTTAGATAGTCAAGTTGGGTTACAAAGTCATTCTTTCGATTAATGTAAGAAAAAAATCATTTCGAAAATTCGAATTTGAAATTGATCTAACCCTACCTGAGTTAGTTAAGTTAGGTTAGGTTAGATAGTCAGGTTGGGTTAGTTAGTCAGGTTAGGTTAGAGAGTCAAGTTGGGTTACAAAGTCATAATTTCGATTTTTCAAAAAAAAAATCATTTCAAAAATTCGAATTCGAAATTGATCTAACCCAACCTGAGTTAGTTAAGTTAGGTTAGGTTAGGTTAGATAGTCAGGTTGGGTTAGTTAGTCAGGTTAGGTTGATAGTCAAGTTGGGTTATATGGTCATAATTTCGATTTTTTTTATTTTTTTCATTTTGGAAATTCGAATTTGAAATTGATCCAACCCAACCTGAGTTAGTTTAGGTAAGGTTAGATAGTCAGGTTGGGTTAGTTAGTCAGGTTAGGTTGATAGTCAAGTTGGGTTATAAGTCATAATTTCGATTTTTTAAATTTTTTTTCATTTTGGAAATTCGAATTTGAAATTGATCCAACCCAACCTGAGTTAGTTTAGGTTAGGTTAGATAGTCAGGTTGGGTTAGTTACTCAGGTTAGGTTGATAGTCAAGTTGGGTTATATAGTCATAATTTCGATTTTTTTAATTTTTTTCATTCTGAAAATTTGAATTTGAAATTGATCTAACCCAACCTGAGTAAGGTTAGGTTAGGTTAGGTAGATAGTCAGGTTGGGTTGGTTAGTCAGGTTAGGTTGATAGTCAAGTTGGGTAACAAAGTCATTCTTTCGATTTTTGTAAAATAAATTCGTTTCGAAAATTCGAATTTGAAATTGATCTAACCCTACCTGGGTTAGTTAAGTTAGGTTAGGTTAGGTTCGATTTTTTTTCCTAATTTTGGAAATTCGAATTTGAAATTGATCCAACCCAACCTGAGTTAGGTTGGGTTAGGTTAGATAGTCAGGTTGGGTTAGTTAGTCAAGTTGATAGTCAAGTTGAGTTACATATTCATAATTTCGATTTTTTTGTTCATTTTGAAAATTCGAATTTGAAATTGATCCAACCCAACCTGAGTTAGTTTAGGTTAGGTTAGATAGTCAGGTTGGGTTAGTTAGTCAAGTTGATAGTCAAGTTGAGTTACATATTCATAATTTCGATTTTTTTGTTCATTTTGAAAATTCGAATTTGAAATTGATCCAACCCAACCTGAGTTAGTTTAGGTTAGGTTAGATAGTCAGGTTGGGTTAGTTAGTCAGGTTAGGTTGATAGTCAAGTTGGGTTATATGGTCATGATTTCGATTTTTTTAATTTTTTTTCATTCTGAAAATTCGAATTTGAAATTGATCTAACCCAACCTGAGTTAAGTTAGGTTAGGTTAGGTTAGATAGTCAGGTTGGGTTAGTTAGTCAGGTTAGGTTAGATAGTCAAGTTGGGTTACAAAGTGATAATTTCGATTTAAAAAAAAAAAAATCATTTCAAAATTTCGAATTCGAAATTGATCTAACGCAACCTGAGTTAGTTAAGTTAGGTTAGGTTAGGTTAGATAGTCAGGTTGGGTTGGTTAGTCAGGTTAGGTTGATAGTCAAGTGTGGTTACATAATCATAATTTCGATTTTTTTTCCTAATTTTGGAAATTCGAATTTGAAATTGATCCAACCCAACCTGAGTTAGGTTGGGTTAGGTTAGATAGTCAGGTTGGGTTAGTTAGTCAAGTTGATAGTCAAGTTGAGTTACATATTCATAATTTCAATTTTTTTGTTCATTTTGAAAATTCGAATTTGAAATTGATCCAACCCAACCTGAGTTAGTTTAGGTTAGGTTAGATAGTCAGGTTGGGTTAGTTAGTCAGGTTAGGTTGATAGTCAAGTTGGGTTATATGGTCATAATTTCGATTTTTTTTATTTTTTTTATTCTGAAAATTTGAATTTGAAATTGATCTAACCCAACCTGAGTAAGGTTAGGTTAGGTTAGGTAGATAGTCAGGTTGGGTTGGTTAGTCAGGTTAGGTTGATAGTCAAGTTGGGTTACATATTCAAAATTTCGATTTTTTTTTATTTTGAAAATTTGAATTTGAAATTGATCCAACCCAACCTGAGTTAGGTTGGGTTAGGTTAGATAGTCAGCTTGGGTTAGTTAGTCAGGTTAGGTTAGAGAGTCAAGTTGGGTTACAAAGTCATAATTTCGATTTTTCAAAAAAAAAATCATTTCAAAAATTCGAATTCGAAATTGATCTAACCCAACCTGAGTTAGTTAAGTTAGGTTAGGTTAGGTTAGATAGTCAGGTTGGGTTAGTTAGTCAGGTTAGGTTGATAGTCAAGTTGGGTTATATGGTCATGATTTCGATTTTTTTACTTTTTTTGATTCTGAAAATTTGAATTTGAAATTGATCTAACCCAACCTGAGTTAGTTTAGGTTAGGTTAGGTAGATAGTCAGGTTGGGTTGGTTAGTCAAGTTAGGTTGACAGTCAAGTTGGGTAACAAAGTCATTCTTTCGATTTTTGTAAAATAAATTCGTTTCGAAAATTCGAATTTGAAATTGATCTAACCCTACCTGGGTTAGTTAAGTTAGGTTAGGTTAGATAGTCAGGTTGGGTTAGTTAGTCAGGTTAGGTTAGATAGTCAAGTTGGGTTACAAAGTCATAATTTCAATTTTTCAAAAAAAAAATCATTTCAAAAATTCGAATTCGAAATTGATCTAACGCAACCTGAGTTAGTTAAGTTAGGTTATGTTAGGTTAGATAGTCAGGTTGGGTTGGTTAGTCAGGTTAGGTTGATAGTCAAGTTGGGTTACATGATCATAATTTCGATTATTTTTCATAATTTCGGAAATTCGAATTTGAAATTGATCCAACCCAACCTGAGTTAGGTTGGGTTAGGTAGGATAGTCAGGTTGGGTTAGTTAGTCAAGTTGATAGTCAAGTTGGGTTACATAATCATAATTTCGATTTTTTTTCCTAATTTTGGAAATTCGAATTTGAAATTGATCCAACCCAACCTGAGTTAGGTTGGGTTAGGTTAGATAGTCAGGTTGGGTTAGTTAGTCAAGTTGAAAGTCAAGTTGAGTTACCTATTCATAATTTCGATTTTTTCGTTCATTTTGAAAATTCGAATTTGAAATTGATACAACCCAACCTGAGTTAGTTTAGGTTAGGTTAGATAGTCAGGTTGGGTTAGTTAGTCAGGTTAGGTTGATAGTCAAGTTGGGTTATATGGTCATAATTTCGATTTTTTTAATTTTTTTTCATTCTGAAAATTCGAATTTGAAATTGATCTAACCCAACCTGAGTTAGGTTAGGTTAGGTTAGATAGTCAGGTTGGGTTAGTTAGTCAGGTTAGGTTAGATAGTCAAGTTGGGTTACAAAGTCATAATTTCGATTTTTCAAAAAAAAAATCATTTCAAAAATTCGAATTCGAATTGATCTAACGCAACCTGAGTTAGTTAAGTTAGGTTAGGTTAGGTTAGATAGTCAGGTTGGGTTGGTTAGTCAGGTTAGGTTGATAGTCAAGTTGGGTTACATGATCATAATTTCGATTATTTTTCATAATTTCGGAAATTCGAATTTGAAATTGATCCAACCCAACCTGAGTTAGGTTAGGTTAGGTAGATAGTCAGGTTGGGTTGGTTAGTCAGGTTAGGTTGATAGTCAAGTTGGGTTACATGATCATAATTTCGATTTTTTTTCCTAATTTTGGAAATTCGAATTTGAAATTGATCCAACCCAACCTGAGTTAGTTTAGGTTAGGTTAGATAGTCAGGTTGGGTTAGTTACTCAGGTTAGGTTGATAGTCAAGTTGGGTTATATGGTCATAATTTCGATTTTTTTAATTTTTTTCATTCTGAAAATTTGAATTTGAAATTGATCTAACCCAACCTGAGTAAGGTTAGGTTAGGTTAGGTAGATAGTCAGGTTGGGTTGGTTAGTCAGGTTAGGTTGATAGTCAAGTTGGGTTACATATTCATAATTTCGATTTTTTTTTAATTTGAAAATTCGAATTTGAAATTGATCCAACCCAACCTGAGTTAGGTTGGGTTAGGTTAGATAGTCAGATTGGGTTAGTTAGTCAGGTTAGGTTGATAGTCAAGTTGGGTTATATGGTCATGATTTCGATTTTTTTAATTTTTTTGATTCTGAAAATTTGAATTTGAAATTGATCTAACCCAACCTGAGTAAGGTTAGGTTAGGTTAGGTAGATAAACAGGTTGGGTTGGTTAGTCAGGTTAGGTTGATAGTCAAGTTGGGTAACAAAGTCATTCTTTCGATTTTTGTAAAAAAAATTCATTTCGAAAATTCGAATTTGAAATTGATCTAACCCTACCTGAGTTAGTTAAGTTAGGTTAGGTTAGATAGTCAGGTTGGGTTAGTTAGTCAGGTTAGGTTAGATAGTCAAGTTGGGTTACAAAGTCATTCTTTCGATTAATGTAAGAAAAAATTCATTTCGAAAATTCGAATTTGAAATTGATCTAACCCTACCTGAGTTAGTTAAGTTAGGTTAGGTTAGATAGTCAGGTTGGGTTAGTTAGTCAGGTTAGGTTAGAGAGTCAAGTTGGGTTACAAAGTCATAATTTCGATTTTTCAAAAAAAAAATCATTCCAAAAATTCGAATTCGAAATTGATCTAACCCAACCTGAGTTAGTTAAGTTAGGTTAGGTTAGGTTAGATAGTCAGGTTGGGTTAGTTAGTCAGGTTAGGTTGATAGTCAAGTTGGGTTATATGGTCATAATTTCGATTTTTCTTATTTTTTTCATTTTGGAAATTCGAATTTGAAATTGATCCAACCCAACCTGAGTTAGTTTAGGTAAGGTTAGATAGTCAGGTTGGGTTAGTTAGTCAGGTTAGGTTGATAGTCAAGTTGGGTTATATGGTCATAATTTCGATTTTTTAAATTTTTTTTCATTTTGGAAATTCGAATTTGAAATTGATCCAACCCAACCTGAGTTAGTTTAGGTTAGGTTAGATAGTCAGGTTGGGTTAGTTACTCAGGTTAGGTTGATAGTCAAGTTGGGTTATATAGTCATAATTTCGATTTTTTAAATTTTTTTCATTCTGAAAATTTGAATTTGAAATTGATCTAACCCAACCTGAGTAAGGTTAGGTTAGGTTAGGTAGATAGTCAGGTTGGGTTGGTTAGTCAGGTTAGGTTGATAGTCAAGTTGGATTACATATTCATAATTTCGATTTTTTTTTATTTTGAAAATTTGAATTTGAAATTGATCCAACCCAACCTGAGTTAGGTTGGGTTAGGTTAGATAGTCAGCTTGGGTTAGTTAGTCAGGTTAGGTTGATAGTCAAGTTGTGTTACGATGTCATTCTTTCGATTTTTGTAAAAAACATTCATTTCGAAAATTCGAATTTGAAATTGATCTAACCCTACCTGAGTTAGTTAAGTTAGGTTAGGTTAGGTTAGATAGTCAGGTTGGGTTAGATAGTCAGGTTGGGTTAGTTGGTCAGGTTAGGATGATAGTCAAGTTGGGTTATATGGTCATGATTTCGATTTTTTTAATTTTTTTGATTCTGAAAATTCGAATTTGAAATTGATCTAACCCTACCTGGGTTAGTTAAGTTAGGTTAGGTTAGATAGTCAGGTTGGGTTAGTTAGTCAGGTTAGGTTAGATAGTCAAGTTGGGTTACAAAGTCATAATTTCAATTTTTCAAAAAAAAAATCATTTCAAAAATTCGAATTCGAAATTGATCTAACGCAACCTGAGTTAGTTAAGTTAGGTTAGGTTAGGTTAGATAGTCAGGTTGGGTTGGTTAGTCAGGTTAGGTTGATAGTCAAGTTGGGTTACATGATCATAATTTCGATTATTTTTCATAATTTCGGAAATTCGAATTTGAAATTGATCCAACCCAACCTGAGTTATGTTGGGTTAGGTTAGATAGTCAGGTTGGGTTAGTTACTCAGGTTAGGTTGATAGTCAAGTTGGGTTATATGGTCATAATTTCGATTTTTTAAATTTTTTTCATTCTGAAAATTAGAATTTGAAATTGATCTAACCCAACCTGAGTAAGGGTAGGTTAGGTTAGGTAGATAGTCAGGTTGGGTTGGATAGTCAGGTTAGGTTGATAGTTAAGTTGGGTTATATGGTCATGATTTCGATTTTTTTAATTTTTTTGATTCTGAAAATTTGAATTTGAAATTGATCTAACCCAACCTGAGTTAGGTTAGGTTAGGTTAGGTAGATAGTCAGGTTGGGTTGGTTAGTCAGGTTAGGTTGATAGTCAAGTTGGGTAACAAAGTCATTCTTTCGATTTTTGTAAAAAAAATTCATTTCAAAAATTCGAATTCGAAATTGATCTAACGCAACCTGAGTTAGTTAAGTTAGGTTAGGTTAGGTTAGATAGTCAGGTTGGGTTGGTTAGTCAGGTTAGGTTGATAGTCAAGTTGGGTTACATGATCATAATTTCGATTATTTTTCATAATTTCGGAAATTCGAATTTGAAATTGATCCAACCCAACCTGAGTTAGGTTGGGTTAGGTTAGATAGTCAGGTTGGGTTAGTTAGTCAAGTTGATAGTCAAGTTGAGTTACATATTCATAATTTCGATTTTTTTGTTCATTTTGAAAATTCGAATTTGAAATTGATCCAACCCAACCTGAGTTAGTTTAGGTTAGGTTAGATGGTCAGGTTGGGTTAGTTAGTCAGGTTAGGTTGATAGTCAAGTTGGGTTATATGGTCATAATTTCGATTTTTTTAATTTTTTTTCATTCTGAAAATTCGAATTTGAAATTGATCTAACCCAACCTGAGTTAAGTTAGGTTAGGTTAGGTTAGATAGTCAGGTTGGGTTAGTTAGTCAGGTTAGGTTAGATAGTCAAGTTGGGTTACAAAGTGATAATTTCGATTTAAAAAAAAAAAAAATCATTTCAAAAATTCGAATTCGAAATTGATCTAACGCAACCTGAGTTAGTTAAGTTAGGTTAGGTTAGGTTAGATAGTCAGGTTGGGTTGGTTAGTCAGGTTAGGTTGATAGTCAAGTGTGGTTACATAATCATAATTTCGATTTTTTTTCCTAATTTTGGAAATTCGAATTTGAAATTGATCCAACCCAACCCGAGTTAGGTTGGGTTAGGTTAGATAGTCAGGTTGGGTTAGTTAGTCAAGTTGATAGTCAAGTTGAGTTACATATTCATAATTTCGATTTTTTTGTTCATTTTGAAAATTCGAATTTGAAATTGATCCAACCCAACCTGAGTTAGTTTAGGTTAGGTTAGATAGTCAGGTTGGGTTAGTTAGTCAGGTTAGGTTGATAGTCAAGTTGGGTTATATGGTCATAATTTCGATTTTTTTAATTTTTTTTCATTCTGAAAATTCGAATTTGAAATTGATCTAACCCAACCTGAGTTAAGTTAGGTTAGGTTAGGTTAGATAGTCAGGTTGGGTTAGTTAGTCAGGTTAGGTTAGATAGTCAAGTTGGGTTACAAAGTCATTCTTTCGATTATTGTAAGAAAAAATTCATTTCGAAAATTCGAATTTGAAATTGATCTAACACTACCTGAGTTAGTTAAGTTAGGTTAGGTTAGATAGTCAGGTTGGGTTAGATAGTCAGGTTGGGTTAGTTAGTCAGGTTAGGTTGATAGTCAAGTTGGGTTATATGGTCATGATTTCGATTTTTTTAATTTTTTTGATTCTGAAAATTTGAATTTGAAATTGATCTAACCCAACCTGAGTTAGGTTAGGTTAGGTTAGGTAGATAGTCAGGTTGGGTTGGTTAGTCAGGTTAGGTTGATAGTCAAGTTGGGTAACAAAGTCATTCTTTCGATTTTTGTAAAATAAATTCGTTTCGAAAATTCGAATTTGAAATTGATCTAACCCTACCTGGGTTAGTTAAGTTAGGTTAGGTTAGGTTCGATTTTTTTTCCTAATTTTGGAAATTTGAATTTGAAATTGATCCAACCCAACCTGAGTTAGGTTGGGTTAGGTTAGATAGTCAGGTTGGGTTAGTTAATCAAGTTGATAGTCAAGTTGAGTTACATATTCATAATTTCGATTTTTTTGTTCATTATGAAAATTCGAATTTGAAATTGATCCAACCCAACCTGAGTTAGTTTAGGTTAGGTTAGATAGTCAGGTTGGGTTAGTTAGTCAAGTTGATAGTCAAGTTGAGTTACATACTCATAATTTCGATTTTTTTGTTCATTTTGAAAATTCGAATTTGAAATTGATCCAACCCAACCTGAGTTAGTTTAGGTTAGGTTAGATAGTCAGGTTGGGTTAGTTAGTCAGGTTAGGTTGATAGTCAAGTTGGGTTATATGGTCATAATTTCGATTTTTTTTATTTTTTTTATTCTGAAAATTTGAATTTGAAATTGATCTAACCCAACCTGAGTAAGGTTAGGTTAGGTTAGGTAGATAGTCAGGTTGGGTTGGTTAGTCAGGTTAGGTTGATAGTTAAGTTGGGTTACATATTCATAATTTCGATTTTTTTTCCTAATTTTGGAAATTCGAATTTGAAATTATTGATCCAACCCAACCTGAGTTAGGTTGGGTTAGGTTAGATAGTCAGGTTGGGTTAGTTACTCAGGTTAGGTTGATAGTCAAGTTGGGTTATATGGTCATAATTTCGATTTTTTAAATTTTTTTCATTCTGAAAATTAGAATTTGAAATTGATCTAACCCAACCTGAGTAAGGGTAGGTTAGGTTAGGTAGATAGTCAGGTTGGGTTGGTTAGTCAGGTTAGGTTGACAGTCAAGTTGGGTAACAAAGTCATTCTTTCGATTTTTGTAAAATAAATTCGTTTCGAAAATTCGAATTTGAAATTGATCTAACCCTACCTGGGTTAGTTAAGTTAGGTTAGGTTAGATAGTCAGGTTGGGTTAGTTAGTCAGGTTAGGTTAGATAGTCAAGTTGGGTTACAAAGTCATTCTTTCGATTTTTGTAAAAAAAATTCATTTCGAAAATTCGAATTTGAAATTGATCTAACCCTACCTGAGTTAGTTAAGTTAGGTTAGGTTAGATAGTCAGGTTGGGTTAGTTAGTCAGGTTAGGTTGATAGTCAAGTTGGGTTATATGGTCATAATTTCGATTTTTTTTATTTTTTTCATTTTGGAAATTCGAATTTGAAATTGATCCAACCCAACCTGAGTTAGTTTAGGTAAGGTTAGATAGTCAGGTTGGGTTAGTTAGTCAGGTTAGGTTGATAGTCAAGTTGGGTTATATGGTCATAATTTCGATTTTTTAAATTTTTTTTCATTTTGGAAATTCGAATTTGAAATTGATCCAACCCAACCTGAGTTAGTTTAGGTTAGGTTAGATAGTCAGGTTGGGTTAGTTACTCAGGTTAGGTTGATAGTCAAGTTGGGTTATATAGTCATAATTTCGATTTTTTAAATTTTTTTCATTCTGAAAATTTGAATTTGAAATTGATCTAACCCAACCTGAGTAAGGTTAGGTTAGGTTAGGTAGATAGTCAGGTTGGGTTGGTTAGTCAGGTTAGGTTGATAGTCAAGTTGGGTAACAAAGTCATTCTTTCGATTTTTGTAAAATAAATTCGTTTCGAAAATTCGAATTTGAAATTGATCTAACCCTACCTGGGTTAGTTAAGTTAGGTTAGGTTAGGTTCGATTTTTTTTCCTAATTTTGGAAATTCGAATTTGAAATTGATCCAACCCAACCTGAGTTAGGTTGGGTTAGGTTAGATAGTCAGGTTGGGTTAGTTAGTCAAGTTGATAGTCAAGTTGAGTTACATATTCATAATTTCGATTTTTTTGTTCATTTTGAAAATTCGAATTTGAAATTGATCCAACCCAACCTGAGTTAGTTTAGGTTAGGTTAGATAGTCAGGTTGGGTTAGTTAGTCAAGTTGATAGTCAAGTTGAGTTACATATTCATAATTTCGATTTTTTTGTTCATTTTGAAAATTCGAATTTGAAATTGATCCAACCCAACCTGAGTTAGTTTAGGTTAGGTTAGATAGTCAGGTTGGGTTAGTTAGTCAGGTTAGGTTGATAGTCAAGTTGGGTTATATGGTCATAATTTCGATTTTTTTTATTTTTTTTATTCTGAAAATTTGAATTTGAAATTGATCTAACCCAACCTGAGTAAGGTTAGGTTAGGTTAGGTAGATAGTCAGGTTGGGTTGGTTAGTCAGGTTAGGTTGATAGTCAAGTTGGGTTACATTTTCATAATTTCGATTTTTTTTCCTAATTTTGGAAATTCGAATTTGAAATTGATCCAACCCAACCTGAGTTAGGTTGGGTTAGGTTAGATAGTCAGGTTGGGTTAGTTACTCAGGTTAGGTTGATAGTCAAGTTGGGTTATATGGTCATAATTTCGATTTTTTAAATTTTTTTCATTCTGAAAATTAGAATTTGAAATTGATCTAACCCAACCTGAGTTAGTTTAGGTTAGGTTAGATAGTCAGGTTGGGTTAGTTACTCAGGTTAGGTTGATAGTCAAGTTGGGTTATATGGTCATAATTTCGATTTTTTAAATTTTTTTCATTCTGAAAATTAGAATTTGAAATTGATCTAACCCAACCTGAGTAAGGGTAGGTTAGGTTAGGTAGATAGTCAGGTTGGGTTGGTTAGTCAGGTTAGGTTGATAGTCAAGTTGGGTTATATGGTCATGATTTCAATTTTTTTAATTTTTTTGATTCTGAAAATTTGAATTTGAAATTGATCTAACCCAACCTGAGTTAGGTTAGGTTAGGTTAGGTAGATAGTCAGGTTGGGTTGGTTAGTCAGGTTAGGTTGATAGTCAAGTTGGGTAACAAAGTCATTCTTTCGATTTTTGTAAAAAAAATTCATTTCAAAAATTCGAATTCGAAATTGATCTAACGCAACCTGAGTTAGTTAAGTTAGGTTAGGTTAGGTTAGATAGTCAGGTTGGGTTGGTTAGTCAGGTTAGGTTGATAGTCAAGTGTGGTTACATAATCATAATTTCGATTTTTTTTCCTAATTTTGGAAATTCGAATTTGAAATTGATCCAACCCAACCTGAGTTAGGTTGGGTTAGGTTAGATAGTCAGGTTGGGTTAGTTAGTCAGGTTAGGTTGATAGTCAAGTTGGGTTATATGGTCATAATTTCGATTTTTTTAATTTTTTTTATTCTGAAAATTTGAATTTGAAATTGATCTAACCCAACCTGAGTAAGGTTAGGTTAGGTTAGGTAGATAGTCAGGTTGGGTTGGTTAGTCAGGTTAGGTTGATAGTCAAGTTGGGTTACATATTCATAATTTCGATTTTTTTTTATTTTGAAAATTTGAATTTGAAATTGATCCAACCCAACCTGAGTTAGGTTGGGTTAGGTTAGATAGTCAGCTTGGGTTAGTTAGTCAGGTTAGGTTGATAGTCAAGTTGTGTTACGATGTCATTCTTTCGATTTTTGTAAAAAACATTCAATTCGAAAATTCGAATTTGAAATTGATCTAACCCTACCTGAGTTAGTTAAGTTAGGTTAGGTTAGATAGTCAGGTTGGGTTAGTTAGTCAGGTTAGGTTAGAGAGTCAAGTTGGGTTACAAAGTCATAATTTCGATTTTTCAAAAAAAAAATCATTTCAAAAATTCGAATTCGAAATTGATCTAACCCAACCTGAGTTAGTTAAGTTAGGTTAGGTTAGGTTAGATAGTCAGGTTGGGTTAGATAGTCAGGTTGGGTTAGTTAGTCAGGTTAGGTTGATAGTCAAGTTGGGTTATATGGTCATGATTTCGATTTTTTTAATTTTTTTGATTCTGAAAATTTGAATTTGAAATTGATCTAACCCAACCTGAGTTAGTTTAGGTTAGGTTAGGTAGATAGTCAGGTTGGGTTGGTTAGTCAAGTTAGGTTGACAGTCAAGTTGGGTAACAAAGTCATTCTTTCGATTTTTGTAAAATAAATTCGTTTCGAAAATTCGAATTTGAAATTGATCTAACCCTACCTGGGTTAGTTAAGTTAGGTTAGGTTAGATAGTCAGGTTGGGTTAGTTAGTCAGGTTAGGTTAGATAGTCAAGTTGGGTTACAAAGTCATAATTTCAATTTTTCAAAAAAAAATCATTTCAAAAATTCGAATTCGAAATTGATCTAACGCAACCTGAGTTAGTTAAGTTAGGTTATGTTAGGTTAGATAGTCAGGTTGGGTTGGTTAGTCAGGTTAGGTTGATAGTCAAGTTGGGTTACATGATCATAATTTCGATTATTTTTCATAATTTCGGAAATTCGAATTTGAAATTGATCCAACCCAACCTGAGTTAGGTTGGGTTAGGTAAGATAGTCAGGTTGGGTTAGTTAGTCAAGTTGGGTTACAAAGTCATAATTTCGATTTTTCAAAAAAAAAATAATTTCAAAAATTCGAATTCGAAATTGATCTAACCCAACCTGAGTTAGTTAAGTTAGGTTAGGTTAGGTTAGATAGTCAGGTTGGGTTAGTTAGTCAGGTTAGGTTGATAGTCAAGTTGGGTTATATGGTCATAATTTCGATTTTTTTTATTTTTTTCATTTTGGAAATTCGAATTCGAAATTGATCTAACCCAACCTGAGTTAGTTAAGTTAGGTTAGGTTAGGTTAGATAGTCAGGTTGGGTTAGTTAGTCAGGTTAGGTTGATAGTCAAGTTGGGTTATATGGTCATGATTTCGATTTTTTTAATTTTTTTGATTCTGAAAATTTGAATTTGAAATTGATCTAACCCAACCTGAGTTAGGTTAGGTTAGGTTAGGTAGATAGTCAGGTTGGGTTGGTTAGTCAGGTTAGGTTGATAGTCAAGTTGGGTAACAAAGTCATTCTTTCGATTTTTGTAAAAAAAATTCATTTCAAAAATTCGAATTCGAAATTGATCTAACGCAACCTGAGTTAGTTAAGTTAGGTAAGGTTAGGTTAGATAGTCAGGTTGGGTTGGTTAGTCAGGTTAGGTTGATAGTCGAGTGTGGTTACATAATCATAATTTCGATTTTTTTTCCTAATTTTGGAAATTCGAATTTGAAATTGATCCAACCCAACCTGAGTTAGGTTGGGTTAGGTTAGATAGTCAGGTTGGGTTAGTTAGTCAAGTTGATAGTCAAGTTGAGTTACATATTCATAATTTCCATTTTTTTGTTCATTTTGAAAATTCGAATTTGAAATTGATCCAACCCAACCTGAGTTAGTTTAGGTTAGGTTAGATAGTCAGGTTGGGTTAGTTAGTCAGGTTAGGTTGATAGTCAAGTTGGGTTATATGGTCATAATTTCGATTTTTTTTATTTTTTTTATTCTGAAAATTTGAATTTGAAATTGATCTAACCCAACCTGAGTAAGGTTAGGTTAGGTTAGGTAGATAGTCAGGTTGGGTTGGTTAGTCAGGTTAGGTTGATAGTCAAGTTGGGTTACATATTCATAATTTCGATTTTTTTTTATTTTGAAAATTTGAATTTGAAATTGATCCAACCCAACCTGAGTTAGGTTGGGTTAGGTTAGATAGTCAGCTTGGGTTAGTTAGTCAGGTTAGGTTGATAGTCAAGTTGTGTTACGATGTCATTCTTTCGATTTTTGTAAAAAAAATTCATTTCGAAAATTCGAATTTGAAATTGATCTAACCCTACCTGAGTTAGTTAAGTTAGGTTAGGTTAGATAGTCAGGTTGGGTTAGTTAGTCAGGTTAGGTTAGATAGTCAAGTTGGGTTACAAAGTGATAATTTCGATTAAAAAAAAAAAAATCATTTCAAAATTTCGAATTCGAAATTGATCTAACGCAACCTGAGTTAGTTAAGTTAGGTTAGGTTAGGTTAGATAGTCAGGTTGGGTTGGTTAGTCAGGTTAGGTTGATAGTCAAGTGTGGTTACATAATCATAATTTCGATTTTTTTTCCTAATTTTGGAAATTCGAATTTGAAATTGATCCAACCCAACCTGAGTTAGGTTGGGTTAGGTTAGATAGTCAGGTTGGGTTAGTTAGTCAAGTTGATAGTCAAGTTGAGTTACATATTCATAATTTCGATTTTTTTGTTCATTTTGAAAATTCGAATTTGAAATTGATCCAACCCAACCTGAGTTAGTTTAGGTTAGGTTAGATAGTCAGGTTGGGTTAGTTAGTCAGGTTAGGTTGATAGTCAAGTTGGGTTATATGGTCATAATTTCGATTTTTTTTATTTTTTTTATTCTGAAAATTTGAATTTGAAATTGATCTAACCCAACCTGAGTAAGGTTAGGTTAGGTTAGGTAGATAGTCAGGTTGGGTTGGTTAGTCAGGTTAGGTTGATAGTCAAGTTGGGTTACATATTCAAAATTTCGATTTTTTTTTATTTTGAAAATTTGAATTTGAAATTGATCCAACCCAACCTGAGTTAGGTTGGGTTAGGTTAGATAGTCAGCTTGGGTTAGTTAGTCAGGTTAGGTTAGAGAGTCAAGTTGGGTTACAAAGTCATAATTTCGATTTTTCAAAAAAAAAATCATTTCAAAAATTCGAATTCGAAATTGATCTAACCCAACCTGAGTTAGTTAAGTTAGGTTAGGTTAGGTTAGATAGTCAGGTTGGGTTAGTTAGTCAGGTTAGGTTGATAGTCAAGTTGGGTTATATGGTCATGATTTCGATTTTTTTACTTTTTTTGATTCTGAAAATTTGAATTTGAAATTGATCTAACCCAACCTGAGTTAGTTTAGGTTAGGTTAGGTAGATAGTCAGGTTGGGTTGGTTAGTCAAGTTAGGTTGACAGTCAAGTTGGGTAACAAAGTCATTCTTTCGATTTTTGTAAAATAAATTCGTTTCGAAAATTCGAATTTGAAATTGATCTAACCCTACCTGGGTTAGTTAAGTTAGGTTAGGTTAGATAGTCAGGTTGGGTTAGTTAGTCAGGTTAGGTTAGATAGTCAAGTTGGGTTACAAAGTCATAATTTCAATTTTTCAAAAAAAAAATCATTTCAAAAATTCGAATTCGAAATTGATCTAACGCAACCTGAGTTAGTTAAGTTAGGTTATGTTAGGTTAGATAGTCAGGTTGGGTTGGTTAGTCAGGTTAGGTTGATAGTCAAGTTGGGTTACATGATCATAATTTCGATTATTTTTCATAATTTCGGAAATTCGAATTTGAAATTGATCCAACCCAACCTGAGTTAGGTTGGGTTAGGTAGGATAGTCAGGTTGGGTTAGTTAGTCAAGTTGATAGTCAAGTTGGGTTACATAATCATAATTTCGATTTTTTTTCCTAATTTTGGAAATTCGAATTTGAAATTGATCCAACCCAACCTGAGTTAGGTTGGGTTAGGTTAGATAGTCAGGTTGGGTTAGTTAGTCAAGTTGAAAGTCAAGTTGAGTTACCTATTCATAATTTCGATTTTTTCGTTCATTTTGAAAATTCGAATTTGAAATTGATACAACCCAACCTGAGTTAGTTTAGGTTAGGTTAGATAGTCAGGTTGGGTTAGTTAGTCAGGTTAGGTTGATAGTCAAGTTGGGTTATATGGTCATAATTTCGATTTTTTTAATTTTTTTTCATTCTGAAAATTCGAATTTGAAATTGATCTAACCCAACCTGAGTTAGGTTAGGTTAGGTTAGATAGTCAGGTTGGGTTAGTTAGTCAGGTTAGGTTAGATAGTCAAGTTGGGTTACAAAGTCATAATTTCGATTTTTCAAAAAAAAAATCATTTCAAAAATTCGAATTCGAATTGATCTAACGCAACCTGAGTTAGTTAAGTTAGGTTAGGTTAGGTTAGATAGTCAGGTTGGGTTGGTTAGTCAGGTTAGGTTGATAGTCAAGTTGGGTTACATGATCATAATTTCGATTATTTTTCATAATTTCGGAAATTCGAATTTGAAATTGATCCAACCCAACCTGAGTTAGGTTAGGTTAGGTAGATAGTCAGGTTGGGTTGGTTAGTCAGGTTAGGTTGATAGTCAAGTTGGGTTACATGATCATAATTTCGATTTTTTTTCCTAATTTTGGAAATTCGAATTTGAAATTGATCCAACCCAACCTGAGTTAGTTTAGGTTAGGTTAGATAGTCAGGTTGGGTTAGTTACTCAGGTTAGGTTGATAGTCAAGTTGGGTTATATGGTCATAATTTCGATTTTTTTAATTTTTTTCATTCTGAAAATTTGAATTTGAAATTGATCTAACCCAACCTGAGTAAGGTTAGGTTAGGTTAGGTAGATAGTCAGGTTGGGTTGGTTAGTCAGGTTAGGTTGATAGTCAAGTTGGATTACATATTCATAATTTCGATTTTTTTTTATTTTGAAAATTTGAATTTGAAATTGATCCAACCCAACCTGAGTTAGGTTGGGTTAGGTTAGATAGTCAGCTTGGGTTAGTTAGTCAGGTTAGGTTGATAGTCAAGTTGTGTTACGATGTCATTCTTTCGATTTTTGTAAAAAACATTCATTTCGAAAATTCGAATTTGAAATTGATCTAACCCTACCTGAGTTAGTTAAGTTAGGTTAGGTTAGGTTAGATAGTCAGGTTGGGTTAGATAGTCAGGTTGGGTTAGTTGGTCAGGTTAGGATGATAGTCAAGTTGGGTTATATGGTCATGATTTCGATTTTTTTAATTTTTTTGATTCTGAAAATTCGAATTTGAAATTGATCTAACCCTACCTGGGTTAGTTAAGTTAGGTTAGGTTAGATAGTCAGGTTGGGTTAGTTAGTCAGGTTAGGTTAGATAGTCAAGTTGGGTTACAAAGTCATAATTTCAATTTTTCAAAAAAAAAATCATTTCAAAAATTCGAATTCGAAATTGATCTAACGCAACCTGAGTTAGTTAAGTTAGGTTAGGTTAGGTTAGATAGTCAGGTTGGGTTGGTTAGTCAGGTTAGGTTGATAGTCAAGTTGGGTTACATGATCATAATTTCGATTATTTTTCATAATTTCGGAAATTCGAATTTGAAATTGATCCAACCCAACCTGAGTTATGTTGGGTTAGGTTAGATAGTCAGGTTGGGTTAGTTACTCAGGTTAGGTTGATAGTCAAGTTGGGTTATATGGTCATAATTTCGATTTTTTAAATTTTTTTCATTCTGAAAATTAGAATTTGAAATTGATCTAACCCAACCTGAGTAAGGGTAGGTTAGGTTAGGTAGATAGTCAGGTTGGGTTGGATAGTCAGGTTAGGTTGATAGTTAAGTTGGGTTATATGGTCATGATTTCGATTTTTTTAATTTTTTTGATTCTGAAAATTTGAATTTGAAATTGATCTAACCCAACCTGAGTTAGGTTAGGTTAGGTTAGGTAGATAGTCAGGTTGGGTTGGTTAGTCAGGTTAGGTTGATAGTCAAGTTGGGTAACAAAGTCATTCTTTCGATTTTTGTAAAAAAAATTCATTTCAAAAATTCGAATTCGAAATTGATCTAACGCAACCTGAGTTAGTTAAGTTAGGTTAGGTTAGGTTAGATAGTCAGGTTGGGTTGGTTAGTCAGGTTAGGTTGATAGTCAAGTTGGGTTACATGATCATAATTTCGATTATTTTTCATAATTTCGGAAATTCGAATTTGAAATTGATCCAACCCAACCTGAGTTAGGTTGGGTTAGGTTAGATAGTCAGGTTGGGTTAGTTAGTCAAGTTGATAGTCAAGTTGAGTTACATATTCATAATTTCGATTTTTTTGTTCATTTTGAAAATTCGAATTTGAAATTGATCCAACCCAACCTGAGTTAGTTTAGGTTAGGTTAGATGGTCAGGTTGGGTTAGTTAGTCAGGTTAGGTTGATAGTCAAGTTGGGTTATATGGTCATAATTTCGATTTTTTTAATTTTTTTTCATTCTGAAAATTCGAATTTGAAATTGATCTAACCCAACCTGAGTTAAGTTAGGTTAGGTTAGGTTAGATAGTCAGGTTGGGTTAGTTAGTCAGGTTAGGTTAGATAGTCAAGTTGGGTTACAAAGTGATAATTTCGATTTAAAAAAAAAAAAAATCATTTCAAAAATTCGAATTCGAAATTGATCTAACGCAACCTGAGTTAGTTAAGTTAGGTTAGGTTAGGTTAGATAGTCAGGTTGGGTTGGTTAGTCAGGTTAGGTTGATAGTCAAGTGTGGTTACATAATCATAATTTCGATTTTTTTTCCTAATTTTGGAAATTCGAATTTGAAATTGATCCAACCCAACCCGAGTTAGGTTGGGTTAGGTTAGATAGTCAGGTTGGGTTAGTTAGTCAAGTTGATAGTCAAGTTGAGTTACATATTCATAATTTCGATTTTTTTGTTCATTTTGAAAATTCGAATTTGAAATTGATCCAACCCAACCTGAGTTAGTTTAGGTTAGGTTAGATAGTCAGGTTGGGTTAGTTAGTCAGGTTAGGTTGATAGTCAAGTTGGGTTATATGGTCATAATTTCGATTTTTTTAATTTTTTTTCATTCTGAAAATTCGAATTTGAAATTGATCTAACCCAACCTGAGTTAAGTTAGGTTAGGTTAGGTTAGATAGTCAGGTTGGGTTAGTTAGTCAGGTTAGGTTAGATAGTCAAGTTGGGTTACAAAGTCATTCTTTCGATTATTGTAAGAAAAAATTCATTTCGAAAATTCGAATTTGAAATTGATCTAACACTACCTGAGTTAGTTAAGTTAGGTTAGGTTAGATAGTCAGGTTGGGTTAGATAGTCAGGTTGGGTTAGTTAGTCAGGTTAGGTTGATAGTCAAGTTGGGTTATATGGTCATGATTTCGATTTTTTTAATTTTTTTGATTCTGAAAATTTGAATTTGAAATTGATCTAACCCAACCTGAGTTAGGTTAGGTTAGGTTAGGTAGATAGTCAGGTTGGGTTGGTTAGTCAGGTTAGGTTGATAGTCAAGTTGGGTAACAAAGTCATTCTTTCGATTTTTGTAAAATAAATTCGTTTCGAAAATTCGAATTTGAAATTGATCTAACCCTACCTGGGTTAGTTAAGTTAGGTTAGGTTAGGTTCGATTTTTTTTCCTAATTTTGGAAATTTGAATTTGAAATTGATCCAACCCAACCTGAGTTAGGTTGGGTTAGGTTAGATAGTCAGGTTGGGTTAGTTAATCAAGTTGATAGTCAAGTTGAGTTACATATTCATAATTTCGATTTTTTTGTTCATTATGAAAATTCGAATTTGAAATTGATCCAACCCAACCTGAGTTAGTTTAGGTTAGGTTAGATAGTCAGGTTGGGTTAGTTAGTCAAGTTGATAGTCAAGTTGAGTTACATACTCATAATTTCGATTTTTTTGTTCATTTTGAAAATTCGAATTTGAAATTGATCCATCCCAACCTGAGTTAGTTTAGGTTAGGTTAGATAGTCAGGTTGGGTTAGTTAGTCAGGTTAGGTTGATAGTCAAGTTGGGTTATATGGTCATAATTTCGATTTTTTTTATTTTTTTTATTCTGAAAATTTGAATTTGAAATTGATCTAACCCAACCTGAGTAAGGTTAGGTTAGGTTAGGTAGATAGTCAGGTTGGGTTGGTTAGTCAGGTTAGGTTGATAGTTAAGTTGGGTTACATATTCATAATTTCGATTTTTTTTCCTAATTTTGGAAATTCGAATTTGAAATTGATCCAACCCAACCTGAGTTAGGTTGGGTTAGGTTAGATAGTCAGGTTGGGTTAGTTACTCAGGTTAGGTTGATAGTCAAGTTGGGTTATATGGTCATAATTTCGATTTTTTAAATTTTTTTCATTCTGAAAATTAGAATTTGAAATTGATCTAACCCAACCTGAGTAAGGGTAGGTTAGGTTAGGTAGATAGTCAGGTTGGGTTGGTTAGTCAGGTTAGGTTGACAGTCAAGTTGGGTAACAAAGTCATTCTTTCGATTTTTGTAAAATAAATTCGTTTCGAAAATTCGAATTTGAAATTGATCTAACCCTACCTGGGTTAGTTAAGTTAGGTTAGGTTAGATAGTCAGGTTGGGTTAGTTAGTCAGGTTAGGTTAGATAGTCAAGTTGGGTTACAAAGTCATTCTTTCGATTTTTGTAAAAAAAATTCATTTCGAAAATTCGAATTTGAAATTGATCTAACCCTACCTGAGTTAGTTAAGTTAGGTTAGGTTAGATAGTCAGGTTGGGTTAGTTAGTCAGGTTAGGTTGATAGTCAAGTTGGGTTATATGGTCATAATTTCGATTTTTTTTATTTTTTTCATTTTGGAAATTCGAATTTGAAATTGATCCAACCCAACCTGAGTTAGTTTAGGTAAGGTTAGATAGTCAGGTTGGGTTAGTTAGTCAGGTTAGGTTGATAGTCAAGTTGGGTTATATGGTCATAATTTCGATTTTTTAAATTTTTTTTCATTTTGGAAATTCGAATTTGAAATTGATCCAACCCAACCTGAGTTAGTTTAGGTTAGGTTAGATAGTCAGGTTGGGTTAGTTACTCAGGTTAGGTTGATAGTCAAGTTGGGTTATATAGTCATAATTTCGATTTTTTAAATTTTTTTCATTCTGAAAATTTGAATTTGAAATTGATCTAACCCAACCTGAGTAAGGTTAGGTTAGGTTAGGTAGATAGTCAGGTTGGGTTGGTTAGTCAGGTTAGGTTGATAGTCAAGTTGGGTAACAAAGTCATTCTTTCGATTTTTGTAAAATAAATTCGTTTCGAAAATTCGAATTTGAAATTGATCTAACCCTACCTGGGTTAGTTAAGTTAGGTTAGGTTAGGTTCGATTTTTTTTCCTAATTTTGGAAATTCGAATTTGAAATTGATCCAACCCAACCTGAGTTAGGTTGGGTTAGGTTAGATAGTCAGGTTGGGTTAGTTAGTCAAGTTGATAGTCAAGTTGAGTTACATATTCATAATTTCGATTTTTTTGTTCATTTTGAAAATTCGAATTTGAAATTGATCCAACCCAACCTGAGTTAGTTTAGGTTAGGTTAGATAGTCAGGTTGGGTTAGTTAGTCAAGTTGATAGTCAAGTTGAGTTACATATTCATAATTTCGATTTTTTTGTTCATTTTGAAAATTCGAATTTGAAATTGATCCAACCCAACCTGAGTTAGTTTAGGTTAGGTTAGATAGTCAGGTTGGGTTAGTTAGTCAGGTTAGGTTGATAGTCAAGTTGGGTTATATGGTCATAATTTCGATTTTTTTTATTTTTTTTATTCTGAAAATTTGAATTTGAAATTGATCTAACCCAACCTGAGTAAGGTTAGGTTAGGTTAGGTAGATAGTCAGGTTGGGTTGGTTAGTCAGGTTAGGTTGATAGTCAAGTTGGGTTACATTTTCATAATTTCGATTTTTTTTCCTAATTTTGGAAATTCGAATTTGAAATTGATCCAACCCAACCTGAGTTAGGTTGGGTTAGGTTAGATAGTCAGGTTGGGTTAGTTACTCAGGTTAGGTTGATAGTCAAGTTGGGTTATATGGTCATAATTTCGATTTTTTAAATTTTTTTCATTCTGAAAATTAGAATTTGAAATTGATCTAACCCAACCTGAGTTAGTTTAGGTTAGGTTAGATAGTCAGGTTGGGTTAGTTACTCAGGTTAGGTTGATAGTCAAGTTGGGTTATATGGTCATAATTTCGATTTTTTAAATTTTTTTCATTCTGAAAATTAGAATTTGAAATTGATCTAACCCAACCTGAGTAAGGGTAGGTTAGGTTAGGTAGATAGTCAGGTTGGGTTGGTTAGTCAGGTTAGGTTGATAGTCAAGTTGGGTTATATGGTCATGATTTCAATTTTTTTAATTTTTTTGATTCTGAAAATTTGAATTTGAAATTGATCTAACCCAACCTGAGTTAGGTTAGGTTAGGTTAGGTAGATAGTCAGGTTGGGTTGGTTAGTCAGGTTAGGTTGATAGTCAAGTTGGGTAACAAAGTCATTCTTTCGATTTTTGTAAAAAAAATTCATTTCAAAAATTCGAATTCGAAATTGATCTAACGCAACCTGAGTTAGTTAAGTTAGGTTAGGTTAGGTTAGATAGTCAGGTTGGGTTGGTTAGTCAGGTTAGGTTGATAGTCAAGTGTGGTTACATAATCATAATTTCGATTTTTTTTCCTAATTTTGGAAATTCGAATTTGAAATTGATCCAACCCAACCTGAGTTAGGTTGGGTTAGGTTAGATAGTCAGGTTGGGTTAGTTAGTCAGGTTAGGTTGATAGTCAAGTTGGGTTATATGGTCATAATTTCGATTTTTTTAATTTTTTTTATTCTGAAAATTTGAATTTGAAATTGATCTAACCCAACCTGAGTAAGGTTAGGTTAGGTTAGGTAGATAGTCAGGTTGGGTTGGTTAGTCAGGTTAGGTTGATAGTCAAGTTGGGTTACATATTCATAATTTCGATTTTTTTTTATTTTGAAAATTTGAATTTGAAATTGATCCAACCCAACCTGAGTTAGGTTGGGTTAGGTTAGATAGTCAGCTTGGGTTAGTTAGTCAGGTTAGGTTGATAGTCAAGTTGTGTTACGATGTCATTCTTTCGATTTTTGTAAAAAACATTCAATTCGAAAATTCGAATTTGAAATTGATCTAACCCTACCTGAGTTAGTTAAGTTAGGTTAGGTTAGATAGTCAGGTTGGGTTAGTTAGTCAGGTTAGGTTAGAGAGTCAAGTTGGGTTACAAAGTCATAATTTCGATTTTTCAAAAAAAAATCATTTCAAAAATTCGAATTCGAAATTGATCTAACCCAACCTGAGTTAGTTAAGTTAGGTTAGGTTAGGTTAGATAGTCAGGTTGGGTTAGATAGTCAGGTTGGGTTAGTTAGTCAGGTTAGGTTGATAGTCAAGTTGGGTTATATGGTCATGATTTCGATTTTTTTAATTTTTTTGATTCTGAAAATTTGAATTTGAAATTGATCTAACCCAACCTGAGTTAGTTTAGGTTAGGTTAGGTAGATAGTCAGGTTGGGTTGGTTAGTCAAGTTAGGTTGACAGTCAAGTTGGGTAACAAAGTCATTCTTTCGATTTTTGTAAAATAAATTCGTTTCGAAAATTCGAATTTGAAATTGATCTAACCCTACCTGGGTTAGTTAAGTTAGGTTAGGTTAGATAGTCAGGTTGGGTTAGTTAGTCAGGTTAGGTTAGATAGTCAAGTTGGGTTACAAAGTCATAATTTCAATTTTTCAAAAAAAAAATCATTTCAAAAATTCGAATTCGAAATTGATCTAACGCAACCTGAGTTAGTTAAGTTAGGTTATGTTAGGTTAGATAGTCAGGTTGGGTTGGTTAGTCAGGTTAGGTTGATAGTCAAGTTGGGTTACATGATCATAATTTCGATTATTTTTCATAATTTCGGAAATTCGAATTTGAAATTGATCCAACCCAACCTGAGTTAGGTTGGGTTAGGTAAGATAGTCAGGTTGGGTTAGTTAGTCAAGTTGGGTTACAAAGTCATAATTTCGATTTTTCAAAAAAAAAATCATTTCAAAAATTCGAATTCGAAATTGATCTAACCCAACCTGAGTTAGTTAAGTTAGGTTAGGTTAGGTTAGATAGTCAGGTTGGGTTAGTTAGTCAGGTTAGGTTGATAGTCAAGTTGGGTTATATGGTCATAATTTCGATTTTTTTTATTTTTTTCATTTTGGAAATTCGAATTCGAAATTGATCTAACCCAACCTGAGTTAGTTAAGTTAGGTTAGGTTAGGTTAGATAGTCAGGTTGGGTTAGTTAGTCAGGTTAGGTTGATAGTCAAGTTGGGTTATATGGTCATGATTTCGATTTTTTTAATTTTTTTGATTCTGAAAATTTGAATTTGAAATTGATCTAACCCAACCTGAGTTAGGTTAGGTTAGGTTAGGTAGATAGTCAGGTTGGGTTGGTTAGTCAGGTTAGGTTGATAGTCAAGTTGGGTAACAAAGTCATTCTTTCGATTTTTGTAAAAAAAATTCATTTCAAAAATTCGAATTCGAAATTGATCTAACGCAACCTGAGTTAGTTAAGTTAGGTAAGGTTAGGTTAGATAGTCAGGTTGGGTTGGTTAGTCAGGTTAGGTTGATAGTCGAGTGTGGTTACATAATCATAATTTCGATTTTTTTTCCTAATTTTGGAAATTCGAATTTGAAATTGATCCAACCCAACCTGAGTTAGGTTGGGTTAGGTTAGATAGTCAGGTTGGGTTAGTTAGTCAAGTTGATAGTCAAGTTGAGTTACATATTCATAATTTCCATTTTTTTGTTCATTTTGAAAATTCGAATTTGAAATTGATCCAACCCAACCTGAGTTAGTTTAGGTTAGGTTAGATAGTCAGGTTGGGTTAGTTAGTCAGGTTAGGTTGATAGTCAAGTTGGGTTATATGGTCATAATTTCGATTTTTTTTATTTTTTTTATTCTGAAAATTTGAATTTGAAATTGATCTAACCCAACCTGAGTAAGGTTAGGTTAGGTTAGGTAGATAGTCAGGTTGGGTTGGTTAGTCAGGTTAGGTTGATAGTCAAGTTGGGTTACATATTCATAATTTCGATTTTTTTTTATTTTGAAAATTTGAATTTGAAATTGATCCAACCCAACCTGAGTTAGGTTGGGTTAGGTTAGATAGTCAGCTTGGGTTAGTTAGTCAGGTTAGGTTGATAGTCAAGTTGTGTTACGATGTCATTCTTTCGATTTTTGTAAAAAAAATTCATTTCGAAAATTCGAATTTGAAATTGATCTAACCCTACCTGAGTTAGTTAAGTTAGGTTAGGTTAGATAGTCAGGTTGGGTTAGTTAGTCAGGTTAGGTTAGATAGTCAAGTTGGGTTACAAAGTGATAATTTCGATTTAAAAAAAAAAAAAATCATTTCAAAATTTCGAATTCGAAATTGATCTAACGCAACCTGAGTTAGTTAAGTTAGGTTAGGTTAGGTTAGATAGTCAGGTTGGGTTGGTTAGTCAGGTTAGGTTGATAGTCAAGTGTGGTTACATAATCATAATTTCGATTTTTTTTCCTAATTTTGGAAATTCGAATTTGAAATTGATCCAACCCAACCTGAGTTAGGTTGGGTTAGGTTAGATAGTCAGGTTGGGTTAGTTAGTCAAGTTGATAGTCAAGTTGAGTTACATATTCATAATTTCGATTTTTTTGTTCATTTTGAAAATTCGAATTTGAAATTGATCCAACCCAACCTGAGTTAGTTTAGGTTAGGTTAGATAGTCAGGTTGGGTTAGTTAGTCAGGTTAGGTTGATAGTCAAGTTGGGTTATATGGTCATAATTTCGATTTTTTTTATTTTTTTTATTCTGAAAATTTGAATTTGAAATTGATCTAACCCAACCTGAGTAAGGTTAGGTTAGGTTAGGTAGATAGTCAGGTTGGGTTGGTTAGTCAGGTTAGGTTGATAGTCAAGTTGGGTTACATATTCAAAATTTCGATTTTTTTTTATTTTGAAAATTTGAATTTGAAATTGATCCAACCCAACCTGAGTTAGGTTGGGTTAGGTTAGATAGTCAGCTTGGGTTAGTTAGTCAGGTTAGGTTAGAGAGTCAAGTTGGGTTACAAAGTCATAATTTCGATTTTTCAAAAAAAAAATCATTTCAAAAATTCGAATTCGAAATTGATCTAACCCAACCTGAGTTAGTTAAGTTAGGTTAGGTTAGGTTAGATAGTCAGGTTGGGTTAGTTAGTCAGGTTAGGTTGATAGTCAAGTTGGGTTATATGGTCATGATTTCGATTTTTTTACTTTTTTTGATTCTGAAAATTTGAATTTGAAATTGATCTAACCCAACCTGAGTTAGTTTAGGTTAGGTTAGGTAGATAGTCAGGTTGGGTTGGTTAGTCAAGTTAGGTTGACAGTCAAGTTGGGTAACAAAGTCATTCTTTCGATTTTTGTAAAATAAATTCGTTTCGAAAATTCGAATTTGAAATTGATCTAACCCTACCTGGGTTAGTTAAGTTAGGTTAGGTTAGATAGTCAGGTTGGGTTAGTTAGTCAGGTTAGGTTAGATAGTCAAGTTGGGTTACAAAGTCATAATTTCAATTTTTCAAAAAAAAAATCATTTCAAAAATTCGAATTCGAAATTGATCTAACGCAACCTGAGTTAGTTAAGTTAGGTTATGTTAGGTTAGATAGTCAGGTTGGGTTGGTTAGTCAGGTTAGGTTGATAGTCAAGTTGGGTTACATGATCATAATTTCGATTATTTTTCATAATTTCGGAAATTCGAATTTGAAATTGATCCAACCCAACCTGAGTTAGGTTGGGTTAGGTAGGATAGTCAGGTTGGGTTAGTTAGTCAAGTTGATAGTCAAGTTGGGTTACATAATCATAATTTCGATTTTTTTTCCTAATTTTGGAAATTCGAATTTGAAATTGATCCAACCCAACCTGAGTTAGGTTGGGTTAGGTTAGATAGTCAGGTTGGGTTAGTTAGTCAAGTTGAAAGTCAAGTTGAGTTACCTATTCATAATTTCGATTTTTTCGTTCATTTTGAAAATTCGAATTTGAAATTGATACAACCCAACCTGAGTTAGTTTAGGTTAGGTTAGATAGTCAGGTTGGGTTAGTTAGTCAGGTTAGGTTGATAGTCAAGTTGGGTTATATGGTCATAATTTCGATTTTTTTAATTTTTTTTCATTCTGAAAATTCGAATTTGAAATTGATCTAACCCAACCTGAGTTAGGTTAGGTTAGGTTAGATAGTCAGGTTGGGTTAGTTAGTCAGGTTAGGTTAGATAGTCAAGTTGGGTTACAAAGTCATAATTTCGATTTTTCAAAAAAAAAATCATTTCAAAAATTCGAATTCGAATTGATCTAACGCAACCTGAGTTAGTTAAGTTAGGTTAGGTTAGGTTAGATAGTCAGGTTGGGTTGGTTAGTCAGGTTAGGTTGATAGTCAAGTTGGGTTACATGATCATAATTTCGATTATTTTTCATAATTTCGGAAATTCGAATTTGAAATTGATCCAACCCAACCTGAGTTAGGTTAGGTTAGGTAGATAGTCAGGTTGGGTTGGTTAGTCAGGTTAGGTTGATAGTCAAGTTGGGTTACATGATCATAATTTCGATTTTTTTTCCTAATTTTGGAAATTCGAATTTGAAATTGATCCAACCCAACCTGAGTTAGTTTAGGTTAGGTTAGATAGTCAGGTTGGGTTAGTTACTCAGGTTAGGTTGATAGTCAAGTTGGGTTATATGGTCATAATTTCGATTTTTTAAATTTTTTTCATTCTGAAAATTTGAATTTGAAATTGATCTAACCCAACCTGAGTAAGGTTAGGTTAGGTTAGGTAGATAGTCAGGTTGGGTTGGTTAGTCAGGTTAGGTTGATAGTCAAGTTGGGTTACATATTCATAATTTCGATTTTTTTTTAATTTGAAAATTCGAATTTGAAATTGATCCAACCCAACCTGAGTTAGGTTGGGTTAGGTTAGATAGTCAGATTGGGTTAGTTAGTCAGGTTAGGTTGATAGTCAAGTTGGGTTATATGGTCATGATTTCGATTTTTTTAATTTTTTTGATTCTGAAAATTTGAATTTGAAATTGATCTAACCCAACCTGAGTAAGGTTAGGTTAGGTTAGGTAGATAAACAGGTTGGGTTGGTTAGTCAGGTTAGGTTGATAGTCAAGTTGGGTAACAAAGTCATTCTTTCGATTTTTGTAAAAAAAATTCATTTCGAAAATTCGAATTTGAAATTGATCTAACCCTACCTGAGTTAGTTAAGTTAGGTTAGGTTAGATAGTCAGGTTGGGTTAGTTAGTCAGGTTAGGTTAGATAGTCAAGTTGGGTTACAAAGTCATTCTTTCGATTAATGTAAGAAAAAATTCATTTCGAAAATTCGAATTTGAAATTGATCTAACCCTACCTGAGTTAGTTAAGTTAGGTTAGGTTAGATAGTCAGGTTGGGTTAGTTAGTCAGGTTAGGTTAGAGAGTCAAGTTGGGTTACAAAGTCATAATTTCGATTTTTCAAAAAAAAAATCATTCCAAAAATTCGAATTCGAAATTGATCTAACCCAACCTGAGTTAGTTAAGTTAGGTTAGGTTAGGTTAGATAGTCAGGTTGGGTTAGTTAGTCAGGTTAGGTTGATAGTCAAGTTGGGTTATATGGTCATAATTTCGATTTTTCTTATTTTTTTCATTTTGGAAATTCGAATTTGAAATTGATCCAACCCAACCTGAGTTAGTTTAGGTAAGGTTAGATAGTCAGGTTGGGTTAGTTAGTCAGGTTAGGTTGATAGTCAAGTTGGGTTACATATTCATAATTTCGATTTTTTTTTATTTTGAAAATTTGAATTTGAAATTGATCCAACCCAACCTGAGTTAGGTTGGGTTAGGTTAGATAGTCAGCTTGGGTTAGTTAGTCAGGTTAGGTTGATAGTCAAGTTGTGTTACGATGTCATTCTTTCGATTTTTGTAAAAAAAATTCATTTCGAAAATTCGAATTTGAAATTGATCTAACCCTACCTGAGTTAGTTAAGTTAGGTTAGGTTAGATAGTCAGGTTGGGTTAGTTAGTCAGGTTAGGTTAGATAGTCAAGTTGGGTTACAAAGTGATAATTTCGATTTAAAAAAAAAAAAAATCATTTCAAAATTTCGAATTCGAAATTGATCTAACGCAACCTGAGTTAGTTAAGTTAGGTTAGGTTAGGTTAGATAGTCAGGTTGGGTTGGTTAGTCAGGTTAGGTTGATAGTCAAGTGTGGTTACATAATCATAATTTCGATTTTTTTTCCTAATTTTGGAAATTCGAATTTGAAATTGATCCAACCCAACCTGAGTTAGGTTGGGTTAGGTTAGATAGTCAGGTTGGGTTAGTTAGTCAAGTTGATAGTCAAGTTGAGTTACATATTCATAATTTCGATTTTTTTGTTCATTTTGAAAATTCGAATTTGAAATTGATCCAACCCAACCTGAGTTAGTTTAGGTTAGGTTAGATAGTCAGGTTGGGTTAGTTAGTCAGGTTAGGTTGATAGTCAAGTTGGGTTATATGGTCATAATTTCGATTTTTTTTATTTTTTTTATTCTGAAAATTTGAATTTGAAATTGATCTAACCCAACCTGAGTAAGGTTAGGTTAGGTTAGGTAGATAGTCAGGTTGGGTTGGTTAGTCAGGTTAGGTTGATAGTCAAGTTGGGTTACATATTCAAAATTTCGATTTTTTTTTATTTTGAAAATTTGAATTTGAAATTGATCCAACCCAACCTGAGTTAGGTTGGGTTAGGTTAGATAGTCAGCTTGGGTTAGTTAGTCAGGTTAGGTTAGAGAGTCAAGTTGGGTTACAAAGTCATAATTTCGATTTTTCAAAAAAAAAATCATTTCAAAAATTCGAATTCGAAATTGATCTAACCCAACCTGAGTTAGTTAAGTTAGGTTAGGTTAGGTTAGATAGTCAGGTTGGGTTAGTTAGTCAGGTTAGGTTGATAGTCAAGTTGGGTTATATGGTCATGATTTCGATTTTTTTACTTTTTTTGATTCTGAAAATTTGAATTTGAAATTGATCTAACCCAACCTGAGTTAGTTTAGGTTAGGTTAGGTAGATAGTCAGGTTGGGTTGGTTAGTCAAGTTAGGTTGACAGTCAAGTTGGGTAACAAAGTCATTCTTTCGATTTTTGTAAAATAAATTCGTTTCGAAAATTCGAATTTGAAATTGATCTAACCCTACCTGGGTTAGTTAAGTTAGGTTAGGTTAGATAGTCAGGTTGGGTTAGTTAGTCAGGTTAGGTTAGATAGTCAAGTTGGGTTACAAAGTCATAATTTCAATTTTTCAAAAAAAAAATCATTTCAAAAATTCGAATTCGAAATTGATCTAACGCAACCTGAGTTAGTTAAGTTAGGTTATGTTAGGTTAGATAGTCAGGTTGGGTTGGTTAGTCAGGTTAGGTTGATAGTCAAGTTGGGTTACATGATCATAATTTCGATTATTTTTCATAATTTCGGAAATTCGAATTTGAAATTGATCCAACCCAACCTGAGTTAGGTTGGGTTAGGTAGGATAGTCAGGTTGGGTTAGTTAGTCAAGTTGATAGTCAAGTTGGGTTACATAATCATAATTTCGATTTTTTTTCCTAATTTTGGAAATTCGAATTTGAAATTGATCCAACCCAACCTGAGTTAGGTTGGGTTAGGTTAGATAGTCAGGTTGGGTTAGTTAGTCAAGTTGAAAGTCAAGTTGAGTTACCTATTCATAATTTCGATTTTTTCGTTCATTTTGAAAATTCGAATTTGAAATTGATACAACCCAACCTGAGTTAGTTTAGGTTAGGTTAGATAGTCAGGTTGGGTTAGTTAGTCAGGTTAGGTTGATAGTCAAGTTGGGTTATATGGTCATAATTTCGATTTTTTTAATTTTTTTTCATTCTGAAAATTCGAATTTGAAATTGATCTAACCCAACCTGAGTTAGGTTAGGTTAGGTTAGATAGTCAGGTTGGGTTAGTTAGTCAGGTTAGGTTAGATAGTCAAGTTGGGTTACAAAGTCATAATTTCGATTTTTCAAAAAAAAAATCATTTCAAAAATTCGAATTCGAATTGATCTAACGCAACCTGAGTTAGTTAAGTTAGGTTAGGTTAGGTTAGATAGTCAGGTTGGGTTGGTTAGTCAGGTTAGGTTGATAGTCAAGTTGGGTTACATGATCATAATTTCGATTATTTTTCATAATTTCGGAAATTCGAATTTGAAATTGATCCAACCCAACCTGAGTTAGGTTAGGTTAGGTAGATAGTCAGGTTGGGTTGGTTAGTCAGGTTAGGTTGATAGTCAAGTTGGGTTACATGATCATAATTTCGATTTTTTTTCCTAATTTTGGAAATTCGAATTTGAAATTGATCCAACCCAACCTGAGTTAGTTTAGGTTAGGTTAGATAGTCAGGTTGGGTTAGTTACTCAGGTTAGGTTGATAGTCAAGTTGGGTTATATGGTCATAATTTCGATTTTTTAAATTTTTTTCATTCTGAAAATTTGAATTTGAAATTGATCTAACCCAACCTGAGTAAGGTTAGGTTAGGTTAGGTAGATAGTCAGGTTGGGTTGGTTAGTCAGGTTAGGTTGATAGTCAAGTTGGGTTACATATTCATAATTTCGATTTTTTTTTAATTTGAAAATTCGAATTTGAAATTGATCCAACCCAACCTGAGTTAGGTTGGGTTAGGTTAGATAGTCAGATTGGGTTAGTTAGTCAGGTTAGGTTGATAGTCAAGTTGGGTTATATGGTCATGATTTCGATTTTTTTAATTTTTTTGATTCTGAAAATTTGAATTTGAAATTGATCTAACCCAACCTGAGTAAGGTTAGGTTAGGTTAGGTAGATAAACAGGTTGGGTTGGTTAGTCAGGTTAGGTTGATAGTCAAGTTGGGTAACAAAGTCATTCTTTCGATTTTTGTAAAAAAAATTCATTTCGAAAATTCGAATTTGAAATTGATCTAACCCTACCTGAGTTAGTTAAGTTAGGTTAGGTTAGATAGTCAGGTTGGGTTAGTTAGTCAGGTTAGGTTAGATAGTCAAGTTGGGTTACAAAGTCATTCTTTCGATTAATGTAAGAAAAAATTCATTTCGAAAATTCGAATTTGAAATTGATCTAACCCTACCTGAGTTAGTTAAGTTAGGTTAGGTTAGATAGTCAGGTTGGGTTAGTTAGTCAGGTTAGGTTAGAGAGTCAAGTTGGGTTACAAAGTCATAATTTCGATTTTTCAAAAAAAAAATCATTCCAAAAATTCGAATTCGAAATTGATCTAACCCAACCTGAGTTAGTTAAGTTAGGTTAGGTTAGGTTAGATAGTCAGGTTGGGTTAGTTAGTCAGGTTAGGTTGATAGTCAAGTTGGGTTATATGGTCATAATTTCGATTTTTCTTATTTTTTTCATTTTGGAAATTCGAATTTGAAATTGATCCAACCCAACCTGAGTTAGTTTAGGTAAGGTTAGATAGTCAGGTTGGGTTAGTTAGTCAGGTTAGGTTGATAGTCAAGTTGGGTTATATGGTCATAATTTCGATTTTTTAAATTTTTTTTCATTTTGGAAATTCGAATTTGAAATTGATCCAACCCAACCTGAGTTAGTTTAGGTTAGGTTAGATAGTCAGGTTGGGTTAGTTACTCAGGTTAGGTTGATAGTCAAGTTGGGTTATATAGTCATAATTTCGATTTTTTAAATTTTTTTCATTCTGAAAATTTGAATTTGAAATTGATCTAACCCAACCTGAGTAAGGTTAGGTTAGGTTAGGTAGATAGTCAGGTTGGGTTGGTTAGTCAGGTTAGGTTGATAGTCAAGTTGGATTACATATTCATAATTTCGATTTTTTTTTATTTTGAAAATTTGAATTTGAAATTGATCCAACCCAACCTGAGTTAGGTTGGGTTAGGTTAGATAGTCAGCTTGGGTTAGTTAGTCAGGTTAGGTTGATAGTCAAGTTGTGTTACGATGTCATTCTTTCGATTTTTGTAAAAAACATTCATTTCGAAAATTCGAATTTGAAATTGATCTAACCCTACCTGAGTTAGTTAAGTTAGGTTAGGTTAGGTTAGATAGTCAGGTTGGGTTAGATAGTCAGGTTGGGTTAGTTGGTCAGGTTAGGATGATAGTCAAGTTGGGTTATATGGTCATGATTTCGATTTTTTTAATTTTTTTGATTCTGAAATTTCGAATTTGAAATTGATCTAACCCTACCTGGGTTAGTTAAGTTAGGTTAGGTTAGATAGTCAGGTTGGGTTAGTTAGTCAGGTTAGGTTAGATAGTCAAGTTGGGTTACAAAGTCATAATTTCAATTTTTCAAAAAAAAAATCATTTCAAAAATTCGAATTCGAAATTGATCTAACGCAACCTGAGTTAGTTAAGTTAGGTTAGGTTAGGTTAGATAGTCAGGTTGGGTTGGTTAGTCAGGTTAGGTTGATAGTCAAGTTGGGTTACATGATCATAATTTCGATTATTTTTCATAATTTCGGAAATTCGAATTTGAAATTGATCCAACCCAACCTGAGTTATGTTGGGTTAGGTTAGATAGTCAGGTTGGGTTAGTTACTCAGGTTAGGTTGATAGTCAAGTTGGGTTATATGGTCATAATTTCGATTTTTTAAATTTTTTTCATTCTGAAAATTAGAATTTGAAATTGATCTAACCCAACCTGAGTAAGGGTAGGTTAGGTTAGGTAGATAGTCAGGTTGGGTTGGATAGTCAGGTTAGGTTGATAGTTAAGTTGGGTTATATGGTCATGATTTCGATTTTTTTAATTTTTTTGATTCTGAAAATTTGAATTTGAAATTGATCTAACCCAACCTGAGTTAGGTTAGGTTAGGTTAGGTAGATAGTCAGGTTGGGTTGGTTAGTCAGGTTAGGTTGATAGTCAAGTTGGGTAACAAAGTCATTCTTTCGATTTTTGTAAAAAAAATTCATTTCAAAAATTCGAATTCGAAATTGATCTAACGCAACCTGAGTTAGTTAAGTTAGGTTAGGTTAGGTTAGATAGTCAGGTTGGGTTGGTTAGTCAGGTTAGGTTGATAGTCAAGTTGGGTTACATGATCATAATTTCGATTATTTTTCATAATTTCGGAAATTCGAATTTGAAATTGATCCAACCCAACCTGAGTTAGGTTGGGTTAGGTTAGATAGTCAGGTTGGGTTAGTTAGTCAAGTTGATAGTCAAGTTGAGTTACATATTCATAATTTCGATTTTTTTGTTCATTTTGAAAATTCGAATTTGAAATTGATCCAACCCAACCTGAGTTAGTTTAGGTTAGGTTAGATGGTCAGGTTGGGTTAGTTAGTCAGGTTAGGTTGATAGTCAAGTTGGGTTATATGGTCATAATTTCGATTTTTTTAATTTTTTTTCATTCTGAAAATTCGAATTTGAAATTGATCTAACCCAACCTGAGTTAAGTTAGGTTAGGTTAGGTTAGATAGTCAGGTTGGGTTAGTTAGTCAGGTTAGGTTAGATAGTCAAGTTGGGTTACAAAGTGATAATTTCGATTTAAAAAAAAAAAAAATCATTTCAAAAATTCGAATTCGAAATTGATCTAACGCAACCTGAGTTAGTTAAGTTAGGTTAGGTTAGGTTAGATAGTCAGGTTGGGTTGGTTAGTCAGGTTAGGTTGATAGTCAAGTGTGGTTACATAATCATAATTTCGATTTTTTTTCCTAATTTTGGAAATTCGAATTTGAAATTGATCCAACCCAACCCGAGTTAGGTTGGGTTAGGTTAGATAGTCAGGTTGGGTTAGTTAGTCAAGTTGATAGTCAAGTTGAGTTACATATTCATAATTTCGATTTTTTTGTTCATTTTGAAAATTCGAATTTGAAATTGATCCAACCCAACCTGAGTTAGTTTAGGTTAGGTTAGATAGTCAGGTTGGGTTAGTTAGTCAGGTTAGGTTGATAGTCAAGTTGGGTTATATGGTCATAATTTCGATTTTTTTAATTTTTTTTCATTCTGAAAATTCGAATTTGAAATTGATCTAACCCAACCTGAGTTAAGTTAGGTTAGGTTAGGTTAGATAGTCAGGTTGGGTTAGTTAGTCAGGTTAGGTTAGATAGTCAAGTTGGGTTACAAAGTCATTCTTTCGATTATTGTAAGAAAAAATTCATTTCGAAAATTCGAATTTGAAATTGATCTAACACTACCTGAGTTAGTTAAGTTAGGTTAGGTTAGATAGTCAGGTTGGGTTAGATAGTCAGGTTGGGTTAGTTAGTCAGGTTAGGTTGATAGTCAAGTTGGGTTATATGGTCATGATTTCGATTTTTTTAATTTTTTTGATTCTGAAAATTTGAATTTGAAATTGATCTAACCCAACCTGAGTTAGGTTAGGTTAGGTTAGGTAGATAGTCAGGTTGGGTTGGTTAGTCAGGTTAGGTTGATAGTCAAGTTGGGTAACAAAGTCATTCTTTCGATTTTTGTAAAATAAATTCGTTTCGAAAATTCGAATTTGAAATTGATCTAACCCTACCTGGGTTAGTTAAGTTAGGTTAGGTTAGGTTCGATTTTTTTTCCTAATTTTGGAAATTTGAATTTGAAATTGATCCAACCCAACCTGAGTTAGGTTGGGTTAGGTTAGATAGTCAGGTTGGGTTAGTTAATCAAGTTGATAGTCAAGTTGAGTTACATATTCATAATTTCGATTTTTTTGTTCATTATAAAAATTCGAATTTGAAATTGATCCAACCCAACCTGAGTTAGTTTAGGTTAGGTTAGATAGTCAGGTTGGGTTAGTTAGTCAAGTTGATAGTCAAGTTGAGTTACATACTCATAATTTCGATTTTTTTGTTCATTTTGAAAATTCGAATTTGAAATTGATCCAACCCAACCTGAGTTAGTTTAGGTTAGGTTAGATAGTCAGGTTGGGTTAGTTAGTCAGGTTAGGTTGATAGTCAAGTTGGGTTATATGGTCATAATTTCGATTTTTTTTATTTTTTTTATTCTGAAAATTTGAATTTGAAATTGATCTAACCCAACCTGAGTAAGGTTAGGTTAGGTTAGGTAGATAGTCAGGTTGGGTTGGTTAGTCAGGTTAGGTTGATAGTTAAGTTGGGTTACATATTCATAATTTCGATTTTTTTTCCTAATTTTGGAAATTCGAATTTGAAATTGATCCAACCCAACCTGAGTTAGGTTGGGTTAGGTTAGATAGTCAGGTTGGGTTAGTTACTCAGGTTAGGTTGATAGTCAAGTTGGGTTATATGGTCATAATTTCGATTTTTTAAATTTTTTTCATTCTGAAAATTAGAATTTGAAATTGATCTAACCCAACCTGAGTAAGGGTAGGTTAGGTTAGGTAGATAGTCAGGTTGGGTTGGTTAGTCAGGTTAGGTTGACAGTCAAGTTGGGTAACAAAGTCATTCTTTCGATTTTTGTAAAATAAATTCGTTTCGAAAATTCGAATTTGAAATTGATCTAACCCTACCTGGGTTAGTTAAGTTAGGTTAGGTTAGATAGTCAGGTTGGGTTAGTTAGTCAGGTTAGGTTAGATAGTCAAGTTGGGTTACAAAGTCATTCTTTCGATTTTTGTAAAAAAAAATCATTTCGAAAATTCGAATTTGAAATTGATCTAACCCTACCTGAGTTAGTTAAGTTAGGTTAGGTTAGATAGTCAGGTTGGGTTAGTTAGTCAGGTTAGGTTGATAGTCAAGTTGGGTTATATGGTCATAATTTCGATTTTTTTTATTTTTTTCATTTTGGAAATTCGAATTTGAAATTGATCCAACCCAACCTGAGTTAGTTTAGGTAAGGTTAGATAGTCAGGTTGGGTTAGTTAGTCAGGTTAGGTTGATAGTCAAGTTGGGTTATATGGTCATAATTTCGATTTTTTAAATTTTTTTTCATTTTGGAAATTCGAATTTGAAATTGATCCAACCCAACCTGAGTTAGTTTAGGTTAGGTTAGATAGTCAGGTTGGGTTAGTTACTCAGGTTAGGTTGATAGTCAAGTTGGGTTATATAGTCATAATTTCGATTTTTTAAATTTTTTTCATTCTGAAAATTTGAATTTGAAATTGATCTAACCCAACCTGAGTAAGGTTAGGTTAGGTTAGGTAGATAGTCAGGTTGGGTTGGTTAGTCAGGTTAGGTTGATAGTCAAGTTGGGTAACAAAGTCATTCTTTCGATTTTTGTAAAATAAATTCGTTTCGAAAATTCGAATTTGAAATTGATCTAACCCTACCTGGGTTAGTTAAGTTAGGTTAGGTTAGGTTCGATTTTTTTTCCTAATTTTGGAAATTCGAATTTGAAATTGATCCAACCCAACCTGAGTTAGGTTGGGTTAGGTTAGATAGTCAGGTTGGGTTAGTTAGTCAAGTTGATAGTCAAGTTGAGTTACATATTCATAATTTCGATTTTTTTGTTCATTTTGAAAATTCGAATTTGAAATTGATCCAACCCAACCTGAGTTAGTTTAGGTTAGGTTAGATAGTCAGGTTGGGTTAGTTAGTCAAGTTGATAGTCAAGTTGAGTTACATATTCATAATTTCGATTTTTTTGTTCATTTTGAAAATTCGAATTTGAAATTGATCCAACCCAACCTGAGTTAGTTTAGGTTAGGTTAGATAGTCAGGTTGGGTTAGTTAGTCAGGTTAGGTTGATAGTCAAGTTGGGTTATATGGTCATAATTTCGATTTTTTTTATTTTTTTTATTCTGAAAATTTGAATTTGAAATTGATCTAACCCAACCTGAGTAAGGTTAGGTTAGGTTAGGTAGATAGTCAGGTTGGGTTGGTTAGTCAGGTTAGGTTGATAGTCAAGTTGGGTTACATTTTCATAATTTCGATTTTTTTTCCTAATTTTGGAAATTCGAATTTGAAATTGATCCAACCCAACCTGAGTTAGGTTGGGTTAGGTTAGATAGTCAGGTTGGGTTAGTTACTCAGGTTAGGTTGATAGTCAAGTTGGGTTATATGGTCATAATTTCGATTTTTTAAATTTTTTTCATTCTGAAAATTAGAATTTGAAATTGATCTAACCCAACCTGAGTTAGTTTAGGTTAGGTTAGATAGTCAGGTTGGGTTAGTTACTCAGGTTAGGTTGATAGTCAAGTTGGGTTATATGGTCATAATTTCGATTTTTTAAATTTTTTTCATTCTGAAAATTAGAATTTGAAATTGATCTAACCCAACCTGAGTAAGGGTAGGTTAGGTTAGGTAGATAGTCAGGTTGGGTTGGTTAGTCAGGTTAGGTTGATAGTCAAGTTGGGTTATATGGTCATGATTTCAATTTTTTTAATTTTTTTGATTCTGAAAATTTGAATTTGAAATTGATCTAACCCAACCTGAGTTAGGTTAGGTTAGGTTAGGTAGATAGTCAGGTTGGGTTGGTTAGTCAGGTTAGGTTGATAGTCAAGTTGGGTAACAAAGTCATTCTTTCGATTTTTGTAAAAAAAATTCATTTCAAAAATTCGAATTCGAAATTGATCTAACGCAACCTGAGTTAGTTAAGTTAGGTTAGGTTAGGTTAGATAGTCAGGTTGGGTTGGTTAGTCAGGTTAGGTTGATAGTCAAGTGTGGTTACATAATCATAATTTCGATTTTTTTTCCTAATTTTGGAAATTCGAATTTGAAATTGATCCAACCCAACCTGAGTTAGGTTGGGTTAGGTTAGATAGTCAGGTTGGGTTAGTTAGTCAGGTTAGGTTGATAGTCAAGTTGGGTTATATGGTCATAATTTCGATTTTTTTAATTTTTTTTATTCTGAAAATTTGAATTTGAAATTGATCTAACCCAACCTGAGTAAGGTTAGGTTAGGTTAGGTAGATAGTCAGGTTGGGTTGGTTAGTCAGGTTAGGTTGATAGTCAAGTTGGGTTACATATTCATAATTTCGATTTTTTTTTATTTTGAAAATTTGAATTTGAAATTGATCCAACCCAACCTGAGTTAGGTTGGGTTAGGTTAGATAGTCAGCTTGGGTTAGTTAGTCAGGTTAGGTTGATAGTCAAGTTGTGTTACGATGTCATTCTTTCGATTTTTGTAAAAAACATTCAATTCGAAAATTCGAATTTGAAATTGATCTAACCCTACCTGAGTTAGTTAAGTTAGGTTAGGTTAGATAGTCAGGTTGGGTTAGTTAGTCAGGTTAGGTTAGAGAGTCAAGTTGGGTTACAAAGTCATAATTTCGATTTTTCAAAAAAAAAATCATTTCAAAAATTCGAATTCGAAATTGATCTAACCCAACCTGAGTTAGTTAAGTTAGGTTAGGTTAGGTTAGATAGTCAGGTTGGGTTAGATAGTCAGGTTGGGTTAGTTAGTCAGGTTAGGTTGATAGTCAAGTTGGGTTATATGGTCATGATTTCGATTTTTTTAATTTTTTTGATTCTGAAAATTTGAATTTGAAAATGATCTAACCCAACCTGAGTTAGTTTAGGTTAGGTTAGGTAGATAGTCAGGTTGGGTTGGTTAGTCAAGTTAGGTTGACAGTCAAGTTGGGTAACAAAGTCATTCTTTCGATTTTTGTAAAATAAATTCGTTTCGAAAATTCGAATTTGAAATTGATCTAACCCTACCTGGGTTAGTTAAGTTAGGTTAGGTTAGATAGTCAGGTTGGGTTAGTTAGTCAGGTTAGGTTAGATAGTCAAGTTGGGTTACAAAGTCATAATTTCAATTTTTCAAAAAAAAAATCATTTCAAAAATTCGAATTCGAAATTGATCTAACGCAACCTGAGTTAGTTAAGTTAGGTTATGTTAGGTTAGATAGTCAGGTTGGGTTGGTTAGTCAGGTTAGGTTGATAGTCAAGTTGGGTTACATGATCATAATTTCGATTATTTTTCATAATTTCGGAAATTCGAATTTGAAATTGATCCAACCCAACCTGAGTTAGGTTGGGTTAGGTAAGATAGTCAGGTTGGGTTAGTTAGTCAAGTTGGGTTACAAAGTCATAATTTCGATTTTTCAAAAAAAAAATCATTTCAAAAATTCGAATTCGAAATTGATCTAACCCAACCTGAGTTAGTTAAGTTAGGTTAGGTTAGGTTAGATAGTCAGGTTGGGTTAGTTAGTCAGGTTAGGTTGATAGTCAAGTTGGGTTATATGGTCATAATTTCGATTTTTTTTATTTTTTTCATTTTGGAAATTCGAATTCGAAATTGATCTAACCCAACCTGAGTTAGTTAAGTTAGGTTAGGTTAGGTTAGATAGTCAGGTTGGGTTAGTTAGTCAGGTTAGGTTGATAGTCAAGTTGGGTTATATGGTCATGATTTCGATTTTTTTAATTTTTTTGATTCTGAAAATTTGAATTTGAAATTGATCTAACCCAACCTGAGTTAGGTTAGGTTAGGTTAGGTAGATAGTCAGGTTGGGTTGGTTAGTCAGGTTAGGTTGATAGTCAAGTTGGGTAACAAAGTCATTCTTTCGATTTTTGTAAAAAAAATTCATTTCAAAAATTCGAATTCGAAATTGATCTAACGCAACCTGAGTTAGTTAAGTTAGGTAAGGTTAGGTTAGATAGTCAGGTTGGGTTGGTTAGTCAGGTTAGGTTGATAGTCGAGTGTGGTTACATAATCATAATTTCGATTTTTTTTCCTAATTTTGGAAATTCGAATTTGAAATTGATCCAACCCAACCTGAGTTAGGTTGGGTTAGGTTAGATAGTCAGGTTGGGTTAGTTAGTCAAGTTGATAGTCAAGTTGAGTTACATATTCATAATTTCCATTTTTTTGTTCATTTTGAAAATTCGAATTTGAAATTGATCCAACCCAACCTGAGTTAGTTTAGGTTAGGTTAGATAGTCAGGTTGGGTTAGTTAGTCAGGTTAGGTTGATAGTCAAGTTGGGTTATATGGTCATAATTTCGATTTTTTTTATTTTTTTTATTCTGAAAATTTGAATTTGAAATTGATCTAACCCAACCTGAGTAAGGTTAGGTTAGGTTAGGTAGATAGTCAGGTTGGGTTGGTTAGTCAGGTTAGGTTGATAGTCAAGTTGGGTTACATATTCATAATTTCGATTTTTTTTTATTTTGAAAATTTGAATTTGAAATTGATCCAACCCAACCTGAGTTAGGTTGGGTTAGGTTAGATAGTCAGCTTGGGTTAGTTAGTCAGGTTAGGTTGATAGTCAAGTTGTGTTACGATGTCATTCTTTCGATTTTTGTAAAAAAAATTCATTTCGAAAATTCGAATTTGAAATTGATCTAACCCTACCTGAGTTAGTTAAGTTAGGTTAGGTTAGATAGTCAGGTTGGGTTAGTTAGTCAGGTTAGGTTAGATAGTCAAGTTGGGTTACAAAGTGATAATTTCGATTTAAAAAAAAAAAAAATCATTTCAAAATTTCGAATTCGAAATTGATCTAACGCAACCTGAGTTAGTTAAGTTAGGTTAGGTTAGGTTAGATAGTCAGGTTGGGTTGGTTAGTCAGGTTAGGTTGATAGTCAAGTGTGGTTACATAATCATAATTTCGATTTTTTTTCCTAATTTTGGAAATTCGAATTTGAAATTGATCCAACCCAACCTGAGTTAGGTTGGGTTAGGTTAGATAGTCAGGTTGGGTTAGTTAGTCAAGTTGATAGTCAAGTTGAGTTACATATTCATAATTTCGATTTTTTTGTTCATTTTGAAAATTCGAATTTGAAATTGATCCAACCCAACCTGAGTTAGTTTAGGTTAGGTTAGATAGTCAGGTTGGGTTAGTTAGTCAGGTTAGGTTGATAGTCAAGTTGGGTTATATGGTCATAATTTCGATTTTTTTTATTTTTTTTATTCTGAAAATTTGAATTTGAAATTGATCTAACCCAACCTGAGTAAGGTTAGGTTAGGTTAGGTAGATAGTCAGGTTGGGTTGGTTAGTCAGGTTAGGTTGATAGTCAAGTTGGGTTACATATTCAAAATTTCGATTTTTTTTTATTTTGAAAATTTGAATTTGAAATTGATCCAACCCAACCTGAGTTAGGTTGGGTTAGGTTAGATAGTCAGCTTGGGTTAGTTAGTCAGGTTAGGTTAGAGAGTCAAGTTGGGTTACAAAGTCATAATTTCGATTTTTCAAAAAAAAAATCATTTCAAAAATTCGAATTCGAAATTGATCTAACCCAACCTGAGTTAGTTAAGTTAGGTTAGGTTAGGTTAGATAGTCAGGTTGGGTTAGTTAGTCAGGTTAGGTTGATAGTCAAGTTGGGTTATATGGTCATGATTTCGATTTTTTTACTTTTTTTGATTCTGAAAATTTGAATTTGAAATTGATCTAACCCAACCTGAGTTAGTTTAGGTTAGGTTAGGTAGATAGTCAGGTTGGGTTGGTTAGTCAAGTTAGGTTGACAGTCAAGTTGGGTAACAAAGTCATTCTTTCGATTTTTGTAAAATAAATTCGTTTCGAAAATTCGAATTTGAAATTGATCTAACCCTACCTGGGTTAGTTAAGTTAGGTTAGGTTAGATAGTCAGGTTGGGTTAGTTAGTCAGGTTAGGTTAGATAGTCAAGTTGGGTTACAAAGTCATAATTTCAATTTTTCAAAAAAAAAATCATTTCAAAAATTCGAATTCGAAATTGATCTAACGCAACCTGAGTTAGTTAAGTTAGGTTATGTTAGGTTAGATAGTCAGGTTGGGTTGGTTAGTCAGGTTAGGTTGATAGTCAAGTTGGGTTACATGATCATAATTTCGATTATTTTTCATAATTTCGGAAATTCGAATTTGAAATTGATCCAACCCAACCTGAGTTAGGTTGGGTTAGGTAGGATAGTCAGGTTGGGTTAGTTAGTCAAGTTGATAGTCAAGTTGGGTTACATAATCATAATTTCGATTTTTTTTCCTAATTTTGGAAATTCGAATTTGAAATTGATCCAACCCAACCTGAGTTAGGTTGGGTTAGGTTAGATAGTCAGGTTGGGTTAGTTAGTCAAGTTGAAAGTCAAGTTGAGTTACCTATTCATAATTTCGATTTTTTCGTTCATTTTGAAAATTCGAATTTGAAATTGATACAACCCAACCTGAGTTAGTTTAGGTTAGGTTAGATAGTCAGGTTGGGTTAGTTAGTCAGGTTAGGTTGATAGTCAAGTTGGGTTATATGGTCATAATTTCGATTTTTTTAATTTTTTTTCATTCTGAAAATTCGAATTTGAAATTGATCTAACCCAACCTGAGTTAGGTTAGGTTAGGTTAGATAGTCAGGTTGGGTTAGTTAGTCAGGTTAGGTTAGATAGTCAAGTTGGGTTACAAAGTCATAATTTCGATTTTTCAAAAAAAAAATCATTTCAAAAATTCGAATTCGAATTGATCTAACGCAACCTGAGTTAGTTAAGTTAGGTTAGGTTAGGTTAGATAGTCAGGTTGGGTTGGTTAGTCAGGTTAGGTTGATAGTCAAGTTGGGTTACATGATCATAATTTCGATTATTTTTCATAATTTCGGAAATTCGAATTTGAAATTGATCCAACCCAACCTGAGTTAGGTTAGGTTAGGTAGATAGTCAGGTTGGGTTGGTTAGTCAGGTTAGGTTGATAGTCAAGTTGGGTTACATGATCATAATTTCGATTTTTTTTCCTAATTTTGGAAATTCGAATTTGAAATTGATCCAACCCAACCTGAGTTAGTTTAGGTTAGGTTAGATAGTCAGGTTGGGTTAGTTACTCAGGTTAGGTTGATAGTCAAGTTGGGTTATATGGTCATAATTTCGATTTTTTTAATTTTTTTCATTCTGAAAATTTGAATTTGAAATTGATCTAACCCAACCTGAGTAAGGTTAGGTTAGGTTAGGTAGATAGTCAGGTTGGGTTGGTTAGTCAGGTTAGGTTGATAGTCAAGTTGGGTTACATATTCATAATTTCGATTTTTTTTTAATTTGAAAATTCGAATTTGAAATTGATCCAACCCAACCTGAGTTAGGTTGGGTTAGGTTAGATAGTCAGATTGGGTTAGTTAGTCAGGTTAGGTTGATAGTCAAGTTGGGTTATATGGTCATGATTTCGATTTTTTTAATTTTTTTGATTCTGAAAATTTGAATTTGAAATTGATCTAACCCAACCTGAGTAAGGTTAGGTTAGGTTAGGTAGATAAACAGGTTGGGTTGGTTAGTCAGGTTAGGTTGATAGTCAAGTTGGGTAACAAAGTCATTCTTTCGATTTTTGTAAAAAAAATTCATTTCGAAAATTCGAATTTGAAATTGATCTAACCCTACCTGAGTTAGTTAAGTTAGGTTAGGTTAGATAGTCAGGTTGGGTTAGTTAGTCAGGTTAGGTTAGAGAGTCAAGTTGGGTTACAAAGTCATAATTTCGATTTTTCAAAAAAAAAATCATTCCAAAAATTCGAATTCGAAATTGATCTAACCCAACCTGAGTTAGTTAAGTTAGGTTAGGTTAGGTTAGATAGTCAGGTTGGGTTAGTTAGTCAGGTTAGGTTGATAGTCAAGTTGGGTTATATGGTCATAATTTCGATTTTTCTTATTTTTTTCATTTTGGAAATTCGAATTTGAAATTGATCCAACCCAACCTGAGTTAGTTTAGGTAAGGTTAGATAGTCAGGTTGGGTTAGTTAGTCAGGTTAGGTTGATAGTCAAGTTGGGTTATATGGTCATAATTTCGATTTTTTAAATTTTTTTTCATTTTGGAAATTCGAATTTGAAATTGATCCAACCCAACCTGAGTTAGTTTAGGTTAGGTTAGATAGTCAGGTTGGGTTAGTTACTCAGGTTAGGTTGATAGTCAAGTTGGGTTATATAGTCATAATTTCGATTTTTTAAATTTTTTTCATTCTGAAAATTTGAATTTGAAATTGATCTAACCCAACCTGAGTAAGGTTAGGTTAGGTTAGGTAGATAGTCAGGTTGGGTTGGTTAGTCAGGTTAGGTTGATAGTCAAGTTGGATTACATATTCATAATTTCGATTTTTTTTTATTTTGAAAATTTGAATTTGAAATTGATCCAACCCAACCTGAGTTAGGTTGGGTTAGGTTAGATAGTCAGCTTGGGTTAGTTAGTCAGGTTAGGTTGATAGTCAAGTTGTGTTACGATGTCATTCTTTCGATTTTTGTAAAAAACATTCATTTCGAAAATTCGAATTTGAAATTGATCTAACCCTACCTGAGTTAGTTAAGTTAGGTTAGGTTAGGTTAGATAGTCAGGTTGGGTTAGATAGTCAGGTTGGGTTAGTTGGTCAGGTTAGGATGATAGTCAAGTTGGGTTATATGGTCATGATTTCGATTTTTTTAATTTTTTTGATTCTGAAAATTCGAATTTGAAATTGATCTAACCCTACCTGGGTTAGTTAAGTTAGGTTAGGTTAGATAGTCAGGTTGGGTTAGTTAGTCAGGTTAGGTTAGATAGTCAAGTTGGGTTACAAAGTCATAATTTCAATTTTTCAAAAAAAAAATCATTTCAAAAATTCGAATTCGAAATTGATCTAACGCAACCTGAGTTAGTTAAGTTAGGTTAGGTTAGGTTAGATAGTCAGGTTGGGTTGGTTAGTCAGGTTAGGTTGATAGTCAAGTTGGGTTACATGATCATAATTTCGATTATTTTTCATAATTTCGGAAATTCGAATTTGAAATTGATCCAACCCAACCTGAGTTATGTTGGGTTAGGTTAGATAGTCAGGTTGGGTTAGTTACTCAGGTTAGGTTGATAGTCAAGTTGGGTTATATGGTCATAATTTCGATTTTTTAAATTTTTTTCATTCTGAAAATTAGAATTTGAAATTGATCTAACCCAACCTGAGTAAGGGTAGGTTAGGTTAGGTAGATAGTCAGGTTGGGTTGGATAGTCAGGTTAGGTTGATAGTTAAGTTGGGTTATATGGTCATGATTTCGATTTTTTTAATTTTTTTGATTCTGAAAATTTGAATTTGAAATTGATCTAACCCAACCTGAGTTAGGTTAGGTTAGGTTAGGTAGATAGTCAGGTTGGGTTGGTTAGTCAGGTTAGGTTGATAGTCAAGTTGGGTAACAAAGTCATTCTTTCGATTTTTGTAAAAAAAATTCATTTCAAAAATTCGAATTCGAAATTGATCTAACGCAACCTGAGTTAGTTAAGTTAGGTTAGGTTAGGTTAGATAGTCAGGTTGGGTTGGTTAGTCAGGTTAGGTTGATAGTCAAGTTGGGTTACATGATCATAATTTCGATTATTTTTCATAATTTCGGAAATTCGAATTTGAAATTGATCCAACCCAACCTGAGTTAGGTTGGGTTAGGTTAGATAGTCAGGTTGGGTTAGTTAGTCAAGTTGATAGTCAAGTTGAGTTACATATTCATAATTTCGATTTTTTTGTTCATTTTGAAAATTCGAATTTGAAATTGATCCAACCCAACCTGAGTTAGTTTAGGTTAGGTTAGATGGTCAGGTTGGGTTAGTTAGTCAGGTTAGGTTGATAGTCAAGTTGGGTTATATGGTCATAATTTCGATTTTTTTAATTTTTTTTCATTCTGAAAATTCGAATTTGAAATTGATCTAACCCAACCTGAGTTAAGTTAGGTTAGGTTAGGTTAGATAGTCAGGTTGGGTTAGTTAGTCAGGTTAGGTTAGATAGTCAAGTTGGGTTACAAAGTGATAATTTCGATTTAAAAAAAAAAAAATCATTTCAAAAATTCGAATTCGAAATTGATCTAACGCAACCTGAGTTAGTTAAGTTAGGTTAGGTTAGGTTAGATAGTCAGGTTGGGTTGGTTAGTCAGGTTAGGTTGATAGTCAAGTGTGGTTACATAATCATAATTTCGATTTTTTTTCCTAATTTTGGAAATTCGAATTTGAAATTGATCCAACCCAACCCGAGTTAGGTTGGGTTAGGTTAGATAGTCAGGTTGGGTTAGTTAGTCAAGTTGATAGTCAAGTTGAGTTACATATTCATAATTTCGATTTTTTTGTTCATTTTGAAAATTCGAATTTGAAATTGATCCAACCCAACCTGAGTTAGTTTAGGTTAGGTTAGATAGTCAGGTTGGGTTAGTTAGTCAGGTTAGGTTGATAGTCAAGTTGGGTTATATGGTCATAATTTCGATTTTTTTAATTTTTTTTCATTCTGAAAATTCGAATTTGAAATTGATCTAACCCAACCTGAGTTAAGTTAGGTTAGGTTAGGTTAGATAGTCAGGTTGGGTTAGTTAGTCAGGTTAGGTTAGATAGTCAAGTTGGGTTACAAAGTCATTCTTTCGATTATTGTAAGAAAAAATTCATTTCGAAAATTCGAATTTGAAATTGATCTAACACTACCTGAGTTAGTTAAGTTAGGTTAGGTTAGATAGTCAGGTTGGGTTAGATAGTCAGGTTGGGTTAGTTAGTCAGGTTAGGTTGATAGTCAAGTTGGGTTATATGGTCATGATTTCGATTTTTTTAATTTTTTTGATTCTGAAAATTTGAATTTGAAATTGATCTAACCCAACCTGAGTTAGGTTAGGTTAGGTTAGGTAGATAGTCAGGTTGGGTTGGTTAGTCAGGTTAGGTTGATAGTCAAGTTGGGTAACAAAGTCATTCTTTCGATTTTTGTAAAATAAATTCGTTTCGAAAATTCGAATTTGAAATTGATCTAACCCTACCTGGGTTAGTTAAGTTAGGTTAGGTTAGGTTCGATTTTTTTTCCTAATTTTGGAAATTTGAATTTGAAATTGATCCAACCCAACCTGAGTTAGGTTGGGTTAGGTTAGATAGTCAGGTTGGGTTAGTTAATCAAGTTGATAGTCAAGTTGAGTTACATATTCATAATTTCGATTTTTTTGTTCATTATGAAAATTCGAATTTGAAATTGATCCAACCCAACCTGAGTTAGTTTAGGTTAGGTTAGATAGTCAGGTTGGGTTAGTTAGTCAAGTTGATAGTCAAGTTGAGTTACATACTCATAATTTCGATTTTTTTGTTCATTTTGAAAATTCGAATTTGAAATTGATCCAACCCAACCTGAGTTAGTTTAGGTTAGGTTAGATAGTCAGGTTGGGTTAGTTAGTCAGGTTAGGTTGATAGTCAAGTTGGGTTATATGGTCATAATTTCGATTTTTTTTATTTTTTTTATTCTGAAAATTTGAATTTGAAATTGATCTAACCCAACCTGAGTAAGGTTAGGTTAGGTTAGGTAGATAGTCAGGTTGGGTTGGTTAGTCAGGTTAGGTTGATAGTTAAGTTGGGTTACATATTCATAATTTCGATTTTTTTTCCTAATTTTGGAAATTCGAATTTGAAATTGATCCAACCCAACCTGAGTTAGGTTGGGTTAGGTTAGATAGTCAGGTTGGGTTAGTTACTCAGGTTAGGTTGATAGTCAAGTTGGGTTATATGGTCATAATTTCGATTTTTTAAATTTTTTTCATTCTGAAAATTAGAATTTGAAATTGATCTAACCCAACCTGAGTAAGGGTAGGTTAGGTTAGGTAGATAGTCAGGTTGGGTTGGTTAGTCAGGTTAGGTTGACAGTCAAGTTGGGTAACAAAGTCATTCTTTCGATTTTTGTAAAATAAATTCGTTTCGAAAATTCGAATTTGAAATTGATCTAACCCTACCTGGGTTAGTTAAGTTAGGTTAGGTTAGATAGTCAGGTTGGGTTAGTTAGTCAGGTTAGGTTAGATAGTCAAGTTGGGTTACAAAGTCATTCTTTCGATTTTTGTAAAAAAAATTCATTTCGAAAATTCGAATTTGAAATTGATCTAACCCTACCTGAGTTAGTTAAGTTAGGTTAGGTTAGATAGTCAGGTTGGGTTAGTTAGTCAGGTTAGGTTGATAGTCAAGTTGGGTTATATGGTCATAATTTCGATTTTTTTTATTTTTTTCATTTTGGAAATTCGAATTTGAAATTGATCCAACCCAACCTGAGTTAGTTTAGGTAAGGTTAGATAGTCAGGTTGGGTTAGTTAGTCAGGTTAGGTTGATAGTCAAGTTGGGTTATATGGTCATAATTTCGATTTTTTAAATTTTTTTTCATTTTGGAAATTCGAATTTGAAATTGATCCAACCCAACCTGAGTTAGTTTAGGTTAGGTTAGATAGTCAGGTTGGGTTAGTTACTCAGGTTAGGTTGATAGTCAAGTTGGGTTATATAGTCATAATTTCGATTTTTTAAATTTTTTTCATTCTGAAAATTTGAATTTGAAATTGATCTAACCCAACCTGAGTAAGGTTAGGTTAGGTTAGGTAGATAGTCAGGTTGGGTTGGTTAGTCAGGTTAGGTTGATAGTCAAGTTGGGTAACAAAGTCATTCTTTCGATTTTTGTAAAATAAATTCGTTTCGAAAATTCGAATTTGAAATTGATCTAACCCTACCTGGGTTAGTTAAGTTAGGTTAGGTTAGGTTCGATTTTTTTTCCTAATTTTGGAAATTCGAATTTGAAATTGATCCAACCCAACCTGAGTTAGGTTGGGTTAGGTTAGATAGTCAGGTTGGGTTAGTTAGTCAAGTTGATAGTCAAGTTGAGTTACATATTCATAATTTCGATTTTTTTGTTCATTTTGAAAATTCGAATTTGAAATTGATCCAACCCAACCTGAGTTAGTTTAGGTTAGGTTAGATAGTCAGGTTGGGTTAGTTAGTCAAGTTGATAGTCAAGTTGAGTTACATATTCATAATTTCGATTTTTTTGTTCATTTTGAAAATTCGAATTTGAAATTGATCCAACCCAACCTGAGTTAGTTTAGGTTAGGTTAGATAGTCAGGTTGGGTTAGTTAGTCAGGTTAGGTTGATAGTCAAGTTGGGTTATATGGTCATAATTTCGATTTTTTTTATTTTTTTTATTCTGAAAATTTGAATTTGAAATTGATCTAACCCAACCTGAGTAAGGTTAGGTTAGGTTAGGTAGATAGTCAGGTTGGGTTGGTTAGTCAGGTTAGGTTGATAGTCAAGTTGGGTTACATTTTCATAATTTCGATTTTTTTTCCTAATTTTGGAAATTCGAATTTGAAATTGATCCAACCCAACCTGAGTTAGGTTGGGTTAGGTTAGATAGTCAGGTTGGGTTAGTTACTCAGGTTAGGTTGATAGTCAAGTTGGGTTATATGGTCATAATTTCGATTTTTTAAATTTTTTTCATTCTGAAAATTAGAATTTGAAATTGATCTAACCCAACCTGAGTTAGTTTAGGTTAGGTTAGATAGTCAGGTTGGGTTAGTTACTCAGGTTAGGTTGATAGTCAAGTTGGGTTATATGGTCATAATTTCGATTTTTTAAATTTTTTTCATTCTGAAAATTAGAATTTGAAATTGATCTAACCCAACCTGAGTAAGGGTAGGTTAGGTTAGGTAGATAGTCAGGTTGGGTTGGTTAGTCAGGTTAGGTTGATAGTCAAGTTGGGTTATATGGTCATGATTTCAATTTTTTTAATTTTTTTGATTCTGAAAATTTGAATTTGAAATTGATCTAACCCAACCTGAGTTAGGTTAGGTTAGGTTAGGTAGATAGTCAGGTTGGGTTGGTTAGTCAGGTTAGGTTGATAGTCAAGTTGGGTAACAAAGTCATTCTTTCGATTTTTGTAAAAAAAATTCATTTCAAAAATTCGAATTCGAAATTGATCTAACGCAACCTGAGTTAGTTAAGTTAGGTTAGGTTAGGTTAGATAGTCAGGTTGGGTTGGTTAGTCAGGTTAGGTTGATAGTCAAGTGTGGTTACATAATCATAATTTCGATTTTTTTTCCTAATTTTGGAAATTCGAATTTGAAATTGATCCAACCCAACCTGAGTTAGGTTGGGTTAGGTTAGATAGTCAGGTTGGGTTAGTTAGTCAGGTTAGGTTGATAGTCAAGTTGGGTTATATGGTCATAATTTCGATTTTTTTAATTTTTTTTATTCTGAAAATTTGAATTTGAAATTGATCTAACCCAACCTGAGTAAGGTTAGGTTAGGTTAGGTAGATAGTCAGGTTGGGTTGGTTAGTCAGGTTAGGTTGATAGTCAAGTTGGGTTACATATTCATAATTTCGATTTTTTTTTATTTTGAAAATTTGAATTTGAAATTGATCCAACCCAACCTGAGTTAGGTTGGGTTAGGTTAGATAGTCAGCTTGGGTTAGTTAGTCAGGTTAGGTTGATAGTCAAGTTGTGTTACGATGTCATTCTTTCGATTTTTGTAAAAAACATTCAATTCGAAAATTCGAATTTGAAATTGATCTAACCCTACCTGAGTTAGTTAAGTTAGGTTAGGTTAGATAGTCAGGTTGGGTTAGTTAGTCAGGTTAGGTTAGAGAGTCAAGTTGGGTTACAAAGTCATAATTTCGATTTTTCAAAAAAAAAATCATTTCAAAAATTCGAATTCGAAATTGATCTAACCCAACCTGAGTTAGTTAAGTTAGGTTAGGTTAGGTTAGATAGTCAGGTTGGGTTAGATAGTCAGGTTGGGTTAGTTAGTCAGGTTAGGTTGATAGTCAAGTTGGGTTATATGGTCATGATTTCGATTTTTTTAATTTTTTTGATTCTGAAAATTTGAATTTGAAATTGATCTAACCCAACCTGAGTTAGTTTAGGTTAGGTTAGGTAGATAGTCAGGTTGGGTTGGTTAGTCAAGTTAGGTTGACAGTCAAGTTGGGTAACAAAGTCATTCTTTCGATTTTTGTAAAATAAATTCGTTTCGAAAATTCGAATTTGAAATTGATCTAACCCTACCTGGGTTAGTTAAGTTAGGTTAGGTTAGATAGTCAGGTTGGGTTAGTTAGTCAGGTTAGGTTAGATAGTCAAGTTGGGTTACAAAGTCATAATATCAATTTTTCAAAAAAAAAATCATTTCAAAAATTCGAATTCGAAATTGATCTAACGCAACCTGAGTTAGTTAAGTTAGGTTATGTTAGGTTAGATAGTCAGGTTGGGTTGGTTAGTCAGGTTAGGTTGATAGTCAAGTTGGGTTACATGATCATAATTTCGATTATTTTTCATAATTTCGGAAATTCGAATTTGAAATTGATCCAACCCAACCTGAGTTAGGTTGGGTTAGGTAAGATAGTCAGGTTGGGTTAGTTAGTCAAGTTGGGTTACAAAGTCATAATTTCGATTTTTCAAAAAAAAAATCATTTCAAAAATTCGAATTCGAAATTGATCTAACCCAACCTGAGTTAGTTAAGTTAGGTTAGGTTAGGTTAGATAGTCAGGTTGGGTTAGTTAGTCAGGTTAGGTTGATAGTCAAGTTGGGTTATATGGTCATAATTTCGATTTTTTTTATTTTTTTCATTTTGGAAATTCGAATTCGAAATTGATCTAACCCAACCTGAGTTAGTTAAGTTAGGTTAGGTTAGGTTAGATAGTCAGGTTGGGTTAGTTAGTCAGGTTAGGTTGATAGTCAAGTTGGGTTATATGGTCATGATTTCGATTTTTTTAATTTTTTTGATTCTGAAAATTTGAATTTGAAATTGATCTAACCCAACCTGAGTTAGGTTAGGTTAGGTTAGGTAGATAGTCAGGTTGGGTTGGTTAGTCAGGTTAGGTTGATAGTCAAGTTGGGTAACAAAGTCATTCTTTCGATTTTTGTAAAAAAAATTCATTTCAAAAATTCGAATTCGAAATTGATCTAACGCAACCTGAGTTAGTTAAGTTAGGTAAGGTTAGGTTAGATAGTCAGGTTGGGTTGGTTAGTCAGGTTAGGTTGATAGTCGAGTGTGGTTACATAATCATAATTTCGATTTTTTTTCCTAATTTTGGAAATTCGAATTTGAAATTGATCCAACCCAACCTGAGTTAGGTTGGGTTAGGTTAGATAGTCAGGTTGGGTTAGTTAGTCAAGTTGATAGTCAAGTTGAGTTACATATTCATAATTTCCATTTTTTTGTTCATTTTGAAAATTCGAATTTGAAATTGATCCAACCCAACCTGAGTTAGTTTAGGTTAGGTTAGATAGTCAGGTTGGGTTAGTTAGTCAGGTTAGGTTGATAGTCAAGTTGGGTTATATGGTCATAATTTCGATTTTTTTTATTTTTTTTATTCTGAAAATTTGAATTTGAAATTGATCTAACCCAACCTGAGTAAGGTTAGGTTAGGTTAGGTAGATAGTCAGGTTGGGTTGGTTAGTCAGGTTAGGTTGATAGTCAAGTTGGGTTACATATTCATAATTTCGATTTTTTTTTATTTTGAAAATTTGAATTTGAAATTGATCCAACCCAACCTGAGTTAGGTTGGGTTAGGTTAGATAGTCAGCTTGGGTTAGTTAGTCAGGTTAGGTTGATAGTCAAGTTGTGTTACGATGTCATTCTTTCGATTTTTGTAAAAAAAATTCATTTCGAAAATTCGAATTTGAAATTGATCTAACCCTACCTGAGTTAGTTAAGTTAGGTTAGGTTAGATAGTCAGGTTGGGTTAGTTAGTCAGGTTAGGTTAGATAGTCAAGTTGGGTTACAAAGTCATTCTTTCGATTAATGTAAGAAAAAATTCATTTCGAAAATTCGAATTTGAAATTGATCTAACCCTACCTGAGTTAGTTAAGTTAGGTTAGGTTGGATAGTCAGGTTGGGTTAGTTAGTCAGGTTAGGTTAGAGAGTCAAGTTGGGTTACAAAGTCATAATTTCGATTTTTCAAAAAAAAAATCATTTCAAAAATTCGAATTCGAAATTGATCTAACCCAACCTGAGTTAGTTAAGTTAGGTTAGGTTAGGTTAGATAGTCAGGTTGGGTTAGTTAGTCAGGTTAGGTTGATAGTCAAGTTGGGTTATAAGGTCATAATTTCGATTTTTTTTATTTTTTTCATTTTGGAAATTCGAATTTGAAATTGATCCAACCCAACCTGAGTTAGTTTAGGTAAGGTTAGATAGTCAGGTTGGGTTAGTTAGTCAGGTTAGGTTGATAGTCAAGTTGGGTTATAAGTCATAATTTCGATTTTTTAAATTTTTTTTCATTTTGGAAATTCGAATTTGAAATTGATCCAACCCAACCTGAGTTAGTTTAGGTTAGGTTAGATAGTCAGGTTGGGTTAGTTACTCAGGTTAGGTTGATAGTCAAGTTGGGTTATATAGTCATAATTTCGATTTTTTTAATTTTTTTCATTCTGAAAATTTGAATTTGAAATTGATCTAACCCAACCTGAGTAAGGTTAGGTTAGGTTAGGTAGATAGTCAGGTTGGGTTGGTTAGTCAGGTTAGGTTGATAGTCAAGTTGGGTAACAAAGTCATTCTTTCGATTTTTGTAAAATAAATTCGTTTCGAAAATTCGAATTTGAAATTGATCTAACCCTACCTGGGTTAGTTAAGTTAGGTTAGGTTAGGTTCGATTTTTTTTCCTAATTTTGGAAATTCGAATTTGAAATTGATCCAACCCAACCTGAGTTAGGTTGGGTTAGGTTAGATAGTCAGGTTGGGTTAGTTAGTCAAGTTGATAGTCAAGTTGAGTTACATATTCATAATTTCGATTTTTTTGTTCATTTTGAAAATTCGAATTTGAAATTGATCCAACCCAACCTGAGTTAGTTTAGGTTAGGTTAGATAGTCAGGTTGGGTTAGTTAGTCAAGTTGATAGTCAAGTTGAGTTACATATTCATAATTTCGATTTTTTTGTTCATTTTGAAAATTCGAATTTGAAATTGATCCAACCCAACCTGAGTTAGTTTAGGTTAGGTTAGATAGTCAGGTTGGGTTAGTTAGTCAGGTTAGGTTGATAGTCAAGTTGGGTTATATGGTCATGATTTCGATTTTTTTAATTTTTTTTCATTCTGAAAATTCGAATTTGAAATTGATCTAACCCAACCTGAGTTAAGTTAGGTTAGGTTAGGTTAGATAGTCAGGTTGGGTTAGTTAGTCAGGTTAGGTTAGATAGTCAAGTTGGGTTACAAAGTGATAATTTCGATTTAAAAAAAAAAAAAATCATTTCAAAATTTCGAATTCGAAATTGATCTAACGCAACCTGAGTTAGTTAAGTTAGGTTAGGTTAGGTTAGATAGTCAGGTTGGGTTGGTTAGTCAGGTTAGGTTGATAGTCAAGTGTGGTTACATAATCATAATTTCGATTTTTTTTCCTAATTTTGGAAATTCGAATTTGAAATTGATCCAACCCAACCTGAGTTAGGTTGGGTTAGGTTAGATAGTCAGGTTGGGTTAGTTAGTCAAGTTGATAGTCAAGTTGAGTTACATATTCATAATTTCGATTTTTTTGTTCATTTTGAAAATTCGAATTTGAAATTGATCCAACCCAACCTGAGTTAGTTTAGGTTAGGTTAGATAGTCAGGTTGGGTTAGTTAGTCAGGTTAGGTTGATAGTCAAGTTGGGTTATATGGTCATAATTTCGATTTTTTTTATTTTTTTTATTCTGAAAATTTGAATTTGAAATTGATCTAACCCAACCTGAGTAAGGTTAGGTTAGGTTAGGTAGATAGTCAGGTTGGGTTGGTTAGTCAGGTTAGGTTGATAGTCAAGTTGGGTAACAAAGTCATTCTTTCGATTTTTGTAAAAAAAATTCATTTCGAAAATTCGAATTTGAAATTGATCTAACCCTACCTGAGTTAGTTAAGTTAGGTTAGGTTAGATAGTCAGGTTGGGTTAGTTAGTCAGGTTAGGTTAGATAGTCAAGTTGGGTTACAAAGTCATTCTTTCGATTAATGTAAGAAAAAATTCATTTCGAAAATTCGAATTTGAAATTGATCTAACCCTACCTGAGTTAGTTAAGTTAGGTTAGGTTAGATAGTCAGGTTGGGTTAGTTAGTCAGGTTAGGTTAGAGAGTCAAGTTGGGTTACAAAGTCATAATTTCGATTTTTCAAAAAAAAAATCATTTCAAAAATTCGAATTCGAAATTGATCTAACCCAACCTGAGTTAGTTAAGTTAGGTTAGGTTAGGTTAGATAGTCAGGTTGGGTTAGTTAGTCAGGTTAGGTTGATAGTCAAGTTGGGTTATATGGTCATAATTTCGATTTTTTTTATTTTTTTCATTTTGGAAATTCGAATTTGAAATTGATCCAACCCAACCTGAGTTAGTTTAGGTAAGGTTAGATAGTCAGGTTGGGTTAGTTAGTCAGGTTAGGTTGATAGTCAAGTTGGGTTATAAGTCATAATTTCGATTTTTTAAATTTTTTTTCATTTTGGAAATTCGAATTTGAAATTGATCCAACCCAACCTGAGTTAGTTTAGGTTAGGTTAGATAGTCAGGTTGGGTTAGTTACTCAGGTTAGGTTGATAGTCAAGTTGGGTTATATAGTCATAATTTCGATTTTTTTAATTTTTTTCATTCTGAAAATTTGAATTTGAAATTGATCTAACCCAACCTGAGTAAGGTTAGGTTAGGTTAGGTAGATAGTCAGGTTGGGTTGGTTAGTCAGGTTAGGTTGATAGTCAAGTTGGGTAACAAAGTCATTCTTTCGATTTTTGTAAAATAAATTCGTTTCGAAAATTCGAATTTGAAATTGATCTAACCCTACCTGGGTTAGTTAAGTTAGGTTAGGTTAGGTTCGATTTTTTTTCCTAATTTTGGAAATTCGAATTTGAAATTGATCCAACCCAACCTGAGTTAGGTTGGGTTAGGTTAGATAGTCAGGTTGGGTTAGTTAGTCAAGTTGATAGTCAAGTTGAGTTACATATTCATAATTTCGATTTTTTTGTTCATTTTGAAAATTCGAATTTGAAATTGATCCAACCCAACCTGAGTTAGTTTAGGTTAGGTTAGATAGTCAGGTTGGGTTAGTTAGTCAAGTTGATAGTCAAGTTGAGTTACATATTCATAATTTCGATTTTTTTGTTCATTTTGAAAATTCGAATTTGAAATTGATCCAACCCAACCTGAGTTAGTTTAGGTTAGGTTAGATAGTCAGGTTGGGTTAGTTAGTCAGGTTAGGTTGATAGTCAAGTTGGGTTATATGGTCATGATTTCGATTTTTTTAATTTTTTTTCATTCTGAAAATTCGAATTTGAAATTGATCTAACCCAACCTGAGTTAAGTTAGGTTAGGTTAGGTTAGATAGTCAGGTTGGGTTAGTTAGTCAGGTTAGGTTAGATAGTCAAGTTGGGTTACAAAGTGATAATTTCGATTTAAAAAAAAAAAAAATCATTTCAAAATTTCGAATTCGAAATTGATCTAACGCAACCTGAGTTAGTTAAGTTAGGTTAGGTTAGGTTAGATAGTCAGGTTGGGTTGGTTAGTCAGGTTAGGTTGATAGTCAAGTGTGGTTACATAATCATAATTTCGATTTTTTTTCCTAATTTTGGAAATTCGAATTTGAAATTGATCCAACCCAACCTGAGTTAGGTTGGGTTAGGTTAGATAGTCAGGTTGGGTTAGTTAGTCAAGTTGATAGTCAAGTTGAGTTACATATTCATAATTTCGATTTTTTTGTTCATTTTGAAAATTCGAATTTGAAATTGATCCAACCCAACCTGAGTTAGTTTAGGTTAGGTTAGATAGTCAGGTTGGGTTAGTTAGTCAGGTTAGGTTGATAGTCAAGTTGGGTTATATGGTCATAATTTCGATTTTTTTTATTTTTTTTATTCTGAAAATTTGAATTTGAAATTGATCTAACCCAACCTGAGTAAGGTTAGGTTAGGTTAGGTAGATAGTCAGGTTGGGTTGGTTAGTCAGGTTAGGTTGATAGTCAAGTTGGGTTACATATTCAAAATTTCGATTTTTTTTTATTTTGAAAATTTGAATTTGAAATTGATCCAACCCAACCTGAGTTAGGTTGGGTTAGGTTAGATAGTCAGCTTGGGTTAGTTAGTCAGGTTAGGTTAGAGAGTCAAGTTGGGTTACAAAGTCATAATTTCGATTTTTCAAAAAAAAAATCATTTCAAAAATTCGAATTCGAAATTGATCTAACCCAACCTGAGTTAGTTAAGTTAGGTTAGGTTAGGTTAGATAGTCAGGTTGGGTTAGATAGTCAGGTTGGGTTAGTTAGTCAGGTTAGGTTGATAGTCAAGTTGGGTTATATGGTCATAATTTCGATTTTTTTAATTTTTTTGATTCTGAAAATTTGAATTTGAAATTGATCTAACCCAACCTGAGTTAGTTTAGGTTAGGTTAGGTAGATAGTCAGGTTGGGTTGGTTAGTCAAGTTAGGTTGACAGTCAAGTTGGGTAACAAAGTCATTCTTTCGATTTTTGTAAAATAAATTCGTTTCGACAATTCGAATTTGAAATTGATCTAACCCTACCTGGGTTAGTTAAGTTAGGTTAGGTTAGATAGTCAGGTTGGGTTAGTTGGTCAGGTTAGGTTAGATAGTCAAGTTGGGTTACAAAGTCATAATTTCAATTTTTCAAAAAAAAAATCATTTCAAAAATTCGAATTCGAAATTGATCTAACGCAACCTGAGTTAGTTAAGTTAGGTTATGTTAGGTTAGATAGTCAGGTTGGGTTGGTTAGTCAGGTTAGGTTGATAGTCAAGTTGGGTTACATGATCATAATTTCGATTATTTTTCATAATTTCGGAAATTCGAATTTGAAATTGATCCAACCCAACCTGAGTTAGGTTGGGTTAGGTAGGATAGTCAGGTTGGGTTAGTTAGTCAAGTTGATAGTCAAGTTGGGTTACATAATCATAATTTCGATTTTTTTTCCTAATTTTGGAAATTCGAATTTGAAATTGATCCAACCCAACCTGAGTTAGGTTGGGTTAGGTTAGATAGTCAGGTTGGGTTAGTTAGTCAAGTTGAAAGTCAAGTTGAGTTACCTATTCATAATTTCGATTTTTTCGTTCATTTTGAAAATTCGAATTTGAAATTGATACAACCCAACCTGAGTTAGTTTAGGTTAGGTTAGATAGTCAGGTTGGGTTAGTTAGTCAGGTTAGGTTGATAGTCAAGTTGGGTTATATGGTCATAATTTCGATTTTTTTAATTTTTTTTCATTCTGAAAATTCGAATTTGAAATTGATCTAACCCAACCTGAGTTAGGTTAGGTTAGGTTAGATAGTCAGGTTGGGTTAGTTAGTCAGGTTAGGTTAGATAGTCAAGTTGGGTTACAAAGTCATAATTTCGATTTTTCAAAAAAAAAATCATTTCAAAAATTCGAATTCGAATTGATCTAACGCAACCTGAGTTAGTTAAGTTAGGTTAGGTTAGGTTAGATAGTCAGGTTGGGTTGGTTAGTCAGGTTAGGTTGATAGTCAAGTTGGGTTACATGATCATAATTTCGATTATTTTTCATAATTTCGGAAATTCGAATTTGAAATTGATCCAACCCAACCTGAGTTAGGTTAGGTTAGGTAGATAGTCAGGTTGGGTTGGTTAGTCAGGTTAGGTTGATAGTCAAGTTGGGTTACATGATCATAATTTCGATTTTTTTTCCTAATTTTGGAAATTCGAATTTGAAATTGATCCAACCCAACCTGAGTTAGTTTAGGTTAGGTTAGATAGTCAGGTTGGGTTAGTTACTCAGGTTAGGTTGATAGTCAAGTTGGGTTATATGGTCATAATTTCGATTTTTTTAATTTTTTTCATTCTGAAAATTTGAATTTGAAATTGATCTAACCCAACCTGAGTAAGGTTAGGTTAGGTTAGGTAGATAGTCAGGTTGGGTTGGTTAGTCAGGTTAGGTTGATAGTCAAGTTGGGTTACATATTCATAATTTCGATTTTTTTTTAATTTGAAAATTCGAATTTGAAATTGATCCAACCCAACCTGAGTTAGGTTGGGTTAGGTTAGATAGTCAGATTGGGTTAGTTAGTCAGGTTAGGTTGATAGTCAAGTTGGGTTATATGGTCATGATTTCGATTTTTTTAATTTTTTTGATTCTGAAAATTTGAATTTGAAATTGATCTAACCCAACCTGAGTAAGGTTAGGTTAGGTTAGGTAGATAAACAGGTTGGGTTGGTTAGTCAGGTTAGGTTGATAGTCAAGTTGGGTAACAAAGTCATTCTTTCGATTTTTGTAAAAAAAATTCATTTCGAAAATTCGAATTTGAAATTGATCTAACCCTACCTGAGTTAGTTAAGTTAGGTTAGGTTAGATAGTCAGGTTGGGTTAGTTAGTCAGGTTAGGTTAGATAGTCAAGTTGGGTTTCAAAGTCATTCTTTCGATTAATGTAAGAAAAAATTCATTTCGAAAATTCGAATTTGAAATTGATCTAACCCTACCTGAGTTAGTTAAGTTAGGTTAGGTTAGATAGTCAGGTTGGGTTAGTTAGTCAGGTTAGGTTAGAGAGTCAAGTTGGGTTACAAAGTCATAATTTCGATTTTTCAAAAAAAAAATCATTCCAAAAATTCGAATTCGAAATTGATCTAACCCAACCTGAGTTAGTTAAGTTAGGTTAGGTTAGGTTAGATAGTCAGGTTGGGTTAGTTAGTCAGGTTAGGTTGATAGTCAAGTTGGGTTATATGGTCATAATTTCGATTTTTCTTATTTTTTTCATTTTGGAAATTCGAATTTGAAATTGATCCAACCCAACCTGAGTTAGTTTAGGTAAGGTTAGATAGTCAGGTTGGGTTAGTTAGTCAGGTTAGGTTGATAGTCAAGTTGGGTTATATGGTCATAATTTCGATTTTTTAAATTTTTTTTCATTTTGGAAATTCGAATTTGAAATTGATCCAACCCAACCTGAGTTAGTTTAGGTTAGGTTAGATAGTCAGGTTGGGTTAGTTACTCAGGTTAGGTTGATAGTCAAGTTGGGTTATATAGTCATAATTTCGATTTTTTAAATTTTTTTCATTCTGAAAATTTGAATTTGAAATTGATCTAACCCAACCTGAGTAAGGTTAGGTTAGGTTAGGTAGATAGTCAGGTTGGGTTGGTTAGTCAGGTTAGGTTGATAGTCAAGTTGGATTACATATTCATAATTTCGATTTTTTTTTATTTTGAAAATTTGAATTTGAAATTGATCCAACCCAACCTGAGTTAGGTTGGGTTAGGTTAGATAGTCAGCTTGGGTTAGTTAGTCAGGTTAGGTTGATAGTCAAGTTGTGTTACGATGTCATTCTTTCGATTTTTGTAAAAAACATTCATTTCGAAAATTCGAATTTGAAATTGATCTAACCCTACCTGAGTTAGTTAAGTTAGGTTAGGTTAGGTTAGATAGTCAGGTTGGGTTAGATAGTCAGGTTGGGTTAGTTGGTCAGGTTAGGATGATAGTCAAGTTGGGTTATATGGTCATGATTTCGATTTTTTTAATTTTTTTGATTCTGAAAATTCGAATTTGAAATTGATCTAACCCTACCTGGGTTAGTTAAGTTAGGTTAGGTTAGATAGTCAGGTTGGGTTAGTTAGTCAGGTTAGGTTAGATAGTCAAGTTGGGTTACAAAGTCATAATTTCAATTTTTCAAAAAAAAAATCATTTCAAAAATTCGAATTCGAAATTGATCTAACGCAACCTGAGTTAGTTAAGTTAGGTTAGGTTAGGTTAGATAGTCAGGTTGGGTTGGTTAGTCAGGTTAGGTTGATAGTCAAGTTGGGTTACATGATCATAATTTCGATTATTTTTCATAATTTCGGAAATTCGAATTTGAAATTGATCCAACCCAACCTGAGTTATGTTGGGTTAGGTTAGATAGTCAGGTTGGGTTAGTTACTCAGGTTAGGTTGATAGTCAAGTTGGGTTATATGGTCATAATTTCGATTTTTTAAATTTTTTTCATTCTGAAAATTAGAATTTGAAATTGATCTAACCCAACCTGAGTAAGGGTAGGTTAGGTTAGGTAGATAGTCAGGTTGGGTTGGATAGTCAGGTTAGGTTGATAGTTAAGTTGGGTTATATGGTCATGATTTCGATTTTTTTAATTTTTTTGATTCTGAAAATTTGAATTTGAAATTGATCTAACCCAACCTGAGTTAGGTTAGGTTAGGTTAGGTAGATAGTCAGGTTGGGTTGGTTAGTCAGGTTAGGTTGATAGTCAAGTTGGGTAACAAAGTCATTCTTTCGATTTTTGTAAAAAAAATTCATTTCAAAAATTCGAATTCGAAATTGATCTAACGCAACCTGAGTTAGTTAAGTTAGGTTAGGTTAGGTTAGATAGTCAGGTTGGGTTGGTTAGTCAGGTTAGGTTGATAGTCAAGTTGGGTTACATGATCATAATTTCGATTATTTTTCATAATTTCGGAAATTCGAATTTGAAATTGATCCAACCCAACCTGAGTTAGGTTGGGTTAGGTTAGATAGTCAGGTTGGGTTAGTTAGTCAAGTTGATAGTCAAGTTGAGTTACATATTCATAATTTCGATTTTTTTGTTCATTTTGAAAATTCGAATTTGAAATGGATCCAACCCAACCTGAGTTAGTTTAGGTTAGGTTAGATGGTCAGGTTGGGTTAGTTAGTCAGGTTAGGTTGATAGTCAAGTTGGGTTATATGGTCATAATTTCGATTTTTTTAATTTTTTTTCATTCTGAAAATTCGAATTTGAAATTGATCTAACCCAACCTGAGTTAAGTTAGGTTAGGTTAGGTTAGATAGTCAGGTTGGGTTAGTTAGTCAGGTTAGGTTAGATAGTCAAGTTGGGTTACAAAGTGATAATTTCGATTTAAAAAAAAAAAAAATCATTTCAAAAATTCGAATTCGAAATTGATCTAACGCAACCTGAGTTAGTTAAGTTAGGTTAGGTTAGGTTAGATAGTCAGGTTGGGTTGGTTAGTCAGGTTAGGTTGATAGTCAAGTGTGGTTACATAATCATAATTTCGATTTTTTTTCCTAATTTTGGAAATTCGAATTTGAAATTGATCCAACCCAACCCGAGTTAGGTTGGGTTAGGTTAGATAGTCAGGTTGGGTTAGTTAGTCAAGTTGATAGTCAAGTTGAGTTACATATTCATAATTTCGATTTTTTTGTTCATTTTGAAAATTCGAATTTGAAATTGATCCAACCCAACCTGAGTTAGTTTAGGTTAGGTTAGATAGTCAGGTTGGGTTAGTTAGTCAGGTTAGGTTGATAGTCAAGTTGGGTTATATGGTCATAATTTCGATTTTTTTAATTTTTTTTCATTCTGAAAATTCGAATTTGAAATTGATCTAACCCAACCTGAGTTAAGTTAGGTTAGGTTAGGTTAGATAGTCAGGTTGGGTTAGTTAGTCAGGTTAGGTTAGATAGTCAAGTTGGGTTACAAAGTCATTCTTTCGATTATTGTAAGAAAAAATTCATTTCGAAAATTCGAATTTGAAATTGATCTAACACTACCTGAGTTAGTTAAGTTAGGTTAGGTTAGATAGTCAGGTTGGGTTAGATAGTCAGGTTGGGTTAGTTAGTCAGGTTAGGTTGATAGTCAAGTTGGGTTATATGGTCATGATTTCGATTTTTTTAATTTTTTTGATTCTGAAAATTTGAATTTGAAATTGATCTAACCCAACCTGAGTTAGGTTAGGTTAGGTTAGGTAGATAGTCAGGTTGGGTTGGTTAGTCAGGTTAGGTTGATAGTCAAGTTGGGTAACAAAGTCATTCTTTCGATTTTTGTAAAATAAATTCGTTTCGAAAATTCGAATTTGAAATTGATCTAACCCTACCTGGGTTAGTTAAGTTAGGTTAGGTTAGGTTCGATTTTTTTTCCTAATTTTGGAAATTTGAATTTGAAATTGATCCAACCCAACCTGAGTTAGGTTGGGTTAGGTTAGATAGTCAGGTTGGGTTAGTTAATCAAGTTGATAGTCAAGTTGAGTTACATATTCATAATTTCGATTTTTTTGTTCATTATGAAAATTCGAATTTGAAATTGATCCAACCCAACCTGAGTTAGTTTAGGTTAGGTTAGATAGTCAGGTTGGGTTAGTTAGTCATGTTGATAGTTAAGTTGAGTTACATACTCATAATTTCGATTTTTTTGTTCATTTTGAAAATTCGAATTTGAAATTGATCCAACCCAACCTGAGTTAGTTTAGGTTAGGTTAGATAGTCAGGTTGGGTTAGTTAGTCAGGTTAGGTTGATAGTCAAGTTGGGTTATATGGTCATAATTTCGATTTTTTTTATTTTTTTTATTCTGAAAATTTGAATTTGAAATTGATCTAACCCAACCTGAGTAAGGTTAGGTTAGGTTAGGTAGATAGTCAGGTTGGGTTGGTTAGTCAGGTTAGGTTGATAGTTAAGTTGGGTTACATATTCATAATTTCGATTTTTTTTCCTAATTTTGGAAATTCGAATTTGAAATTGATCCAACCCAACCTGAGTTAGGTTGGGTTAGGTTAGATAGTCAGGTTGGGTTAGTTACTCAGGTTAGGTTGATAGTCAAGTTGGGTTATATGGTCATAATTTCGATTTTTTAAATTTTTTTCATTCTGAAAATTAGAATTTGAAATTGATCTAACCCAACCTGAGTAAGGGTAGGTTAGGTTAGGTAGATAGTCAGGTTGGGTTGGTTAGTCAGGTTAGGTTGACAGTCAAGTTGGGTAACAAAGTCATTCTTTCGATTTTTGTAAAATAAATTCGTTTCGAAAATTCGAATTTGAAATTGATCTAACCCTACCTGGGTTAGTTAAGTTAGGTTAGGTTAGATAGTCAGGTTGGGTTAGTTAGTCAGGTTAGGTTAGATAGTCAAGTTGGGTTACAAAGTCATTCTTTCGATTTTTGTAAAAAAAATTCATTTCGAAAATTCGAATTTGAAATTGATCTAACCCTACCTGAGTTAGTTAAGTTAGGTTAGGTTAGATAGTCAGGTTGGGTTAGTTAGTCAGGTTAGGTTGATAGTCAAGTTGGGTTATATGGTCATAATTTCGATTTTTTTTATTTTTTTCATTTTGGAAATTCGAATTTGAAATTGATCCAACCCAACCTGAGTTAGTTTAGGTAAGGTTAGATAGTCAGGTTGGGTTAGTTAGTCAGGTTAGGTTGATAGTCAAGTTGGGTTATATGGTCATAATTTCGATTTTTTAAATTTTTTTTCATTTTGGAAATTCGAATTTGAAATTGATCCAACCCAACCTGAGTTAGTTTAGGTTAGGTTAGATAGTCAGGTTGGGTTAGTTACTCAGGTTAGGTTGATAGTCAAGTTGGGTTATATAGTCATAATTTCGATTTTTTAAATTTTTTTCATTCTGAAAATTTGAATTTGAAATTGATCTAACCCAACCTGAGTAAGGTTAGGTTAGGTTAGGTAGATAGTCAGGTTGGGTTGGTTAGTCAGGTTAGGTTGATAGTCAAGTTGGGTAACAAAGTCATTCTTTCGATTTTTGTAAAATAAATTCGTTTCGAAAATTCGAATTTGAAATTGATCTAACCCTACCTGGGTTAGTTAAGTTAGGTTAGGTTAGGTTCGATTTTTTTTCCTAATTTTGGAAATTCGAATTTGAAATTGATCCAACCCAACCTGAGTTAGGTTGGGTTAGGTTAGATAGTCAGGTTGGGTTAGTTAGTCAAGTTGATAGTCAAGTTGAGTTACATATTCATAATTTCGATTTTTTTGTTCATTTTGAAAATTCGAATTTGAAATTGATCCAACCCAACCTGAGTTAGTTTAGGTTAGGTTAGATAGTCAGGTTGGGTTAGTTAGTCAAGTTGATAGTCAAGTTGAGTTACATATTCATAATTTCGATTTTTTTGTTCATTTTGAAAATTCGAATTTGAAATTGATCCAACCCAACCTGAGTTAGTTTAGGTTAGGTTAGATAGTCAGGTTGGGTTAGTTAGTCAGGTTAGGTTGATAGTCAAGTTGGGTTATATGGTCATAATTTCGATTTTTTTTATTTTTTTTATTCTGAAAATTTGAATTTGAAATTGATCTAACCCAACCTGAGTAAGGTTAGGTTAGGTTAGGTAGATAGTCAGGTTGGGTTGGTTAGTCAGGTTAGGTTGATAGTCAAGTTGGGTTACATTTTCATAATTTCGATTTTTTTTCCTAATTTTGGAAATTCGAATTTGAAATTGATCCAACCCAACCTGAGTTAGGTTGGGTTAGGTTAGATAGTCAGGTTGGGTTAGTTACTCAGGTTAGGTTGATAGTCAAGTTGGGTTATATGGTCATAATTTCGATTTTTTAAATTTTTTTCATTCTGAAAATTAGAATTTGAAATTGATCTAACCCAACCTGAGTTAGTTTAGGTTAGGTTAGATAGTCAGGTTGGGTTAGTTACTCAGGTTAGGTTGATAGTCAAGTTGGGTTATATGGTCATAATTTCGATTTTTTAAATTTTTTTCATTCTGAAAATTAGAATTTGAAATTGATCTAACCCAACCTGAGTAAGGGTAGGTTAGGTTAGGTAGATAGTCAGGTTGGGTTGGTTAGTCAGGTTAGGTTGATAGTCAAGTTGGGTTATATGGTCATGATTTCAATTTTTTTAATTTTTTTGATTCTGAAAATTTGAATTTGAAATTGATCTAACCCAACCTGAGTTAGGTTAGGTTAGGTTAGGTAGATAGTCAGGTTGGGTTGGTTAGTCAGGTTAGGTTGATAGTCAAGTTGGGTAACAAAGTCATTCTTTCGATTTTTGTAAAAAAAATTCATTTCAAAAATTCGAATTCGAAATTGATCTAACGCAACCTGAGTTAGTTAAGTTAGGTTAGGTTAGGTTAGATAGTCAGGTTGGGTTGGTTAGTCAGGTTAGGTTGATAGTCAAGTGTGGTTACATAATCATAATTTCGATTTTTTTTCCTAATTTTGGAAATTCGAATTTGAAATTGATCCAACCCAACCTGAGTTAGGTTGGGTTAGGTTAGATAGTCAGGTTGGGTTAGTTAGTCAGGTTAGGTTGATAGTCAAGTTGGGTTACATATTCATAATTTCGATTTTTTTTTATTTTGAAAATTTGAATTTGAAATTGATCCAACCCAACCTGAGTTAGGTTGGGTTAGGTTAGATAGTCAGCTTGGGTTAGTTAGTCAGGTTAGGTTGATAGTCAAGTTGTGTTACGATGTCATTCTTTCGATTTTTGTAAAAAACATTCAATTCGAAAATTCGAATTTGAAATTGATCTAACCCTACCTGAGTTAGTTAAGTTAGGTTAGGTTAGATAGTCAGGTTGGGTTAGTTAGTCAGGTTAGGTTAGAGAGTCAAGTTGGGTTACAAAGTCATAATTTCGATTTTTCAAAAAAAAAATCATTTCAAAAATTCGAATTCGAAATTGATCTAACCCAACCTGAGTTAGTTAAGTTAGGTTAGGTTAGGTTAGATAGTCAGGTTGGGTTAGATAGTCAGGTTGGGTTAGTTAGTCAGGTTAGGTTGATAGTCAAGTTGGGTTATATGGTCATGATTTCGATTTTTTTAATTTTTTTGATTCTGAAAATTTGAATTTGAAATTGATCTAACCCAACCTGAGTTAGTTTAGGTTAGGTTAGGTAGATAGTCAGGTTGGGTTGGTTAGTCAAGTTAGGTTGACAGTCAAGTTGGGTAACAAAGTCATTCTTTCGATTTTTGTAAAATAAATTCGTTTCGAAAATTCGAATTTGAAATTGATCTAACCCTACCTGGGTTAGTTAAGTTAGGTTAGGTTAGATAGTCAGGTTGGGTTAGTTAGTCAGGTTAGGTTAGATAGTCAAGTTGGGTTACAAAGTCATAATTTCAATTTTTCAAAAAAAAAATCATTTCAAAAATTCGAATTCGAAATTGATCTAACGCAACCTGAGTTAGTTAAGTTAGGTTATGTTAGGTTAGATAGTCAGGTTGGGTTGGTTAGTCAGGTTAGGTTGATAGTCAAGTTGGGTTACATGATCATAATTTCGATTATTTTTCATAATTTCGGAAATTCGAATTTGAAATTGATCCAACCCAACCTGAGTTAGGTTGAGTTAGGTAAGATAGTCAGGTTGGGTTAGTTAGTCAAGTTGGGTTACAAAGTCATAATTTCGATTTTTCAAAAAAAAAATCATTTCAAAAATTCGAATTCGAAATTGATCTAACCCAACCTGAGTTAGTTAAGTTAGGTTAGGTTAGGTTAGATAGTCAGGTTGGGTTAGTTAGTCAGGTTAGGTTGATAGTCAAGTTGGGTTATATGGTCATAATTTCGATTTTTTTTATTTTTTTCATTTTGGAAATTCGAATTCGAAATTGATCTAACCCAACCTGAGTTAGTTAAGTTAGGTTAGGTTAGGTTAGATAGTCAGGTTGGGTTAGTTAGTCAGGTTAGGTTGATAGTCAAGTTGGGTTATATGGTCATGATTTCGATTTTTTTAATTTTTTTGATTCTGAAAATTTGAATTTGAAATTGATCTAACCCAACCTGAGTTAGGTTAGGTTAGGTTAGGTAGATAGTCAGGTTGGGTTGGTTAGTCAGGTTAGGTTGATAGTCAAGTTGGGTAACAAAGTCATTCTTTCGATTTTTGTAAAAAAAATTCATTTCAAAAATTCGAATTCGAAATTGATCTAACGCAACCTGAGTTAGTTAAGTTAGGTAAGGTTAGGTTAGATAGTCAGGTTGGGTTGGTTAGTCAGGTTAGGTTGATAGTCGAGTGTGGTTACATAATCATAATTTCGATTTTTTTTCCTAATTTTGGAAATTCGAATTTGAAATTGATCCAACCCAACCTGAGTTAGGTTGGGTTAGGTTAGATAGTCAGGTTGGGTTAGTTAGTCAAGTTGATAGTCAAGTTGAGTTACATATTCATAATTTCCATTTTTTTGTTCATTTTGAAAATTCGAATTTGAAATTGATCCAACCCAACCTGAGTTAGTTTAGGTTAGGTTAGATAGTCAGGTTGGGTTAGTTAGTCAGGTTAGGTTGATAGTCAAGTTGGGTTATATGGTCATAATTTCGATTTTTTTTATTTTTTTTATTCTGAAAATTTGAATTTGAAATTGATCTAACCCAACCTGAGTAAGGTTAGGTTAGGTTAGGTAGATAGTCAGGTTGGGTTGGTTAGTCAGGTTAGGTTGATAGTCAAGTTGGGTTACATATTCATAATTTCGATTTTTTTTTATTTTGAAAATTTGAATTTGAAATTGATCCAACCCAACCTGAGTTAGGTTGGGTTAGGTTAGATAGTCAGCTTGGGTTAGTTAGTCAGGTTAGGTTGATAGTCAAGTTGTGTTACGATGTCATTCTTTCGATTTTTGTAAAAAACATTCATTTCGAAAATTCGAATTTGAAATTGATCTAACCCTACCTGAGTTAGTTAAGTTAGGTTAGGTTAGATAGTCAGGTTGGGTTAGTTAGTCAGGTTAGGTTAGAGAGTCAAGTTGGGTTACAAAGTCATAATTTCGATTTTTCAAAAAAAAAATCATTTCAAAAATTCGAATTCGAAATTGATCTAACCCAACCTGAGTTGGTTGGGTTAGGTTAGGTAGATAGTCAGGTTGAGTTGGTTAGTCAGGTTAGGTTGATAGTCAAGTTGGGTAACAAAGTCATTCTTTCGATTTTTGTAAAAAAAATTCATTTCGAAAATTCGAATTTGAAATTGATCTAACCCTACCTGAGTTAGTTAAGTCAGGTTAGGTTAGATAGTCAGGTTGGGTTGGTTAGTCAGGTTAGGTTGATAGTCAAGTTGGGTTACATGATCATAATTTCGATTTTTTTTCCTTATTTTGGAAATTCGAATTTGAAATTGATCCAACCCAACCTGAGTTAGTTTAGGTTAGGTTAGATAGTCAGGTTGGGTTAGTTAGTCAGGTTAGGTTGATAGTCAAGTTGGGTTATATGGTCATGATTTCGATTTTTTAAATTTTTTTGATTCTGAAAATTTGAATTTGAAATTGATCCAACCCAACCTGAGTTGGTTAGGTTAGGTTAGGTAGATAGTCAGGTTGGGTTGGTTAGTCAGGTTAGGTTGATAGTCAAGTTGGGTTACATATTCATAATTTCGATTTTTTTTTATTTTGAAAATTTGAATTTGAAATTGATCTAACCCAACCTGAGTAAGGTTAGGTTAGGTTAGGTAGATAGTCAGGTTGGGTTGGTTAGTCAGGTTAGGTTGATAGTCAAGTTGGGTTACATTTTCATAATTTCGATTTTTTTTCCTAATTTTGGAAATTCGAATTTGAAATTGATCCAACCCAACCTGAGTTAGGTTGGGTTAGGTTAGATAGTCAGGTTGGGTTAGTTACTCAGGTTAGGTTGATAGTCAAGTTGGGTTATATGGTCATAATTTCGATTTTTTAAATTTTTTTCATTCTGAAAATTAGAATTTGAAATTGATCTAACCCAACCTGAGTTAGTTTAGGTTAGGTTAGATAGTCAGGTTGGGTTAGTTACTCAGGTTAGGTTGATAGTCAAGTTGGGTTATATGGTCATAATTTCGATTTTTTAAATTTTTTTCATTCTGAAAATTAGAATTTGAAATTGATCTAACCCAACCTGAGTAAGGGTAGGTTAGGTTAGGTAGATAGTCAGGTTGGGTTGGTTAGTCAGGTTAGGTTGATAGTCAAGTTGGGTTATATGGTCATGATTTCAATTTTTTTAATTTTTTTGATTCTGAAAATTTGAATTTGAAATTGATCTAACCCAACCTGAGTTAGGTTAGGTTAGGTTAGGTAGATAGTCAGGTTGGGTTGGTTAGTCAGGTTAGGTTGATAGTCAAGTTGGGTAACAAAGTCATTCTTTCGATTTTTGTAAAAAAAATTCATTTCAAAAATTCGAATTCGAAATTGATCTAACGCAACCTGAGTTAGTTAAGTTAGGTTAGGTTAGGTTAGATAGTCAGGTTGGGTTGGTTAGTCAGGTTAGGTTGATAGTCAAGTGTGGTTACATAATCATAATTTCGATTTTTTTTCCTAATTTTGGAAATTCGAATTTGAAATTGATCCAACCCAACCTGAGTTAGGTTGGGTTAGGTTAGATAGTCAGGTTGGGTTAGTTAGTCAGGTTAGGTTGATAGTCAAGTTGGGTTATATGGTCATAATTTCGATTTTTTTTATTTTTTTTATTCTGAAAATTTGAATTTGAAATTGATCTAACCCAACCTGAGTAAGGTTAGGTTAGGTTAGGTAGATAGTCAGGTTGGGTTGGTTAGTCAGGTTAGGTTGATAGTCAAGTTGGGTTACATATTCATAATTTCGATTTTTTTTTATTTTGAAAATTTGAATTTGAAATTGATCCAACCCAACCTGAGTTAGGTTGGGTTAGGTTAGATAGTCAGCTTGTGTTAGTTAGTCAGGTTAGGTTGATAGTCAAGTTGTGTTACGATGTCATTCTTTCGATTTTTGTAAAAAACATTCAATTCGAAAATTCGAATTTGAAATTGATCTAACCCTACCTGAGTTAGTTAAGTTAGGTTAGGTTAGATAGTCAGGTTGGGTTAGTTAGTCAGGTTAGGTTAGAGAGTCAAGTTGGGTTACAAAGTCATAATTTCGATTTTTCAAAAAAAAAATCATTTCAAAAATTCGAATTCGAAATTGATCTAACCCAACCTGAGTTAGTTAAGTTAGGTTAGGTTAGGTTAGATAGTCAGGTTGGGTTAGATAGTCAGGTTGGGTTAGTTAGTCAGGTTAGGTTGATAGTCAAGTTGGGTTATATGGTCATGATTTCGATTTTTTTAATTTTTTTGATTCTGAAAATTTGAATTTGAAATTGATCTAACCCAACCTGAGTTAGTTTAGGTTAGGTTAGGTAGATAGTCAGGTTGGGTTGGTTAGTCAAGTTAGGTTGACAGTCAAGTTGGGTAACAAAGTCATTCTTTCGATTTTTGTAAAATAAATTCGTTTCGAAAATTCGAATTTGAAATTGATCTAACCCTACCTGGGTTAGTTAAGTTAGGTTAGGTTAGATAGTCAGGTTGGGTTAGTTAGTCAGGTTAGGTTAGATAGTCAAGTTGGGTTACAAAGTCATAATTTCAATTTTTCAAAAAAAAAATCATTTCAAAAATTCGAATTCGAAATTGATCTAACGCAACCTGAGTTAGTTAAGTTAGGTTATGTTAGGTTAGATAGTCAGGTTGGGTTGGTTAGTCAGGTTAGGTTGATAGTCAAGTTGGGTTACATGATCATAATTTCGATTATTTTTCATAATTTCGGAAATTCGAATTTGAAATTGATCCAACCCAACCTGAGTTAGGTTGGGTTAGGTAAGATAGTCAGGTTGGGTTAGTTAGTCAAGTTGGGTTACAAAGTCATAATTTCGATTTTTCAAAAAAAAAATCATTTCAAAAATTCGAATTCGAAATTGATCTAACCCAACCTGAGTTAGTTAAGTTAGGTTAGGTTAGGTTAGATAGTCAGGTTGGGTTAGTTAGTCAGGTTAGGTTGATAGTCAAGTTGGGTTATATGGTCATAATTTCGATTTTTTTTATTTTTTTCATTTTGGAAATTCGAATTCGAAATTGATCTAACCCAACCTGAGTTAGTTAAGTTAGGTTAGGTTAGGTTAGATAGTCAGGTTGGGTTAGTTAGTCAGGTTAGGTTGATAGTCAAGTTGGGTTATATGGTCATGATTTCGATTTTTTTAATTTTTTTGATTCTGAAAATTTGAATTTGAAATTGATCTAACCCAACCTGAGTTAGGTTAGGTTAGGTTAGGTAGATAGTCAGGTTGGGTTGGTTAGTCAGGTTAGGTTGATAGTCAAGTTGGGTAACAAAGTCATTCTTTCGATTTTTGTAAAAAAAATTCATTTCAAAAATTCGAATTCGAAATTGATCTAACGCAACCTGAGTTAGTTAAGTTAGGTAAGGTTAGGTTAGATAGTCAGGTTGGGTTGGTTAGTCAGGTTAGGTTGATAGTCGAGTGTGGTTACATAATCATAATTTCGATTTTTTTTCCTAATTTTGGAAATTCGAATTTGAAATTGATCCAACCCAACCTGAGTTAGGTTGGGTTAGGTTAGATAGTCAGGTTGGGTTAGTTAGTCAAGTTGATAGTCAAGTTGAGTTACATATTCATAATTTCCATTTTTTTGTTCATTTTGAAAATTCGAATTTGAAATTGATCCAACCCAACCTGAGTTAGTTTAGGTTAGGTTAGATAGTCAGGTTGGGTTAGTTAGTCAGGTTAGGTTGATAGTCAAGTTGGGTTATATGGTCATAATTTCGATTTTTTTTATTTTTTTTATTCTGAAAATTTGAATTTGAAATTGATCTAACCCAACCTGAGTAAGGTTAGGTTAGGTTAGGTAGATAGTCAGGTTGGGTTGGTTAGTCAGGTTAGGTTGATAGTCAAGTTGGGTTACATATTCATAATTTCGATTTTTTTTTATTTTGAAAATTTGAATTTGAAATTGATCCAACCCAACCTGAGTTAGGTTGGGTTAGGTTAGATAGTCAGCTTGGGTTAGTTAGTCAGGTTAGGTTGATAGTCAAGTTGTGTTACGATGTCATTCTTTCGATTTTTGTAAAAAACATTCATTTCGAAAATTCGAATTTGAAATTGATCTAACCCTACCTGAGTTAGTTAAGTTAGGTTAGGTTAGATAGTCAGGTTGGGTTAGTTAGTCAGGTTAGGTTAGAGAGTCAAGTTGGGTTACAAAGTCATAATTTCGATTTTTCAAAAAAAAAATCATTTAAAAAATTCGAATTCGAAATTGATCTAACCCAACCTGAGTTAGTTAAGTTAGGTTAGGTTAGGTTAGATAGTCAAGTTGGGTTAGTTAGTCAGGTTAGGTTGATAGTCAAGTTGGGTTATATGGTCATAATTTCGATTTTTTTTATTTTTTTCATTTTGGAAATTCGAATTTGAAATTGATCCAACCCAACCTGAGTTAGTTTAGGTAAGGTTAGATAGTCAGGTTGGGTTAGTTAGTCAGGTTAGGTTGATAGTCAAGTTGGGTTATATGGTCATAATTTCGATTTTTTAAATTTTTTTTCATTTTGGAAATTCGAATTTGAAATTGATCCAACCCAACCTGAGTTAGTTTAGGTTAGGTTAGATAGTCAGGTTGGGTTAGTTACTCAGGTTAGGTTGATAGTCAAGTTGGGTTATATAGTCATAATTTCGATTTTTTTAATTTTTTTCATTCTGAAAATTTGAATTTGAAATTGATCTAACCCAACCTGAGTAAGGTTAGGTTAGGTTAGGTAGATAGTCAGGTTGGGTTGGTTAGTCAGGTTAGGTTGATAGTCAAGTTGGGTTACATATTCATAATTTCGATTTTTTTTTATTTTGAAAATTTGAATTTGAAATTGATCCAACCCAACCTGAGTTAGGTTGGGTTAGGTTAGATAGTCAGCTTGGGTTAGTTAGTCAGGTTAGGATGATAGTCAAGTTGTGTTACGATGTCATTCTTTCGATTTTTGTAAAAAACATTCATTTCTAAAATTCGAATTTGAAATTGATCTAACCCTACCTGAGTTAGTTAAGTTGGCCGCAGTGGAGAGCCTGATGTATGGGCTCACTCACATTTAAACCTAACCTAACCTAACCTAGTTAAGTTAGGTTAGGTTAGGTTAGATAGTCAGGTTGGGTTAGATAGTCAGGTTGGGTTAGTTACTCAGGTTAGGTTGATAGTCAAGTTGGGTTATATAGTCATAATTTCGATTTTTTTAATTATTTTCATTCTGAAAATTTGAATTTGAAATTGATCTAACCCAACCTGAGTAAGGTTAGGTTAGGTTAGGTAGATAGTCAGGTTGGGTTGGTTAGTCAGGTTAGGTTGATAGTCAAGTTGGGTTACATATTCATAATTTCGATTTTTTTTTATTTTGAAAATTTGAATTTGAAATTGATCCAACCCAACCTGAGTTAGGTTGGGTTAGGTTAGATAGTCAGCTTGGGTTAGTTAGTCAGGTTAGGATGATAGTCAAGTTGTGTTACGATGTCATTCTTTCGATTTTTGTAAATAACATTCATTTCTAAAATTCGAATTTGAAATTGATCTAACCCTACCTGAGTTAGTTAAGTTGGCCGCAGTGGAGAGCCTGATGTATGGGCTCACTCACATTTAAACCTAACCTAACCTAACCTAGTTAAGTTAGGTTAGGTTAGGTTAGATAGTCAGGTTGGGTTAGATAGTCAGGTTGGGTTAGTTAGTCAGGTTAGGTTGATAGTCAAGTTGGGTTATATGGTCATGATTTCGATTTTTTAAATTTTTTTGATTCTGAAAATTTGAATTTGAAATTGATCTAACCCAACCTGAGTTAGTTTAGGTTAGGTTAGGTAGATAGTCAGGTTGGGTTGGTTAGTCAGGTTAGGTTGACAGTCAAGTTGGGTAACAAAGTCATTCTTTCGATTTTTGTAAAATAAATTCGTTTCGAAAATTCGAATTTGAAATTGATCTAACCCTACCTGGGTTAGTTAAGTTAGGTTAGGTTAGATAGTCAGGTTGGGTTAGTTAGTCAGGTTAGGTTAGATAGTCAAGTTGGGTTACAAAGTCATAATTTCAATTTTTCAAAAAAAAAATCATTTCAAAAATTCGAATTCGAAATTGATCTAACGCAACCTGAGTTAGTTAAGTTAGGTTAGGTTAGGTTAGATAGTCAGGTTGGGTTGGTTAGTCAGGTTAGGTTGATAGTCAAGTTGGGTTACATGATCATAATTTCGATTATTTTTCATAATTTCGGAAATTCGAATTTGAAATTGATCCAACCCAACCTGAGTTAGGTCGGGTTAGGTAAGATAGTCAGGTTGGGTTAGTTAGTCAAGTTGATAGTCAAGTTGGGTTACATAATCATAATTTCGATTTTTTTTCCTAATTTTGGAAATTCGAATTTGAAATTGATCCAACCCAACCTGAGTTAGGTTGGGTTAGGTTAGATAGTCAGGTTGGGTTAGTTAGTCAAGTTGAAAGTCAAGTTGAGTTACCTATTCATAATTTCGATTTTTTCGTTCATTTTGAAAATTCGAATTTGAAATTGATACAACCCAACCTGAGTTAGTTTAGGTTAGGTTAGATAGTCAGGTTGGGTTAGTTAGTCAGGTTAGGTTGATAGTCAAGTTGGGTTATATGGTCATAATTTCGATTTTTTTAATTTTTTTTCATTCTGAAAATTCGAATTTGAAATTGATCTAACCCAACCTGAGTTAGGTTAGGTTAGGTTAGATAGTCAGGTTGGGTTAGTTAGTCAGGTTAGGTTAGATAGTCAAGTTGGGTTACAAAGTCATAATTTCGATTTTTCAAAAAAAAATCATTTCAAAAATTCGAATTCGAAATTGATCTAACGCAACCTGAGTTAGTTAAGTTAGGTTAGGTTAGGTTAGATAGTCAGGTTGGGTTGGTTAGTCAGGTTAGGTTGATAGTCAAGTTGGGTTACATGATCATAATTTCGATTATTTTTCATAATTTCGGAAATTCGAATTTGAAATTGATCCAACCCAACCTGAGTTAGGTTAGGTTAGGTAGATAGTCAGGTTGGGTTGGTTAGTCAGGTTAGGTTGATAGTCAAGTTGGGTTACATGATCATAATTTCGATTTTTTTTCCTAATTTTGGAAATTCGAATTTGAAATTGATCCAACCCAACCTGAGTTAGTTTAGGTTAGGTTAGATAGTCAGGTTGGGTTAGTTACTCAGGTTAGGTTGATAGTCAAGTTGGGTTATATGGTCATAATTTCGATTTTTTTAATTTTTTTCATTCTGAAAATTTGAATTTGAAATTGATCTAACCCAACCTGAGTAATGTTAGGTTAGGTTAGGTAGATAGTCAGGTTGGGTTGGTTAGTCAGGTTAGGTTGATAGTCAAGTTGGGTTACATATTCATAATTTCGATTTTTTTTTATTTTGAAAATTCGAATTTGAAATTGATCCAACCCAACCTGAGTTAGGTTGGGTTAGGTTAGATAGTCAGATTGGGTTAGTTAGTCAGGTTAGGTTGATAGTCAAGTTGGGTTATATGGTCATGATTTCGATTTTTTTAATTTTTTTGATTCTGAAAATTTGAATTCGAAATTGATCTAACCCAACCTGAGTTAGGTTAGGTTAGGTTAGGTAGATAAACAGGTTGGGTTGGTTAGTCAGGTTAGGTTGATAGTCAAGTTGGGTAACAAAGTCATTCTTTCGATTTTTGTAAAAAAAATTCATTTCGAAAATTCGAATTTGAAATTGATCTAACCCTACCTGAGTTAGTTAAGTTAGGTTAGGTTAGATAGTCAGGTTGGGTTAGTTAGTCAGGTTAGGTTAGATAGTCAAGTTGGGTTACAAAGTCATTCTTTCGATTAATGTAAGAAAAAATTCATTTCGAAAATTCGAATTTGAAATTGATCTAACCCTACCTGAGTTAGTTAAGTTAGGTTAGGTTAGATAGTCAGGTTGGGTTAGTTAGTCAGGTTAGGTTAGAGAGTCAAGTTGGGTTACAAAGTCATAATTTCGATTTTTCAAAAAAAAAATCATTTCAAAAATTCGAATTCGAAATTGATCTAACCCAACCTGAGTTAGTTAAGTTAGGTTAGGTTAGGTTAGATAGTCAGGTTGGGTTAGTTAGTCAGGTTAGGTTGATAGTCAAGTTGGGTTATATGGTCATAATTTCGATTTTTTTTATTTTTTTCATTTTGGAAATTCGAATTTGAAATTGATCCAACCCAACCTGAGTTAGTTTAGGTAAGGTTAGATAGTCAGGTTGGGTTAGTTAGTCAGGTTAGGTTGATAGTCAAGTTGGGTTATAAGTCATAATTTCGATTTTTTAAATTTTTTTTCATTTTGGAAATTCGAATTTGAAATTGATCCAACCCAACCTGAGTTAGTTTAGGTTAGGTTAGATAGTCAGGTTGGGTTAGTTACTCAGGTTAGGTTGATAGTCAAGTTGGGTTATATAGTCATAATTTCGATTTTTTTAATTTTTTTCATTCTGAAAATTTGAATTTGAAATTGATCTAACCCAACCTGAGTAAGGTTAGGTTAGGTTAGGTAGATAGTCAGGTTGGGTTGGTTAGTCAGGTTAGGTTGATAGTCAAGTTGGGTAACAAAGTCATTCTTTCGATTTTTGTAAAATAAATTCGTTTCGAAAATTCGAATTTGAAATTGATCTAACCCTACCTGGGTTAGTTAAGTTAGGTTAGGTTAGGTTCGATTTTTTTTCCTAATTTTGGAAATTCGAATTTGAAATTGATCCAACCCAACCTGAGTTAGGTTGGGTTAGGTTAGATAGTCAGGTTGGGTTAGTTAGTCAAGTTGATAGTCAAGTTGAGTTACATATTCATAATTTCGATTTTTTTGTTCATTTTGAAAATTCGAATTTGAAATTGATCCAACCCAACCTGAGTTAGTTTAGGTTAGGTTAGATAGTCAGGTTGGGTTAGTTAGTCAAGTTGATAGTCAAGTTGAGTTACATATTCATAATTTCGATTTTTTTGTTCATTTTGAAAATTCGAATTTGAAATTGATCCAACCCAACCTGAGTTAGTTTAGGTTAGGTTAGATAGTCAGGTTGGGTTAGTTAGTCAGGTTAGGTTGATAGTCAAGTTGGGTTATATGGTCATGATTTCGATTTTTTTAATTTTTTTTCATTCTGAAAATTCGAATTTGAAATTGATCTAACCCAACCTGAGTTAAGTTAGGTTAGGTTAGGTTAGATAGTCAGGTTGGGTTAGTTAGTCAGGTTAGGTTAGATAGTCAAGTTGGGTTACAAAGTGATAATTTCGATTTAAAAAAAAAAAAAATCATTTCAAAATTTCGAATTCGAAATTGATCTAACGCAACCTGAGTTAGTTAAGTTAGGTTAGGTTAGGTTAGATAGTCAGGTTGGGTTGGTTAGTCAGGTTAGGTTGATAGTCAAGTGTGGTTACATAATCATAATTTCGATTTTTTTTCCTAATTTTGGAAATTCGAATTTGAAATTGATCCAACCCAACCTGAGTTAGGTTGGGTTAGGTTAGATAGTCAGGTTGGGTTAGTTAGTCAAGTTGATAGTCAAGTTGAGTTACATATTCATAATTTCGATTTTTTTGTTCATTTTGAAAATTCGAATTTGAAATTGATCCAACCCAACCTGAGTTAGTTTAGGTTAGGTTAGATAGTCAGGTTGGGTTAGTTAGTCAGGTTAGGTTGATAGTCAAGTTGGGTTATATGGTCATAATTTCGATTTTTTTTATTTTTTTTATTCTGAAAATTTGAATTTGAAATTGATCTAACCCAACCTGAGTAAGGTTAGGTTAGGTTAGGTAGATAGTCAGGTTGGGTTGGTTAGTCAGGTTAGGTTGATAGTCAAGTTGGGTTACATATTCAAAATTTCGATTTTTTTTTATTTTGAAAATTTGAATTTGAAATTGATCCAACCCAACCTGAGTTAGGTTGGGTTAGGTTAGATAGTCAGCTTGGGTTAGTTAGTCAGGTTAGGTTAGAGAGTCAAGTTGGGTTACAAAGTCATAATTTCGATTTTTCAAAAAAAAAATCATTTCAAAAATTCGAATTCGAAATTGATCTAACCCAACCTGAGTTAGTTAAGTTAGGTTAGGTTAGGTTAGATAGTCAGGTTGGGTTAGATAGTCAGGTTGGGTTAGTTAGTCAGGTTAGGTTGATAGTCAAGTTGGGTTATATGGTCATGATTTCGATTTTTTTAATTTTTTTGATTCTGAAAATTTGAATTTGAAATTGATCTAACCCAACCTGAGTTAGTTTAGGTTAGGTTAGGTAGATAGTCAGGTTGGGTTGGTTAGTCAAGTTAGGTTGATAGTCAAGTTGGGTTACATGATCATAATTTCGATTATTTTTCATAATTTCGGAAATTCGAATTTGAAATTGATCCAACCCAACCTGAGTTAGGTTAGGTTAGGTAGATAGTCAGGTTGGGTTGGTTAGTCAGGTTAGGTTGATAGTCAAGTTGGGTTACATGATCATAATTTCGATTTTTTTTCCTAATTTTGGAAATTCGAATTTGAAATTGATCCAACCCAACCTGAGTTAGTTTAGGTTAGGTTAGATAGTCAGGTTGGGTTAGTTACTCAGGTTAGGTTGATAGTCAAGTTGGGTTATATGGTCATAATTTCGATTTTTTTAATTTTTTTCATTCTGAAAATTTGAATTTGAAATTGATCTAACCCAACCTGAGTAAGGTTAGGTTAGGTTAGGTAGATAGTCAGGTTGGGTTGGTTAGTCAGGTTAGGTTGATAGTCAAGTTGGGTTACATATTCATAATTTCGATTTTTTTTTAATTTGAAAATTCGAATTTGAAATTGATCCAACCCAACCTGAGTTAGGTTGGGTTAGGTTAGATAGTCAGATTGGGTTAGTTAGTCAGGTTAGGTTGATAGTCAAGTTGGGTTATATGGTCATGATTTCGATTTTTTTAATTTTTTTGATTCTGAAAATTTGAATTTGAAATTGATCTAACCCAACCTGAGTAAGGTTAGGTTAGGTTAGGTAGATAAACAGGTTGGGTTGGTTAGTCAGGTTAGGTTGATAGTCAAGTTGGGTAACAAAATCATTCTTTCGATTTTTGTAAAAAAAATTCATTTCGAAAATTCGAATTTGAAATTGATCTAACCCTACCTGAGTTAGTTAAGTTAGGTTAGGTTAGATAGTCAGGTTGGGTTAGTTAGTCAGGTTAGGTTAGATAGTCAAGTTGGGTTACAAAGTCATTCTTTCGATTAATGTAAGAAAAAATTCATTTCGAAAATTCGAATTTGAAATTGATCTAACCCTACCTGAGTTAGTTAAGTTAGGTTAGGTTAGATAGTCAGGTTGGGTTAGTTAGTCAGGTTAGGTTAGAGAGTCAAGTTGGGTTACAAAGTCATAATTTCAATTTTTCAAAAAAAAAATCATTTCAAAAATTCGAATTCGAAATTGATCTAACCCAACCTGAGTTAGTTAAGTTAGGTTAGGTTAGGTTAGATAGTCAGGTTGGGTTAGTTAGTCAGGTTAGGTTGATAGTCAAGTTGGGTTATATGGTCATAATTTCGATTTTTCTTATTTTTTTCATTTTGGAAATTCGAATTTGAAATTGATCCAACCCAACCTGAGTTAGTTTAGGTAAGGTTAGATAGTCAGGTTGGGTTAGTTAGTCAGGTTAGGTTGATAGTCAAGTTGGGTTATATGGTCATAATTTCGATTTTTTAAATTTTTTTTCATTTTGGAAATTCGAATTTGAAATTGATCCAACCCAACCTGAGTTAGTTTAGGTTAGGTTAGATAGTCAGGTTGGGTTAGTTACTCAGGTTAGGTTGATAGTCAAGTTGGGTTATATAGTCATAATTTCGATTTTTTAAATTTTTTTCATTTTGAAAATTTGAATTTGAAATTGATCTAACCCAACCTGAGTAAGGTTAGGTTAGGTTAGGTAGATAGTCAGGTTGGGTTGGTTAGTCAGGTTAGGTTGATAGTCAAGTTGGGTTACATATTCATAATTTCGATTTTTTTTTATTTTGAAAATTTGAATTTGAAATTGATCCAACCCAACCTGAGTTAGGTTGGGTTACAACCTGAGTTAGGTTGGGTTAGGTTAGATAGTCAGCTTGGGTTAGTTAGTCAGGTTAGGTTGATAGTCAAGTTGTGTTACGATGTCATTCTTTCGATTTTTGTAAAAAACATTCATTTCGAAAATTCGAATTTGAAATTGATCTAACCCTACCTGAGTTAGTTAAGTTAGGTTAGGTTAGGTTAGATAGTCAGGTTGGGTTAGATAGTCAGGTTGGGTTAGTTGGTCAGGTTAGGATGATAGTCAAGTTGGGTTATATGGTCATGATTTCGATTTTTTTAATTTTTTTGATTCTGAAAATTCGAATTTGAAATTGATCTAACCCTACCTGGGTTAGTTAAGTTAGGTTAGGTTAGATAGTCAGGTTGGGTTAGTTAGTCAGGTTAGGTTAGATAGTCAAGTTGGGTTACAAAGTCATTCTTTCGATTTTTGTAAAAAAAATTCATTTCGAAAATTCGAATTTGAAATTGATCTAACCCTACCTGAGTTAGTTAAGTTAGGTTAGGTTAGATAGTCAGGTTGGGTTAGTTAGTCAGGTTAGGTTAGATAGTCAAGTTGGGTTACAAAGTCATTCTTTCGATTAATGTAAGAAAAAATTCATTTCGAAAATTCGAATTTGAAATTGATCTAACCCTACCTGAGTTAGTTAAGTTAGGTTAGGTTAGATAGTCAGGTTGGGTTAGTTAGTCAGGTTAGGTTAGAGAGTCAAGTTGGGTTACAAAGTCATAATTTCGATTTTTCAAAAAAAAAATCATTTCAAAAATTCGAATTCGAAATTGATCTAACCCAACCTGAGTTAGTTAAGTTAGGTTAGGTTAGGTTAGATAGTCAGGTTGGGTTAGTTAGTCAGGTTAGGTTGATAGTCAAGTTGGGTTATATGGTCATAATTTCGATTTTTCTTATTTTTTTCATTTTGGAAATTCGAATTTGAAATTGATCCAACCCAACCTGAGTTAGTTTAGGTAAGGTTAGATAGTCAGGTTGGGTTAGTTAGTCAGGTTAGGTTGATAGTCAAGTTGGGTTATATGGTCATAATTTCGATTTTTTTAATTTTTTTTCATTTTGGAAATTCGAATTTGAAATTGATCCAACCCAACCTGAGTTAGTTTAGGTTAGGTTAGATAGTCAGGTTGGGTTAGTTACTCAGGTTAGGTTGATAGTCAAGTTGGGTTATATAGTCATAATTTCGATTTTTTAAATTTTTTTCATTTTGAAAATTTGAATTTGAAATTGATCTAACCCAACCTGAGTAAGGTTAGGTTAGGTTAGGTAGATAGTCAGGTTGGGTTGGTTAGTCAGGTTAGGTTGATAGTCAAGTTGGGTTACATATTCATAATTTCGATTTTTTTTTATTTTGAAAATTTGAATTTGAAATTGATCCAACCCAACCTGAGTTAGGTTGGGTTACAACCTGAGTTAGGTTGGGTTAGGTTAGATAGTCAGCTTGGGTTAGTTAGTCAGGTTAGGTTGATAGTCAAGTTGTGTTACGATGTCATTCTTTCGATTTTTGTAAAAAACATTCATTTCGAAAATTCGAATTTGAAATTGATCTAACCCTACCTGAGTTAGTTAAGTTAGGTTAGGTTAGGTTAGATAGTCAGGTTGGGTTAGATAGTCAGGTTGGGTTAGTTGGTCAGGTTAGGATGATAGTCAAGTTGGGTTATATGGTCATGATTTCGATTTTTTTAATTTTTTTGATTCTGAAAATTCGAATTTGAAATTGATCTAACCCTACCTGGGTTAGTTAAGTTAGGTTAGGTTAGATAGTCAGGTTGGGTTAGTTAGTCAGGTTAGGTTAGATAGTCAAGTTGGGTTACAAAGTCATAATTTCAATTTTTCAAAAAAAAAATCATTTCAAAAATTCGAATTCGAAATTGATCTAACGCAACCTGAGTTAGTTAAGTTAGGTTAGGTTAGGTTAGATAGTCAGGTTGGGTTGGTTAGTCAGGTTAGGTTGATAGTCAAGTTGGGTTACATGATCATAATTTCGATTATTTTTCATAATTTCGGAAATTCGAATTTGAAATTGATCCAACCCAACCTGAGTTATGTTGGGTTAGGTTAGATAGTCAGGTTGGGTTAGTTACTCAGGTTAGGTTGATAGTCAAGTTGGGTTATATGGTCATAATTTCGATTTTTTAAATTTTTTTCATTCTGAAAATTAGAATTTGAAATTGATCTAACCCAACCTGAGTAAGGGTAGGTTAGGTTAGGTAGATAGTCAGGTTGGGTTGGATAGTCAGGTTAGGTTGATAGTTAAGTTGGGTTATATGGTCATGATTTCGATTTTTTTAATTTTTTTGATTCTGAAAATTTGAATTTGAAATTGATCTAACCCAACCTGAGTTAGGTTAGGTTAGGTTAGGTAGATAGTCAGGTTGGGTTGGTTAGTCAGGTTAGGTTGATAGTCAAGTTGGGTAACAAAGTCATTCTTTCGATTTTTGTAAAAAAAATTCATTTCAAAAATTCGAATTCGAAATTGATCTAACGCAACCTGAGTTAGTTAAGTTAGGTTAGGTTAGGTTAGATAGTCAGGTTGGGTTGGTTAGTCAGGTTAGGTTGATAGTCAAGTTGGGTTACATGATCATAATTTCGATTATTTTTCATAATTTCGGAAATTCGAATTTGAAATTGATCCAACCCAACCTGAGTTAGGTTGGGTTAGGTTAGATAGTCAGGTTGGGTTAGTTAGTCAAGTTGATAGTCAAGTTGAGTTACATATTCATAATTTCGATTTTTTTGTTCATTTTGAAAATTCGAATTTGAAATTGATCCAACCCAACCTGAGTTAGTTTAGGTTAGGTTAGATAGTCAGGTTGGGTTAGTTAGTCAAGTTGATAGTCAAGTTGAGTTACATATTCATAATTTCGATTTTTTTGTTCATTTTGAAAATTCGAATTTGAAATTGATCCAACCCAACCTGAGTTAGTTTAGGTTAGGTTAGATAGTCAGGTTGGGTTAGTTAGTCAGGTTAGGTTGATAGTCAAGTTGGGTTATATGGTCATAATTTCGATTTTTTTTATTTTTTTTATTCTGAAAATTTGAATTTGAAATTGATCTAACCCAACCTGAGTAAGGTTAGGTTAGGTTAGGTAGATAGTCAGGTTGGGTTGGTTAGTCAGGTTAGGTTGATAGTCAAGTTGGGTTACATTTTCATAATTTCGATTTTTTTTCCTAATTTTGGAAATTCGAATTTGAAATTGATCCAACCCAACCTGAGTTAGGTTGGGTTAGGTTAGATAGTCAGGTTGGGTTAGTTACTCAGGTTAGGTTGATAGTCAAGTTGGGTTATATGGTCATAATTTCGATTTTTTAAATTTTTTTCATTCTGAAAATTAGAATTTGAAATTGATCTAACCCAACCTGAGTTAGTTTAGGTTAGGTTAGATAGTCAGGTTGGGTTAGTTACTCAGGTTAGGTTGATAGTCAAGTTGGGTTATATGGTCATAATTTCGATTTTTTAAATTTTTTTCATTCTGAAAATTAGAATTTGAAATTGATCTAACCCAACCTGAGTAAGGGTAGGTTAGGTTAGGTAGATAGTCAGGTTGGGTTGGTTAGTCAGGTTAGGTTGATAGTCAAGTTGGGTTATATGGTCATGATTTCAATTTTTTTAATTTTTTTGATTCTGAAAATTTGAATTTGAAATTGATCTAACCCAACCTGAGTTAGGTTAGGTTAGGTTAGGTAGATAGTCAGGTTGGGTTGGTTAGTCAGGTTAGGTTGATAGTCAAGTTGGGTTACATGATCATAATTTCGATTATTTTTCATAATGTCGGAAATTCGAATTTGAAATTGATCCAACCCAACCTGAGTTAGGTTGGGTTAGGTTAGATAGTCAGGTTGGGTTAGATAGTCAAGTTGATAGTCAAGTTGGGTTACATAATCATAATTTCGATTTTTTTTTCTAATTTTGGAAATTCGAATTTGAAATTGATCTAACCCAACCTGAGTTAGTTAAGTTAGGTTAGGTTAGGTTAGATAGTCAGGTTGGGTTAGTTAGTCAGGTTAGGTTAGAGAGTCAAGTTGGGTTACAAAGTCATAATTTCGATTTTTCAAAAAAAAAATCATTTCAAAAATTCGAATTCGAAATTGATCTAACCCAACCTGAGTTAGTTAAGTTAGGTTAGGTTAGGTTAGATAGTCAGGTTGGGTTAGTTAGTCAGGTTAGGTTAGAGAGTCAAGTTGGGTTACAAAGTCATAATTTCGATTTTTCAAAAAAAAAATCATTTCAAAAATTCGAATTCGAAATTGATCTAACCCAACCTGAGTTAGGTTGGGTTAGGTTAGATAGTCAGCTTGGGTTAGTTAGTTAGGTTGATAGTCAAGTTGTGTTACGAAGTCATTCTTTCGATTTTTGTAAAAAAAATTCATTTCGAAAATTCGAATTTGAAATTGATCTAACCCTACCTGAGTTAGTTAAGTTAGGTTAGGTTAGGTTAGATAGTCAGGTTGGGTTAGGTAGTCAGGTTAGGTTGATAGTCAAGTTGGGTTATATGGTCATGATTTCGATTTTTTAAATTTTTTTGATTCTGAAAATTTGAATTTGAAATTGATCTAACCCAACCTGAGTTAGGTTAGGTTAGGTAAGGTAGATAGTCAGGTTGGGTTGGTTAGTCAGGTTAGGTTGGTTAGTCAGGTTAGGTTGATAGTCAAGTTGGGTAACAAAGTCATTCTTTCGATTTTTGTAAAAAAAATTCATTTCGAAAAATCGAATTTGAAATTGATCTAACCCTACCTGAGTTAGTTAAGTTAGGTTAGGTTAGATAGTCAGGTTGGGTTAGTTAGTCAGGTTAGGTTAGATAGTCAAGTTGGGTTACAAAGTCATAATTTCGATTTTTCAAAAAAAAAAATCATTTCAAAAATTCGAATTCGAAATTGATCTAACGCAACCTGAGTTAGTTAAGTTAGGTTAGGTTAGGTTAGATAGTCAGGTTGGGTTGGTTAGTCAGGTTAGGTTGATAGTCAAGTTGGGTTACATGATCATAATTTCGATTATTTTTCATAATGTCGGAAATTCGAATTTGAAATTGATCCAACCCAACCTGAGTTAGGTTGGGTTAGGTTAGATAGTTAGGTTGGGTTAGATAGTCAAGTTGATAGTCAAGTTGGGTTACATAATCATAATTTCGATTTTTTTTTCTAATTTTGGAAATTCGAATTTGAAATTGATCCAACCCAACCTGAGTTAGGTTGGGTTAGGTTAGATAGTCAGGTTGGGTTAGTTAGTCAAGTTGAAAGTCAAGTTGAGTTACATATTCATAATTTCGATTTTTTTGTTCATTTTGAAAATTCGAATTTGAAATTGATCCAACCCAACCTGAGTTAGTTTAGGTTAGGTTAGATAGTCAGGTTGGGTTAGTTAGTCAGGTTAGGTTAGATAGTCAAGTTGGGTTACAAAGTCATTCTTTCGATTATTGTAAGAAAAAATTCATTTCGAAAATTCGAATTTGAAATTGATCTAACCCTACCTGAGTTAGTAAAGTTAGGTTAGGTTAGATAGTCAGGTTGGGTTAGTTAGTCAGGTTAGGTTAGATAGTCAAGGTGGGTTACAAAGTCATAATTTCGATTTTTCAAAAAAAAAATCATTTCAAAAATTCGAATTCGAAATTGATCTAACGCAACCTGAGTTAGTTAAGTTAGATAAGGTTAGGTTAGATAGTCAGGTTGGGTTGGTTAGTCAGGTTAGGTTGATAGTCAAGTTGGGTTACATGATCATAATTTCGATTTTTTTTCCTTATTTTGGAAATTTGAATTTGAAATTGATCCAACCCAACCTGAGTTAGGTTGGGTTAGGTTAGATAGTCAGGTTGGGTTAGTTAGTCAAGTTGAGTTACCTATTCATAATCTCGATTTTTTTGTTCATTTTGAAAATTCGAATTTGAAATTGATCCAACCCAACCTGAGTTAGTTTAGGTTAGGTTAGATAGTCAGGTTGGGTTAGTTAGTCAGGTTAGGTTAGATAGTCAAGTTGGGTTACAAAGTCATTCTTTCGATTATTGTAAGAAAAAATTCATTTCGAAAATTCGAATTTGAAATTGATCTAACCCTACCTGAGTTAGTAAAGTTAGGTTAGGTTAGATAGTCAGGTTGGGTTAGTTAGTCAGGTTAGGTTAGATAGTCAAGTTGGGTTACAAAGTCATAATTTCGATTTTTCAAAAAAAAAATCATTTCAAAAATTCGAATTCGAAATTGATCTAACGCTACCTGAGTTAGTTTAGTTAGGTTAGGTTAGGTTAGATAGTCAGGTTGGGTTCGTTAGTCAGGTTAGGTTGATAGTCAAGTTGGGTTACATGATCATAATTTCGATTTTTTTTCCTTATTTTGGAAATTCGAATTTGAAATTGATCCAACCCAACCTGAGTTAGTTTAGGTTAGGTTAGATAGTCAGGTTGGGTTAGTTAGTCAGGTTAGGTTGATAGTCAAGTTGGGTTAAATGGTCATGATTTCGATTTTTTAAATTTTTTTGATTCTGAAAATTTGAATTTGAAATTGATCTAACCCAACCTGAGTTGGTTGGGTTAGGTTAGGTAGATAGTCAGGTTGAGTTGGTTAGTCAGGTTAGGTTGATAGTCAAGTTGGGTAACAAAGTCATTCTTTCGATTTTTGTAAAAAAAATTCATTTCGAAAATTCGAATTTGAAATTGATCTAACCCTACCTGAGTTAGTTAAGTCAGGTTAGGTTAGATAGTCAGGTTGGGTTGGTTAGTCAGGTTAGGTTGATAGTCAAGTTGGGTTACATGATCATAATTTCGATTTTTTTTCCTTATTTTGGAAATTCGAATTTGAAATTGATCCAACCCAACCTGAGTTAGTTTAGGTTAGGTTAGATAGTCAGGTTGGGTTAGTTAGTCAGGTTAGGTTGATAGTCAAGTTGGGTTATATGGTCATGATTTCGATTTTTTAAATTTTTTTGATTCTGAAAATTTGAATTTGAAATTGATCCAACCCAACCTGAGTTGGTTAGGTTAGGTTAGGTAGATAGTCAGGTTGGGTTGGTTAGTCAGGTTAGGTTGATAGTCAAGTTGGGTTACATATTCATAATTTCGATTTTTTTTTATTTTGAAAATTTGAATTTGAAATTGATCCAACCCAACCTGAGTTAGGTTGGGTTAGGTTAGATAGTCAGCTTGGGTTAGTTAGTCAGGTTAGGTTAGATAGTCAAGTTGGGTTACAAAGTCATAATTTCAATTTTTTTAATTTTTTTTCATTCTGAAAATTCGAATTTGAAATTGATCAAACCCAACCTGAGTTAAGTTAGGTTAGGTTAGGTTAGATAGTCAGGTTGGGTTAGTTAGTCAGGTTAGGTTAGATAGTCAAGTTGGGTTACAAAGTCATTCTTTCGATTATTGTAAGAAAAAATTCATTTCGAAAATTCGAATTTGAAATTGATCTAACACTACCTGAGTTAGTTAAGTTAGGTTAGGTTAGGTTAGATAGTCAGGTTGGGTTAGATAGTCAGGTTGGGTTAGTTAGTCAGGTTAGGTTGATAGTCAAGTTGGGTTATATGGTCATGATTTCGATTTTTTTAATTTTTTTGATTCTGAAAATTTGAATTTGAAATTGATCTAACCCAACCTGAGTTAGGTTAGGTTAGGTTAGGTAGATAGTCAGGTTGGGTTGGTTAGTCAGGTTAGGTTGATAGTCAAGTTGGGTAACAAAGTCATTCTTTCGATTTTTGTAAAATAAATTCGTTTCGAAAATTCGAATTTGAAATTGATCTAACCCTACCTGGGTTAGTTAAGTTAGGTTAGGTTAGGTTCGATTTTTTTCCCTAATTTTGGAAATTCGAATTTGAAATTGATCCAACCCAACCTGAGTTAGGTTGGGTTAGGTTAGATAGTCAGGTTGGGTTAGTTAGTCAAGTTGATAGTCAAGTTGAGTTACATATTCATAATTTCGATTTTTTTGTTCATTTTGAAAATTCGAATTTGAAATTGATCCAACCCAACCTGAGTTAGTTTAGGTTAGGTTAGATAGTCAGGTTGGGTTAGTTAGTCAGGTTAGGTTGATAGTCAAGTTGGGTTATATGGTCATAATTTCGATTTTTTTAATTTTTTTTCATTCTGAAAATTCGAATTTGAAATTGATCTAACCCAACCTGAGTTAAGTTAGGTTAGGTTAGGTTAGATAGTCAGGTTGGGTTAGTTAGTCAGGTTAGGTTAGATAGTCAAGTTGGGTTACAAAGTGATAATTTCGATTTAAAAAAAAAAAAATCATTTCAAAAATTCGAATTCGAAATTGATCTAACGCAACCTGAGTTAGTTAAGTTAGGTTAGGTTAGGTTAGATAGTCAGGTTGGGTTGGTTAGTCAGGTTAGGTTGATAGTCAAGTGTGGTTACATAATCATAATTTCGATTTTTTTTCCTAATTTTGGAAATTCGAATTTGAAATTGATCCAACCCAACCTGAGTTAGGTTGGGTTAGGTTAGATAGTCAGGTTGGGTTAGTTAGTCAAGTTGATAGTCAAGTTGAGTTACATATTCATAATTTCGATTTTTTTGTTCATTTTGAAAATTCGAATTTGAAATTGATCCAACCCAACCTGAGTTAGTTTAGGTTAGGTTAGATAGTCAGGTTGGGTTAGTTAGTCAGGTTAGGTTGATAGTCAAGTTGGGTTATATGGTCATAATTTCGATTTTTTTTATTTTTTTTATTCTGAAAATTTGAATTTGAAATTGATCTAACCCAACCTGAGTAAGGTTAGGTTAGGTTAGGTAGATAGTCAGGTTGGGTTGGTTAGTCAGGTTAGGTTGATAGTCAAGTTGGGTTACATATTCATAATTTCGATTTTTTTTTATTTTGAAAATTTGAATTTGAAATTGATCCAACCCAACCTGAGTTAGGTTGGGTTAGGTTAGATAGTCAGCTTGGGTTAGTTAGTCAGGTTAGGTTGATAGTCAAGTTGTGTTACGATGTCATTCTTTCGATTTTTGTAAAAAACATTCATTTCGAAAATTCGAATTTGAAATTGATCTAACCCTACCTGAGTTAGTTAAGTTAGGTTAGGTTAGATAGTCAGGTTGGGTTAGTTAGTCAGGTTAGGTTAGAGAGTCAAGTTGGGTTACAAAGTCATAATTTCGATTTTTCAAAAAAAAAATCATTTCAAAAATTCGAATTCGAAATAGATCTAACCCAACCTGAGTTAGTTAAGTTAGGTTAGGTTAGGTTAGATAGTCAAGTTGGGTTAGTTAGTCAGGTTAGGTTGATAGTCAAGTTGGGTTATATGGTCATAATTTCGATTTTTTTTATTTTTTTCATTTTGGAAATTCGAATTTGAAATTGATCCAACCCAACCTGAGTTAGTTTAGGTAAGGTTAGATAGTCAGGTTGGGTTAGTTAGTCAGGTTAGGTTGATAGTCAAGTTGGGTTATATGGTCATAATTTCGATTTTTTAAATTTTTTTTCATTTTGGAAATTCGAATTTGAAATTGATCCAACCCAACCTGAGTTAGTTTAGGTTAGGTTAGATAGTCAGGTTGGGTTAGTTACTCAGGTTAGGTTGATAGTCAAGTTGGGTTATATAGTCATAATTTCGATTTTTTTAATTTTTTTCATTCTGAAAATTTGAATTTGAAATTGATCTAACCCAACCTGAGTAAGGTTAGGTTAGGTTAGGTAGATAGTCAGGTTGGGTTGGTTAGTCAGGTTAGGTTGATAGTCAAGTTGGGTTACATATTCATAATTTCGATTTTTTTTTATTTTGAAAATTTGAATTTGAAATTGATCCAACCCAACCTGAGTTAGGTTGGGTTAGGTTAGATAGTCAGCTTGGGTTAGTTAGTCAGGTTAGGATGATAGTCAAGTTGTGTTACGATGTCATTCTTTCGATTTTTGTAAAAAACATTCATTTCTAAAATTCGAATTTGAAATTGATCTAACCCTACCTGAGTTAGTTAAGTTGGCCGCAGTGGAGAGCCTGATGTATGGGCTCACTCACATTTAAACCTAACCTAACCTAACCTAGTTAAGTTAGGTTAGGTTAGGTTAGATAGTCAGGTTGGGTTAGATAGTCAGGTTGGGTTAGTTACTCAGGTTAGGTTGATAGTCAAGTTGGGTTATATAGTCATAATTTCGAATTTTTTAATTATTTTCATTCTGAAAATTTGAATTTGAAATTGATCTAACCCAACCTGAGTAAGGTTAGGTTAGGTTAGGTAGATAGTCAGGTTGGGTTGGTTAGTCAGGTTAGGTTGATAGTCAAGTTGGGTTACATATTCATAATTTCGATTTTTTTTTATTTTGAAAATTTGAATTTGAAATTGATCCAACCCAACCTGAGTTAGGTTGGGTTAGGTTAGATAGTCAGCTTGGGTTAGTTAGTCAGGTTAGGATGATAGTCAAGTTGTGTTACGATGTCATTCTTTCGATTTTTGTAAAAAACATTCATTTCTTAAATTCGAATTTGAAATTGATCTAACCCTACCTGAGTTAGTTAAGTTGGCCGCAGTGGAGAGCCTGATGTATGGGCTCACTCACATTTAAACCTAACCTAACCTAACCTAGTTAAGTTAGGTTAGGTTAGGTTAGATAGTCAGGTTGGGTTAGATAGTCAGGTTGGGTTAGTTAGTCAGGTTAGGTTGATAGTCAAGTTGGGTTATATGGTCATGATTTCGATTTTTTTAATTTTTTTGATTCTGAAAATTTGAATTTGAAATTGATCTAACCCAACCTGAGTTAGTTTAGGTTAGGTTAGGTAGATAGTCAGGTTGGGTTGGTTAGTCAGGTTAGGTTGACAGTCAAGTTGGGTAACAAAGTCATTCTTTCGATTTTTGTAAAATAAATTCGTTTCGAAAATTCGAATTTGAAATTGATCTAACCCTACCTGGGTTAGTTAAGTTAGGTTAGGTTAGATAGTCAGGTTGGGTTAGTTAGTCAGGTTAGGTTAGATAGTCAAGTTGGGTTACAAAGTCATTCTTTCGATTTTTGTAAAAAAAATTCATTTCGAAAATTCGAATTTGAAATTGATCTAACCCTACCTGAGTTAGTTAAGTTAGGTTAGGTTAGATAGTCAGGTTGGGTTAGTTAGTCAGGTTAGGTTAGATAGTCAAGTTGGGTTACAAAGTCATTCTTTCGATTAATGTAAGAAAAAATTCATTTCGAAAATTCGAATTTGAAATTGATCTAACCCTACCTGAGTTAGTTAAGTTAGGTTAGGTTAGATAGTCAGGTTGGGTTAGTTAGTCAGGTTAGGTTAGAGAGTCAAGTTGGGTTACAGAGTCATAATTTCGATTTTTCAAAAAAAAAATCATTTCAAAAATTCGAATTCGAAATTGATCTAACCCAACCTGAGTTAGTTAAGTTAGGTTAGGTTAGGTTAGATAGTCAGGTTGGGTTAGTTAGTCAGGTTAGGTTGATAGTCAAGTTGGGTTATATGGTCATAATTTCGATTTTTTTTATTTTTTTTATTCTGAAAATTTGAATTTGAAATTGATCTAACCCAACCTGAGTAAGGTTAGGTTAGGTTAGGTAGATAGTCAGGTTGGGTTGGTTAGTCAGGTTAGGTTGATAGTCAAGTTGGGTTACATATTCAAAATTTCGATTTTTTTTTATTTTGAAAATTTGAATTTGAAATTGATCCAACCCAACCTGAGTTAGGTTGGGTTAGGTTAGATAGTCAGCTTGGGTTAGTTAGTCAGGTTAGGTTAGAGAGTCAAGTTGGGTTACAAAGTCATAATTTCGATTTTTCAAAAAAAAAATCATTTCAAAAATTCGAATTCGAAATTGATCTAACCCAACCTGAGTTAGTTAAGTTAGGTTAGGTTAGGTTAGATAGTCAGGTTGGGTTAGATAGTCAGGTTGGGTTAGTTAGTCAGGTTAGGTTGATAGTCAAGTTGGGTTATATGGTCATGATTTCGATTTTTTTAATTTTTTTGATTCTGAAAATTTGAATTTGAAATTGATCTAACCCAACCTGAGTTAGTTTAGGTTAGGTTAGGTAGATAGTCAGGTTGGGTTGGTTAGTCAAGTTAGGTTGATAGTCAAGTTGGGTTACATGATCATAATTTCGATTATTTTTCATAATTTCGGAAATTCGAATTTGAAATTGATCCAACCCAACCTGAGTTAGGTTAGGTTAGGTAGATAGTCAGGTTGGGTTGGTTAGTCAGGTTAGGTTGATAGTCAAGTTGGGTTACATGATCATAATTTCGATTTTTTTTCCTAATTTTGGAAATTCGAATTTGAAATTGATCCAACCCAACCTGAGTTAGTTTAGGTTAGGTTAGATAGTCAGGTTGGGTTAGTTACTCAGGTTAGGTTGATAGTCAAGTTGGGTTATATGGTCATAATTTCGATTTTTTTAATTTTTTTCATTCTGAAAATTTGAATTTGAAATTGATCTAACCCAACCTGAGTAAGGTTAGGTTAGGTTAGGTAGATAGTCAGGTTGGGTTGGTTAGTCAGGTTAGGTTGATAGTCAAGTTGGGTTACATATTCATAATTTCGATTTTTTTTTAATTTGAAAATTCGAATTTGAAATTGATCCAACCCAACCTGAGTTAGGTTGGGTTAGGTTAGATAGTCAGATTGGGTTAGTTAGTCAGGTTAGGTTGATAGTCAAGTTGGGTTATATGGTCATGATTTCGATTTTTTTAATTTTTTTGATTCTGAAAATTTGAATTTGAAATTGATCTAACCCAACCTGAGTAAGGTTAGGTTAGGTTAGGTAGATAAACAGGTTGGGTTGGTTAGTCAGGTTAGGTTGATAGTCAAGTTGGGTAACAAAATCATTCTTTCGATTTTTGTAAAAAAAATTCATTTCGAAAATTCGAATTTGAAATTGATCTAACCCTACCTGAGTTAGTTAAGTTAGGTTAGGTTAGATAGTCAGGTTGGGTTAGTTAGTCAGGTTAGGTTAGATAGTCAAGTTGGGTTACAAAGTCATTCTTTCGATTAATGTAAGAAAAAATTCATTTCGAAAATTCGAATTTGAAATTGATCTAACCCTACCTGAGTTAGTTAAGTTAGGTTAGGTTAGATAGTCAGGTTGGGTTAGTTAGTCAGGTTAGGTTAGAGAGTCAAGTTGGGTTACAAAGTCATAATTTCGATTTTTCAAAAAAAAAATCATTTCAAAAATTCGAATTCGAAATTGATCTAACCCAACCTGAGTTAGTTAAGTTAGGTTAGGTTAGGTTAGATAGTCAGGTTGGGTTAGTTAGTCAGGTTAGGTTGATAGTCAAGTTGGGTTATATGGTCATAATTTCGATTTTTCTTATTTTTTTCATTTTGGAAATTCGAATTTGAAATTGATCCAACCCAACCTGAGTTAGTTTAGGTAAGGTTAGATAGTCAGGTTGGGTTAGTTAGTCAGGTTAGGTTGATAGTCAAGTTGGGTTATATGGTCATAATTTCGATTTTTTAAATTTTTTTTCATTTTGGAAATTCGAATTTGAAATTGATCCAACCCAACCTGAGTTAGTTTAGGTTAGGTTAGATAGTCAGGTTGGGTTAGTTACTCAGGTTAGGTTGATAGTCAAGTTGGGTTATATAGTCATAATTTCGATTTTTTAAATTTTTTTCATTTTGAAAATTTGAATTTGAAATTGATCTAACCCAACCTGAGTAAGGTTAGGTTAGGTTAGGTAGATAGTCAGGTTGGGTTGGTTAGTCAGGTTAGGTTGATAGTCAAGTTGGGTTACATATTCATAATTTCGATTTTTTTTTATTTTGAAAATTTGAATTTGAAATTGATCCAACCCAACCTGAGTTAGGTTGGGTTACAACCTGAGTTAGGTTGGGTTAGGTTAGATAGTCAGCTTGGGTTAGTTAGTCAGGTTAGGTTGATAGTCAAGTTGTGTTACGATGTCATTCTTTCGATTTTTGTAAAAAACATTCATTTCGAAAATTCGAATTTGAAATTGATCTAACCCTACCTGAGTTAGTTAAGTTAGGTTAGGTTAGGTTAGATAGTCAGGTTGGGTTAGATAGTCAGGTTGGGTTAGTTGGTCAGGTTAGGATGATAGTCAAGTTGGGTTATATGGTCATGATTTCGATTTTTTTAATTTTTTTGATTCTGAAAATTCGAATTTGAAATTGATCTAACCCTACCTGGGTTAGTTAAGTTAGGTTAGGTTAGATAGTCAGGTTGGGTTAGTTAGTCAGGTTAGGTTAGATAGTCAAGTTGGGTTACAAAGTCATTCTTTCGATTTTTGTAAAAAAAATTCATTTCGAAAATTCGAATTTGAAATTGATCTAACCCTACCTGAGTTAGTTAAGTTAGGTTAGGTTAGATAGTCAGGTTGGGTTAGTTAGTCAGGTTAGGTTAGATAGTCAAGTTGGGTTACAAAGTCATTCTTTCGATTAATGTAAGAAAAAATTCATTTCGAAAATTCGAATTTGAAATTGATCTAACCCTACCTGAGTTAGTTAAGTTAGGTTAGGTTAGATAGTCAGGTTGGGTTAGTTAGTCAGGTTAGGTTAGAGAGTCAAGTTGGGTTACAAAGTCATAATTTCGATTTTTCAAAAAAAAAATCATTTCAAAAATTCGAATTCGAAATTGATCTAACCCTACCTGAGTTAGTAAAGTTAGGTTAGGTTAGATAGTCAGGTTGGGTTAGTTAGTCAGGTTAGGTTAGATAGTCAAGTTGGGTTACAAAGTCATAATTTCGATTTTTCAAAAAAAAAATCATTTCAAAAATTCGAATTCGAAATTGATCTAACGCTACCTGAGTTAGTTTAGTTAGGTTAGGTTAGGTTAGATAGTCAGGTTGGGTTCGTTAGTCAGGTTAGGTTGATAGTCAAGTTGGGTTACATGATCATAATTTCGATTTTTTTTCCTTATTTTGGAAATTCGAATTTGAAATTGATCCAACCCAACCTGAGTTAGTTTAGGTTAGGTTAGATAGTCAGGTTGGGTTAGTTAGTCAGGTTAGGTTGATAGTCAAGTTGGGTTAAATGGTCATGATTTCGATTTTTTAAATTTTTTTGATTCTGAAAATTTGAATTTGAAATTGATCTAACCCAACCTGAGTTGGTTGGGTTAGGTTAGGTAGATAGTCAGGTTGAGTTGGTTAGTCAGGTTAGGTTGATAGTCAAGTTGGGTAACAAAGTCATTCTTTCGATTTTTGTAAAAAAAATTCATTTCGAAAATTCGAATTTGAAATTGATCTAACCCTACCTGAGTTAGTTAAGTCAGGTTAGGTTAGATAGTCAGGTTGGGTTGGTTAGTCAGGTTAGGTTGATAGTCAAGTTGGGTTACATGATCATAATTTCGATTTTTTTTCCTTATTTTGGAAATTCGAATTTGAAATTGATCCAACCCAACCTGAGTTAGTTTAGGTTAGGTTAGATAGTCAGGTTGGGTTAGTTAGTCAGGTTAGGTTGATAGTCAAGTTGGGTTATATGGTCATGATTTCGATTTTTTAAATTTTTTTGATTCTGAAAATTTGAATTTGAAATTGATCCAACCCAACCTGAGTTGGTTAGGTTAGGTTAGGTAGATAGTCAGGTTGGGTTGGTTAGTCAGGTTAGGTTGATAGTCAAGTTGGGTTACATATTCATAATTTCGATTTTTTTTTATTTTGAAAATTTGAATTTGAAATTGATCTAACCCAACCTGAGTAAGGTTAGGTTAGGTTAGGTAGATAGTCAGGTTGGGTTGGTTAGTCAGGTTAGGTTGATAGTCAAGTTGGGTTACATTTTCATAATTTCGATTTTTTTTCCTAATTTTGGAAATTCGAATTTGAAATTGATCCAACCCAACCTGAGTTAGGTTGGGTTAGGTTAGATAGTCAGGTTGGGTTAGTTACTCAGGTTAGGTTGATAGTCAAGTTGGGTTATATGGTCATAATTTCGATTTTTTAAATTTTTTTCATTCTGAAAATTAGAATTTGAAATTGATCTAACCCAACCTGAGTTAGTTTAGGTTAGGTTAGATAGTCAGGTTGGGTTAGTTACTCAGGTTAGGTTGATAGTCAAGTTGGGTTATATGGTCATAATTTCGATTTTTTAAATTTTTTTCATTCTGAAAATTAGAATTTGAAATTGATCTAACCCAACCTGAGTAAGGGTAGGTTAGGTTAGGTAGATAGTCAGGTTGGGTTGGTTAGTCAGGTTAGGTTGATAGTCAAGTTGGGTTATATGGTCATGATTTCAATTTTTTTAATTTTTTTGATTCTGAAAATTTGAATTTGAAATTGATCTAACCCAACCTGAGTTAGGTTAGGTTAGGTTAGGTAGATAGTCAGGTTGGGTTGGTTAGTCAGGTTAGGTTGATAGTCAAGTTGGGTAACAAAGTCATTCTTTCGATTTTTGTAAAAAAAATTCATTTCAAAAATTCGAATTCGAAATTGATCTAACGCAACCTGAGTTAGTTAAGTTAGGTTAGGTTAGGTTAGATAGTCAGGTTGGGTTGGTTAGTCAGGTTAGGTTGATAGTCAAGTGTGGTTACATAATCATAATTTCGATTTTTTTTCCTAATTTTGGAAATTCGAATTTGAAATTGATCCAACCCAACCTGAGTTAGGTTGGGTTAGGTTAGATAGTCAGGTTGGGTTAGTTAGTCAGGTTAGGTTGATAGTCAAGTTGGGTTATATGGTCATAATTTCGATTTTTTTTATTTTTTTTATTCTGAAAATTTGAATTTGAAATTGATCTAACCCAACCTGAGTAAGGTTAGGTTAGGTTAGGTAGATAGTCAGGTTGGGTTGGTTAGTCAGGTTAGGTTGATAGTCAAGTTGGGTTACATATTCATAATTTCGATTTTTTTTTATTTTGAAAATTTGAATTTGAAATTGATCCAACCCAACCTGAGTTAGGTTGGGTTAGGTTAGATAGTCAGCTTGGGTTAGTTAGTCAGGTTAGGTTGATAGTCAAGTTGTGTTACGATGTCATTCTTTCGATTTTTGTAAAAAACATTCAATTCGAAAATTCGAATTTGAAATTGATCTAACCCTACCTGAGTTAGTTAAGTTAGGTTAGGTTAGATAGTCAGGTTGGGTTAGTTAGTCAGGTTAGGTTAGAGAGTCAAGTTGGGTTACAAAGTCATAATTTCGATTTTTCAAAAAAAAAATCATTTCAAAAATTCGAATTCGAAATTGATCTAACCCAACCTGAGTTAGTTAAGTTAGGTTAGGTTAGGTTAGATAGTCAGGTTGGGTTAGATAGTCAGGTTGGGTTAGTTAGTCAGGTTAGGTTGATAGTCAAGTTGGGTTATATGGTCATGATTTCGATTTTTTTAATTTTTTTGATTCTGAAAATTTGAATTTGAAATTGATCTAACCCAACCTGAGTTAGTTTAGGTTAGGTTAGGTAGATAGTCAGGTTGGGTTGGTTAGTCAAGTTAGGTTGACAGTCAAGTTGGGTAACAAAGTCATTCTTTCGATTTTTGTAAAATAAATTCGTTTCGAAAATTCGAATTTGAAATTGATCTAACCCTACCTGGGTTAGTTAAGTTAGGTTAGGTTAGATAGTCAGGTTGGGTTAGTTAGTCAGGTTAGGTTAGATAGTCAAGTTGGGTTACAAAGTCATAATTTCAATTTTTCAAAAAAAAAATCATTTCAAAAATTCGAATTCGAAATTGATCTAACGCAACCTGAGTTAGTTAAGTTAGGTTATGTTAGGTTAGATAGTCAGGTTGGGTTGGTTAGTCAGGTTAGGTTGATAGTCAAGTTGGGTTACATGATCATAATTTCGATTATTTTTCATAATTTCGGAAATTCGAATTTGAAATTGATCCAACCCAACCTGAGTTAGGTTGGGTTAGGTAAGATAGTCAGGTTGGGTTAGTTAGTCAAGTTGGGTTACAAAGTCATAATTTCGATTTTTCAAAAAAAAAATCATTTCAAAAATTCGAATTCGAAATTGATCTAACCCAACCTGAGTTAGTTAAGTTAGGTTAGGTTAGGTTAGATAGTCAGGTTGGGTTAGTTAGTCAGGTTAGGTTGATAGTCAAGTTGGGTTATATGGTCATAATTTCGATTTTTTTTATTTTTTTCATTTTGGAAATTCGAATTCGAAATTGATCTAACCCAACCTGAGTTAGTTAAGTTAGGTTAGGTTAGGTTAGATAGTCAGGTTGGGTTAGTTAGTCAGGTTAGGTTGATAGTCAAGTTGGGTTATATGGTCATGATTTCGATTTTTTTAATTTTTTTGATTCTGAAAATTTGAATTTGAAATTGATCTAACCCAACCTGAGTTAGGTTAGGTTAGGTTAGGTAGATAGTCAGGTTGGGTTGGTTAGTCAGGTTAGGTTGATAGTCAAGTTGGGTAACAAAGTCATTCTTTCGATTTTTGTAAAAAAAATTCATTTCAAAAATTCGAATTCGAAATTGATCTAACGCAACCTGAGTTAGTTAAGTTAGGTAAGGTTAGGTTAGATAGTCAGGTTGGGTTGGTTAGTCAGGTTAGGTTGATAGTCGAGTGTGGTTACATAATCATAATTTCGATTTTTTTTCCTAATTTTGGAAATTCGAATTTGAAATTGATCCAACCCAACCTGAGTTAGGTTGGGTTAGGTTAGATAGTCAGGTTGGGTTAGTTAGTCAAGTTGATAGTCAAGTTGAGTTACATATTCATAATTTCCATTTTTTTGTTCATTTTGAAAATTCGAATTTGAAATTGATCCAACCCAACCTGAGTTAGTTTAGGTTAGGTTAGATAGTCAGGTTGGGTTAGTTAGTCAGGTTAGGTTGATAGTCAAGTTGGGTTATATGGTCATAATTTCGATTTTTTTTATTTTTTTTATTCTGAAAATTTGAATTTGAAATTGATCTAACCCAACCTGAGTAAGGTTAGGTTAGGTTAGGTAGATAGTCAGGTTGGGTTGGTTAGTCAGGTTAGGTTGATAGTCAAGTTGGGTTACATATTCATAATTTCGATTTTTTTTTATTTTGAAAATTTGAATTTGAAATTGATCCAACCCAACCTGAGTTAGGTTGGGTTAGGTTAGATAGTCAGCTTGGGTTAGTTAGTCAGGTTAGGTTGATAGTCAAGTTGTGTTACGATGTCATTCTTTCGATTTTTGTAAAAAACATTCATTTCGAAAATTCGAATTTGAAATTGATCTAACCCTACCTGAGTTAGTTAAGTTAGGTTAGGTTAGATAGTCAGGTTGGGTTAGTTAGTCAGGTTAGGTTAGAGAGTCAAGTTGGGTTACAAAGTCATAATTTCGATTTTTCAAAAAAAAAATCATTTCAAAAATTCGAATTCGAAATTGATCTAACCCAACCTGAGTTGGTTGGGTTAGGTTAGGTAGATAGTCAGGTTGAGTTGGTTAGTCAGGTTAGGTTGATAGTCAAGTTGGGTAACAAAGTCATTCTTTCGATTTTTGTAAAAAAAATTCATTTCGAAAATTCGAATTTGAAATTGATCTAACCCTACCTGAGTTAGTTAAGTCAGGTTAGGTTAGATAGTCAGGTTGGGTTGGTTAGTCAGGTTAGGTTGATAGTCAAGTTGGGTTACATGATCATAATTTCGATTTTTTTTCCTTATTTTGGAAATTCGAATTTGAAATTGATCCAACCCAACCTGAGTTAGTTTAGGTTAGGTTAGATAGTCAGGTTGGGTTAGTTAGTCAGGTTAGGTTGATAGTCAAGTTGGGTTATATGGTCATGATTTCGATTTTTTAAATTTTTTTGATTCTGAAAATTTGAATTTGAAATTGATCCAACCCAACCTGAGTTGGTTAGGTTAGGTTAGGTAGATAGTCAGGTTGGGTTGGTTAGTCAGGTTAGGTTGATAGTCAAGTTGGGTTACATATTCATAATTTCGATTTTTTTTTATTTTGAAAATTTGAATTTGAAATTGATCTAACCCAACCTGAGTAAGGTTAGGTTAGGTTAGGTAGATAGTCAGGTTGGGTTGGTTAGTCAGGTTAGGTTGATAGTCAAGTTGGGTTACATTTTCATAATTTCGATTTTTTTTCCTAATTTTGGAAATTCGAATTTGAAATTGATCCAACCCAACCTGAGTTAGGTTGGGTTAGGTTAGATAGTCAGGTTGGGTTAGTTACTCAGGTTAGGTTGATAGTCAAGTTGGGTTATATGGTCATAATTTCGATTTTTTAAATTTTTTTCATTCTGAAAATTAGAATTTGAAATTGATCTAACCCAACCTGAGTTAGTTTAGGTTAGGTTAGATAGTCAGGTTGGGTTAGTTACTCAGGTTAGGTTGATAGTCAAGTTGGGTTATATGGTCATAATTTCGATTTTTTAAATTTTTTTCATTCTGAAAATTAGAATTTGAAATTGATCTAACCCAACCTGAGTAAGGGTAGGTTAGGTTAGGTAGATAGTCAGGTTGGGTTGGTTAGTCAGGTTAGGTTGATAGTCAAGTTGGGTTATATGGTCATGATTTCAATTTTTTTAATTTTTTTGATTCTGAAAATTTGAATTTGAAATTGATCTAACCCAACCTGAGTTAGGTTAGGTTAGGTTAGGTAGATAGTCAGGTTGGGTTGGTTAGTCAGGTTAGGTTGATAGTCAAGTTGGGTAACAAAGTCATTCTTTCGATTTTTGTAAAAAAAATTCATTTCAAAAATTCGAATTCGAAATTGATCTAACGCAACCTGAGTTAGTTAAGTTAGGTTAGGTTAGGTTAGATAGTCAGGTTGGGTTGGTTAGTCAGGTTAGGTTGATAGTCAAGTGTGGTTACATAATCATAATTTCGATTTTTTTTCCTAATTTTGGAAATTCGAATTTGAAATTGATCCAACCCAACCTGAGTTAGGTTGGGTTAGGTTAGATAGTCAGGTTGGGTTAGTTAGTCAGGTTAGGTTGATAGTCAAGTTGGGTTATATGGTCATAATTTCGATTTTTTTTATTTTTTTTATTCTGAAAATTTGAATTTGAAATTGATCTAACCCAACCTGAGTAAGGTTAGGTTAGGTTAGGTAGATAGTCAGGTTGGGTTGGTTAGTCAGGTTAGGTTGATAGTCAAGTTGGGTTACATATTCATAATTTCGATTTTTTTTTATTTTGAAAATTTGAATTTGAAATTGATCCAACCCAACCTGAGTTAGGTTGGGTTAGGTTAGATAGTCAGCTTGTGTTAGTTAGTCAGGTTAGGTTGATAGTCAAGTTGTGTTACGATGTCATTCTTTCGATTTTTGTAAAAAACATTCAATTCGAAAATTCGAATTTGAAATTGATCTAACCCTACCTGAGTTAGTTAAGTTAGGTTAGGTTAGATAGTCAGGTTGGGTTAGTTAGTCAGGTTAGGTTAGAGAGTCAAGTTGGGTTACAAAGTCATAATTTCGATTTTTCAAAAAAAAAATCATTTCAAAAATTCGAATTCGAAATTGATCTAACCCAACCTGAGTTAGTTAAGTTAGGTTAGGTTAGGTTAGATAGTCAGGTTGGGTTAGATAGTCAGGTTGGGTTAGTTAGTCAGGTTAGGTTGATAGTCAAGTTGGGTTATATGGTCATGATTTCGATTTTTTTAATTTTTTTGATTCTGAAAATTTGAATTTGAAATTGATCTAACCCAACCTGAGTTAGTTTAGGTTAGGTTAGGTAGATAGTCAGGTTGGGTTGGTTAGTCAAGTTAGGTTGACAGTCAAGTTGGGTAACAAAGTCATTCTTTCGATTTTTGTAAAATAAATTCGTTTCGAAAATTCGAATTTGAAATTGATCTAACCCTACCTGGGTTAGTTAAGTTAGGTTAGGTTAGATAGTCAGGTTGGGTTAGTTAGTCAGGTTAGGTTAGATAGTCAAGTTGGGTTACAAAGTCATAATTTCAATTTTTCAAAAAAAAAATCATTTCAAAAATTCGAATTCGAAATTGATCTAACGCAACCTGAGTTAGTTAAGTTAGGTTATGTTAGGTTAGATAGTCAGGTTGGGTTGGTTAGTCAGGTTAGGTTGATAGTCAAGTTGGGTTACATGATCATAATTTCGATTATTTTTCATAATTTCGGAAATTCGAATTTGAAATTGATCCAACCCAACCTGAGTTAGGTTGGGTTAGGTAAGATAGTCAGGTTGGGTTAGTTAGTCAAGTTGGGTTACAAAGTCATAATTTCGATTTTTCAAAAAAAAAATCATTTCAAAAATTCGAATTCGAAATTGATCTAACCCAACCTGAGTTAGTTAAGTTAGGTTAGGTTAGGTTAGATAGTCAGGTTGGGTTAGTTAGTCAGGTTAGGTTGATAGTCAAGTTGGGTTATATGGTCATAATTTCGATTTTTTTTATTTTTTTCATTTTGGAAATTCGAATTCGAAATTGATCTAACCCAACCTGAGTTAGTTAAGTTAGGTTAGGTTAGGTTAGATAGTCAGGTTGGGTTAGTTAGTCAGGTTAGGTTGATAGTCAAGTTGGGTTATATGGTCATGATTTCGATTTTTTTAATTTTTTTGATTCTGAAAATTTGAATTTGAAATTGATCTAACCCAACCTGAGTTAGGTTAGGTTAGGTTAGGTAGATAGTCAGGTTGGGTTGGTTAGTCAGGTTAGGTTGATAGTCAAGTTGGGTAACAAAGTCATTCTTTCGATTTTTGTAAAAAAAATTCATTTCAAAAATTCGAATTCGAAATTGATCTAACGCAACCTGAGTTAGTTAAGTTAGGTAAGGTTAGGTTAGATAGTCAGGTTGGGTTGGTTAGTCAGGTTAGGTTGATAGTCGAGTGTGGTTACATAATCATAATTTCGATTTTTTTTCCTAATTTTGGAAATTCGAATTTGAAATTGATCCAACCCAACCTGAGTTAGGTTGGGTTAGGTTAGATAGTCAGGTTGGGTTAGTTAGTCAAGTTGATAGTCAAGTTGAGTTACATATTCATAATTTCCATTTTTTTGTTCATTTTGAAAATTCGAATTTGAAATTGATCCAACCCAACCTGAGTTAGTTTAGGTTAGGTTAGATAGTCAGGTTGGGTTAGTTAGTCAGGTTAGGTTGATAGTCAAGTTGGGTTATATGGTCATAATTTCGATTTTTTTTATTTTTTTTATTCTGAAAATTTGAATTTGAAATTGATCTAACCCAACCTGAGTAAGGTTAGGTTAGGTTAGGTAGATAGTCAGGTTGGGTTGGTTAGTCAGGTTAGGTTGATAGTCAAGTTGGGTTACATATTCATAATTTCGATTTTTTTTTATTTTGAAAATTTGAATTTGAAATTGATCCAACCCAACCTGAGTTAGGTTGGGTTAGGTTAGATAGTCAGCTTGGGTTAGTTAGTCAGGTTAGGTTGATAGTCAAGTTGTGTTACGATGTCATTCTTTCGATTTTTGTAAAAAACATTCATTTCGAAAATTCGAATTTGAAATTGATCTAACCCTACCTGAGTTAGTTAAGTTAGGTTAGGTTAGATAGTCAGGTTGGGTTAGTTAGTCAGGTTAGGTTAGAGAGTCAAGTTGGGTTACAAAGTCATAATTTCGATTTTTCAAAAAAAAAATCATTTAAAAAATTCGAATTCGAAATTGATCTAACCCAACCTGAGTTAGTTAAGTTAGGTTAGGTTAGGTTAGATAGTCAAGTTGGGTTAGTTAGTCAGGTTAGGTTGATAGTCAAGTTGGGTTATATGGTCATAATTTCGATTTTTTTTATTTTTTTCATTTTGGAAATTCGAATTTGAAATTGATCCAACCCAACCTGAGTTAGTTTAGGTAAGGTTAGATAGTCAGGTTGGGTTAGTTAGTCAGGTTAGGTTGATAGTCAAGTTGGGTTATATGGTCATAATTTCGATTTTTTAAATTTTTTTTCATTTTGGAAATTCGAATTTGAAATTGATCCAACCCAACCTGAGTTAGTTTAGGTTAGGTTAGATAGTCAGGTTGGGTTAGTTACTCAGGTTAGGTTGATAGTCAAGTTGGGTTATATAGTCATAATTTCGATTTTTTTAATTTTTTTCATTCTGAAAATTTGAATTTGAAATTGATCTAACCCAACCTGAGTAAGGTTAGGTTAGGTTAGGTAGATAGTCAGGTTGGGTTGGTTAGTCAGGTTAGGTTGATAGTCAAGTTGGGTTACATATTCATAATTTCGATTTTTTTTTATTTTGAAAATTTGAATTTGAAATTGATCCAACCCAACCTGAGTTAGGTTGGGTTAGGTTAGATAGTCAGCTTGGGTTAGTTAGTCAGGTTAGGATGATAGTCAAGTTGTGTTACGATGTCATTCTTTCGATTTTTGTAAAAAACATTCATTTCTAAAATTCGAATTTGAAATTGATCTAACCCTACCTGAGTTAGTTAAGTTGGCCGCAGTGGAGAGCCTGATGTATGGGCTCACTCACATTTAAACCTAACCTAACCTAACCTAGTTAAGTTAGGTTAGGTTAGGTTAGATAGTCAGGTTGGGTTAGATAGTCAGGTTGGGTTAGTTACTCAGGTTAGGTTGATAGTCAAGTTGGGTTATATAGTCATAATTTCGATTTTTTTAATTATTTTCATTCTGAAAATTTGAATTTGAAATTGATCTAACCCAACCTGAGTAAGGTTAGGTTAGGTTAGGTAGATAGTCAGGTTGGGTTGGTTAGTCAGGTTAGGTTGATAGTCAAGTTGGGTTACATATTCATAATTTCGATTTTTTTTTATTTTGAAAATTTGAATTTGAAATTGATCCAACCCAACCTGAGTTAGGTTGGGTTAGGTTAGATAGTCAGCTTGGGTTAGTTAGTCAGGTTAGGATGATAGTCAAGTTGTGTTACGATGTCATTCTTTCGATTTTTGTAAATAACATTCATTTCTAAAATTCGAATTTGAAATTGATCTAACCCTACCTGAGTTAGTTAAGTTGGCCGCAGTGGAGAGCCTGATGTATGGGCTCACTCACATTTAAACCTAACCTAACCTAACCTAGTTAAGTTAGGTTAGGTTAGGTTAGATAGTCAGGTTGGGTTAGATAGTCAGGTTGGGTTAGTTAGTCAGGTTAGGTTGATAGTCAAGTTGGGTTATATGGTCATGATTTCGATTTTTTAAATTTTTTTGATTCTGAAAATTTGAATTTGAAATTGATCTAACCCAACCTGAGTTAGTTTAGGTTAGGTTAGGTAGATAGTCAGGTTGGGTTGGTTAGTCAGGTTAGGTTGACAGTCAAGTTGGGTAACAAAGTCATTCTTTCGATTTTTGTAAAATAAATTCGTTTCGAAAATTCGAATTTGAAATTGATCTAACCCTACCTGGGTTAGTTAAGTTAGGTTAGGTTAGATAGTCAGGTTGGGTTAGTTAGTCAGGTTAGGTTAGATAGTCAAGTTGGGTTACAAAGTCATAATTTCAATTTTTCAAAAAAAAAATCATTTCAAAAATTCGAATTCGAAATTGATCTAACGCAACCTGAGTTAGTTAAGTTAGGTTAGGTTAGGTTAGATAGTCAGGTTGGGTTGGTTAGTCAGGTTAGGTTGATAGTCAAGTTGGGTTACATGATCATAATTTCGATTATTTTTCATAATTTCGGAAATTCGAATTTGAAATTGATCCAACCCAACCTGAGTTAGGTCGGGTTAGGTAAGATAGTCAGGTTGGGTTAGTTAGTCAAGTTGATAGTCAAGTTGGGTTACATAATCATAATTTCGATTTTTTTTCCTAATTTTGGAAATTCGAATTTGAAATTGATCCAACCCAACCTGAGTTAGGTTGGGTTAGGTTAGATAGTCAGGTTGGGTTAGTTAGTCAAGTTGAAAGTCAAGTTGAGTTACCTATTCATAATTTCGATTTTTTCGTTCATTTTGAAAATTCGAATTTGAAATTGATACAACCCAACCTGAGTTAGTTTAGGTTAGGTTAGATAGTCAGGTTGGGTTAGTTAGTCAGGTTAGGTTGATAGTCAAGTTGGGTTATATGGTCATAATTTCGATTTTTTTAATTTTTTTTCATTCTGAAAATTCGAATTTGAAATTGATCTAACCCAACCTGAGTTAGGTTAGGTTAGGTTAGATAGTCAGGTTGGGTTAGTTAGTCAGGTTAGGTTAGATAGTCAAGTTGGGTTACAAAGTCATAATTTCGATTTTTCAAAAAAAAATCATTTCAAAAATTCGAATTCGAAATTGATCTAACGCAACCTGAGTTAGTTAAGTTAGGTTAGGTTAGGTTAGATAGTCAGGTTGGGTTGGTTAGTCAGGTTAGGTTGATAGTCAAGTTGGGTTACATGATCATAATTTCGATTATTTTTCATAATTTCGGAAATTCGAATTTGAAATTGATCCAACCCAACCTGAGTTAGGTTAGGTTAGGTAGATAGTCAGGTTGGGTTGGTTAGTCAGGTTAGGTTGATAGTCAAGTTGGGTTACATGATCATAATTTCGATTTTTTTTCCTAATTTTGGAAATTCGAATTTGAAATTGATCCAACCCAACCTGAGTTAGTTTAGGTTAGGTTAGATAGTCAGGTTGGGTTAGTTACTCAGGTTAGGTTGATAGTCAAGTTGGGTTATATGGTCATAATTTCGATTTTTTTAATTTTTTTCATTCTGAAAATTTGAATTTGAAATTGATCTAACCCAACCTGAGTAATGTTAGGTTAGGTTAGGTAGATAGTCAGGTTGGGTTGGTTAGTCAGGTTAGGTTGATAGTCAAGTTGGGTTACATATTCATAATTTCGATTTTTTTTTATTTTGAAAATTCGAATTTGAAATTGATCCAACCCAACCTGAGTTAGGTTGGGTTAGGTTAGATAGTCAGATTGGGTTAGTTAGTCAGGTTAGGTTGATAGTCAAGTTGGGTTATATGGTCATGATTTCGATTTTTTTAATTTTTTTGATTCTGAAAATTTGAATTCGAAATTGATCTAACCCAACCTGAGTTAGGTTAGGTTAGGTTAGGTAGATAAACAGGTTGGGTTGGTTAGTCAGGTTAGGTTGATAGTCAAGTTGGGTAACAAAGTCATTCTTTCGATTTTTGTAAAAAAAATTCATTTCGAAAATTCGAATTTGAAATTGATCTAACCCTACCTGAGTTAGTTAAGTTAGGTTAGGTTAGATAGTCAGGTTGGGTTAGTTAGTCAGGTTAGGTTAGATAGTCAAGTTGGGTTACAAAGTCATTCTTTCGATTAATGTAAGAAAAAATTCATTTCGAAAATTCGAATTTGAAATTGATCTAACCCTACCTGAGTTAGTTAAGTTAGGTTAGGTTAGATAGTCAGGTTGGGTTAGTTAGTCAGGTTAGGTTAGAGAGTCAAGTTGGGTTACAAAGTCATAATTTCGATTTTTCAAAAAAAAAATCATTTCAAAAATTCGAATTCGAAATTGATCTAACCCAACCTGAGTTAGTTAAGTTAGGTTAGGTTAGGTTAGATAGTCAGGTTGGGTTAGTTAGTCAGGTTAGGTTGATAGTCAAGTTGGGTTATATGGTCATAATTTCGATTTTTTTTATTTTTTTCATTTTGGAAATTCGAATTTGAAATTGATCCAACCCAACCTGAGTTAGTTTAGGTAAGGTTAGATAGTCAGGTTGGGTTAGTTAGTCAGGTTAGGTTGATAGTCAAGTTGGGTTATAAGTCATAATTTCGATTTTTTAAATTTTTTTTCATTTTGGAAATTCGAATTTGAAATTGATCCAACCCAACCTGAGTTAGTTTAGGTTAGGTTAGATAGTCAGGTTGGGTTAGTTACTCAGGTTAGGTTGATAGTCAAGTTGGGTTATATAGTCATAATTTCGATTTTTTTAATTTTTTTCATTCTGAAAATTTGAATTTGAAATTGATCTAACCCAACCTGAGTAAGGTTAGGTTAGGTTAGGTAGATAGTCAGGTTGGGTTGGTTAGTCAGGTTAGGTTGATAGTCAAGTTGGGTAACAAAGTCATTCTTTCGATTTTTGTAAAATAAATTCGTTTCGAAAATTCGAATTTGAAATTGATCTAACCCTACCTGGGTTAGTTAAGTTAGGTTAGGTTAGGTTCGATTTTTTTTCCTAATTTTGGAAATTCGAATTTGAAATTGATCCAACCCAACCTGAGTTAGGTTGGGTTAGGTTAGATAGTCAGGTTGGGTTAGTTAGTCAAGTTGATAGTCAAGTTGAGTTACATATTCATAATTTCGATTTTTTTGTTCATTTTGAAAATTCGAATTTGAAATTGATCCAACCCAACCTGAGTTAGTTTAGGTTAGGTTAGATAGTCAGGTTGGGTTAGTTAGTCAAGTTGATAGTCAAGTTGAGTTACATATTCATAATTTCGATTTTTTTGTTCATTTTGAAAATTCGAATTTGAAATTGATCCAACCCAACCTGAGTTAGTTTAGGTTAGGTTAGATAGTCAGGTTGGGTTAGTTAGTCAGGTTAGGTTGATAGTCAAGTTGGGTTATATGGTCATGATTTCGATTTTTTTAATTTTTTTTCATTCTGAAAATTCGAATTTGAAATTGATCTAACCCAACCTGAGTTAAGTTAGGTTAGGTTAGGTTAGATAGTCAGGTTGGGTTAGTTAGTCAGGTTAGGTTAGATAGTCAAGTTGGGTTACAAAGTGATAATTTCGATTTAAAAAAAAAAAAAATCATTTCAAAATTTCGAATTCGAAATTGATCTAACGCAACCTGAGTTAGTTAAGTTAGGTTAGGTTAGGTTAGATAGTCAGGTTGGGTTGGTTAGTCAGGTTAGGTTGATAGTCAAGTGTGGTTACATAATCATAATTTCGATTTTTTTTCCTAATTTTGGAAATTCGAATTTGAAATTGATCCAACCCAACCTGAGTTAGGTTGGGTTAGGTTAGATAGTCAGGTTGGGTTAGTTAGTCAAGTTGATAGTCAAGTTGAGTTACATATTCATAATTTCGATTTTTTTGTTCATTTTGAAAATTCGAATTTGAAATTGATCCAACCCAACCTGAGTTAGTTTAGGTTAGGTTAGATAGTCAGGTTGGGTTAGTTAGTCAGGTTAGGTTGATAGTCAAGTTGGGTTATATGGTCATAATTTCGATTTTTTTTATTTTTTTTATTCTGAAAATTTGAATTTGAAATTGATCTAACCCAACCTGAGTAAGGTTAGGTTAGGTTAGGTAGATAGTCAGGTTGGGTTGGTTAGTCAGGTTAGGTTGATAGTCAAGTTGGGTTACATATTCAAAATTTCGATTTTTTTTTATTTTGAAAATTTGAATTTGAAATTGATCCAACCCAACCTGAGTTAGGTTGGGTTAGGTTAGATAGTCAGCTTGGGTTAGTTAGTCAGGTTAGGTTAGAGAGTCAAGTTGGGTTACAAAGTCATAATTTCGATTTTTCAAAAAAAAAATCATTTCAAAAATTCGAATTCGAAATTGATCTAACCCAACCTGAGTTAGTTAAGTTAGGTTAGGTTAGGTTAGATAGTCAGGTTGGGTTAGATAGTCAGGTTGGGTTAGTTAGTCAGGTTAGGTTGATAGTCAAGTTGGGTTATATGGTCATGATTTCGATTTTTTTAATTTTTTTGATTCTGAAAATTTGAATTTGAAATTGATCTAACCCAACCTGAGTTAGTTTAGGTTAGGTTAGGTAGATAGTCAGGTTGGGTTGGTTAGTCAAGTTAGGTTGATAGTCAAGTTGGGTTACATGATCATAATTTCGATTATTTTTCATAATTTCGGAAATTCGAATTTGAAATTGATCCAACCCAACCTGAGTTAGGTTAGGTTAGGTAGATAGTCAGGTTGGGTTGGTTAGTCAGGTTAGGTTGATAGTCAAGTTGGGTTACATGATCATAATTTCGATTTTTTTTCCTAATTTTGGAAATTCGAATTTGAAATTGATCCAACCCAACCTGAGTTAGTTTAGGTTAGGTTAGATAGTCAGGTTGGGTTAGTTACTCAGGTTAGGTTGATAGTCAAGTTGGGTTATATGGTCATAATTTCGATTTTTTTAATTTTTTTCATTCTGAAAATTTGAATTTGAAATTGATCTAACCCAACCTGAGTAAGGTTAGGTTAGGTTAGGTAGATAGTCAGGTTGGGTTGGTTAGTCAGGTTAGGTTGATAGTCAAGTTGGGTTACATATTCATAATTTCGATTTTTTTTTAATTTGAAAATTCGAATTTGAAATTGATCCAACCCAACCTGAGTTAGGTTGGGTTAGGTTAGATAGTCAGATTGGGTTAGTTAGTCAGGTTAGGTTGATAGTCAAGTTGGGTTATATGGTCATGATTTCGATTTTTTTAATTTTTTTGATTCTGAAAATTTGAATTTGAAATTGATCTAACCCAACCTGAGTAAGGTTAGGTTAGGTTAGGTAGATAAACAGGTTGGGTTGGTTAGTCAGGTTAGGTTGATAGTCAAGTTGGGTAACAAAATCATTCTTTCGATTTTTGTAAAAAAAATTCATTTCGAAAATTCGAATTTGAAATTGATCTAACCCTACCTGAGTTAGTTAAGTTAGGTTAGGTTAGATAGTCAGGTTGGGTTAGTTAGTCAGGTTAGGTTAGATAGTCAAGTTGGGTTACAAAGTCATTCTTTCGATTAATGTAAGAAAAAATTCATTTCGAAAATTCGAATTTGAAATTGATCTAACCCTACCTGAGTTAGTTAAGTTAGGTTAGGTTAGATAGTCAGGTTGGGTTAGTTAGTCAGGTTAGGTTAGAGAGTCAAGTTGGGTTACAAAGTCATAATTTCGATTTTTCAAAAAAAAAATCATTTCAAAAATTCGAATTCGAAATTGATCTAACCCAACCTGAGTTAGTTAAGTTAGGTTAGGTTAGGTTAGATAGTCAGGTTGGGTTAGTTAGTCAGGTTAGGTTGATAGTCAAGTTGGGTTATATGGTCATAATTTCGATTTTTCTTATTTTTTTCATTTTGGAAATTCGAATTTGAAATTGATCCAACCCAACCTGAGTTAGTTTAGGTAAGGTTAGATAGTCAGGTTGGGTTAGTTAGTCAGGTTAGGTTGATAGTCAAGTTGGGTTATATGGTCATAATTTCGATTTTTTAAATTTTTTTTCATTTTGGAAATTCGAATTTGAAATTGATCCAACCCAACCTGAGTTAGTTTAGGTTAGGTTAGATAGTCAGGTTGGGTTAGTTACTCAGGTTAGGTTGATAGTCAAGTTGGGTTATATAGTCATAATTTCGATTTTTTAAATTTTTTTCATTTTGAAAATTTGAATTTGAAATTGATCTAACCCAACCTGAGTAAGGTTAGGTTAGGTTAGGTAGATAGTCAGGTTGGGTTGGTTAGTCAGGTTAGGTTGATAGTCAAGTTGGGTTACATATTCATAATTTCGATTTTTTTTTATTTTGAAAATTTGAATTTGAAATTGATCCAACCCAACCTGAGTTAGGTTGGGTTACAACCTGAGTTAGGTTGGGTTAGGTTAGATAGTCAGCTTGGGTTAGTTAGTCAGGTTAGGTTGATAGTCAAGTTGTGTTACGATGTCATTCTTTCGATTTTTGTAAAAAACATTCATTTCGAAAATTCGAATTTGAAATTGATCTAACCCTACCTGAGTTAGTTAAGTTAGGTTAGGTTAGGTTAGATAGTCAGGTTGGGTTAGATAGTCAGGTTGGGTTAGTTGGTCAGGTTAGGATGATAGTCAAGTTGGGTTATATGGTCATGATTTCGATTTTTTTAATTTTTTTGATTCTGAAAATTCGAATTTGAAATTGATCTAACCCTACCTGGGTTAGTTAAGTTAGGTTAGGTTAGATAGTCAGGTTGGGTTAGTTAGTCAGGTTAGGTTAGATAGTCAAGTTGGGTTACAAAGTCATTCTTTCGATTTTTGTAAAAAAAATTCATTTCGAAAATTCGAATTTGAAATTGATCTAACCCTACCTGAGTTAGTTAAGTTAGGTTAGGTTAGATAGTCAGGTTGGGTTAGTTAGTCAGGTTAGGTTAGATAGTCAAGTTGGGTTACAAAGTCATTCTTTCGATTAATGTAAGAAAAAATTCATTTCGAAAATTCGAATTTGAAATTGATCTAACCCTACCTGAGTTAGTTAAGTTAGGTTAGGTTAGATAGTCAGGTTGGGTTAGTTAGTCAGGTTAGGTTAGAGAGTCAAGTTGGGTTACAAAGTCATAATTTCGATTTTTCAAAAAAAAAATCATTTCAAAAATTCGAATTCGAAATTGATCTAACCCAACCTGAGTTAGTTAAGTTAGGTTAGGTTAGGTTAGATAGTCAGGTTGGGTTAGTTAGTCAGGTTAGGTTGATAGTCAAGTTGGGTTATATGGTCATAATTTCGATTTTTCTTATTTTTTTCATTTTGGAAATTCGAATTTGAAATTGATCCAACCCAACCTGAGTTAGTTTAGGTAAGGTTAGATAGTCAGGTTGGGTTAGTTAGTCAGGTTAGGTTGATAGTCAAGTTGGGTTATATGGTCATAATTTCGATTTTTTTAATTTTTTTTCATTTTGGAAATTCGAATTTGAAATTGATCCAACCCAACCTGAGTTAGTTTAGGTTAGGTTAGATAGTCAGGTTGGGTTAGTTACTCAGGTTAGGTTGATAGTCAAGTTGGGTTATATAGTCATAATTTCGATTTTTTAAATTTTTTTCATTTTGAAAATTTGAATTTGAAATTGATCTAACCCAACCTGAGTAAGGTTAGGTTAGGTTAGGTAGATAGTCAGGTTGGGTTGGTTAGTCAGGTTAGGTTGATAGTCAAGTTGGGTTACATATTCATAATTTCGATTTTTTTTTATTTTGAAAATTTGAATTTGAAATTGATCCAACCCAACCTGAGTTAGGTTGGGTTACAACCTGAGTTAGGTTGGGTTAGGTTAGATAGTCAGCTTGGGTTAGTTAGTCAGGTTAGGTTGATAGTCAAGTTGTGTTACGATGTCATTCTTTCGATTTTTGTAAAAAACATTCATTTCGAAAATTCGAATTTGAAATTGATCTAACCCTACCTGAGTTAGTTAAGTTAGGTTAGGTTAGGTTAGATAGTCAGGTTGGGTTAGATAGTCAGGTTGGGTTAGTTGGTCAGGTTAGGATGATAGTCAAGTTGGGTTATATGGTCATGATTTCGATTTTTTTAATTTTTTTGATTCTGAAAATTCGAATTTGAAATTGATCTAACCCTACCTGGGTTAGTTAAGTTAGGTTAGGTTAGATAGTCAGGTTGGGTTAGTTAGTCAGGTTAGGTTAGATAGTCAAGTTGGGTTACAAAGTCATAATTTCAATTTTTCAAAAAAAAAATCATTTCAAAAATTCGAATTCGAAATTGATCTAACGCAACCTGAGTTAGTTAAGTTAGGTTAGGTTAGGTTAGATAGTCAGGTTGGGTTGGTTAGTCAGGTTAGGTTGATAGTCAAGTTGGGTTACATGATCATAATTTCGATTATTTTTCATAATTTCGGAAATTCGAATTTGAAATTGATCCAACCCAACCTGAGTTATGTTGGGTTAGGTTAGATAGTCAGGTTGGGTTAGTTACTCAGGTTAGGTTGATAGTCAAGTTGGGTTATATGGTCATAATTTCGATTTTTTAAATTTTTTTCATTCTGAAAATTAGAATTTGAAATTGATCTAACCCAACCTGAGTAAGGGTAGGTTAGGTTAGGTAGATAGTCAGGTTGGGTTGGATAGTCAGGTTAGGTTGATAGTTAAGTTGGGTTATATGGTCATGATTTCGATTTTTTTAATTTTTTTGATTCTGAAAATTTGAATTTGAAATTGATCTAACCCAACCTGAGTTAGGTTAGGTTAGGTTAGGTAGATAGTCAGGTTGGGTTGGTTAGTCAGGTTAGGTTGATAGTCAAGTTGGGTAACAAAGTCATTCTTTCGATTTTTGTAAAAAAAATTCATTTCAAAAATTCGAATTCGAAATTGATCTAACGCAACCTGAGTTAGTTAAGTTAGGTTAGGTTAGGTTAGATAGTCAGGTTGGGTTGGTTAGTCAGGTTAGGTTGATAGTCAAGTTGGGTTACATGATCATAATTTCGATTATTTTTCATAATTTCGGAAATTCGAATTTGAAATTGATCCAACCCAACCTGAGTTAGGTTGGGTTAGGTTAGATAGTCAGGTTGGGTTAGTTAGTCAAGTTGATAGTCAAGTTGAGTTACATATTCATAATTTCGATTTTTTTGTTCATTTTGAAAATTCGAATTTGAAATTGATCCAACCCAACCTGAGTTAGTTTAGGTTAGGTTAGATAGTCAGGTTGGGTTAGTTAGTCAAGTTGATAGTCAAGTTGAGTTACATATTCATAATTTCGATTTTTTTGTTCATTTTGAAAATTCGAATTTGAAATTGATCCAACCCAACCTGAGTTAGTTTAGGTTAGGTTAGATAGTCAGGTTGGGTTAGTTAGTCAGGTTAGGTTGATAGTCAAGTTGGGTTATATGGTCATAATTTCGATTTTTTTTATTTTTTTTATTCTGAAAATTTGAATTTGAAATTGATCTAACCCAACCTGAGTAAGGTTAGGTTAGGTTAGGTAGATAGTCAGGTTGGGTTGGTTAGTCAGGTTAGGTTGATAGTCAAGTTGGGTTACATTTTCATAATTTCGATTTTTTTTCCTAATTTTGGAAATTCGAATTTGAAATTGATCCAACCCAACCTGAGTTAGGTTGGGTTAGGTTAGATAGTCAGGTTGGGTTAGTTACTCAGGTTAGGTTGATAGTCAAGTTGGGTTATATGGTCATAATTTCGATTTTTTAAATTTTTTTCATTCTGAAAATTAGAATTTGAAATTGATCTAACCCAACCTGAGTTAGTTTAGGTTAGGTTAGATAGTCAGGTTGGGTTAGTTACTCAGGTTAGGTTGATAGTCAAGTTGGGTTATATGGTCATAATTTCGATTTTTTAAATTTTTTTCATTCTGAAAATTAGAATTTGAAATTGATCTAACCCAACCTGAGTAAGGGTAGGTTAGGTTAGGTAGATAGTCAGGTTGGGTTGGTTAGTCAGGTTAGGTTGATAGTCAAGTTGGGTTATATGGTCATGATTTCAATTTTTTTAATTTTTTTGATTCTGAAAATTTGAATTTGAAATTGATCTAACCCAACCTGAGTTAGGTTAGGTTAGGTTAGGTAGATAGTCAGGTTGGGTTGGTTAGTCAGGTTAGGTTGATAGTCAAGTTGGGTTACATGATCATAATTTCGATTATTTTTCATAATGTCGGAAATTCGAATTTGAAATTGATCCAACCCAACCTGAGTTAGGTTGGGTTAGGTTAGATAGTCAGGTTGGGTTAGATAGTCAAGTTGATAGTCAAGTTGGGTTACATAATCATAATTTCGATTTTTTTTTCTAATTTTGGAAATTCGAATTTGAAATTGATCTAACCCAACCTGAGTTAGTTAAGTTAGGTTAGGTTAGGTTAGATAGTCAGGTTGGGTTAGTTAGTCAGGTTAGGTTAGAGAGTCAAGTTGGGTTACAAAGTCATAATTTCGATTTTTCAAAAAAAAAATCATTTCAAAAATTCGAATTCGAAATTGATCTAACCCAACCTGAGTTAGTTAAGTTAGGTTAGGTTAGGTTAGATAGTCAGGTTGGGTTAGTTAGTCAGGTTAGGTTAGAGAGTCAAGTTGGGTTACAAAGTCATAATTTCGATTTTTCAAAAAAAAAATCATTTCAAAAATTCGAATTCGAAATTGATCTAACCCAACCTGAGTTAGGTTGGGTTAGGTTAGATAGTCAGCTTGGGTTAGTTAGTTAGGTTGATAGTCAAGTTGTGTTACGAAGTCATTCTTTCGATTTTTGTAAAAAAAATTCATTTCGAAAATTCGAATTTGAAATTGATCTAACCCTACCTGAGTTAGTTAAGTTAGGTTAGGTTAGGTTAGATAGTCAGGTTGGGTTAGGTAGTCAGGTTAGGTTGATAGTCAAGTTGGGTTATATGGTCATGATTTCGATTTTTTAAATTTTTTTGATTCTGAAAATTTGAATTTGAAATTGATCTAACCCAACCTGAGTTAGGTTAGGTTAGGTAAGGTAGATAGTCAGGTTGGGTTGGTTAGTCAGGTTAGGTTGGTTAGTCAGGTTAGGTTGATAGTCAAGTTGGGTAACAAAGTCATTCTTTCGATTTTTGTAAAAAAAATTCATTTCGAAAAATCGAATTTGAAATTGATCTAACCCTACCTGAGTTAGTTAAGTTAGGTTAGGTTAGATAGTCAGGTTGGGTTAGTTAGTCAGGTTAGGTTAGATAGTCAAGTTGGGTTACAAAGTCATAATTTCGATTTTTCAAAAAAAAAAATCATTTCAAAAATTCGAATTCGAAATTGATCTAACGCAACCTGAGTTAGTTAAGTTAGGTTAGGTTAGGTTAGATAGTCAGGTTGGGTTGGTTAGTCAGGTTAGGTTGATAGTCAAGTTGGGTTACATGATCATAATTTCGATTATTTTTCATAATGTCGGAAATTCGAATTTGAAATTGATCCAACCCAACCTGAGTTAGGTTGGGTTAGGTTAGATAGTTAGGTTGGGTTAGATAGTCAAGTTGATAGTCAAGTTGGGTTACATAATCATAATTTCGATTTTTTTTTCTAATTTTGGAAATTCGAATTTGAAATTGATCCAACCCAACCTGAGTTAGGTTGGGTTAGGTTAGATAGTCAGGTTGGGTTAGTTAGTCAAGTTGAAAGTCAAGTTGAGTTACATATTCATAATTTCGATTTTTTTGTTCATTTTGAAAATTCGAATTTGAAATTGATCCAACCCAACCTGAGTTAGTTTAGGTTAGGTTAGATAGTCAGGTTGGGTTAGTTAGTCAGGTTAGGTTAGATAGTCAAGTTGGGTTACAAAGTCATTCTTTCGATTATTGTAAGAAAAAATTCATTTCGAAAATTCGAATTTGAAATTGATCTAACCCTACCTGAGTTAGTAAAGTTAGGTTAGGTTAGATAGTCAGGTTGGGTTAGTTAGTCAGGTTAGGTTAGATAGTCAAGGTGGGTTACAAAGTCATAATTTCGATTTTTCAAAAAAAAAATCATTTCAAAAATTCGAATTCGAAATTGATCTAACGCAACCTGAGTTAGTTAAGTTAGATAAGGTTAGGTTAGATAGTCAGGTTGGGTTGGTTAGTCAGGTTAGGTTGATAGTCAAGTTGGGTTACATGATCATAATTTCGATTTTTTTTCCTTATTTTGGAAATTTGAATTTGAAATTGATCCAACCCAACCTGAGTTAGGTTGGGTTAGGTTAGATAGTCAGGTTGGGTTAGTTAGTCAAGTTGAGTTACCTATTCATAATCTCGATTTTTTTGTTCATTTTGAAAATTCGAATTTGAAATTGATCCAACCCAACCTGAGTTAGTTTAGGTTAGGTTAGATAGTCAGGTTGGGTTAGTTAGTCAGGTTAGGTTAGATAGTCAAGTTGGGTTACAAAGTCATTCTTTCGATTATTGTAAGAAAAAATTCATTTCGAAAATTCGAATTTGAAATTGATCTAACCCTACCTGAGTTAGTAAAGTTAGGTTAGGTTAGATAGTCAGGTTGGGTTAGTTAGTCAGGTTAGGTTAGATAGTCAAGTTGGGTTACAAAGTCATAATTTCGATTTTTCAAAAAAAAAATCATTTCAAAAATTCGAATTCGAAATTGATCTAACGCTACCTGAGTTAGTTTAGTTAGGTTAGGTTAGGTTAGATAGTCAGGTTGGGTTCGTTAGTCAGGTTAGGTTGATAGTCAAGTTGGGTTACATGATCATAATTTCGATTTTTTTTCCTTATTTTGGAAATTCGAATTTGAAATTGATCCAACCCAACCTGAGTTAGTTTAGGTTAGGTTAGATAGTCAGGTTGGGTTAGTTAGTCAGGTTAGGTTGATAGTCAAGTTGGGTTAAATGGTCATGATTTCGATTTTTTAAATTTTTTTGATTCTGAAAATTTGAATTTGAAATTGATCTAACCCAACCTGAGTTGGTTGGGTTAGGTTAGGTAGATAGTCAGGTTGAGTTGGTTAGTCAGGTTAGGTTGATAGTCAAGTTGGGTAACAAAGTCATTCTTTCGATTTTTGTAAAAAAAATTCATTTCGAAAATTCGAATTTGAAATTGATCTAACCCTACCTGAGTTAGTTAAGTCAGGTTAGGTTAGATAGTCAGGTTGGGTTGGTTAGTCAGGTTAGGTTGATAGTCAAGTTGGGTTACATGATCATAATTTCGATTTTTTTTCCTTATTTTGGAAATTCGAATTTGAAATTGATCCAACCCAACCTGAGTTAGTTTAGGTTAGGTTAGATAGTCAGGTTGGGTTAGTTAGTCAGGTTAGGTTGATAGTCAAGTTGGGTTATATGGTCATGATTTCGATTTTTTAAATTTTTTTGATTCTGAAAATTTGAATTTGAAATTGATCCAACCCAACCTGAGTTGGTTAGGTTAGGTTAGGTAGATAGTCAGGTTGGGTTGGTTAGTCAGGTTAGGTTGATAGTCAAGTTGGGTTACATATTCATAATTTCGATTTTTTTTTATTTTGAAAATTTGAATTTGAAATTGATCCAACCCAACCTGAGTTAGGTTGGGTTAGGTTAGATAGTCAGCTTGGGTTAGTTAGTCAGGTTAGGTTAGATAGTCAAGTTGGGTTACAAAGTCATAATTTCAATTTTTTTAATTTTTTTTCATTCTGAAAATTCGAATTTGAAATTGATCAAACCCAACCTGAGTTAAGTTAGGTTAGGTTAGGTTAGATAGTCAGGTTGGGTTAGTTAGTCAGGTTAGGTTAGATAGTCAAGTTGGGTTACAAAGTCATTCTTTCGATTATTGTAAGAAAAAATTCATTTCGAAAATTCGAATTTGAAATTGATCTAACACTACCTGAGTTAGTTAAGTTAGGTTAGGTTAGGTTAGATAGTCAGGTTGGGTTAGATAGTCAGGTTGGGTTAGTTAGTCAGGTTAGGTTGATAGTCAAGTTGGGTTATATGGTCATGATTTCGATTTTTTTAATTTTTTTGATTCTGAAAATTTGAATTTGAAATTGATCTAACCCAACCTGAGTTAGGTTAGGTTAGGTTAGGTAGATAGTCAGGTTGGGTTGGTTAGTCAGGTTAGGTTGATAGTCAAGTTGGGTAACAAAGTCATTCTTTCGATTTTTGTAAAATAAATTCGTTTCGAAAATTCGAATTTGAAATTGATCTAACCCTACCTGGGTTAGTTAAGTTAGGTTAGGTTAGGTTCGATTTTTTTCCCTAATTTTGGAAATTCGAATTTGAAATTGATCCAACCCAACCTGAGTTAGGTTGGGTTAGGTTAGATAGTCAGGTTGGGTTAGTTAGTCAAGTTGAAAGTCAAGTTGAGTTACATATTCATAATTTCGATTTTTTTGTTCATTTTGAAAATTCGAATTTGAAATTGATCCAACCCAACCTGAGTTAGTTTAGGTTAGGTTAGATAGTCAGGTTGGGTTAGTTAGTCAGGTTAGGTTAGATAGTCAAGTTGGGTTACAAAGTCATTCTTTCGATTATTGTAAGAAAAAATTCATTTCGAAAATTCGAATTTGAAATTGATCTAACCCTACCTGAGTTAGTAAAGTTAGGTTAGGTTAGATAGTCAGGTTGGGTTAGTTAGTCAGGTTAGGTTAGATAGTCAAGGTGGGTTACAAAGTCATAATTTCGATTTTTCAAAAAAAAAATCATTTCAAAAATTCGAATTCGAAATTGATCTAACGCAACCTGAGTTAGTTAAGTTAGATAAGGTTAGGTTAGATAGTCAGGTTGGGTTGGTTAGTCAGGTTAGGTTGATAGTCAAGTTGGGTTACATGATCATAATTTCGATTTTTTTTCCTTATTTTGGAAATTTGAATTTGAAATTGATCCAACCCAACCTGAGTTAGGTTGGGTTAGGTTAGATAGTCAGGTTGGGTTAGTTAGTCAAGTTGAGTTACCTATTCATAATCTCGATTTTTTTGTTCATTTTGAAAATTCGAATTTGAAATTGATCCAACCCAACCTGAGTTAGTTTAGGTTAGGTTAGATAGTCAGGTTGGGTTAGTTAGTCAGGTTAGGTTAGATAGTCAAGTTGGGTTACAAAGTCATTCTTTCGATTATTGTAAGAAAAAATTCATTTCGAAAATTCGAATTTGAAATTGATCTAACCCTACCTGAGTTAGTAAAGTTAGGTTAGGTTAGATAGTCAGGTTGGGTTAGTTAGTCAGGTTAGGTTAGATAGTCAAGTTGGGTTACAAAGTCATAATTTCGATTTTTCAAAAAAAAAATCATTTCAAAAATTCGAATTCGAAATTGATCTAACGCTACCTGAGTTAGTTTAGTTAGGTTAGGTTAGGTTAGATAGTCAGGTTGGGTTCGTTAGTCAGGTTAGGTTGATAGTCAAGTTGGGTTACATGATCATAATTTCGATTTTTTTTCCTTATTTTGGAAATTCGAATTTGAAATTGATCCAACCCAACCTGAGTTAGTTTAGGTTAGGTTAGATAGTCAGGTTGGGTTAGTTAGTCAGGTTAGGTTGATAGTCAAGTTGGGTTAAATGGTCATGATTTCGATTTTTTAAATTTTTTTGATTCTGAAAATTTGAATTTGAAATTGATCTAACCCAACCTGAGTTGGTTGGGTTAGGTTAGGTAGATAGTCAGGTTGAGTTGGTTAGTCAGGTTAGGTTGATAGTCAAGTTGGGTAACAAAGTCATTCTTTCGATTTTTGTAAAAAAAATTCATTTCGAAAATTCGAATTTGAAATTGATCTAACCCTACCTGAGTTAGTTAAGTCAGGTTAGGTTAGATAGTCAGGTTGGGTTGGTTAGTCAGGTTAGGTTGATAGTCAAGTTGGGTTACATGATCATAATTTCGATTTTTTTTCCTTATTTTGGAAATTCGAATTTGAAATTGATCCAACCCAACCTGAGTTAGTTTAGGTTAGGTTAGATAGTCAGGTTGGGTTAGTTAGTCAGGTTAGGTTGATAGTCAAGTTGGGTTATATGGTCATGATTTCGATTTTTTAAATTTTTTTGATTCTGAAAATTTGAATTTGAAATTGATCCAACCCAACCTGAGTTGGTTAGGTTAGGTTAGGTAGATAGTCAGGTTGGGTTGGTTAGTCAGGTTAGGTTGATAGTCAAGTTGGGTTACATATTCATAATTTCGATTTTTTTTTATTTTGAAAATTTGAATTTGAAATTGATCCAACCCAACCTGAGTTAGGTTGGGTTAGGTTAGATAGTCAGCTTGGGTTAGTTAGTCAGGTTAGGTTAGATAGTCAAGTTGGGTTACAAAGTCATAATTTCAATTTTTTTAATTTTTTTTCATTCTGAAAATTCGAATTTGAAATTGATCAAACCCAACCTGAGTTAAGTTAGGTTAGGTTAGGTTAGATAGTCAGGTTGGGTTAGTTAGTCAGGTTAGGTTAGATAGTCAAGTTGGGTTACAAAGTCATTCTTTCGATTATTGTAAGAAAAAATTCATTTCGAAAATTCGAATTTGAAATTGATCTAACACTACCTGAGTTAGTTAAGTTAGGTTAGGTTAGGTTAGATAGTCAGGTTGGGTTAGATAGTCAGGTTGGGTTAGTTAGTCAGGTTAGGTTGATAGTCAAGTTGGGTTATATGGTCATGATTTCGATTTTTTTAATTTTTTTGATTCTGAAAATTTGAATTTGAAATTGATCTAACCCAACCTGAGTTAGGTTAGGTTAGGTTAGGTAGATAGTCAGGTTGGGTTGGTTAGTCAGGTTAGGTTGATAGTCAAGTTGGGTAACAAAGTCATTCTTTCGATTTTTGTAAAATAAATTCGTTTCGAAAATTCGAATTTGAAATTGATCTAACCCTACCTGGGTTAGTTAAGTTAGGTTAGGTTAGGTTCGATTTTTTTCCCTAATTTTGGAAATTCGAATTTGAAATTGATCCAACCCAACCTGAGTTAGGTTGGGTTAGGTTAGATAGTCAGGTTGGGTTAGTTAGTCAAGTTGATAGTCAAGTTGAGTTACATATTCATAATTTCGATTTTTTTGTTCATTTTGAAAATTCGAATTTGAAATTGATCCAACCCAACCTGAGTTAGTTTAGGTTAGGTTAGATAGTCAGGTTGGGTTAGTTAGTCAGGTTAGGTTGATAGTCAAGTTGGGTTATATGGTCATAATTTCGATTTTTTTAATTTTTTTTCATTCTGAAAATTCGAATTTGAAATTGATCTAACCCAACCTGAGTTAAGTTAGGTTAGGTTAGGTTAGATAGTCAGGTTGGGTTAGTTAGTCAGGTTAGGTTAGATAGTCAAGTTGGGTTACAAAGTGATAATTTCGATTTAAAAAAAAAAAAATCATTTCAAAAATTCGAATTCGAAATTGATCTAACGCAACCTGAGTTAGTTAAGTTAGGTTAGGTTAGGTTAGATAGTCAGGTTGGGTTGGTTAGTCAGGTTAGGTTGATAGTCAAGTGTGGTTACATAATCATAATTTCGATTTTTTTTCCTAATTTTGGAAATTCGAATTTGAAATTGATCCAACCCAACCTGAGTTAGGTTGGGTTAGGTTAGATAGTCAGGTTGGGTTAGTTAGTCAAGTTGATAGTCAAGTTGAGTTACATATTCATAATTTCGATTTTTTTGTTCATTTTGAAAATTCGAATTTGAAATTGATCCAACCCAACCTGAGTTAGTTTAGGTTAGGTTAGATAGTCAGGTTGGGTTAGTTAGTCAGGTTAGGTTGATAGTCAAGTTGGGTTATATGGTCATAATTTCGATTTTTTTTATTTTTTTTATTCTGAAAATTTGAATTTGAAATTGATCTAACCCAACCTGAGTAAGGTTAGGTTAGGTTAGGTAGATAGTCAGGTTGGGTTGGTTAGTCAGGTTAGGTTGATAGTCAAGTTGGGTTACATATTCATAATTTCGATTTTTTTTTATTTTGAAAATTTGAATTTGAAATTGATCCAACCCAACCTGAGTTAGGTTGGGTTAGGTTAGATAGTCAGCTTGGGTTAGTTAGTCAGGTTAGGTTGATAGTCAAGTTGTGTTACGATGTCATTCTTTCGATTTTTGTAAAAAACATTCATTTCGAAAATTCGAATTTGAAATTGATCTAACCCTACCTGAGTTAGTTAAGTTAGGTTAGGTTAGATAGTCAGGTTGGGTTAGTTAGTCAGGTTAGGTTAGAGAGTCAAGTTGGGTTACAAAGTCATAATTTCGATTTTTCAAAAAAAAAATCATTTCAAAAATTCGAATTCGAAATAGATCTAACCCAACCTGAGTTAGTTAAGTTAGGTTAGGTTAGGTTAGATAGTCAAGTTGGGTTAGTTAGTCAGGTTAGGTTGATAGTCAAGTTGGGTTATATGGTCATAATTTCGATTTTTTTTATTTTTTTCATTTTGGAAATTCGAATTTGAAATTGATCCAACCCAACCTGAGTTAGTTTAGGTAAGGTTAGATAGTCAGGTTGGGTTAGTTAGTCAGGTTAGGTTGATAGTCAAGTTGGGTTATATGGTCATAATTTCGATTTTTTAAATTTTTTTTCATTTTGGAAATTCGAATTTGAAATTGATCCAACCCAACCTGAGTTAGTTTAGGTTAGGTTAGATAGTCAGGTTGGGTTAGTTACTCAGGTTAGGTTGATAGTCAAGTTGGGTTATATAGTCATAATTTCGATTTTTTTAATTTTTTTCATTCTGAAAATTTGAATTTGAAATTGATCTAACCCAACCTGAGTAAGGTTAGGTTAGGTTAGGTAGATAGTCAGGTTGGGTTGGTTAGTCAGGTTAGGTTGATAGTCAAGTTGGGTTACATATTCATAATTTCGATTTTTTTTTATTTTGAAAATTTGAATTTGAAATTGATCCAACCCAACCTGAGTTAGGTTGGGTTAGGTTAGATAGTCAGCTTGGGTTAGTTAGTCAGGTTAGGATGATAGTCAAGTTGTGTTACGATGTCATTCTTTCGATTTTTGTAAAAAACATTCATTTCTAAAATTCGAATTTGAAATTGATCTAACCCTACCTGAGTTAGTTAAGTTGGCCGCAGTGGAGAGCCTGATGTATGGGCTCACTCACATTTAAACCTAACCTAACCTAACCTAGTTAAGTTAGGTTAGGTTAGGTTAGATAGTCAGGTTGGGTTAGATAGTCAGGTTGGGTTAGTTACTCAGGTTAGGTTGATAGTCAAGTTGGGTTATATAGTCATAATTTCGAATTTTTTAATTATTTTCATTCTGAAAATTTGAATTTGAAATTGATCTAACCCAACCTGAGTAAGGTTAGGTTAGGTTAGGTAGATAGTCAGGTTGGGTTGGTTAGTCAGGTTAGGTTGATAGTCAAGTTGGGTTACATATTCATAATTTCGATTTTTTTTTATTTTGAAAATTTGAATTTGAAATTGATCCAACCCAACCTGAGTTAGGTTGGGTTAGGTTAGATAGTCAGCTTGGGTTAGTTAGTCAGGTTAGGATGATAGTCAAGTTGTGTTACGATGTCATTCTTTCGATTTTTGTAAAAAACATTCATTTCTTAAATTCGAATTTGAAATTGATCTAACCCTACCTGAGTTAGTTAAGTTGGCCGCAGTGGAGAGCCTGATGTATGGGCTCACTCACATTTAAACCTAACCTAACCTAACCTAGTTAAGTTAGGTTAGGTTAGGTTAGATAGTCAGGTTGGGTTAGATAGTCAGGTTGGGTTAGTTAGTCAGGTTAGGTTGATAGTCAAGTTGGGTTATATGGTCATGATTTCGATTTTTTTAATTTTTTTGATTCTGAAAATTTGAATTTGAAATTGATCTAACCCAACCTGAGTTAGTTTAGGTTAGGTTAGGTAGATAGTCAGGTTGGGTTGGTTAGTCAGGTTAGGTTGACAGTCAAGTTGGGTAACAAAGTCATTCTTTCGATTTTTGTAAAATAAATTCGTTTCGAAAATTCGAATTTGAAATTGATCTAACCCTACCTGGGTTAGTTAAGTTAGGTTAGGTTAGATAGTCAGGTTGGGTTAGTTAGTCAGGTTAGGTTAGATAGTCAAGTTGGGTTACAAAGTCATTCTTTCGATTTTTGTAAAAAAAATTCATTTCGAAAATTCGAATTTGAAATTGATCTAACCCTACCTGAGTTAGTTAAGTTAGGTTAGGTTAGATAGTCAGGTTGGGTTAGTTAGTCAGGTTAGGTTAGATAGTCAAGTTGGGTTACAAAGTCATTCTTTCGATTAATGTAAGAAAAAATTCATTTCGAAAATTCGAATTTGAAATTGATCTAACCCTACCTGAGTTAGTTAAGTTAGGTTAGGTTAGATAGTCAGGTTGGGTTAGTTAGTCAGGTTAGGTTAGAGAGTCAAGTTGGGTTACAGAGTCATAATTTCGATTTTTCAAAAAAAAAATCATTTCAAAAATTCGAATTCGAAATTGATCTAACCCAACCTGAGTTAGTTAAGTTAGGTTAGGTTAGGTTAGATAGTCAGGTTGGGTTAGTTAGTCAGGTTAGGTTGATAGTCAAGTTGGGTTATATGGTCATAATTTCGATTTTTTTTATTTTTTTTATTCTGAAAATTTGAATTTGAAATTGATCTAACCCAACCTGAGTAAGGTTAGGTTAGGTTAGGTAGATAGTCAGGTTGGGTTGGTTAGTCAGGTTAGGTTGATAGTCAAGTTGGGTTACATATTCAAAATTTCGATTTTTTTTTATTTTGAAAATTTGAATTTGAAATTGATCCAACCCAACCTGAGTTAGGTTGGGTTAGGTTAGATAGTCAGCTTGGGTTAGTTAGTCAGGTTAGGTTAGAGAGTCAAGTTGGGTTACAAAGTCATAATTTCGATTTTTCAAAAAAAAAATCATTTCAAAAATTCGAATTCGAAATTGATCTAACCCAACCTGAGTTAGTTAAGTTAGGTTAGGTTAGGTTAGATAGTCAGGTTGGGTTAGATAGTCAGGTTGGGTTAGTTAGTCAGGTTAGGTTGATAGTCAAGTTGGGTTATATGGTCATGATTTCGATTTTTTTAATTTTTTTGATTCTGAAAATTTGAATTTGAAATTGATCTAACCCAACCTGAGTTAGTTTAGGTTAGGTTAGGTAGATAGTCAGGTTGGGTTGGTTAGTCAAGTTAGGTTGATAGTCAAGTTGGGTTACATGATCATAATTTCGATTATTTTTCATAATTTCGGAAATTCGAATTTGAAATTGATCCAACCCAACCTGAGTTAGGTTAGGTTAGGTAGATAGTCAGGTTGGGTTGGTTAGTCAGGTTAGGTTGATAGTCAAGTTGGGTTACATGATCATAATTTCGATTTTTTTTCCTAATTTTGGAAATTCGAATTTGAAATTGATCCAACCCAACCTGAGTTAGTTTAGGTTAGGTTAGATAGTCAGGTTGGGTTAGTTACTCAGGTTAGGTTGATAGTCAAGTTGGGTTATATGGTCATAATTTCGATTTTTTTAATTTTTTTCATTCTGAAAATTTGAATTTGAAATTGATCTAACCCAACCTGAGTAAGGTTAGGTTAGGTTAGGTAGATAGTCAGGTTGGGTTGGTTAGTCAGGTTAGGTTGATAGTCAAGTTGGGTTACATATTCATAATTTCGATTTTTTTTTAATTTGAAAATTCGAATTTGAAATTGATCCAACCCAACCTGAGTTAGGTTGGGTTAGGTTAGATAGTCAGATTGGGTTAGTTAGTCAGGTTAGGTTGATAGTCAAGTTGGGTTATATGGTCATGATTTCGATTTTTTTAATTTTTTTGATTCTGAAAATTTGAATTTGAAATTGATCTAACCCAACCTGAGTAAGGTTAGGTTAGGTTAGGTAGATAAACAGGTTGGGTTGGTTAGTCAGGTTAGGTTGATAGTCAAGTTGGGTAACAAAATCATTCTTTCGATTTTTGTAAAAAAAATTCATTTCGAAAATTCGAATTTGAAATTGATCTAACCCTACCTGAGTTAGTTAAGTTAGGTTAGGTTAGATAGTCAGGTTGGGTTAGTTAGTCAGGTTAGGTTAGATAGTCAAGTTGGGTTACAAAGTCATTCTTTCGATTAATGTAAGAAAAAATTCATTTCGAAAATTCGAATTTGAAATTGATCTAACCCTACCTGAGTTAGTTAAGTTAGGTTAGGTTAGATAGTCAGGTTGGGTTAGTTAGTCAGGTTAGGTTAGAGAGTCAAGTTGGGTTACAAAGTCATAATTTCGATTTTTCAAAAAAAAAATCATTTCAAAAATTCGAATTCGAAATTGATCTAACCCAACCTGAGTTAGTTAAGTTAGGTTAGGTTAGGTTAGATAGTCAGGTTGGGTTAGTTAGTCAGGTTAGGTTGATAGTCAAGTTGGGTTATATGGTCATAATTTCGATTTTTCTTATTTTTTTCATTTTGGAAATTCGAATTTGAAATTGATCCAACCCAACCTGAGTTAGTTTAGGTAAGGTTAGATAGTCAGGTTGGGTTAGTTAGTCAGGTTAGGTTGATAGTCAAGTTGGGTTATATGGTCATAATTTCGATTTTTTAAATTTTTTTTCATTTTGGAAATTCGAATTTGAAATTGATCCAACCCAACCTGAGTTAGTTTAGGTTAGGTTAGATAGTCAGGTTGGGTTAGTTACTCAGGTTAGGTTGATAGTCAAGTTGGGTTATATAGTCATAATTTCGATTTTTTAAATTTTTTTCATTTTGAAAATTTGAATTTGAAATTGATCTAACCCAACCTGAGTAAGGTTAGGTTAGGTTAGGTAGATAGTCAGGTTGGGTTGGTTAGTCAGGTTAGGTTGATAGTCAAGTTGGGTTACATATTCATAATTTCGATTTTTTTTTATTTTGAAAATTTGAATTTGAAATTGATCCAACCCAACCTGAGTTAGGTTGGGTTACAACCTGAGTTAGGTTGGGTTAGGTTAGATAGTCAGCTTGGGTTAGTTAGTCAGGTTAGGTTGATAGTCAAGTTGTGTTACGATGTCATTCTTTCGATTTTTGTAAAAAACATTCATTTCGAAAATTCGAATTTGAAATTGATCTAACCCTACCTGAGTTAGTTAAGTTAGGTTAGGTTAGGTTAGATAGTCAGGTTGGGTTAGATAGTCAGGTTGGGTTAGTTGGTCAGGTTAGGATGATAGTCAAGTTGGGTTATATGGTCATGATTTCGATTTTTTTAATTTTTTTGATTCTGAAAATTCGAATTTGAAATTGATCTAACCCTACCTGGGTTAGTTAAGTTAGGTTAGGTTAGATAGTCAGGTTGGGTTAGTTAGTCAGGTTAGGTTAGATAGTCAAGTTGGGTTACAAAGTCATTCTTTCGATTTTTGTAAAAAAAATTCATTTCGAAAATTCGAATTTGAAATTGATCTAACCCTACCTGAGTTAGTTAAGTTAGGTTAGGTTAGATAGTCAGGTTGGGTTAGTTAGTCAGGTTAGGTTAGATAGTCAAGTTGGGTTACAAAGTCATTCTTTCGATTAATGTAAGAAAAAATTCATTTCGAAAATTCGAATTTGAAATTGATCTAACCCTACCTGAGTTAGTTAAGTTAGGTTAGGTTAGATAGTCAGGTTGGGTTAGTTAGTCAGGTTAGGTTAGAGAGTCAAGTTGGGTTACAAAGTCATAATTTCGATTTTTCAAAAAAAAAATCATTTCAAAAATTCGAATTCGAAATTGATCTAACCCAACCTGAGTTAGTTAAGTTAGGTTAGGTTAGGTTAGATAGTCAGGTTGGGTTAGTTAGTCAGGTTAGGTTGATAGTCAAGTTGGGTTATATGGTCATAATTTCGATTTTTCTTATTTTTTTCATTTTGGAAATTCGAATTTGAAATTGATCCAACCCAACCTGAGTTAGTTTAGGTAAGGTTAGATAGTCAGGTTGGGTTAGTTAGTCAGGTTAGGTTGATAGTCAAGTTGGGTTATATGGTCATAATTTCGATTTTTTTAATTTTTTTTCATTTTGGAAATTCGAATTTGAAATTGATCCAACCCAACCTGAGTTAGTTTAGGTTAGGTTAGATAGTCAGGTTGGGTTAGTTACTCAGGTTAGGTTGATAGTCAAGTTGGGTTATATAGTCATAATTTCGATTTTTTAAATTTTTTTCATTTTGAAAATTTGAATTTGAAATTGATCTAACCCAACCTGAGTAAGGTTAGGTTAGGTTAGGTAGATAGTCAGGTTGGGTTGGTTAGTCAGGTTAGGTTGATAGTCAAGTTGGGTTACATATTCATAATTTCGATTTTTTTTTATTTTGAAAATTTGAATTTGAAATTGATCCAACCCAACCTGAGTTAGGTTGGGTTACAACCTGAGTTAGGTTGGGTTAGGTTAGATAGTCAGCTTGGGTTAGTTAGTCAGGTTAGGTTGATAGTCAAGTTGTGTTACGATGTCATTCTTTCGATTTTTGTAAAAAACATTCATTTCGAAAATTCGAATTTGAAATTGATCTAACCCTACCTGAGTTAGTTAAGTTAGGTTAGGTTAGGTTAGATAGTCAGGTTGGGTTAGATAGTCAGGTTGGGTTAGTTGGTCAGGTTAGGATGATAGTCAAGTTGGGTTATATGGTCATGATTTCGATTTTTTTAATTTTTTTGATTCTGAAAATTCGAATTTGAAATTGATCTAACCCTACCTGGGTTAGTTAAGTTAGGTTAGGTTAGATAGTCAGGTTGGGTTAGTTAGTCAGGTTAGGTTAGATAGTCAAGTTGGGTTACAAAGTCATAATTTCAATTTTTCAAAAAAAAAATCATTTCAAAAATTCGAATTCGAAATTGATCTAACGCAACCTGAGTTAGTTAAGTTAGGTTAGGTTAGGTTAGATAGTCAGGTTGGGTTGGTTAGTCAGGTTAGGTTGATAGTCAAGTTGGGTTACATGATCATAATTTCGATTATTTTTCATAATTTCGGAAATTCGAATTTGAAATTGATCCAACCCAACCTGAGTTATGTTGGGTTAGGTTAGATAGTCAGGTTGGGTTAGTTACTCAGGTTAGGTTGATAGTCAAGTTGGGTTATATGGTCATAATTTCGATTTTTTAAATTTTTTTCATTCTGAAAATTAGAATTTGAAATTGATCTAACCCAACCTGAGTAAGGGTAGGTTAGGTTAGGTAGATAGTCAGGTTGGGTTGGATAGTCAGGTTAGGTTGATAGTTAAGTTGGGTTATATGGTCATGATTTCGATTTTTTTAATTTTTTTGATTCTGAAAATTTGAATTTGAAATTGATCTAACCCAACCTGAGTTAGGTTAGGTTAGGTTAGGTAGATAGTCAGGTTGGGTTGGTTAGTCAGGTTAGGTTGATAGTCAAGTTGGGTAACAAAGTCATTCTTTCGATTTTTGTAAAAAAAATTCATTTCAAAAATTCGAATTCGAAATTGATCTAACGCAACCTGAGTTAGTTAAGTTAGGTTAGGTTAGGTTAGATAGTCAGGTTGGGTTGGTTAGTCAGGTTAGGTTGATAGTCAAGTTGGGTTACATGATCATAATTTCGATTATTTTTCATAATTTCGGAAATTCGAATTTGAAATTGATCCAACCCAACCTGAGTTAGGTTGGGTTAGGTTAGATAGTCAGGTTGGGTTAGTTAGTCAAGTTGATAGTCAAGTTGAGTTACATATTCATAATTTCGATTTTTTTGTTCATTTTGAAAATTCGAATTTGAAATTGATCCAACCCAACCTGAGTTAGTTTAGGTTAGGTTAGATAGTCAGGTTGGGTTAGTTAGTCAAGTTGATAGTCAAGTTGAGTTACATATTCATAATTTCGATTTTTTTGTTCATTTTGAAAATTCGAATTTGAAATTGATCCAACCCAACCTGAGTTAGTTTAGGTTAGGTTAGATAGTCAGGTTGGGTTAGTTAGTCAGGTTAGGTTGATAGTCAAGTTGGGTTATATGGTCATAATTTCGATTTTTTTTATTTTTTTTATTCTGAAAATTTGAATTTGAAATTGATCTAACCCAACCTGAGTAAGGTTAGGTTAGGTTAGGTAGATAGTCAGGTTGGGTTGGTTAGTCAGGTTAGGTTGATAGTCAAGTTGGGTTACATTTTCATAATTTCGATTTTTTTTCCTAATTTTGGAAATTCGAATTTGAAATTGATCCAACCCAACCTGAGTTAGGTTGGGTTAGGTTAGATAGTCAGGTTGGGTTAGTTACTCAGGTTAGGTTGATAGTCAAGTTGGGTTATATGGTCATAATTTCGATTTTTTAAATTTTTTTCATTCTGAAAATTAGAATTTGAAATTGATCTAACCCAACCTGAGTTAGTTTAGGTTAGGTTAGATAGTCAGGTTGGGTTAGTTACTCAGGTTAGGTTGATAGTCAAGTTGGGTTATATGGTCATAATTTCGATTTTTTAAATTTTTTTCATTCTGAAAATTAGAATTTGAAATTGATCTAACCCAACCTGAGTAAGGGTAGGTTAGGTTAGGTAGATAGTCAGGTTGGGTTGGTTAGTCAGGTTAGGTTGATAGTCAAGTTGGGTTATATGGTCATGATTTCAATTTTTTTAATTTTTTTGATTCTGAAAATTTGAATTTGAAATTGATCTAACCCAACCTGAGTTAGGTTAGGTTAGGTTAGGTAGATAGTCAGGTTGGGTTGGTTAGTCAGGTTAGGTTGATAGTCAAGTTGGGTTACATGATCATAATTTCGATTATTTTTCATAATGTCGGAAATTCGAATTTGAAATTGATCCAACCCAACCTGAGTTAGGTTGGGTTAGGTTAGATAGTCAGGTTGGGTTAGATAGTCAAGTTGATAGTCAAGTTGGGTTACATAATCATAATTTCGATTTTTTTTTCTAATTTTGGAAATTCGAATTTGAAATTGATCTAACCCAACCTGAGTTAGTTAAGTTAGGTTAGGTTAGGTTAGATAGTCAGGTTGGGTTAGTTAGTCAGGTTAGGTTAGAGAGTCAAGTTGGGTTACAAAGTCATAATTTCGATTTTTCAAAAAAAAAATCATTTCAAAAATTCGAATTCGAAATTGATCTAACCCAACCTGAGTTAGTTAAGTTAGGTTAGGTTAGGTTAGATAGTCAGGTTGGGTTAGTTAGTCAGGTTAGGTTAGAGAGTCAAGTTGGGTTACAAAGTCATAATTTCGATTTTTCAAAAAAAAAATCATTTCAAAAATTCGAATTCGAAATTGATCTAACCCAACCTGAGTTAGGTTGGGTTAGGTTAGATAGTCAGCTTGGGTTAGTTAGTTAGGTTGATAGTCAAGTTGTGTTACGAAGTCATTCTTTCGATTTTTGTAAAAAAAATTCATTTCGAAAATTCGAATTTGAAATTGATCTAACCCTACCTGAGTTAGTTAAGTTAGGTTAGGTTAGGTTAGATAGTCAGGTTGGGTTAGGTAGTCAGGTTAGGTTGATAGTCAAGTTGGGTTATATGGTCATGATTTCGATTTTTTAAATTTTTTTGATTCTGAAAATTTGAATTTGAAATTGATCTAACCCAACCTGAGTTAGGTTAGGTTAGGTAAGGTAGATAGTCAGGTTGGGTTGGTTAGTCAGGTTAGGTTGGTTAGTCAGGTTAGGTTGATAGTCAAGTTGGGTAACAAAGTCATTCTTTCGATTTTTGTAAAAAAAATTCATTTCGAAAAATCGAATTTGAAATTGATCTAACCCTACCTGAGTTAGTTAAGTTAGGTTAGGTTAGATAGTCAGGTTGGGTTAGTTAGTCAGGTTAGGTTAGATAGTCAAGTTGGGTTACAAAGTCATAATTTCGATTTTTCAAAAAAAAAAATCATTTCAAAAATTCGAATTCGAAATTGATCTAACGCAACCTGAGTTAGTTAAGTTAGGTTAGGTTAGGTTAGATAGTCAGGTTGGGTTGGTTAGTCAGGTTAGGTTGATAGTCAAGTTGGGTTACATGATCATAATTTCGATTATTTTTCATAATGTCGGAAATTCGAATTTGAAATTGATCCAACCCAACCTGAGTTAGGTTGGGTTAGGTTAGATAGTTAGGTTGGGTTAGATAGTCAAGTTGATAGTCAAGTTGGGTTACATAATCATAATTTCGATTTTTTTTTCTAATTTTGGAAATTCGAATTTGAAATTGATCCAACCCAACCTGAGTTAGGTTGGGTTAGGTTAGATAGTCAGGTTGGGTTAGTTAGTCAAGTTGAAAGTCAAGTTGAGTTACATATTCATAATTTCGATTTTTTTGTTCATTTTGAAAATTCGAATTTGAAATTGATCCAACCCAACCTGAGTTAGTTTAGGTTAGGTTAGATAGTCAGGTTGGGTTAGTTAGTCAGGTTAGGTTAGATAGTCAAGTTGGGTTACAAAGTCATTCTTTCGATTATTGTAAGAAAAAATTCATTTCGAAAATTCGAATTTGAAATTGATCTAACCCTACCTGAGTTAGTAAAGTTAGGTTAGGTTAGATAGTCAGGTTGGGTTAGTTAGTCAGGTTAGGTTAGATAGTCAAGGTGGGTTACAAAGTCATAATTTCGATTTTTCAAAAAAAAAATCATTTCAAAAATTCGAATTCGAAATTGATCTAACGCAACCTGAGTTAGTTAAGTTAGATAAGGTTAGGTTAGATAGTCAGGTTGGGTTGGTTAGTCAGGTTAGGTTGATAGTCAAGTTGGGTTACATGATCATAATTTCGATTTTTTTTCCTTATTTTGGAAATTTGAATTTGAAATTGATCCAACCCAACCTGAGTTAGGTTGGGTTAGGTTAGATAGTCAGGTTGGGTTAGTTAGTCAAGTTGAGTTACCTATTCATAATCTCGATTTTTTTGTTCATTTTGAAAATTCGAATTTGAAATTGATCCAACCCAACCTGAGTTAGTTTAGGTTAGGTTAGATAGTCAGGTTGGGTTAGTTAGTCAGGTTAGGTTAGATAGTCAAGTTGGGTTACAAAGTCATTCTTTCGATTATTGTAAGAAAAAATTCATTTCGAAAATTCGAATTTGAAATTGATCTAACCCTACCTGAGTTAGTAAAGTTAGGTTAGGTTAGATAGTCAGGTTGGGTTAGTTAGTCAGGTTAGGTTAGATAGTCAAGTTGGGTTACAAAGTCATAATTTCGATTTTTCAAAAAAAAAATCATTTCAAAAATTCGAATTCGAAATTGATCTAACGCTACCTGAGTTAGTTTAGTTAGGTTAGGTTAGGTTAGATAGTCAGGTTGGGTTCGTTAGTCAGGTTAGGTTGATAGTCAAGTTGGGTTACATGATCATAATTTCGATTTTTTTTCCTTATTTTGGAAATTCGAATTTGAAATTGATCCAACCCAACCTGAGTTAGTTTAGGTTAGGTTAGATAGTCAGGTTGGGTTAGTTAGTCAGGTTAGGTTGATAGTCAAGTTGGGTTAAATGGTCATGATTTCGATTTTTTAAATTTTTTTGATTCTGAAAATTTGAATTTGAAATTGATCTAACCCAACCTGAGTTGGTTGGGTTAGGTTAGGTAGATAGTCAGGTTGAGTTGGTTAGTCAGGTTAGGTTGATAGTCAAGTTGGGTAACAAAGTCATTCTTTCGATTTTTGTAAAAAAAATTCATTTCGAAAATTCGAATTTGAAATTGATCTAACCCTACCTGAGTTAGTTAAGTCAGGTTAGGTTAGATAGTCAGGTTGGGTTGGTTAGTCAGGTTAGGTTGATAGTCAAGTTGGGTTACATGATCATAATTTCGATTTTTTTTCCTTATTTTGGAAATTCGAATTTGAAATTGATCCAACCCAACCTGAGTTAGTTTAGGTTAGGTTAGATAGTCAGGTTGGGTTAGTTAGTCAGGTTAGGTTGATAGTCAAGTTGGGTTATATGGTCATGATTTCGATTTTTTAAATTTTTTTGATTCTGAAAATTTGAATTTGAAATTGATCCAACCCAACCTGAGTTGGTTAGGTTAGGTTAGGTAGATAGTCAGGTTGGGTTGGTTAGTCAGGTTAGGTTGATAGTCAAGTTGGGTTACATATTCATAATTTCGATTTTTTTTTATTTTGAAAATTTGAATTTGAAATTGATCCAACCCAACCTGAGTTAGGTTGGGTTAGGTTAGATAGTCAGCTTGGGTTAGTTAGTCAGGTTAGGTTAGATAGTCAAGTTGGGTTACAAAGTCATAATTTCAATTTTTTTAATTTTTTTTCATTCTGAAAATTCGAATTTGAAATTGATCAAACCCAACCTGAGTTAAGTTAGGTTAGGTTAGGTTAGATAGTCAGGTTGGGTTAGTTAGTCAGGTTAGGTTAGATAGTCAAGTTGGGTTACAAAGTCATTCTTTCGATTATTGTAAGAAAAAATTCATTTCGAAAATTCGAATTTGAAATTGATCTAACACTACCTGAGTTAGTTAAGTTAGGTTAGGTTAGGTTAGATAGTCAGGTTGGGTTAGATAGTCAGGTTGGGTTAGTTAGTCAGGTTAGGTTGATAGTCAAGTTGGGTTATATGGTCATGATTTCGATTTTTTTAATTTTTTTGATTCTGAAAATTTGAATTTGAAATTGATCTAACCCAACCTGAGTTAGGTTAGGTTAGGTTAGGTAGATAGTCAGGTTGGGTTGGTTAGTCAGGTTAGGTTGATAGTCAAGTTGGGTAACAAAGTCATTCTTTCGATTTTTGTAAAATAAATTCGTTTCGAAAATTCGAATTTGAAATTGATCTAACCCTACCTGGGTTAGTTAAGTTAGGTTAGGTTAGGTTCGATTTTTTTCCCTAATTTTGGAAATTCGAATTTGAAATTGATCCAACCCAACCTGAGTTAGGTTGGGTTAGGTTAGATAGTCAGGTTGGGTTAGTTAGTCAAGTTGATAGTCAAGTTGAGTTACATATTCATAATTTCGATTTTTTTGTTCATTTTGAAAATTCGAATTTGAAATTGATCCAACCCAACCTGAGTTAGTTTAGGTTAGGTTAGATAGTCAGGTTGGGTTAGTTAGTCAGGTTAGGTTGATAGTCAAGTTGGGTTATATGGTCATAATTTCGATTTTTTAAATTTTTTTTCATTCTGAAAATTCGAATTTGAAATTGATCTAACCCAACCTGAGTTAAGTTAGGTTAGGTTAGGTTAGATAGTCAGGTTGGGTTAGTTAGTCAGGTTAGGTTAGATAGTCAAGTTGGGTTACAAAGTGATAATTTCGATTTAAAAAAAAAAAAATCATTTCAAAAATTCGAATTCGAAATTGATCTAACGCAACCTGAGTTAGTTAAGTTAGGTTAGGTTAGGTTAGATAGTCAGGTTGGGTTGGTTAGTCAGGTTAGGTTGATAGTCAAGTGTGGTTACATAATCATAATTTCGATTTTTTTTCCTAATTTTGGAAATTCGAATTTGAAATTGATCCAACCCAACCTGAGTTAGGTTGGGTTAGGTTAGATAGTCAGGTTGGGTTAGTTAGTCAAGTTGATAGTCAAGTTGAGTTACATATTCATAATTTCGATTTTTTTGTTCATTTTGAAAATTCGAATTTGAAATTGATCCAACCCAACCTGAGTTAGTTTAGGTTAGGTTAGATAGTCAGGTTGGGTTAGTTAGTCAGGTTAGGTTGATAGTCAAGTTGGGTTATATGGTCATAATTTCGATTTTTTTTATTTTTTTTATTCTGAAAATTTGAATTTGAAATTGATCTAACCCAACCTGAGTAAGGTTAGGTTAGGTTAGGTAGATAGTCAGGTTGGGTTGGTTAGTCAGGTTAGGTTGATAGTCAAGTTGGGTTACATATTCATAATTTCGATTTTTTTTTATTTTGAAAATTTGAATTTGAAATTGATCCAACCCAACCTGAGTTAGGTTGGGTTAGGTTAGATAGTCAGCTTGGGTTAGTTAGTCAGGTTAGGTTGATAGTCAAGTTGTGTTACGATGTCATTCTTTCGATTTTTGTAAAAAACATTCATTTCGAAAATTCGAATTTGAAATTGATCTAACCCTACCTGAGTTAGTTAAGTTAGGTTAGGTTAGATAGTCAGGTTGGGTTAGTTAGTCAGGTTAGGTTAGAGAGTCAAGTTGGGTTACAAAGTCATAATTTCGATTTTTCAAAAAAAAAATCATTTCAAAAATTCGAATTCGAAATAGATCTAACCCAACCTGAGTTAGTTAAGTTAGGTTAGGTTAGGTTAGATAGTCAAGTTGGGTTAGTTAGTCAGGTTAGGTTGATAGTCAAGTTGGGTTATATGGTCATAATTTCGATTTTTTTTATTTTTTTCATTTTGGAAATTCGAATTTGAAATTGATCCAACCCAACCTGAGTTAGTTTAGGTAAGGTTAGATAGTCAGGTTGGGTTAGTTAGTCAGGTTAGGTTGATAGTCAAGTTGGGTTATATGGTCATAATTTCGATTTTTTAAATTTTTTTTCATTTTGGAAATTCGAATTTGAAATTGATCCAACCCAACCTGAGTTAGTTTAGGTTAGGTTAGATAGTCAGGTTGGGTTAGTTACTCAGGTTAGGTTGATAGTCAAGTTGGGTTATATAGTCATAATTTCGATTTTTTTAATTTTTTTCATTCTGAAAATTTGAATTTGAAATTGATCTAACCCAACCTGAGTAAGGTTAGGTTAGGTTAGGTAGATAGTCAGGTTGGGTTGGTTAGTCAGGTTAGGTTGATAGTCAAGTTGGGTTACATATTCATAATTTCGATTTTTTTTTATTTTGAAAATTTGAATTTGAAATTGATCCAACCCAACCTGAGTTAGGTTGGGTTAGGTTAGATAGTCAGCTTGGGTTAGTTAGTCAGGTTAGGATGATAGTCAAGTTGTGTTACGATGTCATTCTTTCGATTTTTGTAAAAAACATTCATTTCTAAAATTCGAATTTGAAATTGATCTAACCCTACCTGAGTTAGTTAAGTTGGCCGCAGTGGAGAGCCTGATGTATGGGCTCACTCACATTTAAACCTAACCTAACCTAACCTAGTTAAGTTAGGTTAGGTTAGGTTAGATAGTCAGGTTGGGTTAGATAGTCAGGTTGGGTTAGTTACTCAGGTTAGGTTGATAGTCAAGTTGGGTTATATAGTCATAATTTCGAATTTTTTAATTATTTTCATTCTGAAAATTTGAATTTGAAATTGATCTAACCCAACCTGAGTAAGGTTAGGTTAGGTTAGGTAGATAGTCAGGTTGGGTTGGTTAGTCAGGTTAGGTTGATAGTCAAGTTGGGTTACATATTCATAATTTCGATTTTTTTTTATTTTGAAAATTTGAATTTGAAATTGATCCAACCCAACCTGAGTTAGGTTGGGTTAGGTTAGATAGTCAGCTTGGGTTAGTTAGTCAGGTTAGGATGATAGTCAAGTTGTGTTACGATGTCATTCTTTCGATTTTTGTAAAAAACATTCATTTCTTAAATTCGAATTTGAAATTGATCTAACCCTACCTGAGTTAGTTAAGTTGGCCGCAGTGGAGAGCCTGATGTATGGGCTCACTCACATTTAAACCTAACCTAACCTAACCTAGTTAAGTTAGGTTAGGTTAGGTTAGATAGTCAGGTTGGGTTAGATAGTCAGGTTGGGTTAGTTAGTCAGGTTAGGTTGATAGTCAAGTTGGGTTATATGGTCATGATTTCGATTTTTTTAATTTTTTTGATTCTGAAAATTTGAATTTGAAATTGATCTAACCCAACCTGAGTTAGTTTAGGTTAGGTTAGGTAGATAGTCAGGTTGGGTTGGTTAGTCAGGTTAGGTTGACAGTCAAGTTGGGTAACAAAGTCATTCTTTCGATTTTTGTAAAATAAATTCGTTTCGAAAATTCGAATTTGAAATTGATCTAACCCTACCTGGGTTAGTTAAGTTAGGTTAGGTTAGATAGTCAGGTTGGGTTAGTTAGTCAGGTTAGGTTAGATAGTCAAGTTGGGTTACAAAGTCATTCTTTCGATTTTTGTAAAAAAAATTCATTTCGAAAATTCGAATTTGAAATTGATCTAACCCTACCTGAGTTAGTTAAGTTAGGTTAGGTTAGATAGTCAGGTTGGGTTAGTTAGTCAGGTTAGGTTAGATAGTCAAGTTGGGTTACAAAGTCATTCTTTCGATTAATGTAAGAAAAAATTCATTTCGAAAATTCGAATTTGAAATTGATCTAACCCTACCTGAGTTAGTTAAGTTAGGTTAGGTTAGATAGTCAGGTTGGGTTAGTTAGTCAGGTTAGGTTAGAGAGTCAAGTTGGGTTACAGAGTCATAATTTCGATTTTTCAAAAAAAAAATCATTTCAAAAATTCGAATTCGAAATTGATCTAACCCAACCTGAGTTAGTTAAGTTAGGTTAGGTTAGGTTAGATAGTCAGGTTGGGTTAGTTAGTCAGGTTAGGTTGATAGTCAAGTTGGGTTATATGGTCATAATTTCGATTTTTTTTATTTTTTTCATTTTGGAAATTCGAATTTGAAATTGATCCAACCCAACCTGAGTTAGTTTAGGTAAGGTTAGATAGTCAGGTTGGGTTAGTTAGTCAGGTTAGGTTGATAGTCAAGTTGGGTTATATGGTCATAATTTCGATTTTTTAAATTTTTTTTCATTTTGGAAATTCGAATTTGAAATTGATCCAACCCAACCTGAGTTAGTTTAGGTTAGGTTAGATAGTCAGGTTGGGTTAGTTACTCAGGTTAGGTTGATAGTCAAGTTGGGTTATATAGTCATAATTTCGATTTTTTTAATTTTTTTCATTCTGAAAATTTGAATTTGAAATTGATCTAACCCAACCTGAGTAAGGTTAGGTTAGGTTAAGTAGATAGTCAGGTTGGGTTGGTTAGTCAGGTTAGGTTGATAGTCAAGTTGGGTAACAAAGTCATTCTTTCGATTTTTGTAAAATAAATTCGTTTCGAAAATTCGAATTTGAAATTGATCTAACCCTACCTGGGTTAGTTAAGTTAGGTTAGGTTAGGTTCGATTTTTTTTCCTAATTTTGGTAATTCGAATTTGAAATTGATCCAACCCAACCTGAGTTAGGTTGGGTTAGGTTAGATAGTCAGGTTGGGTTAGTTAGTCAAGTTGATAGTCAAGTTGAGTTACATATTCATAATTTCGATTTTTTTGTTCATTTTGAAAATTCGAATTTGAAATTGATCCAACCCAACCTGAGTTAGTTTAGGTTAGGTTAGATAGTCAGGTTGGGTTAGTTAGTCAAGTTGATAGTCAAGTTGAGTTACATATTCATAATTTCGATTTTTTTGTTCATTTTGAAAATTCGAATTTGAAATTGATCCAACCCAACCTGAGTTAGTTTAGGTTAGGTTAGATAGTCAGGTTGGGTTAGTTAGTCAGGTTAGGTTGATAGTCAAGTTGGGTTATATGGTCATAATTTCGATTTTTTTTATTTTTTTTATTCTGAAAATTTGAATTTGAAATTGATCTAACCCAACCTGAGTAAGGTTAGGTTAGGTTAGGTAGATAGTCAGGTTGGGTTGGTTAGTCAGGTTAGGTTGATAGTCAAGTTGGGTTACATTTTCATAATTTCGATTTTTTTTCCTAATTTTGGAAATTCGAATTTGAAATTGATCCAACCCAACCTGAGTTAGGTTGGGTTAGGTTAGATTAGGTTAGGTTAGATAGTCAGGTTGGGTTAGATAGTCAGGTTGGGTTAGTTAGTCAGGTTAGGTTGATAGTCAAGTTGGGTTATATGGTCATGATTTCGATTTTTTTAATTTTTTTGATTCTGAAAATTTGAATTTGAAATTGATCTAACCCAACCTGAGTTAGTTTAGGTTAGGTTAGGTAGATAGTCAGGTTGGGTTGGTTAGTCAAGTTAGGTTGACAGTCAAGTTGGGTAACAAAGTCATTCTTTCGATTTTTGTAAAATAAATTCGTTTCGAAAATTCGAATTTGAAATTGATCTAACCCTACCTGGGTTAGTTAAGTTAGGTTAGGTTAGATAGTCAGGTTGGGTTAGTTGGTCAGGTTAGGTTAGATAGTCAAGTTGGGTTACAAAGTCATAATTTCAATTTTTCAAAAAAAAAATCATTTCAAAAATTCGAATTCGAAATTGATCTAACGCAACCTGAGTTAGTTAAGTTAGGTTATGTTAGGTTAGATAGTCAGGTTGGGTTGGTTAGTCAGGTTAGGTTGATAGTCAAGTTGGGTTACATGATCATAATTTCGATTATTTTTCATAATTTCGGAAATTCGAATTTGAAATTGATCCAACCCAACCTGAGTTAGGTTGGGTTAGGTAAGATAGTCAGGTTGGGTTAGTTAGTCAAGTTGATAGTCAAGTTGGGTTACATAATCATAATTTCGATTTTTTTTCCTAATTTTGGAAATTCGAATTTGAAATTGATCCAACCCAACCTGAGTTAGGTTGGGTTAGGTTAGATAGTCAGGTTGGGTTAGTTAGTCAAGTTGAAAGTCAAGTTGAGTTACCTATTCATAATTTCGATTTTTTCGTTCATTTTGAAAATTCGAATTTGAAATTGATACAACCCAACCTGAGTTAGTTTAGGTTAGGTTAGATAGTCAGGTTGGGTTAGTTAGTCAGGTTAGGTTAGATAGTCAAGTTGGGTTACAAAGTCATAATTTCGATTTTTCAAAAAAAAAATCATTTCAAAAATTCGAATTCGAAATTGATCTAACCCAACCTGAGTTAGTTAAGTTAGGTTAGGTTAGGTTAGATAGTCAGGTTGGGTTAGTTAGTCAGGTTAGGTTGATAGTCAAGTTGGGTTATATGGTCATAATTTCGATTTTTTTTATTTTTTTCATTTTGGAAATTCGAATTTGAAATTGATCCAACCCAACCTGAGTTAGTTTAGGTAAGGTTAGATAGTCAGGTTGGGTTAGTTAGTCAGGTTAGGTTGATAGTCAAGTTGGGTTATATGGTCATAATTTCGATTTTTTAAATTTTTTTTCATTTTGGAAATTCGAATTTGAAATTGATCCAACCCAACCTGAGTTAGTTTAGGTTAGGTTAGATAGTCAGGTTGGGTTAGTTACTCAGGTTAGGTTGATAGTCAAGTTGGGTTATATAGTCATAATTTCGATTTTTTTAATTTTTTTCATTCTGAAAATTTGAATTTGAAATTGATCTAACCCAACCTGAGTAAGGTTAGGTTAGGTTAGGTAGATAGTCAGGTTGGGTTGGTTAGTCAGGTTAGGTTGATAGTCAAGTTGGGTTACATATTCATAATTTCGATTTTTTTTTATTTTGAAAATTTGAATTTGAAATTGATCCAACCCAACCTGAGTTAGGTTGGGTTAGGTTAGATAGTCAGCTTGGGTTAGTTAGTCAGGTTAGGTTGATAGTCAAGTTGTGTTACGATGTCATTCTTTCGATTTTTGTAAAAAACATTCATTTCGAAAATTCGAATTTGAAATTGATCTAACCCTACCTGAGTTAGTTAAGTTAGGTTAGGTTAGGTTAGATAGTCAGGTTGGGTTAGATAGTCAGGTTGGGTTAGTTAGTCAGGTTAGGATGATAGTCAAGTTGGGTTATATGGTCATGATTTCGATTTTTTTAATTTTTTTGATTCTGAAAATTCGAATTTGAAATTGATCTAACCCTACCTGGGTTAGTTAAGTTAGGTTAGGTTAGATAGTCAGGTTGGGTTAGTTAGTCAGGTTAGGTTAGATAGTCAAGTTGGGTTACAAAGTCATAATTTCAATTTTTCAAAAAAAAAATCATTTCAAAAATTCGAATTCGAAATTGATCTAACGCAACCTGAGTTAGTTAAGTTAGGTTAGGTTAGGTTAGATAGTCAGGTTGGGTTGGTTAGTCAGGTTAGGTTGATAGTCAAGTTGGGTTACATGATCATAATTTCGATTATTTTTCATAATTTCGGAAATTCGAATTTGAAATTGATCCAACCCAACCTGAGTTAGGTCGGGTTAGGTAAGATAGTCAGGTTGGGTTAGTTAGTCAAGTTGATAGTCAAGTTGGGTTACATAATCATAATTTCGATTTTTTTTCCTAATTTTGGAAATTCGAATTTGAAATTGATCCAACCCAACCTGAGTTAGGTTGGGTTAGGTTAGATAGTCAGGTTGGGTTAGTTAGTCAAGTTGAAAGTCAAGTTGAGTTACCTATTCATAATTTCGATTTTTTCGTTCATTTTGAAAATTCGAATTTGAAATTGATACAACCCAACCTGAGTTAGTTTAGGTTAGGTTAGATAGTCAGGTTGGGTTAGTTAGTCAGGTTAGGTTGATATTCAAGTTGGGTTATATGGTCAAAATTTCGATTTTTTTAATTTTTTTTCATTCTGAAAATTCGAATTTGAAATTGATCTAACCCAACCTGAGTTAGGTTAGGTTAGGTTAGATAGTCAGGTTGGGTTAGTTAGTCAGGTAAGGTTAGATAGTCAAGTTGGGTTACAAAGTCATAATTTCGATTTTTCAAAAAAAAAATCATTTCAAAAATTCGAATTCGAAATTGATCTAACGCAACCTGAGTTAGTTAAGTTAGGTTAGGTTAGGTTAGATAGTCAGGTTGGGTTGGTTAGTCAGGTTAGGTTGATAGTCAAGTTGGGTTACATGATCATAATTTCGATTATTTTTCATAATTTCGGAAATTCGAATTTGAAATTGATCCAACCCAACCTGAGTTAGGTTAGGTTAGGTTAGGTAGATAGTCAGGTTGGGTTGGTTAGTCAGGTTAGGTTGATAGTCAAGTTGGGTTACATATTCATAATTTCGATTTTTTTTTATTTTGAAAATTCGAATTTGAAATTGATCCAACCCAACCTGAGTTAGGTTGGGTTAGGTTAGATAGTCAGATTGGGTTAGTTAGTCAGGTTAGGTTGATAGTCAAGTTGGGTTATATGGTCATGATTTCGATTTTTTTAATTTTTTTGATTCTGAAAATTTGAATTCGAAATTGATCTAACCCAACCTGAGTTAGGTTAGGTTAGGTTAGGTAGATAAACAGGTTGGGTTGGTTAGTCAGGTTAGGTTGATAGTCAAGTTGGGTAACAAAGTCATTCTTTCGATTTTTGTAAAAAAAATTCATTTCGAAAATTCGAATTTGAAATTGATCTAACCCTACCTGAGTTAGTTAAGTTAGGTTAGGTTAGATAGTCAGGTTGGGTTAGTTAGTCAGGTTAGGTTAGATAGTCAAGTTGGGTTACAAAGTCATAATTTCGATTTTTCAAAAAAAAAATCATTTCAAAAATTCGAATTCGAAATTGATCTAACGCAACCTGAGTTAGTTAAGTTAGGTTAGGTTAGGTTAGATAGTCAGGTTGGGTTGGTTAGTCAGGTTAGGTTGATAGTCAAGTTGGGTTACATGATCATAATTTCGATTATTTTTCATAATTTCGGAAATTCGAATTTGAAATTGATCCAACCCAACCTGAGTTAGGTTGGGTTAGGTTAGATAGTCAGGTTGGGTTAGTTACTCAGGTTAGGTTGATAGTCAAGTTGGGTTATATGGTCATAATTTCGATTTTTTAAATTTTTTTCATTCTGAAAATTTGAATTTGAAATTGATCTAACCCAATCTGAGTAAGGTTAGGTTAGGTTAGGTAGATAGTCAGGTTGGGTTGGTTAGTCAGGTTGGGTTGGTTAGTCAGGTTAGGTTGATAGTCAAGTTGGGTTACATATTCATAATTTCGATTTTTTTAATTTTGAAAATTCGAATTTGAAATTGATCCAACCCAACCTGAGTTAGGTTGGGTTAGGTTAGATAGTCAGCTTGGGTTAGTTAGTCAGGTTAGGTTGATAGTCAAGTTGTGTTACGAAGTCATTCTTTCGATTTTTGTAAAAAAAATTCATTTCGAAAATTCGAATTCGAAATTGATCTAACGCAACCTGAGTTAGTTAAGTTAGGTTAGGTTAGGTTAGATAGTCAGGTTGGGTTGGTTAGTCAGGTTAGGTTGATAGTCAAGTTGGGTTACATGATCATAATTTCGATTATTTTTCATAATTTCGGAAATTCGAATTTGAAATTGATCCAACCCAACCTGAGTTAGGTTGGGTTAGGTTAGATAGTCAGGTTGGGTTAGTTAGTCAAGTTGATAGACAAGTTGGTTTACATATTCATAATTTCGATTTTTTTTCCTAATTTTTGATATTCGATTTTGAAATTGATCCAACCCAACCTGAGTTAGGTTGGGTTAGGTTAGATAGTCAGGTTGGGTTAGTTAGTCAAGTTGATAGTCAAGTTGAGTTACATATTCATAATTTCGATTTTTTTGTTCATTTTGAAAATTCGAATTTGAAATTGATCCAACCCAACCTGAGTTAGTTTAGGTTAGGTTAGATAGTCAGGTTGGGTTAGTTAGTCAGGTTAGGTTGATAGTCAAGTTGTGTTACGAAGTCATTCTTTCGATTTTTGTAAAAAAAATTCATTTCGAAAATTCGAATTTGAAATTGATCTAACCCTACCTGAGTTAGTTAAGTTAGGTTAGGTTAGGTTAGATAGTCAGGTTGGGTTAGTTAGTCAGGTTAGGTTGATAGTCAAGTTGGGTTATATGGTCATGATTTCGATTTTTTTAATTTTTTTGATTCTGAAAATTTGAATTTGAAATTGATCTAACCCAACCTGAGTTAGGTTAGGTTAGGTAGATGGTCAGGTTGGGTTGGTTAGTCAGGTTAGGTTGATAGTCAAGTTGGGTAACAAAGTCATTCTTTCGATTTTTGTAAAAAAAATTCATTTCGAAAATTCGAATTTGAAATTGATCTAACCCTACCTGAGTTAGTTAAGTTAGGTTAGGTTAGATAGTCAGGTTGGGTTAGTTAGTCAGGTTAGGTTAGATAGTCAAGTTGGGTTACAAAGTCATAATTTCGATTTTTCAAAAAAAAAATCATTTCAAAAATTCGAATTCGAAATTGATCTAACGCAACCTGAGTTAGTTAAGTTAGGTTAGGTTAGGTTAGATAGTCAGGTTGGGTTGGTTAGTCAGGTTAGGTTGATAGTCAAGTCTGGTTACATAATCATAATTTCGATTTTTTTTCCTAATTTTGGAAATTCGAATTCGAAATTGATCCAACCCAACCTGAGTTAGGTTGGGTTAGGTTAGATAGTCAGGTTGGGTTAGTTAGTCAAGTTGATAGTCAAGTTGAGTTACATATTCATAATTTCGATTTTTTTGTTCATTTTGAAAATTCGAATTTGAAATTGATCCAACCCAACCTGAGTTAGTTTAGGTTAGGTTAGATAGTCAGGTTGGGTTAGTTAGTCAGGTTAGGTTGATAGTCAAGTTGGGTTATTTGGTCATAATTTCGATTTTTTTAATTTTTTTTCATTCTGAAAATTCGAATTTGAAATTGATCTAACCCAACCTGAGTTAAGTTAGGTTAGGTTAGGTTAGATAGTCAGGTTGGGGGCTCGGGGGTCTTTCCAGGCGAGTGTGAAGCGTACATCATAACATAGAGCCTCTCCACAAGCAAGACTGTTGGGTGCCTACTCGTGGCGGGCCTGTCTCTTACCGAACCCAATGGATCTAGAGGGGGGAAAACCTCGATAAAAAGGCCCTCCTAGAGACACACACCTAGTGTGCAGGGCTAGCGACCCTGGGAGTACTTTAGCTTGGCCCTACTTTGTTTCATCTAGACTGGAGCAGGACCACTCTCTTTTATCTCTCTGTCGGCCACACTGAGCCAACTCTTGTTCTTTTCCGACCCCGACGCTATTAGAGCATTCGAGGGCTAGGGGTCACTCTTTTTTCTCACTAACAAGGCATAGGGTAGGCGGCTATGTCCTCTCATCTTCCAGTCCTTTCTGCACCTGTGTCCCAGGCTGGGGCACTGGAGGCAGGAGGCTACCGCGTCCCCCAATCCAACGGTGTAGCACCATCGCGCCGCAGGGATGCATGGCACAGGGGTGATAAAGTGTGTCGCAAGCGATGCCCGCCGGACCGGGCAACCCGGCGGGGAAGATGCCTTACCCCTGCATGCGGGGCTCTGCAGGGGTGGATTGAATTTTCCCTAGCTACTCGTGGGAATAAAATGAGCACAACAAAAAAAACCCAGATAGAAACCGAAGAAGAAAGACTAGAAAGGGAAAAATTTGAAAAAGCCCTAGGTGTGCTGGCAAAAATAAACAAGGAGCAATCCTCTGAGGATGTGGACATTTCAGAAAGAAGGTCTTCGCTACCGAGAACGCCACCACTCGCTTGGAAAACGCACTCCAAAGTGGAGAGCGCTGGGGGAAAGCCAAGATTGACCAAAGCCGGGGCAGAGGCAAACGTGGAACTCTCAGACGACGAATGGACTGGCACAGGGTCAAACACCAATTTTGAACGTGCGCCGAGCGGTCCAACGGCGGATGCAGCGGAAGGCGGAGTGAAACAAAAAAGAAGCCCTACAAAAGAGGCAAGAGAGGCAGCGGACCTGCGCAGGACGGTTGAGATGCTGGCTAAGCTGAGCAGCGGACTCACAACCCTGGTGACGGAGAATTCCAACACTAAGGTTGAGATCAAAAAGGGTGTAAAAGAGTTGGCCAAGCTGGCCAAAGAGATGAAGAGTAGGCTCCGTGTCTACCAGGAAACCCTATCCACTCGAGACAAGGTGATGAAGCGCGGGGGAGAAGAACGAGTAAAGGGCAAGACTTGCGTAGCGGAGACGCAGACATTGACACTGACGCTGGAACCTGCACCACCACTGCCAGTGGAAAGGCCTAGCCAAACAAAAGAAATAGGGACACAGACGGGGGAGCTCGATGTGGAGGAAATTAGGAGCGCAGTAGACTACGAGACGGCGAGAAGGCTCCTCGATAGAGACTGTCCGGAGGCAGTTTTCGAGGCAGTAGAGATGGAGGTAGGCAATCCTCTTAAGGCCAAAGGAGACATTGCCCTAATGGTTAGTCCCAATGACAAAGGGGAAACGGGCCCGCTCAAGATTCTCAGCGAGAAAATCCCGGAAATTGAAATTTTTTTGGGAAATATAGCGGACGGAGACGTTGAATCTGTGACAACGGTTACCAAAACCATGACGAGCAGAGGAGGCGAACAGGAGAAGAAAAGGATAACATTTCTAATGGCTCACGAAGAGAGTCTTGATCTCGAGGCTGAAACGGAAAAGCTGTACTAACTGGCTGTTAGACCGAGGGAAGCAAGCGTTAAGGAAGACCGACACGAGATACAGGTGGCCACGCCCGAGGGACTGAGCAGGCAGCGATACAGGAAGATATTAGAATGCGTTTTTGCAAACAGCCATGCGAAGGTAAAATACCTGACCCTAGCCAACAGGGGCCCCACCGGAACAGAGAAGCCTACCAAAGAGACGGTCACAGTCCGAGCCACAGGTAAGACCTACGCGGACCTGCTGAAGGCGATTAAGGATAACGTTGACATCCAGAATATGGGAGTCAAGGTGACGGGCATACAGAAGGCCGTGGACGACTCGATTCGCCTCACGGTAGAAGGGGGTAAGGGTATGGCTAGCGCCCTGGGCGAAGAGATAAGAAGAAAGGTGTCCGATACTGAAGTTAATGTAAGGACAGGGGGCACTGTTATCACAATCTCTGGGATGGACATTACGACGACGCCGGAAGAGATCATTGATGCGGTGGCGGCTATGCCGGGGGTGGTAAGGGAAAGAGTCACTGTGAAATCCTTGAGAAGCGGCAGGTACGATGAGATGATAGCCATAATAGAGATGCCCAGGGACCAAGCAATGCCACTACTAAGACAAGGCCGCATCAAAATAGGGTGGCTGGGTTGCGTAGCACGAGAGAGGGTGCAACTGCTCAGGTGCTATAGGTGCCTAGAGTACGGGCACAAGACAACGGACTGCAAAGGCGCCGATAAAAGGGATCAATGCCTGAGGTGCGGCAAAGATGGCCACAAAGCCAAAGAGTGCAGAGAGCAGGATAGGCACTGCCAAACTTGTAACGTGGATGGCCACACGGCAGATCAGATCAGATGCCCTGTGTTTAGAAAACTAGTGGAGCGCAAGAGACGGGCACGCCTTCTCTTGTAAGAAATGGCGTTAAAAATAATACAAGCCAACCTTAACCGCTCAAGGGCTGCGCACGATCTAGCCCTTGCAGCAGCGGTTGAACGGAACGTGGACATTATGGTGGTGAGTGAGCCGAATAGAAAGCTAATTCAGGAGGGGAAATGGCTGAAGGATAAGAGAGGAGATGTGGCGGTTTTGTTCAGGAATAGAGGCGTGGAAGTCAAGAAAACTGCGCAGAAGCAAGGCTTTGTGTGCGTACACCTGAGCCACTGCTGCGTGATTGCGATGTATATCTCTCCCAATACCGGTATGGCAGCCTATAAGAGTCAACTGGACGAAGCCATGCAATACGGCATGGCAAACGGAGAGGAGTTCCTAATCGTCGGAGATCTAAACGCTAAAGCACACCTGTGGGGGTCTCCAGTCACTGACGCGAGGGGTGAGTATCTGCTGGAGTGAATGGCCACCCAGGATATGGTGATGCACAATATTGGGTATAAGCCAACCTTCAGAAGGGAAAACCAAACGTCGTATGTGGACATAACCTGTTCGACCAGGAGGATAGCCAGAAACGTGAGTAAATGGGAAGTGATGGACGCTGAGTCACTCAGCGATCACGCCCTCATTTACTACGAGGTAAAAGGAAAAGCGAAGAAAAGGACGGAGAGACAGGTCATCACCCACGACTGGGAGGCTTTCAGGACTACCCTAGAATGGAGAATGGAGAAGTACGGAAGAGCGTACCTGCTCACTAGACCAATGCACGGCCCACATCAAGGAGGCATATCGAAATTGTGTCACAACAGTGAATAACACCCCCTATAGGCAGCCATACTGGTGGAATGACGAGATCGGTAGGAAACGCGCTGAGTGCACGCGGGCAAGAAGGCAGTCCATCAGAACGAACAGCCGCGCAGCAGCTACCGAGGAAGAGAAGGCTCGACTAGTTGAGAGATATAAAGAAGCCAGAAGGGAGCTAAAAAAGCTAATCGCATCGTCCAAGAAGGGGCATTGGAAGAGTCTTTGCGACGAGCTGAATGAAGATGTATGGGGAAAGGGCTATCAGATCGTCATGAGACGGCTCACGACACTGCATCCGGTCCCCCTGGCAGACGACTTGAAGATGCGAATCGCTCATAGTCTCTTCCCGCAGACGCGGGACGTAATCCACCGCGCTCCAGAAGGTACAGACGCTAGAGCCGAGCCATTCACGGCCGAGGAAATGGAATTGGCTGCGGAACGTCTAAAAAATGGCAAGGCCCCAGGACTACACGGAGTCCCGGCGGAAGCCATAAAAATGGCAATAAGAACGAACCCCGATTGGATGTTAGGTGTTATGAATGGCCTGCTGGCAACGCGGGATTTCCCGGACCAGTGGAAGACTGCACGCCTTGTACTCATCCCAAAAGGGAAGGGGAGAGACGTGGATGATCCTACAGCGCACAGGCCACTATGTCTGCTGAATGCAATAAGCAAGCTATACGAGAGTATGGTTCGGGAAAGGCTGAGATTGGCAATAGAGGAAAACCATGAGCTGTCTGAGAACCAGTATGGTTTTAGGAAGAACCGTTCGACAGTGGACGCAGTAAAAGCTGTAATGAACATTGCGAGCAACTTCAGAAACAGGTGGTGTTTACTCATCACGCTGGACGTGAGAAACGCCTTCAATCTGGCAACTTGGAGCATAATAGTGGAAAGGCTGGAAGAATGGCTTGGCCCAGGTTACCTGACAGCCATTATCCGGAAGTACTTCGAAGTACAGAAGGATCAGGGTTGGGAACCGGGACATGTCGGTTACGGCGGGCGTGCCACAGGGATCGGTCCTGGGACCGGACCTGTGGAACGTTCTCTATGACAGTGTTTTAGAGGTGAACCTTACACCAGGCAACTACTCGATTGCCTACGCGGATGACCTGGCCATAGTAGTAACAGCAAAGACGAAGGAGGAACTAGTGGAAAGAGCGGAAGAATCGGCGAGGAGAATAGGAGAGTGGATGGCGGAGAACCACCTAGAGTTGGCAACGGAAAAAACGGAGGCGGTGGTATTGAGAGGCCCACGGAAACGTGACCTGACCCTCAACATCGGAGGAGAGCAGATCAGACCACAAAAGGCTGTGAAGTACCTGGGCATAGTGCTGGATGACCAACAAAGTTTCGGAGAGCACACGAAGAGAACGGTTAAGAAGGAAGAGGAGTGCGTGGCAGCACTAACAAGGCTCATGCCAAACATAGGCGGACCGTGTAGCGAGAAAAGAGCGACAATGAGCGGAGCTGTACAGTCAATCCTATTGTACGGGGCCCCAGTATGGGGAGGAGCTATGAGAGTGGGGACCTACAAACAGCGGTATATCTCAGTACAACGCAGGATGCTATTGAGGGTAGCAAGCGGATACCGGACTGTCTCCGCAAGCGCCATCCAGGTGGTGACAGGCTCTCCACCCATTAGCCTGCTAGCGGAGGAGATGAGCAATCTGGACCGAAATAGGGAAGGGCATTTGGAGGAGCGTCGCAGAGAGGAAAGAAATAGGACTATTGGCAAGTGGCAGGAGGACTGGAATAGAAACACGGAAACGGCGCAATGGACGAAAAGGCTGATTCCCGTCCTCAGACCGTGGGTGCTATGCGCCCACAGGAGCTCGGAATACTATCTGACACAGGCTCTCACAGGCCACGGTTCCTTTGGCACCTACACGAACAGGATAGGTAAGACAGCAACCCCAAATTGCAGGTACTGCGAGGAGGAGGTGGACTCACCGGAACACACACTGTTCCACTGCCCTAGATGGGAAGACATCCCTCTATGGCACTTGATGTCGGAGAGGTAATAACACCGGCTGGCATGGTGGCACGTATGATTGCAGACAAAGGTGATTGGGACAGGATCCACCAAGGAATCAAGGAAATGATGAGGAAAAAGGAAGAAGAGGAGAGGGTAGCTCAGAACCAGGTGGTATAGTTCGTCACGCTTGGCATTCCTAGACGCATGTTTAACGATGATCCCGGAATGTCAATCGAGGTGAAGGAGAGGGGGTTTTTAGCTGGTAGGCTGCATGGCCTCCCAAGCAGAATCCAGCACTGTCTGGGTAACTTCCCAGTCGTCTTTGGAAGATTTTACCCCTCTCGGAAGAAAAAAAAAAAAAAGATAGTCAGGTTGGGTTAGTTAGTCAGGTTAGGTTAGATAGTCAAGTTGGGTTACAAAGTCATTCTTTCGATTATTGTAAGAAAAAATTCATTTCGAAAATTCGAATTTGAAATTGATCTAACCCTACCTGAGTTAGTTAAGTTAGGTTAGGTTAGATAGTCAGGTTGGGTTAGTTAGTCAGGTTAGGTTAGAGAGTCAAGTTGGGTTACAAAGTCATAATTTCGATTTTTCAAAAAAAAAATCATTTCAAAAATTCGAATTCGAAATTGATCTAACCCAACCTGAGTTAGTTAAGTTAGGTTAGGTTAGGTTAGATAGTCAGGTTGGGTTAGTTAGTCAGGTTAGGTTAGAGAGTCAAGTTGGGTTACAAAGTCATAATTTCGATTTTTCAAAAAAAAAATCATTTCAAAAATTCGAATTCGAAATTGATCTAACCCAACCTGAGTTAGGTTGGGTTAGGTTAGATAGTCAGCTTGGGTTAGTTATTTAGGTTGATAGTCAAGTTGTGTTACGAAGTCATTCTTTCGATTTTTGTAAAAAAAATTCATTTCGAAAATTCGAATTTGAAATTGATCTAACCCTACCTGAGTTAGTTAAGTTAGGTTAGGTTAGGTTAGATAGTCAGGTTGGGTTAGGTAGTCAGGTTAGGTTGATAGTCAAGTTGGGTTATATGGTCATGATTTCGATTTTTTAAATTTTTTTGATTCTGAAAATTTGAATTTGAAATTGATCTAACCCAACCTGAGTTAGGTTAGGTTAGGTAAGGTAGATAGTCAGGTTGGGTTGGTTAGTCAGGTTAGGTTGGTTAGTCAGGTTAGGTTGATAGTCAAGTTGGGTAACAAAGTCATTCTTTCGATTTTTGTAAAAAAAATTCATTTCGAAAAATCGAATTTGAAATTGATCTAACCCTACCTGAGTTAGTTAAGTTAGGTTAGGTTAGATAGTCAGGTTGGGTTAGTTAGTCAGGTTAGGTTAGATAGTCAAGTTGGGTTACAAAGTCATAATTTCGATTTTTCAAAAAAAAAAATCATTTCAAAAATTCGAATTCGAAATTGATCTAACGCAACCTGAGTTAGTTAAGTTAGGTTAGGTTAGGTTAGATAGTCAGGTTGGGTTGGTTAGTCAGGTTAGGTTGATAGTCAAGTTGGGTTACATGATCATAATTTCGATTATTTTTCATAATGTCGGAAATTCGAATTTGAAATTGATCCAACCCAACCTGAGTTAGGTTGGGTTAGGTTAGATAGTCAGGTTGGGTTAGATAGTCAAGTTGATAGTCAAGTTGGGTTACATAATCATAATTTCGATTTTTTTTTCTAATTTTGGAAATTCGAATTTGAAATTGATCCAACCCAACCTGAGTTAGGTTGGGTTAGGTTAGATAGTCAGGTTGGGTTAGTTAGTCAAGTTGAAAGTCAAGTTGAGTTACATATTCATAATTTCGATTTTTTTGTTCATTTTGAAAATTCGAATTTGAAATTGATCCAACCCAACCTGAGTTAGTTTAGGTTAGGTTAGATAGTCAGGTTGGGTTAGTTAGTCAGGTTAGGTTAGATAGTCAAGTTGGGTTACAAAGTCATTCTTTCGATTATTGTAAGAAAAAATTCATTTCGAAAATTCGAATTTGAAATTGATCTAACCCTACCTGAGTTAGTAAAGTTAGGTTAGGTTAGATAGTCAGGTTGGGTTAGTTAGTCAGGTTAGGTTAGATAGTCAAGGTGGGTTACAAAGTCATAATTTCGATTTTTCAAAAAAAAAATCATTTCAAAAATTCGAATTCGAAATTGATCTAACGCAACCTGAGTTAGTTAAGTTAGATAAGGTTAGGTTAGATAGTCAGGTTGGGTTGGTTAGTCAGGTTAGGTTGATAGTCAAGTTGGGTTACATGATCATAATTTCGATTTTTTTTCCTAATTTTGGAAATTTGAATTTGAAATTGATCCAACCCAACCTGAGTTAGGTTGGGTTAGGTTAGATAGTCAGGTTGGGTTAGTTAGTCAAGTTGAGTTACCTATTCATAATCTCGATTTTTTTGTTCATTTTGAAAATTCGAATTTGAAATTGATCCAACCCAACCTGAGTTAGTTTAGGTTAGGTTAGATAGTCAGGTTGGGTTAGTTAGTCAGGTTAGGTTAGATAGTCAAGTTGGGTTACAAAGTCATTCTTTCGATTATTGTAAGAAAAAATTCATTTCGAAAATTCGAATTTGAAATTGATCTAACCCTACCTGAGTTAGTAAAGTTAGGTTAGGTTAGATAGTCAGGTTGGGTTAGTTAGTCAGGTTAGGTTAGATAGTCAAGTTGGGTTACAAAGTCATAATTTCGATTTTTCAAAAAAAAAATCATTTCAAAAATTCGAATTCGAAATTGATCTAACGCTACCTGAGTTAGTTTAGTTAGGTTAGGTTAGGTTAGATAGTCAGGTTGGGTTCGTTAGTCAGGTTAGGTTGATAGTCAAGTTGGGTTACATGATCATAATTTCGATTTTTTTTCCTTATTTTGGAAATTCGAATTTGAAATTGATCCAACCCAACCTGAGTTAGTTTAGGTTAGGTTAGATAGTCAGGTTGGGTTAGTTAGTCAGGTTAGGTTGATAGTCAAGTTGGGTTAAATGGTCATGATTTCGATTTTTTAAATTTTTTTGATTCTGAAAATTTGAATTTGAAATTGATCTAACCCAACCTGAGTTGGTTGGGTTAGGTTAGGTAGATAGTCAGGTTGAGTTGGTTAGTCAGGTTAGGTTGATAGTCAAGTTGGGTAACAAAGTCATTCTTTCGATTTTTGTAAAAAAAATTCATTTCGAAAATTCGAATTTGAAATTGATCTAACCCTACCTGAGTTAGTTAAGTCAGGTTAGGTTAGATAGTCAGGTTGGGTTGGTTAGTCAGGTTAGGTTGATAGTCAAGTTGGGTTACATGATCATAATTTCGATTTTTTTTCCTTATTTTGGAAATTCGAATTTGAAATTGATCCAACCCAACCTGAGTTAGTTTAGGTTAGGTTAGATAGTCAGGTTGGGTTAGTTAGTCAGGTTAGGTTGATAGTCAAGTTGGGTTATATGGTCATGATTTCGATTTTTTAAATTTTTTTGATTCTGAAAATTTGAATTTGAAATTGATCCAACCCAACCTGAGTTGGTTAGGTTAGGTTAGGTAGATAGTCAGGTTGGGTTGGTTAGTCAGGTTAGGTTGATAGTCAAGTTGGGTAACAAAGTCATTCTTTCGATTTTTGTAAAAAAAATTCATTTCGAAAATTCGAATTTGAAATTGATCTAACCCTACCTGAGTTAGTTAAGTTAGGTTAGGTTAGATAGTCAGGTTGGGTTGATTAGTCAGGTTAGGTTGATAGTCAAGTTGGGTTACATGATCATAATTTCGATTTTTTTTCCTTATTTTGGAAATTCGAATTTGAAATTGATCCAACCCAACCTGAGTTAGTTTAGGTTAGGTTAGATAGTCAGGTTGGGTTAGTTAGTCAGGTTAGGTTGATAGTCAAGTTGGGTTATATGGTCATGATTTCGATTTTTTAAATTTTTTTGATTCTGAAAATTTGAATTTGAAATTGATCTAACCCAACCTGAGTTGGTTAGGTTAGGTTAGGTAGATAGTCAGGTTGGGTTGGTTAGTCAGGTTAGGTTGATAGTAAAGTTGGGTAACAAAGTCATTCTTTCGATTTTTGTAAAAAAAATTCATTTCGAATATTCGAATTTGAAATTGATCTAACCCAACCTGAGTAAGGTTAGGTTAGGTAGATAGTCAGGTTGGGTTGGTTAGTCAGGTTAGGTTGATAGTCAAGTTGGGTTACATGATCATAATTTCGATTTTTTTTCCTAATTTTGGAAATTCGAATTTGAAATTGATCTAACCCAACCTGAGGTTGATTAGGTTAGGTTAGGTTAGATAGTCAGGTTGGGTTAGTTAGTCAGGTTAGGTTAGATAGTCAAGTTGGGTTACAAAGTCATTCTTTCGATTATTGTAAGAAAAAATTCATTTCGAAAATTCGAATTTGAAATTGATCTAACCCTACCTGAGTTAGTTAAGTTAGGTTAGGTTAGATAGTCAGGTTGGGTTAGTTAGTCAGGTTAGGTTGATAGTCAAGTTGGGTTATATGTCATAATTTCGATTTTTTTTATTTTTTTTCATTCTGAAAATTTGAATTTGAAATTGATCTAACCCAACCTGAGTAAGGTTAGGTTAGGTTAGGTAGATAGTCAGGTTGGGTTGGTTAGTCAGGTTAGGTTGATAGTCAAGTTGGGTAACATGATCATAATTTCGATTTTTTTTCCTAATTTTGGAAATTCGAATTTGAAATTGATCCAACCCTACCTGAGTTAGTTTAGGTTCGGTTAGATAGTCAGGTTGGGTTAGTTACTCAGGTTAGGTTGATAGTCAAGTTGGGTTATATAGTCATAATTTCGATTTTTTAAATTTTTTTCATTCTGAAAATTTGAATTTGAAATTGATCTAACCCAACCTGAGTAAGGTTAGGTTAGGTTAGGTAGATAGTCAGGTTGGGTTGGTTAGTCAGGTTAGGTTGATAGTCAAGTTGGGTAACAAAGTCATTCTTTCGATTTTTGTAAAATAAATTCGTTTCGAAAATTCGAATTTGAAATTGATCTAACCCTACCTGGGTTAGTTAAGTTAGGTTAGGTTAGGTTCGATTTTTTTTCCTAATTTTGGAAATTCGAATTTGAAATTGATCCAACCCAACCTGAGTTAGGTTGGGTTAGGTTAGATAGTCAGGTTGGGTTAGTTAGTCAAGTTGATAGTCAAGTTGAGTTACATATTCATAATTTCGATTTTTTTGTTCATTTTGAAAATTCGAATTTGAAATTGATCCAACCCAACCTGAGTTAGTTTAGGTTAGGTTAGATAGTCAGGTTGGGTTAGTTAGTCAAGTTGATAGTCAAGTTGAGTTACATATTCATAATTTCGATTTTTTTGTTCATTTTGAAAATTCGAATTTGAAATTGATCCAACCCAACCTGAGTTAGTTTAGGTTAGGTTAGATAGTCAGGTTGGGTTAGTTAGTCAGGTTAGGTTGATAGTCAAGTTGGGTTATTTGGTCATAATTTCGATTTTTTTAATTTTTTTTCATTCTGAAAATTCGAATTTGAAATTGATCTAACCCAACCTGAGTTAAGTTAGGTTAGGTTAGGTTAGATAGTCAGGTTGGGGGCTCGGGGGTCTTTCCAGGCGAGTGTGAAGCGTACATCATAACATAGAGCCTCTCCACAAGCAAGACTGTTGGGTGCCTACTCGTGGCGGGCCTGTCTCTTACCGAACCCAATGGATCTAGAGGGGGGAAAACCTCGATAAAAAGGCCCTCCTAGAGACACACACCTAGTGTGCAGGGCTAGCGACCCTGGGAGTACTTTAGCTTGGCCCTACTTTGTTTCATCTAGACTGGAGCAGGACCACTCTCTTTTATCTCTCTGTCGGCCACACTGAGCCAACTCTTGTTCTTTTCCGACCCCGACGCTATTAGAGCATTCGAGGGCTAGGGGTCACTCTTTTTTCTCACTAACAAGGCATAGGGTAGGCGGCTATGTCCTCTCATCTTCCAGTCCTTTCTGCACCTGTGTCCCAGGCTGGGGCACTGGAGGCAGGGGGCTACCGCGTCCCCCAATCCAACGGTGTAGCACCATCGCGCCGCAGGGATGCATGGCACAGGGGTGATAAAGTGTGTCGCAAGCGATGCCCGCCGGACCGGGCAACCCGGCGGGGAAGATGCCTTACCCCTGCATGCGGGGCTCTGCAGGGGTGGATTGAATTTTCCCTAGCTACTCGTGGGAATAAAATGAGCACAACAAAAAAAACCCAGATAGAAACCGAAGAAGAAAGACTAGAAAGGGAAAAATTTGAAAAAGCCCTAGGTGTGCTGGCAAAAATAAACAAGGAGCAATCCTCTGAGGATGTGGACATTTCAGAAAGAAGGTCTTCGCTACCGAGAACGCCACCACTCGCTTGGAAAACGCACTCCAAAGTGGAGAGCGCTGGGGGAAAGCCAAGATTGACCAAAGCCGGGGCAGAGGCAAACGTGGAACTCTCAGACGACGAATGGACTGGCACAGGGTCAAACACCAATTTTGAACGTGCGCCGAGCGGTCCAACGGCGGATGCAGCGGAAGGCGGAGTGAAACAAAAAAGAAGCCCTACAAAAGAGGCAAGAGAGGCAGCGGACCTGCGCAGGACGGTTGAGATGCTGGCTAAGCTGAGCAGCGGACTCACAACCCTGGTGACGGAGAATTCCAACACTAAGGTTGAGATCAAAAAGGGTGTAAAAGAGTTGGCCAAGCTGGCCAAAGAGATGAAGAGTAGGCTCCGTGTCTACCAGGAAACCCTATCCACTCGAGACAAGGTGATGAAGCGCGGGGGAGAAGAACGAGTAAAGGGCAAGACTTGCGTAGCGGAGACGCAGACATTGACACTGACGCTGGAACCTGCACCACCACTGCCAGTGGAAAGGCCTAGCCAAACAAAAGAAATAGGGACACAGACGGGGGAGCTCGATGTGGAGGAAATTAGGAGCGCAGTAGACTACGAGACGGCGAGAAGGCTCCTCGATAGAGACTGGCCGGAGGCAGTTTTCGAGGCAGTAGAGATGGAGGTAGGCAATCCTCTTAAGGCCAAAGGAGACATTGCCCTAATGGTTAGTCCCAATGACAAAGGGGAAACGGGCCCGCTCAAGATTCTCAGCGAGAAAATCCCGGAAATTGAAATTTTTTTGGGAAATATAGCGGACGGAGACGTTGAATCTGTGACAACGGTTACCAAAACCATGACGAGCAGAGGAGGCGAACAGGAGAAGAAAAGGATAACATTTCTAATGGCTCACGAAGAGAGTCTTGATCTCGAGGCTGAAACGGAAAAGCTGTACTAACTGGCTGTTAGACCGAGGGAAGCAAGCGTTAAGGAAGACCGACACGAGATACAGGTGGCCACGCCCGAGGGACTGAGCAGGCAGCGATACAGGAAGATATTAGAATGCGTTTTTGCAAACAGCCATGCGAAGGTAAAATACCTGACCCCAGCCAACAGGGGCCCCACCGGAACAGAGAAGCCTACCAAAGAGACGGTCACAGTCCGAGCCACAGGTAAGACCTACGCGGACCTGCTGAAGGCGATTAAGGATAACGTTGACATCCAGAATATGGGAGTCAAGGTGACGGGCATACAGAAGGCCGTGGACGACTCGATTCGCCTCACGGTAGAAGGGGGTAAGGGTATGGCTAGCGCCCTGGGCGAAGAGATAAGAAGAAAGGTGTCCGATACTGAAGTTAATGTAAGGACAGGGGGCACTGTTATCACAATCTCTGGGATGGACATTACGACGACGCCGGAAGAGATCATTGATGCGGTGGCGGCTATGCCGGGGGTGGTAAGGGAAAGAGTCACTGTGAAATCCTTGAGAAGCGGCAGGTACGATGAGATGATAGCCATAATAGAGATGCCCAGGGACCAAGCAATGCCACTACTAAGACAAGGCCGCATCAAAATAGGGTGTCTGGGTTGCGTAGCACGAGAGAGGGTGCAACTGCTCAGGTGCTATAGGTGCCTAGAGTACGGGCACAAGACAACGGACTGCAAAGGCGCCGATAAAAGGGATCAATGCCTGAGGTGCGGCAAAGATGGCCACAAAGCCAAAGAGTGCAGAGAGCAGGATAGGCACTGCCAAACTTGTAACGTGGATGGCCACACGGCAGATCAGATCAGATGCCCTGTGTTTAGAAAACTAGTGGAGCGCAAGAGACGGGCACGCCTTCTCTTGTAAGAAATGGCGTTAAAAATAATACAAGCCAACCTTAACCGCTCAAGGGCTGCGCACGATCTAGCCCTTGCAGCAGCGGTTGAACGGAACGTGGACATTATGGTGGTGAGTGAGCCGAATAGAAAGCTAATTCAGGAGGGGAAATGGCTGAAGGATAAGAGAGGAGATGTGGCGGTTTTGTTCAGGAATAGAGGCGTGGAAGTCAAGAAAACTGCGCAGAAGCAAGGCTTTGTGTGCGTACACCTGAGCCACTGCTGCGTGATTGCGATGTATATCTCTCCCAATACCGGTATGGCAGCCTATAAGAGTCAACTGGACGAAGCCATGCAATACGGCATGGCAAACGGAGAGGAGTTCCTAATCGTCGGAGATCTAAACGCTAAAGCACACCTGTGGGGGTCTCCAGTCACTGACGCGAGGGGTGATTATCTGCTGGAGTGAATGGCCACCCAGGATATGGTGATGCACAATATTGGGTATAAGCCAACCTTCAGAAGGGGAAACCAAACGTCGTATGTGGACATAACCTGTTCGACCAGGAGGATAGCCAGAAACGTGAGTAAATGGGAAGTGATGGACGCTGAGTCACTCAGCGATCACGCCCTCATTTACTACGAGGTAAAAGGAAAAGCGAAGAAAAGGACGGAGAGACAGGTCATCACCCACGACTGGGAGGCTTTCAGGACTACCCTAGAATGGAGACTAAGTACGGAAGAGCGTACCTGCTCACTAGACCAATGCACGGCCCACATCAAGGAGGCATATCGAAATTGTGTCACAACAGTGAATAACACCCCCTATAGGCAGCCATACTGGTGGAATGACGAGATCGGTAGGAAACGCGCTGAGTGCACGCGGGCAAGAAGGCAGTCCATCAGAACGAACAGCCGCGCAGCAGCTACCGAGGAAGAGAAGGCTCGACTAGTTGAGAGATATAAAGAAGCCAGAAGGGAGCTAAAAAAGCTAATCGCATCGTCCAAGAAGGGGCATTGGAAGAGTCTTTGCGACGAGCTGAATGAAGATGTATGGGGAAAGGGCTATCAGATCGTCATGAGACGGCTCACGACACTGCATCCGGTCCCCCTGGCAGACGACTTGAAGATGCGAATCGCTCATAGTCTCTTCCCGCAGACGCGGGACGTAATCCACCGCGCTCCAGAAGGTACAGACGCTAGAGCCGAGCCATTCACGGCCGAGGAAATGGAATTGGCTGCGGAACGTCTAAAAAATGGCAAGGCCCCAGGACTACACGGAGTCCCGGCGGAAGCCATAAAAATGGCAATAAGAACGAACCCCGATTGGATGTTAGGTGTTATGAATGGCCTGCTGGCAACGCGGGATTTCCCGGACCAGTGGAAGACTGCACGCCTTGTACTCATCCCAAAAGGGAAGGGGAGAGACGTGGATGATCCTACAGCGCACAGGCCACTATGTCTGCTGAATGCAATAAGCAAGCTATACGAGAGTATGGTTCGGGAAAGGCTGAGATTGGCAATAGAGGAAAACCATGAGCTGTCTGAGAACCAGTATGGTTTTAGGAAGAACCGTTCGACAGTGGACGCAGTAAAAGCTGTAATGAACATTGCGAGCAACTTCAGAAACAGGTGGTGTTTACTCATCACGCTGGACGTGAGAAACGCCTTCAATCTGGCAACTTGGAGCATAATAGTGGAAAGGCTGGAAGAATGGCTTGGCCCAGGTTACCTGACAGCCATTATCCGGAAGTACTTCGAAGTACAGAAGGATCAGGGTTGGGAACCGGGACATGTCGGTTACGGCGGGCGTGCCACAGGGATCGGTCCTGGGACCGGACCTGTGGAACGTTCTCTATGACAGTGTTTTAGAGGTGAACCTTACACCAGGCAACTACTCGATTGCCTACGCGGATGACCTGGCCATAGTAGTAACAGCAAAGACGAAGGAGGAACTAGTGGAAAGAGCGGAAGAATCGGCGAGGAGAATAGGAGAGTGGATGGCGGAGAACCACCTAGAGTTGGCAACGGAAAAAACGGAGGCGGTGGTATTGAGAGGCCCACGGAAACGTGACCTGACCCTCAACATCGGAGGAGAGCAGATCAGACCACAAAAGGCTGTGAAGTACCTGGGCATAGTGCTGGATGACCAACAAAGTTTCGGAGAGCACACGAAGAGAACGGTTAAGAAGGAAGAGGAGTGCGTGGCAGCACTAACAAGGCTCATGCCAAACATAGGCGGACCGTGTAGCGAGAAAAGAGCGACAATGAGCGGAGCTGTACAGTCAATCCTATTGTACGGGGCCCCAGTATGGGGAGGAGCTATGAGAGTGGGGACCTACAAACAGCGGTATATCTCAGTACAACGCAGGATGCTATTGAGGGTAGCAAGCGGATACCGGACTGTCTCCGCAAGCGCCATCCAGGTGGTGACAGGCTCTCCACCCATTAGCCTGCTAGCGGAGGAGATGAGCAATCTGGACCGAAATAGGGAAGGGCATTTGGAGGAGCGTCGCAGAGAGGAAAGAGATAGGACTATTGGCAAGTGGCAGGAGGACTGGAATAGAAACACGGAAACGGCGCAATGGACGAAAAGGCTGATTCCCGTCCTCAGACCGTGGGTGCTATGCGCCCACAGGAGCTCGGAATACTATCTGACACAGGCTCTCACAGGCCACGGTTCCTTTGGCACCTACACGAACAGGATAGGTAAGACAGCAACCCCAAATTGCAGGTACTGCGAGGAGGAGGTGGACTCACCGGAACACACACTGTTCCACTGCCCTAGATGGGAAGACATCCCTCTATGGCACTTGATGTCGGAGAGGTAATAACACCGGCTGGCATGGTGGCACGTATGATTGCAGACAAAGGTGATTGGGACAGGATCCACCAAGGAATCAAGGAAATGATGAGGAAAAAGGAAGAAGAGGAGAGGGTAGCTCAGAACCAGGTGGTATAGTTCGTCACGCTTGGCATTCCTAGACGCATGTTTAACGATGATCCCGGAATGTCAATCGAGGTGAAGGAGAGGGGGTTTTTAGCTGGTAGGCTGCATGGCCTCCCAAGCAGAATCCAGCACTGTCTGGGTAACTTCCCAGTCGTCTTTGGAAGATTTTACCCCTCTCGGAAGAAAAAAAAAAAAAAGATAGTCAGGTTGGGTTAGTTAGTCAGGTTAGGTTAGATAGTCAAGTTGGGTTACAAAGTCATTCTTTCGATTATTGTAAGAAAAAATTCATTTCGAAAATTCGAATTTGAAATTGATCTAACCCTACCTGAGTTAGTTAAGTTAGGTTAGGTTAGATAGTCAGGTTGGGTTAGTTAGTCAGGTTAGGTTAGAGAGTCAAGTTGGGTTACAAAGTCATAATTTCGATTTTTCAAAAAAAAAATCATTTCAAAAATTCGAATTCGAAATTGATCTAACCCAACCTGAGTTAGTTAAGTTAGGTTAGGTTAGGTTAGATAGTCAGGTTGGGTTAGTTAGTCAGGTTAGGTTAGAGAGTCAAGTTGGGTTACAAAGTCATAATTTCGATTTTTCAAAAAAAAAATCATTTCAAAAATTCGAATTCGAAATTGATCTAACCCAACCTGAGTTAGGTTGGGTTAGGTTAGATAGTCAGCTTGGGTTAGTTAGTTAGGTTGATAGTCAAGTTGTGTTACGAAGTCATTCTTTCGATTTTTGTAAAAAAAATTCATTTCGAAAATTCGAATTTGAAATTGATCTAACCCTACCTGAGTTAGTTAAGTTAGGTTAGGTTAGGTTAGATAGTCAGGTTGGGTTAGGTAGTCAGGTTAGGTTGATAGTCAAGTTGGGTTATATGGTCATGATTTCGATTTTTTAAATTTTTTTGATTCTGAAAATTTGAATTTGAAATTGATCTAACCCAACCTGAGTTAGGTTAGGTTAGGTAAGGTAGATAGTCAGGTTGGGTTGGTTAGTCAGGTTAGGTTGGTTAGTCAGGTTAGGTTGATAGTCAAGTTGGGTAACAAAGTCATTCTTTCGATTTTTGTAAAAAAAATTCATTTCGAAAAATCGAATTTGAAATTGATCTAACCCTACCTGAGTTAGTTAAGTTAGGTTAGGTTAGATAGTCAGGTTGGGTTAGTTAGTCAGGTTAGGTTAGATAGTCAAGTTGGGTTACAAAGTCATAATTTCGATTTTTCAAAAAAAAAAATCATTTCAAAAATTCGAATTCGAAATTGATCTAACGCAACCTGAGTTAGTTAAGTTAGGTTAGGTTAGGTTAGATAGTCAGGTTGGGTTGGTTAGTCAGGTTAGGTTGATAGTCAAGTTGGGTTACATGATCATAATTTCGATTATTTTTCATAATGTCGGAAATTCGAATTTGAAATTGATCCAACCCAACCTGAGTTAGGTTGGGTTAGGTTAGATAGTCAGGTTGGGTTAGATAGTCAAGTTGATAGTCAAGTTGGGTTACATAATCATAATTTCGATTTTTTTTTCTAATTTTGGAAATTCGAATTTGAAATTGATCCAACCCAACCTGAGTTAGGTTGGGTTAGGTTAGATAGTCAGGTTGGGTTAGTTAGTCAAGTTGAAAGTCAAGTTGAGTTACATATTCATAATTTCGATTTTTTTGTTCATTTTGAAAATTCGAATTTGAAATTGATCCAACCCAACCTGAGTTAGTTTAGGTTAGGTTAGATAGTCAGGTTGGGTTAGTTAGTCAGGTTAGGTTAGATAGTCAAGTTGGGTTACAAAGTCATTCTTTCGATTATTGTAAGAAAAAATTCATTTCGAAAATTCGAATTTGAAATTGATCTAACCCTACCTGAGTTAGTAAAGTTAGGTTAGGTTAGATAGTCAGGTTGGGTTAGTTAGTCAGGTTAGGTTAGATAGTCAAGGTGGGTTACAAAGTCATAATTTCGATTTTTCAAAAAAAAAATCATTTCAAAAATTCGAATTCGAAATTGATCTAACGCAACCTGAGTTAGTTAAGTTAGATAAGGTTAGGTTAGATAGTCAGGTTGGGTTGGTTAGTCAGGTTAGGTTGATAGTCAAGTTGGGTTACATGATCATAATTTCGATTTTTTTTCCTAATTTTGGAAATTTGAATTTGAAATTGATCCAACCCAACCTGAGTTAGGTTGGGTTAGGTTAGATAGTCAGGTTGGGTTAGTTAGTCAAGTTGAGTTACCTATTCATAATCTCGATTTTTTTGTTCATTTTGAAAATTCGAATTTGAAATTGATCCAACCCAACCTGAGTTAGTTTAGGTTAGGTTAGATAGTCAGGTTGGGTTAGTTAGTCAGGTTAGGTTAGATAGTCAAATTGGGTTACAAAGTCATTCTTTCGATTATTGTAAGAAAAAATTCATTTCGAAAATTCGAATTTGAAATTGATCTAACCCTACCTGAGTTAGTAAAGTTAGGTTAGGTTAGATAGTCAGGTTGGGTTAGTTAGTCAGGTTAGGTTAGATAGTCAAGTTGGGTTACAAAGTCATAATTTCGATTTTTCAAAAAAAAAATCATTTCAAAAATTCGAATTCGAAATTGATCTAACGCTACCTGAGTTAGTTTAGTTAGGTTAGGTTAGGTTAGATAGTCAGGTTGGGTTCGTTAGTCAGGTTAGGTTGATAGTCAAGTTGGGTTACATGATCATAATTTCGATTTTTTTTCCTTATTTTGGAAATTCGAATTTGAAATTGATCCAACCCAACCTGAGTTAGTTTAGGTTAGGTTAGATAGTCAGGTTGGGTTAGTTAGTCAGGTTAGGTTGATAGTCAAGTTGGGTTAAATGGTCATGATTTCGATTTTTTAAATTTTTTTGATTCTGAAAATTTGAATTTGAAATTGATCTAACCCAACCTGAGTTGGTTGGGTTAGGTTAGGTAGATAGTCAGGTTGAGTTGGTTAGTCAGGTTAGGTTGATAGTCAAGTTGGGTAACAAAGTCATTCTTTCGATTTTTGTAAAAAAAATTCATTTCGAAAATTCGAATTTGAAATTGATCTAACCCTACCTGAGTTAGTTAAGTCAGGTTAGGTTAGATAGTCAGGTTGGGTTGGTTAGTCAGGTTAGGTTGATAGTCAAGTTGGGTTACATGATCATAATTTCGATTTTTTTTCCTTATTTTGGAAATTCGAATTTGAAATTGATCCAACCCAACCTGAGTTAGTTTAGGTTAGGTTAGATAGTCAGGTTGGGTTAGTTAGTCAGGTTAGGTTGATAGTCAAGTTGGGTTATATGGTCATGATTTCGATTTTTTAAATTTTTTTGATTCTGAAAATTTGAATTTGAAATTGATCCAACCCAACCTGAGTTGGTTAGGTTAGGTTAGGTAGATAGTCAGGTTGGGTTGGTTAGTCAGGTTAGGTTGATAGTCAAGTTGGGTAACAAAGTCATTCTTTCGATTTTTGTAAAAAAAATTCATTTCGAAAATTCGAATTTGAAATTGATCTAACCCTACCTGAGTTAGTTAAGTTAGGTTAGGTTAGATAGTCAGGTTGGGTTGGTTAGTCAGGTTAGGTTGATAGTCAAGTTGGGTTACATGATCATAATTTCGTTTTTTTTTCCTTATTTTGGAAATTCGAATTTGAAATTGATCCAACCCAACCTGAGTTAGTTTAGGTTACGTTAGATAGTCAGGTTGGGTTAGTTAGTCAGGTTAGGTTGATAGTCAAGTTGGGTTATATGGTCATGATTTCGATTTTTTAAATTTTTTTGATTCTGAAAATTTGAATTTGAAATTGATCTAACCCAACCTGAGTTGGTTAGGTTAGGTTAGGTAGATAGTCAGGTTGGGTTGGTTAGTCAGGTTAGGTTGATAGTAAAGTTGGGTAACAAAGTCATTCTTTCGATTTTTGTAAAAAAAATTCATTTCGAAAATTCGAATTTGAAATTGATCTAACCCAACCTGAGTAAGGTTAGGTTAGGTAGATAGTCAGGTTGGGTTGGTTAGTCAGGTTAGGTTGATAGTCAAGTTGGGTTACATGATCATAATTTCGATTTTTTTTCCTAATTTTGGAAATTCGAATTTGAAATTGATCTAACCCAACCTGAGGTTGATTAGGTTAGGTTAGGTTAGATAGTCAGGTTGGGTTAGTTAGTCAGGTTAGGTTAGATAGTCAAGTTGGGTTACAAAGTCATTCTTTCGATTATTGTAAGAAAAAATTCATTTCGAAAATTCGAATTTGAAATTGATCTAACCCTACCTGAGTTAGTTAAGTTAGGTTAGGTTAGATAGTCAGGTTGGGTTAGTTAGTCAGGTTAGGTTAGAGAGTCAAGTTGGGTTACAAAGTCATAATTTCGATTTTTCAAAAAAAAAATCATTTCAAAAATTCGAATTCGAAATTGATCTAACCCAACCTGAGTTAGTTAAGTTAGGTTAGGTTAGGTTAGATAGTCAGGTTGGGTTAGTTAGTCAGGTTAGGTTGATAGTCAAGTTGGGTTATATGGTCATAATTTCGATTTTTTTTATTTTTTTCATTTTGGAAATTCGAATTTGAAATTGATCCAACCCAACCTGAGTTAGTTTAGGTAAGGTTAGATAGTCAGGTTGGGTTAGTTAGTCAGGTTAGGTTGATAGTCAAGTTGGGTTATATGGTCATAATTTCGATTTTTTAAATTTTTTTTCATTTTGGAAATTCGAATTTGAAATTGATCCAACCCAACCTGAGTTAGTTTAGGTTAGGTTAGATAGTCAGGTTGGGTTAGTTACTCAGGTTAGGTTGATAGTCAAGTTGGGTTATATAGTCATAATTTCGATTTTTTTAATTTTTTTCATTCTGAAAATTTGAATTTGAAATTGATCTAACCCAACCTGAGTAAGGTTAGGTTAGGTTAAGTAGATAGTCAGGTTGGGTTGGTTAGTCAGGTTAGGTTGATAGTCAAGTTGGGTAACAAAGTCATTCTTTCGATTTTTGTAAAATAAATTCGTTTCGAAAATTCGAATTTGAAATTGATCTAACCCTACCTGGGTTAGTTAAGTTAGGTTAGGTTAGGTTCGATTTTTTTTCCTAATTTTGGTAATTCGAATTTGAAATTGATCCAACCCAACCTGAGTTAGGTTGGGTTAGGTTAGATAGTCAGGTTGGGTTAGTTAGTCAAGTTGATAGTCAAGTTGAGTTACATATTCATAATTTCGATTTTTTTGTTCATTTTGAAAATTCGAATTTGAAATTGATCCAACCCAACCTGAGTTAGTTTAGGTTAGGTTAGATAGTCAGGTTGGGTTAGTTAGTCAAGTTGATAGTCAAGTTGAGTTACATATTCATAATTTCGATTTTTTTGTTCATTTTGAAAATTCGAATTTGAAATTGATCCAACCCAACCTGAGTTAGTTTAGGTTAGGTTAGATAGTCAGGTTGGGTTAGTTAGTCAGGTTAGGTTGATAGTCAAGTTGGGTTATATGGTCATAATTTCGATTTTTTTTATTTTTTTTATTCTGAAAATTTGAATTTGAAATTGATCTAACCCAACCTGAGTAAGGTTAGGTTAGGTTAGGTAGATAGTCAGGTTGGGTTGGTTAGTCAGGTTAGGTTGATAGTCAAGTTGGGTTACATTTTCATAATTTCGATTTTTTTTCCTAATTTTGGAAATTCGAATTTGAAATTGATCCAACCCAACCTGAGTTAGGTTGGGTTAGGTTAGATTAGGTTAGGTTAGATAGTCAGGTTGGGTTAGATAGTCAGGTTGGGTTAGTTAGTCAGGTTAGGTTGATAGTCAAGTTGGGTTATATGGTCATGATTTCGATTTTTTTAATTTTTTTGATTCTGAAAATTTGAATTTGAAATTGATCTAACCCAACCTGAGTTAGTTTAGGTTAGGTTAGGTAGATAGTCAGGTTGGGTTGGTTAGTCAAGTTAGGTTGACAGTCAAGTTGGGTAACAAAGTCATTCTTTCGATTTTTGTAAAATAAATTCGTTTCGAAAATTCGAATTTGAAATTGATCTAACCCTACCTGGGTTAGTTAAGTTAGGTTAGGTTAGATAGTCAGGTTGGGTTAGTTGGTCAGGTTAGGTTAGATAGTCAAGTTGGGTTACAAAGTCATAATTTCAATTTTTCAAAAAAAAAATCATTTCAAAAATTCGAATTCGAAATTGATCTAACGCAACCTGAGTTAGTTAAGTTAGGTTATGTTAGGTTAGATAGTCAGGTTGGGTTGGTTAGTCAGGTTAGGTTGATAGTCAAGTTGGGTTACATGATCATAATTTCGATTATTTTTCATAATTTCGGAAATTCGAATTTGAAATTGATCCAACCCAACCTGAGTTAGGTTGGGTTAGGTAAGATAGTCAGGTTGGGTTAGTTAGTCAAGTTGATAGTCAAGTTGGGTTACATAATCATAATTTCGATTTTTTTTCCTAATTTTGGAAATTCGAATTTGAAATTGATCCAACCCAACCTGAGTTAGGTTGGGTTAGGTTAGATAGTCAGGTTGGGTTAGTTAGTCAAGTTGAAAGTCAAGTTGAGTTACCTATTCATAATTTCGATTTTTTCGTTCATTTTGAAAATTCGAATTTGAAATTGATACAACCCAACCTGAGTTAGTTTAGGTTAGGTTAGATAGTCAGGTTGGGTTAGTTAGTCAGGTTAGGTTAGATAGTCAAGTTGGGTTACAAAGTCATAATTTCGATTTTTCAAAAAAAAAATCATTTCAAAAATTCGAATTCGAAATTGATCTAACCCAACCTGAGTTAGTTAAGTTAGGTTAGGTTAGGTTAGATAGTCAGGTTGGGTTAGTTAGTCAGGTTAGGTTGATAGTCAAGTTGGGTTATATGGTCATAATTTCGATTTTTTTTATTTTTTTCATTTTGGAAATTCGAATTTGAAATTGATCCAACCCAACCTGAGTTAGTTTAGGTAAGGTTAGATAGTCAGGTTGGGTTAGTTAGTCAGGTTAGGTTGATAGTCAAGTTGGGTTATATGGTCATAATTTCGATTTTTTAAATTTTTTTTCATTTTGGAAATTCGAATTTGAAATTGATCCAACCCAACCTGAGTTAGTTTAGGTTAGGTTAGATAGTCAGGTTGGGTTAGTTACTCAGGTTAGGTTGATAGTCAAGTTGGGTTATATAGTCATAATTTCGATTTTTTTAATTTTTTTCATTCTGAAAATTTGAATTTGAAATTGATCTAACCCAACCTGAGTAAGGTTAGGTTAGGTTAGGTAGATAGTCAGGTTGGGTTGGTTAGTCAGGTTAGGTTGATAGTCAAGTTGGGTTACATATTCATAATTTCGATTTTTTTTTATTTTGAAAATTTGAATTTGAAATTGATCCAACCCAACCTGAGTTAGGTTGGGTTAGGTTAGATAGTCAGCTTGGGTTAGTTAGTCAGGTTAGGTTGATAGTCAAGTTGTGTTACGATGTCATTCTTTCGATTTTTGTAAAAAACATTCATTTCGAAAATTCGAATTTGAAATTGATCTAACCCTACCTGAGTTAGTTAAGTTAGGTTAGGTTAGGTTAGATAGTCAGGTTGGGTTAGATAGTCAGGTTGGGTTAGTTAGTCAGGTTAGGATGATAGTCAAGTTGGGTTATATGGTCATGATTTCGATTTTTTTAATTTTTTTGATTCTGAAAATTCGAATTTGAAATTGATCTAACCCTACCTGGGTTAGTTAAGTTAGGTTAGGTTAGATAGTCAGGTTGGGTTAGTTAGTCAGGTTAGGTTAGATAGTCAAGTTGGGTTACAAAGTCATAATTTCAATTTTTCAAAAAAAAAATCATTTCAAAAATTCGAATTCGAAATTGATCTAACGCAACCTGAGTTAGTTAAGTTAGGTTAGGTTAGGTTAGATAGTCAGGTTGGGTTGGTTAGTCAGGTTAGGTTGATAGTCAAGTTGGGTTACATGATCATAATTTCGATTATTTTTCATAATTTCGGAAATTCGAATTTGAAATTGATCCAACCCAACCTGAGTTAGGTCGGGTTAGGTAAGATAGTCAGGTTGGGTTAGTTAGTCAAGTTGATAGTCAAGTTGGGTTACATAATCATAATTTCGATTTTTTTTCCTAATTTTGGAAATTCGAATTTGAAATTGATCCAACCCAACCTGAGTTAGGTTGGGTTAGGTTAGATAGTCAGGTTGGGTTAGTTAGTCAAGTTGAAAGTCAAGTTGAGTTACCTATTCATAATTTCGATTTTTTCGTTCATTTTGAAAATTCGAATTTGAAATTGATACAACCCAACCTGAGTTAGTTTAGGTTAGGTTAGATAGTCAGGTTGGGTTAGTTAGTCAGGTTAGGTTGATATTCAAGTTGGGTTATATGGTCAAAATTTCGATTTTTTTAATTTTTTTTCATTCTGAAAATTCGAATTTGAAATTGATCTAACCCAACCTGAGTTAGGTTAGGTTAGGTTAGATAGTCAGGTTGGGTTAGTTAGTCAGGTAAGGTTAGATAGTCAAGTTGGGTTACAAAGTCATAATTTCGATTTTTCAAAAAAAAAATCATTTCAAAAATTCGAATTCGAAATTGATCTAACGCAACCTGAGTTAGTTAAGTTAGGTTAGGTTAGGTTAGATAGTCAGGTTGGGTTGGTTAGTCAGGTTAGGTTGATAGTCAAGTTGGGTTACATGATCATAATTTCGATTATTTTTCATAATTTCGGAAATTCGAATTTGAAATTGATCCAACCCAACCTGAGTTAGGTTAGGTTAGGTTAGGTAGATAGTCAGGTTGGGTTGGTTAGTCAGGTTAGGTTGATAGTCAAGTTGGGTTACATATTCATAATTTCGATTTTTTTTTATTTTGAAAATTCGAATTTGAAATTGATCCAACCCAACCTGAGTTAGGTTGGGTTAGGTTAGATAGTCAGATTGGGTTAGTTAGTCAGGTTAGGTTGATAGTCAAGTTGGGTTATATGGTCATGATTTCGATTTTTTTAATTTTTTTGATTCTGAAAATTTGAATTCGAAATTGATCTAACCCAACCTGAGTTAGGTTAGGTTAGGTTAGGTAGATAAACAGGTTGGGTTGGTTAGTCAGGTTAGGTTGATAGTCAAGTTGGGTAACAAAGTCATTCTTTCGATTTTTGTAAAAAAAATTCATTTCGAAAATTCGAATTTGAAATTGATCTAACCCTACCTGAGTTAGTTAAGTTAGGTTAGGTTAGATAGTCAGGTTGGGTTAGTTAGTCAGGTTAGGTTAGATAGTCAAGTTGGGTTACAAAGTCATAATTTCGATTTTTCAAAAAAAAAATCATTTCAAAAATTCGAATTCGAAATTGATCTAACGCAACCTGAGTTAGTTAAGTTAGGTTAGGTTAGGTTAGATAGTCAGGTTGGGTTGGTTAGTCAGGTTAGGTTGATAGTCAAGTTGGGTTACATGATCATAATTTCGATTATTTTTCATAATTTCGGAAATTCGAATTTGAAATTGATCCAACCCAACCTGAGTTAGGTTGGGTTAGGTTAGATAGTCAGGTTGGGTTAGTTACTCAGGTTAGGTTGATAGTCAAGTTGGGTTATATGGTCATAATTTCGATTTTTTAAATTTTTTTCATTCTGAAAATTTGAATTTGAAATTGATCTAACCCAATCTGAGTAAGGTTAGGTTAGGTTAGGTAGATAGTCAGGTTGGGTTGGTTAGTCAGGTTGGGTTGGTTAGTCAGGTTAGGTTGATAGTCAAGTTGGGTTACATATTCATAATTTCGATTTTTTTAATTTTGAAAATTCGAATTTGAAATTGATCCAACCCAACCTGAGTTAGGTTGGGTTAGGTTAGATAGTCAGCTTGGGTTAGTTAGTCAGGTTAGGTTGATAGTCAAGTTGTGTTACGAAGTCATTCTTTCGATTTTTGTAAAAAAAATTCATTTCGAAAATTCGAATTCGAAATTGATCTAACGCAACCTGAGTTAGTTAAGTTAGGTTAGGTTAGGTTAGATAGTCAGGTTGGGTTGGTTAGTCAGGTTAGGTTGATAGTCAAGTTGGGTTACATGATCATAATTTCGATTATTTTTCATAATTTCGGAAATTCGAATTTGAAATTGATCCAACCCAACCTGAGTTAGGTTGGGTTAGGTTAGATAGTCAGGTTGGGTTAGTTAGTCAAGTTGATAGACAAGTTGGTTTACATATTCATAATTTCGATTTTTTTTCCTAATTTTTGATATTCGATTTTGAAATTGATCCAACCCAACCTGAGTTAGGTTGGGTTAGGTTAGATAGTCAGGTTGGGTTAGTTAGTCAAGTTGATAGTCAAGTTGAGTTACATATTCATAATTTCGATTTTTTTGTTCATTTTGAAAATTCGAATTTGAAATTGATCCAACCCAACCTGAGTTAGTTTAGGTTAGGTTAGATAGTCAGGTTGGGTTAGTTAGTCAGGTTAGGTTGATAGTCAAGTTGTGTTACGAAGTCATTCTTTCGATTTTTGTAAAAAAAATTCATTTCGAAAATTCGAATTTGAAATTGATCTAACCCTACCTGAGTTAGTTAAGTTAGGTTAGGTTAGGTTAGATAGTCAGGTTGGGTTAGTTAGTCAGGTTAGGTTGATAGTCAAGTTGGGTTATATGGTCATGATTTCGATTTTTTTAATTTTTTTGATTCTGAAAATTTGAATTTGAAATTGATCTAACCCAACCTGAGTTAGGTTAGGTTAGGTAGATGGTCAGGTTGGGTTGGTTAGTCAGGTTAGGTTGATAGTCAAGTTGGGTAACAAAGTCATTCTTTCGATTTTTGTAAAAAAAATTCATTTCGAAAATTCGAATTTGAAATTGATCTAACCCTACCTGAGTTAGTTAAGTTAGGTTAGGTTAGATAGTCAGGTTGGGTTAGTTAGTCAGGTTAGGTTAGATAGTCAAGTTGGGTTACAAAGTCATAATTTCGATTTTTCAAAAAAAAAATCATTTCAAAAATTCGAATTCGAAATTGATCTAACGCAACCTGAGTTAGTTAAGTTAGGTTAGGTTAGGTTAGATAGTCAGGTTGGGTTGGTTAGTCAGGTTAGGTTGATAGTCAAGTCTGGTTACATAATCATAATTTCGATTTTTTTTCCTAATTTTGGAAATTCGAATTCGAAATTGATCCAACCCAACCTGAGTTAGGTTGGGTTAGGTTAGATAGTCAGGTTGGGTTAGTTAGTCAAGTTGATAGTCAAGTTGAGTTACATATTCATAATTTCGATTTTTTTGTTCATTTTGAAAATTCGAATTTGAAATTGATCCAACCCAACCTGAGTTAGTTTAGGTTAGGTTAGATAGTCAGGTTGGGTTAGTTAGTCAGGTTAGGTTGATAGTCAAGTTGGGTTATTTGGTCATAATTTCGATTTTTTTAATTTTTTTTCATTCTGAAAATTCGAATTTGAAATTGATCTAACCCAACCTGAGTTAAGTTAGGTTAGGTTAGGTTAGATAGTCAGGTTGGGGGCTCGGGGGTCTTTCCAGGCGAGTGTGAAGCGTACATCATAACATAGAGCCTCTCCACAAGCAAGACTGTTGGGTGCCTACTCGTGGCGGGCCTGTCTCTTACCGAACCCAATGGATCTAGAGGGGGGAAAACCTCGATAAAAAGGCCCTCCTAGAGACACACACCTAGTGTGCAGGGCTAGCGACCCTGGGAGTACTTTAGCTTGGCCCTACTTTGTTTCATCTAGACTGGAGCAGGACCACTCTCTTTTATCTCTCTGTCGGCCACACTGAGCCAACTCTTGTTCTTTTCCGACCCCGACGCTATTAGAGCATTCGAGGGCTAGGGGTCACTCTTTTTTCTCACTAACAAGGCATAGGGTAGGCGGCTATGTCCTCTCATCTTCCAGTCCTTTCTGCACCTGTGTCCCAGGCTGGGGCACTGGAGGCAGGAGGCTACCGCGTCCCCCAATCCAACGGTGTAGCACCATCGCGCCGCAGGGATGCATGGCACAGGGGTGATAAAGTGTGTCGCAAGCGATGCCCGCCGGACCGGGCAACCCGGCGGGGAAGATGCCTTACCCCTGCATGCGGGGCTCTGCAGGGGTGGATTGAATTTTCCCTAGCTACTCGTGGGAATAAAATGAGCACAACAAAAAAAACCCAGATAGAAACCGAAGAAGAAAGACTAGAAAGGGAAAAATTTGAAAAAGCCCTAGGTGTGCTGGCAAAAATAAACAAGGAGCAATCCTCTGAGGATGTGGACATTTCAGAAAGAAGGTCTTCGCTACCGAGAACGCCACCACTCGCTTGGAAAACGCACTCCAAAGTGGAGAGCGCTGGGGGAAAGCCAAGATTGACCAAAGCCGGGGCAGAGGCAAACGTGGAACTCTCAGACGACGAATGGACTGGCACAGGGTCAAACACCAATTTTGAACGTGCGCCGAGCGGTCCAACGGCGGATGCAGCGGAAGGCGGAGTGAAACAAAAAAGAAGCCCTACAAAAGAGGCAAGAGAGGCAGCGGACCTGCGCAGGACGGTTGAGATGCTGGCTAAGCTGAGCAGCGGACTCACAACCCTGGTGACGGAGAATTCCAACACTAAGGTTGAGATCAAAAAGGGTGTAAAAGAGTTGGCCAAGCTGGCCAAAGAGATGAAGAGTAGGCTCCGTGTCTACCAGGAAACCCTATCCACTCGAGACAAGGTGATGAAGCGCGGGGGAGAAGAACGAGTAAAGGGCAAGACTTGCGTAGCGGAGACGCAGACATTGACACTGACGCTGGAACCTGCACCACCACTGCCAGTGGAAAGGCCTAGCCAAACAAAAGAAATAGGGACACAGACGGGGGAGCTCGATGTGGAGGAAATTAGGAGCGCAGTAGACTACGAGACGGCGAGAAGGCTCCTCGATAGAGACTGTCCGGAGGCAGTTTTCGAGGCAGTAGAGATGGAGGTAGGCAATCCTCTTAAGGCCAAAGGAGACATTGCCCTAATGGTTAGTCCCAATGACAAAGGGGAAACGGGCCCGCTCAAGATTCTCAGCGAGAAAATCCCGGAAATTGAAATTTTTTTGGGAAATATAGCGGACGGAGACGTTGAATCTGTGACAACGGTTACCAAAACCATGACGAGCAGAGGAGGCGAACAGGAGAAGAAAAGGATAACATTTCTAATGGCTCACGAAGAGAGTCTTGATCTCGAGGCTGAAACGGAAAAGCTGTACTAACTGGCTGTTAGACCGAGGGAAGCAAGCGTTAAGGAAGACCGACACGAGATACAGGTGGCCACGCCCGAGGGACTGAGCAGGCAGCGATACAGGAAGATATTAGAATGCGTTTTTGCAAACAGCCATGCGAAGGTAAAATACCTGACCCTAGCCAACAGGGGCCCCACCGGAACAGAGAAGCCTACCAAAGAGACGGTCACAGTCCGAGCCACAGGTAAGACCTACGCGGACCTGCTGAAGGCGATTAAGGATAACGTTGACATCCAGAATATGGGAGTCAAGGTGACGGGCATACAGAAGGCCGTGGACGACTCGATTCGCCTCACGGTAGAAGGGGGTAAGGGTATGGCTAGCGCCCTGGGCGAAGAGATAAGAAGAAAGGTGTCCGATACTGAAGTTAATGTAAGGACAGGGGGCACTGTTATCACAATCTCTGGGATGGACATTACGACGACGCCGGAAGAGATCATTGATGCGGTGGCGGCTATGCCGGGGGTGGTAAGGGAAAGAGTCACTGTGAAATCCTTGAGAAGCGGCAGGTACGATGAGATGATAGCCATAATAGAGATGCCCAGGGACCAAGCAATGCCACTACTAAGACAAGGCCGCATCAAAATAGGGTGGCTGGGTTGCGTAGCACGAGAGAGGGTGCAACTGCTCAGGTGCTATAGGTGCCTAGAGTACGGGCACAAGACAACGGACTGCAAAGGCGCCGATAAAAGGGATCAATGCCTGAGGTGCGGCAAAGATGGCCACAAAGCCAAAGAGTGCAGAGAGCAGGATAGGCACTGCCAAACTTGTAACGTGGATGGCCACACGGCAGATCAGATCAGATGCCCTGTGTTTAGAAAACTAGTGGAGCGCAAGAGACGGGCACGCCTTCTCTTGTAAGAAATGGCGTTAAAAATAATACAAGCCAACCTTAACCGCTCAAGGGCTGCGCACGATCTAGCCCTTGCAGCAGCGGTTGAACGGAACGTGGACATTATGGTGGTGAGTGAGCCGAATAGAAAGCTAATTCAGGAGGGGAAATGGCTGAAGGATAAGAGAGGAGATGTGGCGGTTTTGTTCAGGAATAGAGGCGTGGAAGTCAAGAAAACTGCGCAGAAGCAAGGCTTTGTGTGCGTACACCTGAGCCACTGCTGCGTGATTGCGATGTATATCTCTCCCAATACCGGTATGGCAGCCTATAAGAGTCAACTGGACGAAGCCATGCAATACGGCATGGCAAACGGAGAGGAGTTCCTAATCGTCGGAGATCTAAACGCTAAAGCACACCTGTGGGGGTCTCCAGTCACTGACGCGAGGGGTGAGTATCTGCTGGAGTGAATGGCCACCCAGGATATGGTGATGCACAATATTGGGTATAAGCCAACCTTCAGAAGGGAAAACCAAACGTCGTATGTGGACATAACCTGTTCGACCAGGAGGATAGCCAGAAACGTGAGTAAATGGGAAGTGATGGACGCTGAGTCACTCAGCGATCACGCCCTCATTTACTACGAGGTAAAAGGAAAAGCGAAGAAAAGGACGGAGAGACAGGTCATCACCCACGACTGGGAGGCTTTCAGGACTACCCTAGAATGGAGAATGGAGAAGTACGGAAGAGCGTACCTGCTCACTAGACCAATGCACGGCCCACATCAAGGAGGCATATCGAAATTGTGTCACAACAGTGAATAACACCCCCTATAGGCAGCCATACTGGTGGAATGACGAGATCGGTAGGAAACGCGCTGAGTGCACGCGGGCAAGAAGGCAGTCCATCAGAACGAACAGCCGCGCAGCAGCTACCGAGGAAGAGAAGGCTCGACTAGTTGAGAGATATAAAGAAGCCAGAAGGGAGCTAAAAAAGCTAATCGCATCGTCCAAGAAGGGGCATTGGAAGAGTCTTTGCGACGAGCTGAATGAAGATGTATGGGGAAAGGGCTATCAGATCGTCATGAGACGGCTCACGACACTGCATCCGGTCCCCCTGGCAGACGACTTGAAGATGCGAATCGCTCATAGTCTCTTCCCGCAGACGCGGGACGTAATCCACCGCGCTCCAGAAGGTACAGACGCTAGAGCCGAGCCATTCACGGCCGAGGAAATGGAATTGGCTGCGGAACGTCTAAAAAATGGCAAGGCCCCAGGACTACACGGAGTCCCGGCGGAAGCCATAAAAATGGCAATAAGAACGAACCCCGATTGGATGTTAGGTGTTATGAATGGCCTGCTGGCAACGCGGGATTTCCCGGACCAGTGGAAGACTGCACGCCTTGTACTCATCCCAAAAGGGAAGGGGAGAGACGTGGATGATCCTACAGCGCACAGGCCACTATGTCTGCTGAATGCAATAAGCAAGCTATACGAGAGTATGGTTCGGGAAAGGCTGAGATTGGCAATAGAGGAAAACCATGAGCTGTCTGAGAACCAGTATGGTTTTAGGAAGAACCGTTCGACAGTGGACGCAGTAAAAGCTGTAATGAACATTGCGAGCAACTTCAGAAACAGGTGGTGTTTACTCATCACGCTGGACGTGAGAAACGCCTTCAATCTGGCAACTTGGAGCATAATAGTGGAAAGGCTGGAAGAATGGCTTGGCCCAGGTTACCTGACAGCCATTATCCGGAAGTACTTCGAAGTACAGAAGGATCAGGGTTGGGAACCGGGACATGTCGGTTACGGCGGGCGTGCCACAGGGATCGGTCCTGGGACCGGACCTGTGGAACGTTCTCTATGACAGTGTTTTAGAGGTGAACCTTACACCAGGCAACTACTCGATTGCCTACGCGGATGACCTGGCCATAGTAGTAACAGCAAAGACGAAGGAGGAACTAGTGGAAAGAGCGGAAGAATCGGCGAGGAGAATAGGAGAGTGGATGGCGGAGAACCACCTAGAGTTGGCAACGGAAAAAACGGAGGCGGTGGTATTGAGAGGCCCACGGAAACGTGACCTGACCCTCAACATCGGAGGAGAGCAGATCAGACCACAAAAGGCTGTGAAGTACCTGGGCATAGTGCTGGATGACCAACAAAGTTTCGGAGAGCACACGAAGAGAACGGTTAAGAAGGAAGAGGAGTGCGTGGCAGCACTAACAAGGCTCATGCCAAACATAGGCGGACCGTGTAGCGAGAAAAGAGCGACAATGAGCGGAGCTGTACAGTCAATCCTATTGTACGGGGCCCCAGTATGGGGAGGAGCTATGAGAGTGGGGACCTACAAACAGCGGTATATCTCAGTACAACGCAGGATGCTATTGAGGGTAGCAAGCGGATACCGGACTGTCTCCGCAAGCGCCATCCAGGTGGTGACAGGCTCTCCACCCATTAGCCTGCTAGCGGAGGAGATGAGCAATCTGGACCGAAATAGGGAAGGGCATTTGGAGGAGCGTCGCAGAGAGGAAAGAAATAGGACTATTGGCAAGTGGCAGGAGGACTGGAATAGAAACACGGAAACGGCGCAATGGACGAAAAGGCTGATTCCCGTCCTCAGACCGTGGGTGCTATGCGCCCACAGGAGCTCGGAATACTATCTGACACAGGCTCTCACAGGCCACGGTTCCTTTGGCACCTACACGAACAGGATAGGTAAGACAGCAACCCCAAATTGCAGGTACTGCGAGGAGGAGGTGGACTCACCGGAACACACACTGTTCCACTGCCCTAGATGGGAAGACATCCCTCTATGGCACTTGATGTCGGAGAGGTAATAACACCGGCTGGCATGGTGGCACGTATGATTGCAGACAAAGGTGATTGGGACAGGATCCACCAAGGAATCAAGGAAATGATGAGGAAAAAGGAAGAAGAGGAGAGGGTAGCTCAGAACCAGGTGGTATAGTTCGTCACGCTTGGCATTCCTAGACGCATGTTTAACGATGATCCCGGAATGTCAATCGAGGTGAAGGAGAGGGGGTTTTTAGCTGGTAGGCTGCATGGCCTCCCAAGCAGAATCCAGCACTGTCTGGGTAACTTCCCAGTCGTCTTTGGAAGATTTTACCCCTCTCGGAAGAAAAAAAAAAAAAAGATAGTCAGGTTGGGTTAGTTAGTCAGGTTAGGTTAGATAGTCAAGTTGGGTTACAAAGTCATTCTTTCGATTATTGTAAGAAAAAATTCATTTCGAAAATTCGAATTTGAAATTGATCTAACCCTACCTGAGTTAGTTAAGTTAGGTAAGGTTAGATAGTCAGGTTGGGTTAGTTAGTCAGGTTAGGTTAGAGAGTCAAGTTGGGTTACAAAGTCATAATTTCGATTTTTCAAAAAAAAAATCATTTCAAAAATTCGAATTCGAAATTGATCTAACCCAACCTGAGTTAGTTAAGTTAGGTTAGGTTAGGTTAGATAGTCAGGTTGGGTTAATTAGTCAGGTTAGGTTAGAGAGTCAAGTTGGGTTACAAAGTCATAATTTCGATTTTTCAAAAAAAAAATCATTTCAAAAATTCGAATTCGAAATTGATCTAACCCAACCTGAGTTAGGTTGGGTTAGGTTAGATAGTCAGCTTGGGTTAGTTATTTAGGTTGATAGTCAAGTTGTGTTACGAAGTCATTCTTTCGATTTTTGTAAAAAAAATTCATTTCGAAAATTCGAATTTGAAATTGATCTAACCCTACCTGAGTTAGTTAAGTTAGGTTAGGTTAGGTTAGATAGTCAGGTTGGGTTAGGTAGTCAGGTTAGGTTGATAGTCAAGTTGGGTTATATGGTCATGATTTCGATTTTTTAAATTTTTTTGATTCTGAAAATTTGAATTTGAAATTGATCTAACCCAACCTGAGTTAGGTTAGGTTAGGTAAGGTAGATAGTCAGGTTGGGTTGGTTAGTCAGGTTAGGTTGGTTAGTCAGGTTAGGTTGATAGTCAAGTTGGGTAACAAAGTCATTCTTTCGATTTTTGTAAAAAAAATTCATTTCGAAAAATCGAATTTGAAATTGATCTAACCCTACCTGAGTTAGTTAAGTTAGGTTAGGTTAGATAGTCAGGTTGGGTTAGTTAGTCAGGTTAGGTTAGATAGTCAAGTTGGGTTACAAAGTCATAATTTCGATTTTTCAAAAAAAAAAATCATTTCAAAAATTCGAATTCGAAATTGATCTAACGCAACCTGAGTTAGTTAAGTTAGGTTAGGTTAGGTTAGATAGTCAGGTTGGGTTGGTTAGTCAGGTTAGGTTGATAGTCAAGTTGGGTTACATGATCATAATTTCGATTATTTTTCATAATGTCGGAAATTCGAATTTGAAATTGATCCAACCCAACCTGAGTTAGGTTGGGTTAGGTTAGATAGTCAGGTTGGGTTAGATAGTCAAGTTGATAGTCAAGTTGGGTTACATAATCATAATTTCGATTTTTTTTTCTAATTTTGGAAATTCGAATTTGAAATTGATCCAACCCAACCTGAGTTAGGTTGGGTTAGGTTAGATAGTCAGGTTGGGTTAGTTAGTCAAGTTGAAAGTCAAGTTGAGTTACATATTCATAATTTCGATTTTTTTGTTCATTTTGAAAATTCGAATTTGAAATTGATCCAACCCAACCTGAGTTAGTTTAGGTTAGGTTAGATAGTCAGGTTGGGTTAGTTAGTCAGGTTAGGTTAGATAGTCAAGTTGGGTTACAAAGTCATTCTTTCGATTATTGTAAGAAAAAATTCATTTCGAAAATTCGAATTTGAAATTGATCTAACCCTACCTGAGTTAGTAAAGTTAGGTTAGGTTAGATAGTCAGGTTGGGTTAGTTAGTCAGGTTAGGTTAGATAGTCAAGGTGGGTTACAAAGTCATAATTTCGATTTTTCAAAAAAAAAATCATTTCAAAAATTCGAATTCGAAATTGATCTTACGCAACCTGAGTTAGTTAAGTTAGATAAGGTTAGGTTAGATAGTCAGGTTGGGTTGGTTAGTCAGGTTAGGTTGATAGTCAAGTTGGGTTACATGATCATAATTTCGATTTTTTTTCCTAATTTTGGAAATTTGAATTTGAAATTGATCCAACCCAACCTGAGTTAGGTTGGGTTAGGTTAGATAGTCAGGTTGGGTTAGTTAGTCAAGTTGAGTTACCTATTCATAATCTCGATTTTTTTGTTCATTTTGAAAATTCGAATTTGAAATTGATCCAACCCAACCTGAGTTAGTTTAGGTTAGGTTAGATAGTCAGGTTGGGTTAGTTAGTCAGGTTAGGTTAGATAGTCAAGTTGGGTTACAAAGTCATTCTTTCGATTATTGTAAGAAAAAATTCATTTCGAAAATTCGAATTTGAAATTGATCTAACCCTACCTGAGTTAGTAAAGTTAGGTTAGGTTAGATAGTCAGGTTGGGTTAGTTAGTCAGGTTAGGTTAGATAGTCAAGTTGGGTTACAAAGTCATAATTTCGATTTTTCAAAAAAAAAATCATTTCAAAAATTCGAATTCGAAATTGATCTAACGCTACCTGAGTTAGTTTAGTTAGGTTAGGTTAGGTTAGATAGTCAGGTTGGGTTCGTTAGTCAGGTTAGGTTGATAGTCAAGTTGGGTTACATGATCATAATTTCGATTTTTTTTCCTTATTTTGGAAATTCGAATTTGAAATTGATCCAACCCAACCTGAGTTAGTTTAGGTTAGGTTAGATAGTCAGGTTGGGTTAGTTAGTCAGGTTAGGTTGATAGTCAAGTTGGGTTAAATGGTCATGATTTCGATTTTTTAAATTTTTTTGATTCTGAAAATTTGAATTTGAAATTGATCTAACCCAACCTGAGTTGGTTGGGTTAGGTTAGGTAGATAGTCAGGTTGAGTTGGTTAGTCAGGTTAGGTTGATAGTCAAGTTGGGTAACAAAGTCATTCTTTCGATTTTTGTAAAAAAAATTCATTTCGAAAATTCGAATTTGAAATTGATCTAACCCTACCTGAGTTAGTTAAGTCAGGTTAGGTTAGATAGTCAGGTTGGGTTGGTTAGTCAGGTTAGGTTGATAGTCAAGTTGGGTTACATGATCATAATTTCGATTTTTTTTCCTTATTTTGGAAATTCGAATTTGAAATTGATCCAACCCAACCTGAGTTAGTTTAGGTTAGGTTAGATAGTCAGGTTGGGTTAGTTAGTCAGGTTAGGTTGATAGTCAAGTTGGGTTATATGGTCATGATTTCGATTTTTTAAATTTTTTTGATTCTGAAAATTTGAATTTGAAATTGATCCAACCCAACCTGAGTTGGTTAGGTTAGGTTAGGTAGATAGTCAGGTTGGGTTGGTTAGTCAGGTTAGGTTGATAGTCAAGTTGGGTAACAAAGTCATTCTTTCGATTTTTGTAAAAAAAATTCATTTCGAAAATTCGAATTTGAAATTGATCTAACCCTACCTGAGTTAGTTAAGTTAGGTTAGGTTAGATAGTCAGGTTGGGTTGATTAGTCAGGTTAGGTTGATAGTCAAGTTGGGTTACATGATCATAATTTCGATTTTTTTTCCTTATTTTGGAAATTCGAATTTGAAATTGATCCAACCCAACCTGAGTTAGTTTAGGTTAGGTTAGATAGTCAGGTTGGGTTAGTTAGTCAGGTTAGGTTGATAGTCAAGTTGGGTTATATGGTCATGATTTCGATTTTTTAAATTTTTTTGATTCTGAAAATTTGAATTTGAAATTGATCTAACCCAACCTGAGTTGGTTAGGTTAGGTTAGGTAGATAGTCAGGTTGGGTTGGTTAGTCAGGTTAGGTTGATAGTAAAGTTGGGTAACAAAGTCATTCTTTCGATTTTTGTAAAAAAAATTCATTTCGAATATTCGAATTTGAAATTGATCTAACCCAACCTGAGTAAGGTTAGGTTAGGTAGATAGTCAGGTTGGGTTGGTTAGTCAGGTTAGGTTGATAGTCAAGTTGGGTTACATGATCATAATTTCGATTTTTTTTCCTAATTTTGGAAATTCGAATTTGAAATTGATCTAACCCAACCTGAGGTTGATTAGGTTAGGTTAGGTTAGATAGTCAGGTTGGGTTAGTTAGTCAGGTTAGGTTAGATAGTCAAGTTGGGTTACAAAGTCATTCTTTCGATTATTGTAAGAAAAAATTCATTTCGAAAATTCGAATTTGAAATTGATCTAACCCTACCTGAGTTAGTTAAGTTAGGTTAGGTTAGATAGTCAGGTTGGGTTAGTTAGTCAGGTTAGGTTGATAGTCAAGTTGGGTTATATGTCATAATTTCGATTTTTTTAATTTTTTTTCATTCTGAAAATTTGAATTTGAAATTGATCTAACCCAACCTGAGTAAGGTTAGGTTAGGTTAGGTAGATAGTCAGGTTGGGTTGGTTAGTCAGGTTAGGTTGATAGTCAAGTTGGGTAACATGATCATAATTTCGATTTTTTTTCCTAATTTTGGAAATTCGAATTTGAAATTGATCCAACCCTACCTGAGTTAGTTTAGGTTCGGTTAGATAGTCAGGTTGGGTTAGTTACTCAGGTTAGGTTGATAGTCAAGTTGGGTTATATAGTCATAATTTCGATTTTTTAAATTTTTTTCATTCTGAAAATTTGAATTTGAAATTGATCTAACCCAACCTGAGTAAGGTTAGGTTAGGTTAGGTAGATAGTCAGGTTGGGTTGGTTAGTCAGGTTAGGTTGATAGTCAAGTTGGGTAACAAAGTCATTCTTTCGATTTTTGTAAAATAAATTCGTTTCGAAAATTCGAATTTGAAATTGATCTAACCCTACCTGGGTTAGTTAAGTTAGGTTAGGTTAGGTTCGATTTTTTTTCCTAATTTTGGAAATTCGAATTTGAAATTGATCCAACCCAACCTGAGTTAGGTTGGGTTAGGTTAGATAGTCAGGTTGGGTTAGTTAGTCAAGTTGATAGTCAAGTTGAGTTACATATTCATAATTTCGATTTTTTTGTTCATTTTGAAAATTCGAATTTGAAATTGATCCAACCCAACCTGAGTTAGTTTAGGTTAGGTTAGATAGTCAGGTTGGGTTAGTTAGTCAAGTTGATAGTCAAGTTGAGTTACATATTCATAATTTCGATTTTTTTGTTCATTTTGAAAATTCGAATTTGAAATTGATCCAACCCAACCTGAGTTAGTTTAGGTTAGGTTAGATAGTCAGGTTGGGTTAGTTAGTCAGGTTAGGTTGATAGTCAAGTTGGGTTATTTGGTCATAATTTCGATTTTTTTAATTTTTTTTCATTCTGAAAATTCGAATTTGAAATTGATCTAACCCAACCTGAGTTAAGTTAGGTTAGGTTAGGTTAGATAGTCAGGTTGGGGGCTCGGGGGTCTTTCCAGGCGAGTGTGAAGCGTACATCATAACATAGAGCCTCTCCACAAGCAAGACTGTTGGGTGCCTACTCGTGGCGGGCCTGTCTCTTACCGAACCCAATGGATCTAGAGGGGGGAAAACCTCGATAAAAAGGCCCTCCTAGAGACACACACCTAGTGTGCAGGGCTAGCGACCCTGGGAGTACTTTAGCTTGGCCCTACTTTGTTTCATCTAGACTGGAGCAGGACCACTCTCTTTTATCTCTCTGTCGGCCACACTGAGCCAACTCTTGTTCTTTTCCGACCCCGACGCTATTAGAGCATTCGAGGGCTAGGGGTCACTCTTTTTTCTCACTAACAAGGCATAGGGTAGGCGGCTATGTCCTCTCATCTTCCAGTCCTTTCTGCACCTGTGTCCCAGGCTGGGGCACTGGAGGCAGGGGGCTACCGCGTCCCCCAATCCAACGGTGTAGCACCATCGCGCCGCAGGGATGCATGGCACAGGGGTGATAAAGTGTGTCGCAAGCGATGCCCGCCGGACCGGGCAACCCGGCGGGGAAGATGCCTTACCCCTGCATGCGGGGCTCTGCAGGGGTGGATTGAATTTTCCCTAGCTACTCGTGGGAATAAAATGAGCACAACAAAAAAAACCCAGATAGAAACCGAAGAAGAAAGACTAGAAAGGGAAAAATTTGAAAAAGCCCTAGGTGTGCTGGCAAAAATAAACAAGGAGCAATCCTCTGAGGATGTGGACATTTCAGAAAGAAGGTCTTCGCTACCGAGAACGCCACCACTCGCTTGGAAAACGCACTCCAAAGTGGAGAGCGCTGGGGGAAAGCCAAGATTGACCAAAGCCGGGGCAGAGGCAAACGTGGAACTCTCAGACGACGAATGGACTGGCACAGGGTCAAACACCAATTTTGAACGTGCGCCGAGCGGTCCAACGGCGGATGCAGCGGAAGGCGGAGTGAAACAAAAAAGAAGCCCTACAAAAGAGGCAAGAGAGGCAGCGGACCTGCGCAGGACGGTTGAGATGCTGGCTAAGCTGAGCAGCGGACTCACAACCCTGGTGACGGAGAATTCCAACACTAAGGTTGAGATCAAAAAGGGTGTAAAAGAGTTGGCCAAGCTGGCCAAAGAGATGAAGAGTAGGCTCCGTGTCTACCAGGAAACCCTATCCACTCGAGACAAGGTGATGAAGCGCGGGGGAGAAGAACGAGTAAAGGGCAAGACTTGCGTAGCGGAGACGCAGACATTGACACTGACGCTGGAACCTGCACCACCACTGCCAGTGGAAAGGCCTAGCCAAACAAAAGAAATAGGGACACAGACGGGGGAGCTCGATGTGGAGGAAATTAGGAGCGCAGTAGACTACGAGACGGCGAGAAGGCTCCTCGATAGAGACTGGCCGGAGGCAGTTTTCGAGGCAGTAGAGATGGAGGTAGGCAATCCTCTTAAGGCCAAAGGAGACATTGCCCTAATGGTTAGTCCCAAAGGGGAAACGGGCCCGCTCAAGATTCTCAGCGAGAAAATCCCGGAAATTGAAATTTTTTTGGGAAATATAGCGGACGGAGACGTTGAATCTGTGACAACGGTTACCAAAACCATGACGAGCAGAGGAGGCGAACAGGAGAAGAAAAGGATAACATTTCTAATGGCTCACGAAGAGAGTCTTGATCTCGAGGCTGAAACGGAAAAGCTGTACTAACTGGCTGTTAGACCGAGGGAAGCAAGCGTTAAGGAAGACCGACACGAGATACAGGTGGCCACGCCCGAGGGACTGAGCAGGCAGCGATACAGGAAGATATTAGAATGCGTTTTTGCAAACAGCCATGCGAAGGTAAAATACCTGACCCCAGCCAACAGGGGCCCCACCGGAACAGAGAAGCCTACCAAAGAGACGGTCACAGTCCGAGCCACAGGTAAGACCTACGCGGACCTGCTGAAGGCGATTAAGGATAACGTTGACATCCAGAATATGGGAGTCAAGGTGACGGGCATACAGAAGGCCGTGGACGACTCGATTCGCCTCACGGTAGAAGGGGGTAAGGGTATGGCTAGCGCCCTGGGCGAAGAGATAAGAAGAAAGGTGTCCGATACTGAAGTTAATGTAAGGACAGGGGGCACTGTTATCACAATCTCTGGGATGGACATTACGACGACGCCGGAAGAGATCATTGATGCGGTGGCGGCTATGCCGGGGGTGGTAAGGGAAAGAGTCACTGTGAAATCCTTGAGAAGCGGCAGGTACGATGAGATGATAGCCATAATAGAGATGCCCAGGGACCAAGCAATGCCACTACTAAGACAAGGCCGCATCAAAATAGGGTGTCTGGGTTGCGTAGCACGAGAGAGGGTGCAACTGCTCAGGTGCTATAGGTGCCTAGAGTACGGGCACAAGACAACGGACTGCAAAGGCGCCGATAAAAGGGATCAATGCCTGAGGTGCGGCAAAGATGGCCACAAAGCCAAAGAGTGCAGAGAGCAGGATAGGCACTGCCAAACTTGTAACGTGGATGGCCACACGGCAGATCAGATCAGATGCCCTGTGTTTAGAAAACTAGTGGAGCGCAAGAGACGGGCACGCCTTCTCTTGTAAGAAATGGCGTTAAAAATAATACAAGCCAACCTTAACCGCTCAAGGGCTGCGCACGATCTAGCCCTTGCAGCAGCGGTTGAACGGAACGTGGACATTATGGTGGTGAGTGAGCCGAATAGAAAGCTAATTCAGGAGGGGAAATGGCTGAAGGATAAGAGAGGAGATGTGGCGGTTTTGTTCAGGAATAGAGGCGTGGAAGTCAAGAAAACTGCGCAGAAGCAAGGCTTTGTGTGCGTACACCTGAGCCACTGCTGCGTGATTGCGATGTATATCTCTCCCAATACCGGTATGGCAGCCTATAAGAGTCAACTGGACGAAGCCATGCAATACGGCATGGCAAACGGAGAGGAGTTCCTAATCGTCGGAGATCTAAACGCTAAAGCACACCTGTGGGGGTCTCCAGTCACTGACGCGAGGGGTGAGTATCTGCTGGAGTGAATGGCCACCCAGGATATGGTGATGCACAATATTGGGTATAAGCCAACCTTCAGAAGGGGAAACCAAACGTCGTATGTGGACATAACCTGTTCGACCAGGAGGATAGCCAGAAACGTGAGTAAATGGGAAGTGATGGACGCTGAGTCACTCAGCGATCACGCCCTCATTTACTACGAGGTAAAAGGAAAAGCGAAGAAAAGGACGGAGAGACAGGTCATCACCCACGACTGGGAGGCTTTCAGGACTACCCTAGAATGGAGACTAAGTACGGAAGAGCGTACCTGCTCACTAGACCAATGCACGGCCCACATCAAGGAGGCATATCGAAATTGTGTCACAACAGTGAATAACACCCCCTATAGGCAGCCATACTGGTGGAATGACGAGATCGGTAGGAAACGCGCTGAGTGCACGCGGGCAAGAAGGCAGTCCATCAGAACGAACAGCCGCGCAGCAGCTACCGAGGAAGAGAAGGCTCGACTAGTTGAGAGATATAAAGAAGCCAGAAGGGAGCTAAAAAAGCTAATCGCATCGTCCAAGAAGGGGCATTGGAAGAGTCTTTGCGACGAGCTGAATGAAGATGTATGGGGAAAGGGCTATCAGATCGTCATGAGACGGCTCACGACACTGCATCCGGTCCCCCTGGCAGACGACTTGAAGATGCGAATCGCTCATAGTCTCTTCCCGCAGACGCGGGACGTAATCCACCGCGCTCCAGAAGGTACAGACGCTAGAGCCGAGCCATTCACGGCCGAGGAAATGGAATTGGCTGCGGAACGTCTAAAAAATGGCAAGGCCCCAGGACTACACGGAGTCCCGGCGGAAGCCATAAAAATGGCAATAAGAACGAACCCCGATTGGATGTTAGGTGTTATGAATGGCCTGCTGGCAACGCGGGATTTCCCGGACCAGTGGAAGACTGCACGCCTTGTACTCATCCCAAAAGGGAAGGGGAGAGACGTGGATGATCCTACAGCGCACAGGCCACTATGTCTGCTGAATGCAATAAGCAAGCTATACGAGAGTATGGTTCGGGAAAGGCTGAGATTGGCAATAGAGGAAAACCATGAGCTGTCTGAGAACCAGTATGGTTTTAGGAAGAACCGTTCGACAGTGGACGCAGTAAAAGCTGTAATGAACATTGCGAGCAACTTCAGAAACAGGTGGTGTTTACTCATCACGCTGGACGTGAGAAACGCCTTCAATCTGGCAACTTGGAGCATAATAGTGGAAAGGCTGGAAGAATGGCTTGGCCCAGGTTACCTGACAGCCATTATCCGGAAGTACTTCGAAGTACAGAAGGATCAGGGTTGGGAACCGGGACATGTCGGTTACGGCGGGCGTGCCACAGGGATCGGTCCTGGGACCGGACCTGTGGAACGTTCTCTATGACAGTGTTTTAGAGGTGAACCTTACACCAGGCAACTACTCGATTGCCTACGCGGATGACCTGGCCATAGTAGTAACAGCAAAGACGAAGGAGGAACTAGTGGAAAGAGCGGAAGAATCGGCGAGGAGAATAGGAGAGTGGATGGCGGAGAACCACCTAGAGTTGGCAACGGAAAAAACGGAGGCGGTGGTATTGAGAGGCCCACGGAAACGTGACCTGACCCTCAACATCGGAGGAGAGCAGATCAGACCACAAAAGGCTGTGAAGTACCTGGGCATAGTGCTGGATGACCAACAAAGTTTCGGAGAGCACACGAAGAGAACGGTTAAGAAGGAAGAGGAGTGCGTGGCAGCACTAACAAGGCTCATGCCAAACATAGGCGGACCGTGTAGCGAGAAAAGAGCGACAATGAGCGGAGCTGTACAGTCAATCCTATTGTACGGGGCCCCAGTATGGGGAGGAGCTATGAGAGTGGGGACCTACAAACAGCGGTATATCTCAGTACAACGCAGGATGCTATTGAGGGTAGCAAGCGGATACCGGACTGTCTCCGCAAGCGCCATCCAGGTGGTGACAGGCTCTCCACCCATTAGCCTGCTAGCGGAGGAGATGAGCAATCTGGACCGAAATAGGGAAGGGCATTTGGAGGAGCGTCGCAGAGAGGAAAGAGATAGGACTATTGGCAAGTGGCAGGAGGACTGGAATAGAAACACGGAAACGGCGCAATGGACGAAAAGGCTGATTCCCGTCCTCAGACCGTGGGTGCTATGCGCCCACAGGAGCTCGGAATACTATCTGACACAGGCTCTCACAGGCCACGGTTCCTTTGGCACCTACACGAACAGGATAGGTAAGACAGCAACCCCAAATTGCAGGTACTGCGAGGAGGAGGTGGACTCACCGGAACACACACTGTTCCACTGCCCTAGATGGGAAGACATCCCTCTATGGCACTTGATGTCGGAGAGGTAATAACACCGGCTGGCATGGTGGCACGTATGATTGCAGACAAAGGTGATTGGGACAGGATCCACCAAGGAATCAAGGAAATGATGAGGAAAAAGGAAGAAGAGGAGAGGGTAGCTCAGAACCAGGTGGTATAGTTCGTCACGCTTGGCATTCCTAGACGCATGTTTAACGATGATCCCGGAATGTCAATCGAGGTGAAGGAGAGGGGGTTTTTAGCTGGTAGGCTGCATGGCCTCCCAAGCAGAATCCAGCACTGTCTGGGTAACTTCCCAGTCGTCTTTGGAAGATTTTACCCCTCTCGGAAGAAAAAAAAAAAAAAGATAGTCAGGTTGGGTTAGTTAGTCAGGTTAGGTTAGATAGTCAAGTTGGGTTACAAAGTCATTCTTTCGATTATTGTAAGAAAAAATTCATTTCGAAAATTCGAATTTGAAATTGATCTAACCCTACCTGAGTTAGTTAAGTTAGGTTAGGTTAGATAGTCAGGTTGGGTTAGTTAGTCAGGTTAGGTTAGAGAGTCAAGTTGGGTTACAAAGTCATAATTTCGATTTTTCAAAAAAAAAATCATTTCAAAAATTCGAATTCGAAATTGATCTAACCCAACCTGAGTTAGTTAAGTTAGGTTAGGTTAGGTTAGATAGTCAGGTTGGGTTAGTTAGTCAGGTTAGGTTAGAGAGTCAAGTTGGGTTACAAAGTCATAATTTCGATTTTTCAAAAAAAAAATCATTTCAAAAATTCGAATTCGAAATTGATCTAACCCAACCTGAGTTAGGTTGGGTTAGGTTAGATAGTCAGCTTGGGTTAGTTAGTTAGGTTGATAGTCAAGTTGTGTTACGAAGTCATTCTTTCGATTTTTGTAAAAAAAATTCATTTCGAAAATTCGAATTTGAAATTGATCTAACCCTACCTGAGTTAGTTAAGTTAGGTTAGGTTAGGTTAGATAGTCAGGTTGGGTTAGGTAGTCAGGTTAGGTTGATAGTCAAGTTGGGTTATATGGTCATGATTTCGATTTTTTAAATTTTTTTGATTCTGAAAATTTGAATTTGAAATTGATCTAACCCAACCTGAGTTAGGTTAGGTTAGGTAAGGTAGATAGTCAGGTTGGGTTGGTTAGTCAGGTTAGGTTGGTTAGTCAGGTTAGGTTGATAGTCAAGTTGGGTAACAAAGTCATTCTTTCGATTTTTGTAAAAAAAATTCATTTCGAAAAATCGAATTTGAAATTGATCTAACCCTACCTGAGTTAGTTAAGTTAGGTTAGGTTAGATAGTCAGGTTGGGTTAGTTAGTCAGGTTAGGTTAGATAGTCAAGTTGGGTTACAAAGTCATAATTTCGATTTTTCAAAAAAAAAAATCATTTCAAAAATTCGAATTCGAAATTGATCTAACGCAACCTGAGTTAGTTAAGTTAGGTTAGGTTAGGTTAGATAGTCAGGTTGGGTTGGTTAGTCAGGTTAGGTTGATAGTCAAGTTGGGTTACATGATCATAATTTCGATTATTTTTCATAATGTCGGAAATTCGAATTTGAAATTGATCCAACCCAACCTGAGTTAGGTTGGGTTAGGTTAGATAGTCAGGTTGGGTTAGATAGTCAAGTTGATAGTCAAGTTGGGTTACATAATCATAATTTCGATTTTTTTTTCTAATTTTGGAAATTCGAATTTGAAATTGATCCAACCCAACCTGAGTTAGGTTGGGTTAGGTTAGATAGTCAGGTTGGGTTAGTTAGTCAAGTTGAAAGTCAAGTTGAGTTACATATTCATAATTTCGATTTTTTTGTTCATTTTGAAAATTCGAATTTGAAATTGATCCAACCCAACCTGAGTTAGTTTAGGTTAGGTTAGATAGTCAGGTTGGGTTAGTTAGTCAGGTTAGGTTAGATAGTCAAGTTGGGTTACAAAGTCATTCTTTCGATTATTGTAAGAAAAAATTCATTTCGAAAATTCGAATTTGAAATTGATCTAACCCTACCTGAGTTAGTAAAGTTAGGTTAGGTTAGATAGTCAGGTTGGGTTAGTTAGTCAGGTTAGGTTAGATAGTCAAGGTGGGTTACAAAGTCATAATTTCGATTTTTCAAAAAAAAAATCATTTCAAAAATTCGAATTCGAAATTGATCTAACGCAACCTGAGTTAGTTAAGTTAGATAAGGTTAGGTTAGATAGTCAGGTTGGGTTGGTTAGTCAGGTTAGGTTGATAGTCAAGTTGGGTTACATGATCATAATTTCGATTTTTTTTCCTAATTTTGGAAATTTGAATTTGAAATTGATCCAACCCAACCTGAGTTAGGTTGGGTTAGGTTAGATAGTCAGGTTGGGTTAGTTAGTCAAGTTGAGTTACCTATTCATAATCTCGATTTTTTTGTTCATTTTGAAAATTCGAATTTGAAATTGATCCAACCCAACCTGAGTTAGTTTAGGTTAGGTTAGATAGTCAGGTTGGGTTAGTTAGTCAGGTTAGGTTAGATAGTCAAATTGGGTTACAAAGTCATTCTTTCGATTATTGTAAGAAAAAATTCATTTCGAAAATTCGAATTTGAAATTGATCTAACCCTACCTGAGTTAGTAAAGTTAGGTTAGGTTAGATAGTCAGGTTGGGTTAGTTAGTCAGGTTAGGTTAGATAGTCAAGTTGGGTTACAAAGTCATAATTTCGATTTTTCAAAAAAAAAATCATTTCAAAAATTCGAATTCGAAATTGATCTAACGCTACCTGAGTTAGTTTAGTTAGGTTAGGTTAGGTTAGATAGTCAGGTTGGGTTCGTTAGTCAGGTTAGGTTGATAGTCAAGTTGGGTTACATGATCATAATTTCGATTTTTTTTCCTTATTTTGGAAATTCGAATTTGAAATTGATCCAACCCAACCTGAGTTAGTTTAGGTTAGGTTAGATAGTCAGGTTGGGTTAGTTAGTCAGGTTAGGTTGATAGTCAAGTTGGGTTAAATGGTCATGATTTCGATTTTTTAAATTTTTTTGATTCTGAAAATTTGAATTTGAAATTGATCTAACCCAACCTGAGTTGGTTGGGTTAGGTTAGGTAGATAGTCAGGTTGAGTTGGTTAGTCAGGTTAGGTTGATAGTCAAGTTGGGTAACAAAGTCATTCTTTCGATTTTTGTAAAAAAAATTCATTTCGAAAATTCGAATTTGAAATTGATCTAACCCTACCTGAGTTAGTTAAGTCAGGTTAGGTTAGATAGTCAGGTTGGGTTGGTTAGTCAGGTTAGGTTGATAGTCAAGTTGGGTTACATGATCATAATTTCGATTTTTTTTCCTTATTTTGGAAATTCGAATTTGAAATTGATCCAACCCAACCTGAGTTAGTTTAGGTTAGGTTAGATAGTCAGGTTGGGTTAGTTAGTCAGGTTAGGTTGATAGTCAAGTTGGGTTATATGGTCATGATTTCGATTTTTTAAATTTTTTTGATTCTGAAAATTTGAATTTGAAATTGATCCAACCCAACCTGAGTTGGTTAGGTTAGGTTAGGTAGATAGTCAGGTTGGGTTGGTTAGTCAGGTTAGGTTGATAGTCAAGTTGGGTAACAAAGTCATTCTTTCGATTTTTGTAAAAAAAATTCATTTCGAAAATTCGAATTTGAAATTGATCTAACCCTACCTGAGTTAGTTAAGTTAGGTTAGGTTAGATAGTCAGGTTGGGTTGGTTAGTCAGGTTAGGTTGATAGTCAAGTTGGGTTACATGATCATAATTTCGTTTTTTTTTCCTTATTTTGGAAATTCGAATTTGAAATTGATCCAACCCAACCTGAGTTAGTTTAGGTTACGTTAGATAGTCAGGTTGGGTTAGTTAGTCAGGTTAGGTTGATAGTCAAGTTGGGTTATATGGTCATGATTTCGATTTTTTAAATTTTTTTGATTCTGAAAATTTGAATTTGAAATTGATCTAACCCAACCTGAGTTGGTTAGGTTAGGTTAGGTAGATAGTCAGGTTGGGTTGGTTAGTCAGGTTAGGTTGATAGTAAAGTTGGGTAACAAAGTCATTCTTTCGATTTTTGTAAAAAAAATTCATTTCGAAAATTCGAATTTGAAATTGATCTAACCCAACCTGAGTAAGGTTAGGTTAGGTAGATAGTCAGGTTGGGTTGGTTAGTCAGGTTAGGTTGATAGTCAAGTTGGGTTACATGATCATAATTTCGATTTTTTTTCCTAATTTTGGAAATTCGAATTTGAAATTGATCTAACCCAACCTGAGGTTGATTAGGTTAGGTTAGGTTAGATAGTCAGGTTGGGTTAGTTAGTCAGGTTAGGTTAGATAGTCAAGTTGGGTTACAAAGTCATTCTTTCGATTATTGTAAGAAAAAATTCATTTCGAAAATTCGAATTTGAAATTGATCTAACCCTACCTGAGTTAGTTAAGTTAGGTTAGGTTAGATAGTCAGGTTGGGTTAGTTAGTCAGGTTAGGTTAGAGAGTCAAGTTGGGTTACAAAGTCATAATTTCGATTTTTCAAAAAAAAAATCATTTCAAAAATTCGAATTCGAAATTGATCTAACCCAACCTGAGTTAGTTAAGTTAGGTTAGGTTAGGTTAGATAGTCAGGTTGGGTTAGTTAGTCAGGTTAGGTTGATAGTCAAGTTGGGTTATATGTCATAATTTCGATTTTTTTTATTTTTTTTCATTCTGAAAATTTGAATTTGAAATTGATCTAACCCAACCTGAGTAAGGTTAGGTTAGGTTAGGTAGATAGTCAGGTTGGGTTGGTTAGTCAGGTTAGGTTGATAGTCAAGTTGGGTTACATGATCATAATTTCGATTTTTTTTCCTAATTTTGGAAATTCGAATTTGAAATTGATCCAACCCTACCTGAGTTAGTTTAGGTTCGGTTAGATAGTCAGGTTGGGTTAGTTACTCAGGTTAGGTTGATAGTCAAGTTGGGTTATATGGTCGTAATTTCGATTTTTTAAATTTTTTTCATTCTGAAAATTTGAATTTGAAATTGATCTAACCCAACCTGAGTAAGGTTAGGTTAGGTTAGGTAGATAGTCAGGTTGGGTTGGTTAGTCAGGTTAGGTTGATAGTCAAGTTGGGTTACATATTCATAATTTCGATTTTTTTTTATTTTGAAAATTCGAATTTGAAATTGATCCAACCCAACCTGAGTTAGGTTGGGTTAGGTTAGATAGTCAGCTTGGGTTAGTTAGTTAGGTTGATAGTCAAGTTGTGTTACGAAGTCATTCTTTCGATTTTTGTAAAAAAAATTCATTTCGAAAATTCGAATTTGAAATTGATCTAACTCTACCTGAGTTAGTTAAGTTAGGTTAGGTTAGGTTAGATAGTCAGGTTGGGTTAGTTAGTCAGGTTAGGTTGATAGTCAAGTTGGGTTATATGGTCATGATTTCGATTTTTTAAATTTTTTTGATTCTGAAAATTTGAATTTGAAATTGATCTAACCCAACCTGAGTTGGTTAGGTTAGGTTAGGTAGATAGTCAGGTTGGGTTGGTTAGTCAGGTTAGGTTGATAGTCAAGTTGGGTAACAAAGTCATTCTTTCGATTTTTGTAAAAAAAATTCATTTCGAAAATTCGAATTTGAAATTGATCTAACCCTACCTGAGTTAGTTAAGTTAGGTTAGGTTAGATAGTCAGGTTGGGTTAGTTAGTCAGGTTAGGTTAGATAGTCAAGTTGGGTTACAAAGTCATAATTTCGATTTTTCAAAAAAAAAAATCATTTCAAAAATTCGAATTCGAAATTGATCTAACGCAACCTGAGTTAGTTAAGTTAGGTTAGGTTAGGTTAGATAGTCAGGTTGGGTTGGTTAGTCAGGTTGGGTTGGTTAGTCAGGTTAGGTTGATAGTCAAGTTGGGTTACATGATCATAATTTCGATTATTTTTCATAATTTCGGAAATTCGAATTTGAAATTGATCCAACCCAACCTGAGTTAGGTTGGGTTAGGTTAGATAGTCAGGTTGGGTTAGTTAGTCAAGTTGATAGTCAAGTTGGGTTACATATTCATAATTTCGATTTTTTTCTCAATTTTTAAAATTCGAATTTGAAATTGATCCAACCCAACCTGAGTTAGGTTGGGTTAGGTTAGATAAACCATGGTGCACCCTGATTACGGTGGATGTCAAAAACGCATTTAATTCTGTTCCCTGAAGACATATAATGGCACGTTTAGAGGAGATGGGCCTCTCCCTGTATCTGGTGAATATAATTGGTAATTACCTCAAAAATAGAAAGATTATAACGGAACAAACAGAAGAGGGTATAAAAGTCTCAGCGGGTATCCCACAAGGATCGGTTTTGGGGCCAACCCTATGGAACATTTTCTACGATAATGTCTTGAGAATTCGGAAGGAAACGGGGGTGGAAGTAATTGGATTCGCTGATGACCTGGCTGTGGTGGTGGCGAGCGATGACAAGGCAGGTCTTATCCGCAAGGCAAACAAAACACTAAGAAGAATAGAAACATGGATGTCAGAAAACCACTTAGAATTGGCACCGGAAAAAACGGAAGCCCTAATACTAACAGGACCAAAAGAAAGAGAATATATAATATTCACACTTGGAAACACTAGCATAAAGCCAAAAAAAAACGTTAAGTACCTCGGAATGGTGTTGGAGGAAGGAGGGATTTTTAAAGCCCATATTGAAAAAGTTTCCAAAAAGGCAGACGAACGCACCACAGCGCTCCAACGCATTCTGCCAAATATAGGCGGTCCGAGTTACCAGAAGAGAAGAATCCTGAGCTCTGTAACCCAGAGTATTATGCTTTATGGCGCTGAGCTATGGCACGAGGCCATGCGAGCAGAAAAATACAGGGAGTTGCTAGACAAGACCCAGAGAAAAATGCTACTGAGAATCGTAAGCGGATATAGGACGATATCTACGAAGGCACTGCAGGTAGTAGCGGGAATCCCCCCGATCAGCCTTCTAGCACAAGAGAGGGCGAAGCTGAGATTTAACGCAGTAGAAACAAGAGAAGAAACCATGACCAGAGCTAGAGTGACCACCATAGGCAGGTGGCAAGAAAGCTGGGATAGCAACAGCACTGTGGGACAATGGACCAAAAGACTAATCCCGGATCTGACAGAATGGGTAAACTGACCTTTCAGAAAGATAGACTACTTTCTTACGCAGGGACTCACTGGACACGGATCATTTGGAACTTTTACTCTTCGTATTGAAAAAACTGCCACGGACCACTGCTTCTACTGTCAAGAAACAGACTCGCCGGAGCATACACTGTTTGTCTGCCACAGATGGACGAGAATTAGGACAGAAACAGAAATATTGCTTGAAACGATACTGAGACCGGAGACACTAATAGTAGAGATGCTGAAGAGCGAGGAGAGATGGAAAGCGGGACACAATATGATAAGGAAAATTATGAAGGAAAAAGAACAAGAAGAGAGAGAAAGACAAGGGTAAACAAACAGTAAGAAAACAGGAAGAGAACATCAAACGAGCTAATAGTGTTGGGAAGAATGCCTGAACAAGGCCTACCACGCACTAGAGGAAAACTTCAAGCTCCCGGGTGGTTTTAGTCGGTATGGCCTGTACCACAGGAGGACTCCGATACTACCATGACGCGATAGAGAGAGAAGCGCTTGGTGCCTATCAAAGGTTTCCACCCGACAAAAAAAAAAAAAAAGGTTAGGTTAGATAGTCAGGTTGGGTTAGTTAGTCAGGTTAGGTTGATAATCAAGTTGGGTTATTTGGTCATGATTTCGATTTTTTTTATTTTTGTCCATTCTGAAAATTCGAATTTGAAATTGATCTAAGTCAACCTGAGTTAGGTTAGGTTAGGTTAGGTTAGATAGTTGGGCTCGGGGGTCTTCCCAGGCGAGTGTGAAGCGCAACATATAGCCTCTCCACAAGCAAGACTGTTGGGTGCCTACTCGTGGCGGGCCTGTCTCTTACCGAACTCAACGGATCTAGAGGGAGGAATACCTCGATATAAAGACCCTCCTAGAGACACACACCTAGTGTGCAGGGATAGCGACCCTGGGAGTACTATAGCTTGGTCCTACTTTGTTTCATCTAGACTGGAGCGGGACCACTCTCTTTCAGCTTTCTGTCGGCCACACTGGGCCAACTCTTGTTCTTTTCTGACCTCGACGCTATTAGAGCATTCGAGGGCTAGAGGTCTTTTCTCCTTCTCACTACCAAGGCATAGGGGAGGCGGCTATGTCTTCTTATCTCCCAGTCCCTTACGGCTCCATGTCCCAAGCCGGGGCACTGGAGGCGGCAGGGGCTACCGCGTCCCCCAATCCTAAGGTGTAGCACCATCGCGCCGAAGGGATGCATGGCACAGGGGTGATAAAGTGTGTTGCAAGCGATGCCCGCCGGACCGGGCAACCCGGCGGGGAAATGATGCCTTACCCCTGCAAGCGGGGCTCTGCAGGGGCTGACCGAGTATTTCCCTTGCGACTCGTGGGACTTACATGGAAAAAAAACAATGCAAAGAAAAAGCGGAAAGTGCGGAAGAAAAAAAGGAAAGAGAGGAATTTGAAAAAAAACTCCTGAAAGACCAGACAAACAGGAAGTTGCTTAGATCCCCACAGACCCCCCTAGCGGCTGATAGGAATACCGATGAGGATATCTTTGGGACCCCGCAGGGAAGCATGGGAGATCTCACCCCAGGAGGAGAAATGTCAGACGAAAATTTATATGATAGTCCTATATACAAACTGCAAGAGGAGCTGGAGATGGAGAAGGATTGGGAGGAGATTATTAATAACGAAACTATGGTGGAAAAGGAAGACGATCAACCGGTACCCCACGGAGCAAGTGAGTTTAAGGCAATAGACGGTACTGGAGGGCAGGAGGAAGAAATCGTAAATGTCCTAGACTCAGGAAGTGAACAGGAATGGGAGGACCAAGAGGGGGAGAAAGGAAAAAAAACCCACCGAAAATCTTCGGAAGGGAGTAATAGGAAAAGAAAAAACATATCACCGGTGGCGAAAGCGGGGAAAATTGGTAAAGGTGTGAAGGATATTGGAACGGAATTCTGGCGCCTCAACCCGATTGTCGAGGAGATTAAGAACCTCGCCAGACTGGTCAGGGAACACCCCAATACAAAAAAGGAGATAAAGGTGGTGTCCAAAGCACTGACGGCGGCGGTAGAAAAGATAAATAGGCAATCCGCACAAGAAAGGGACTCGAAGAAGAGGAAACTAGCCTGCCCGGTATCACAGCAGGATGAAGGTGAGCAAGAGCAACGCCTACGAAAGGAGAATGTCTTAGCTTTAGAAGAGGTAAAGAAGGCAAAACTGGAAGTGGCTTCTTTGCGTGCAAAGGTAGCGCTATTGGAAGTAAAGGAGGAGCACAGGCAAATGCTAGGTGAGCCGCAGGAAGGACCTCGAGCAGAGACCGAAAAGATTGAAATTGCAGTACAAGTGGATGATGACATGATCCGGAGAGAATACGACAACATTTTGGCAGACCGGGGGAAAAAAATGAGGCTCCACTTGGAAAACGTACAAGGGTACGAGGGGTTGGAATGGGCTGAAGGATATTATAGATCATCCCTGGCCAGAAAGTGCATATAATTGCACTAAGGAGAGTAACGACCTCTATGAGCTGAGGGAAGGGAAACAGGATAAGGTACTGGTAGTAGACACCGGGAAAGCAAGAGAAGGAGTGGTGATAGATCAGGTAATAGACAGATTCCCAGACCTGGTAGATCTTCTAGCAGAGGACTCTCCTTCTGTAGAGTACATCCAGAAAAACATTATAACGAGAACTAGCAAAGGGGTAACGGAACACACAAATACGTTATACATGGTACCCCTGACTATGGGGGAGACCGGCGGGAAAGACGAGCTACAAAAAATATATGAAGGAATCCTAGCACTGAAGGAGGTATTAGTGCAACCAGAGACGGGAGGGATAGCATTGCAATGCATAATGGTAGAGCAACTACCACATGATGAATACCTCAGGAAGATAGTGGAGAGTGTCTTCCATGGAACTGGGGCGGAAATTACTACCTTTTGTAAAAAAAAGGAAAAGACAGGCGGAAATATGGGAAGGAGAAGACGGCCATACCCAGGCCCTACAACAGGAAAGATAGTTATAAAAACTGAGGGTAAGAACTACGCCGAGGCATTGAGAGAGATGCGCAGCACAGCAGAAGTGACTAAAACAGGGGTAGGTATAAAAAGCATAAAGAAAACTTACAAAGGGGATATTCTTTTGGAATTTAGAGGGGGCACAGGAGAGGCCAAAATCCTGAAGGACGCCATACAAAAGGGAAACCCGACTCGCAAGGTGGACATCGCAAGTAGAGAAAAAATTATACATGTCACGGACATTGAGGCGGACATGGGCGGAAATGATGTAGTAAATGCAATCAGCCTAGTTATGGGAGGCATCGGGGAGGACGAGATAAAGATTATGGCAATGAGAACAAACCAATATGGTAACCAAAATGCAATGGTGTCCGTGGATAGACAGATTGCTTCTGAGCTGCTAAGGTTGGGAACCATAAAAGTGGGGTGGACATATTGCCGCATAAGAGAAAGGATACATATTCCAAGGTGTTATCGCTGCCTGGGTTTCGGCCATGTGAGGGACGAATGTAAAGGACAAGATAAGTCGAAATGTTGCCTCAATTGTGCGCAGGAGGGACATACTGCAAAAGAGTGCATAAATGATAGGAGGTGCGCGAGCTGCAATGAAGAAGGACACAGGGCGGATCAGATGAAGTGCCCGAAGTATAGACGCCTCGTTGGGGACAAGGAACGAGAATTGAGGGAGAAAAGGCAGGGAGGCAGGGGCCACCAAATACAATAATGCGAATTCTTCAGATTAATGTTGGTAGATCGAGAGATGCACACGATATGGCTACCGCAACAGCCGACAGGCTGGGTGCGGATATCATTGCTTTCCAGGAGCCAAATAAAAATATAGTCGGCCGGCAGGGTCTGGTCGCGGATAATAGAGTAGACGTAGCGGTGATATGTAGAACGAAGGATATAGATATAAGGAGTCATCGAAAACACGACGGCTATGTGAAGCTCATTTTCCGGGACTGGGTCCTGTATAATTGTTATGTGTCACCAAATGTGCCCATGCAGACATACAAGTCTAACATTGACCAGCTTATGAGGGATGTAGGAAGAGAACGCCGGGAAGTTCTGATAGTTGGTGACTTTAACGCCAAGTCTCCCTCGTGGGGATCATCCAGTATGGACCAAAAAGGTGAACACGTGTTGGAATGGATCCAATCTCTTAACATGGTTATTCACAATGACGGGGAGAAACCAAACTTCGTCAGAGGAGCAAGCACGTCTTATATCGACTTGACTATCTCGTCCGAAAAGATTGCGAGCAGAATCACAGGCTGGGAGGTTCTAGAAGAGGAGTCATTGAGCCTACACAGGTTTCTTACCTATACTATGGTGACAGGAAAATCCGGGAATCGCCTTAGCTTGAAAGGTAAGCATGCCTTGGATAAGGAAGCCTTCAGGGAAGCTCTGATAACTATATCCGGCGACATGTCCCCTTCTAATATCGCAGAAAAGATATCCGGTGCACAGGCTTTCGCCACTGGGAGGAGAGGCGGAGGGCTGCAACGAGAGCAGCCGTATTGGTGGTCTATCGAGATAGAAAATCACCGCATAGCATGTAATAGACAACGGAGAGCGGTAACCAGGGCCAGAATACGGGAAGAAGACACCCTGGAAAGAGATAGGATATATAAGCACGCAAGATCCCTGCTAAGGAATGCTATAAGAAAGGCAAAAAGGGAGAAGTGGAAAGAGGTCTGCGATGAACTTGAAAACGACCCCTTTGGTCAAGGGTATAAAATAGTCGTCCGAAACTTGAAACAGCCTCCGTCTCCTTACAATATAAGTCAGGAAGAAAAGTGGAGAATTGTGAAGGAACATTTTCCAACGATACAGGATGAGGAGAACAGGAGTGAAGTGGTGACATTGGCGGAAGATGATGAGTTCACCACGGATGAAGTTAGGCAAGCTGCCGGTAGGTTGAAAGTTGGAAAGTCTCCCGGACCAGATAATATTACAGCAACAGCTGTGAAGGAGGCAGTAGCTGCTCTCCCGGAACAGGTGACGGAGGTCTATAATACACTTCTTAGGATGCAAAGCTTTCCTACACAATGGAAGCGTGCTAGGATAACCCTCATCCCAAAGGGAGCGCAGGACGTGGAAAATCGGAAGTTCCGGACAATCTGCCTATTAGATGTACTGGGTAAGCTGTACGAGCATATAATTAAAGCCCGGCTGGAGGAGGAATTGGAGGAAATAGGGGCGCTATCCGCCAACCAGTATGGATTTCGTAGGAAGAGGTCCACTATCGATGCGGCGAGGTGGGTCGTCGATACGGTCAGCGGAGGTAGAGAGAAGTGGGCTGCTGCAATCGCATTCGACGTTAAGAACGCTTTCAACACAGCAGTTTGGAGCCGCATATTAGCAAAGCTTAGAAGAATAGGAATAAGCCAATATATCTTGAATATCATTGAGAGCTACTTCGCCGACAGAGATATCTTCATCGGTCAAAGGGAAATGAGGCTGACTCAGGGAGTGCCACAGGGTTCGGTGCTCGGACCCTGTCTCTGGAACGTGCTGTATGATGGTGTATTGAGGCTGAGGCTACCAGGAGGATGTCAAACTGCAGCGTATGCGGACGACCTCATACTCATAGTAAAGGCCAGTTCAGGTAATGAACTCATGGCAAAAGCAAATGAGTCAATAGAAATGATTGCTGACTGGATCTTCCGACAGCGTTTAGAGTTGGCACCGGAAAAGACGGAGGCTATCATACTGAAGGGCCCTAGAAAACGCGAGGGAATAACCTTCCGGATTAATGGAAGGATTATAACCCCAGGCAGGAAAATGAAATACCTTGGCATATGGCTGGACGACAAATTGTACTTCGGCCAGCACGTGAGGGAAGCGGTGCGGAAAGCGGAGACCCTTACAGCGGCTCTAGCTCGAATAATGCCGAATATCGCGGGCATGGGCAGCCAGCGCAGAATGGTGCTAAATGGAGTAGTACAATCCATAATGACGTACGGAGCACCCATCTGGAAAGAGGCAATGCGCATAAAATTATATCGCGGGATGGTCACCAGAGTGCAAAGGCGAATGCTGCTGCGTATAGCTAGCGCGTACCGCACTGCGGCCACGGAAGGATTGTACGCGATAACCGGCGTTATCCCTCTGGACTTACTTATCCAAGAGAGAGCAGAGAGGTACGAAAATCGGGAGCGCAGGGATCTCTTAGCAAACATAAGGAGTGCGACTATCGCAAAATGGCAGACGAGATGGGATAGTCACACAGAGACGGCCCAGTGGACGAAAACACTGATTCCCAGAATCGATATATGGCTGGCATGCGGCTTCCGAAAATTAAATAATTTCCTGACACAATTCCTTACCGGGCACGGCTCGTATAGAACATATACCTTCCGCATAGGGAAGGCAGAGGATGAGGCATGTATATACTGCGGTGAGAGGGATACACCGGAACATACGGTGCTTCGATGCGATAGATGGGTGCAGGAGAGACAAGGAACGGAGATAGCTCTCGGTAAAACTTTGACGGTAGGAAACATAATTAGTACTATGTGTGAGAGCAGGGCTAAGTGGGCGAGCGTAAGTAGGTTAATAAACGACATTATGTCGCAAAAAGAGAGGGACGAACGCATGTCCCAAGGACTTGAGAGATAGATAGGGTATTTAGATATGCCGGCCAACCCGAAGCGATGTTCGTTTCGGACCTTCCGGGTTGGTCTTTTTTCAGGGCAAAGGGGGGAGGTTTTAGTCGGTAGGAATCCGGCACAACGTCTTATGCAAGATTTCCTCCTCCAAAAAAAAAAAAAAAAGGTTAGATAGTCAGGTTGGGTTAGTTAGTCAGGTTAGGTTAGATAGTCAAATTGGGTTACAAAGTCATTCTTTCGATTATTGTAAAAAAAATTCATTTCGAAAATTCGAATTTGAAATTGATCTAACCCTACCTGAGTGAGTTAAGTTAGGTTAGGTTAGATAGTCAGGTTGGGTTAGTTAGTCAGGTTAGGTTGATAGTCAAGTTGGGTTACATGATCATAATTTCGATTTTTTTTCCTAATTTTGGAAATTCGAATTTGAAATTGATCCAACCCAACCTGAGTTATGTTGGGTTAGGTTAGATAGTCAGGTTGGGTTAGTTAGTCAAGTTGATAGTCAAGTTGGGTTACATATTCATAATTTCGATTTTTTTTTTCATTTTGAAAATTCAAATTTGAAATTGATCTAACCCAACCTGAGTTAGGTTAGGTTAGGTTAGGTTAGATAGTCAGGTTGGGTTAGTTAGTCAGGTTAGGTTAGTTAGTCAGGTTAGGTTAGATGGTCAAGTTGGGTTACAAAGTCATTCTTTCGATTATTGTAAGAAAAAATTCATTTCGAAAATTCGAATTTGAAATTGATCTAACCCTACCTGAGTTAGTAAAGTTAGGTTAGGTTAGATAGTCAGGTTGGGTTAGTTAGTCAGGTTAGGTTGATAGTCAAGTTGGGTTACATGATCATAATTTCGATTTTTTTTCCTAATTTTGGAAATTTGAATTTGAAATTGATCCAACCCAACCTGAGTTAGGTTGGGTTAGGTTAGATAGTCAGGTTGGGTTAGTTAGTCAAGTTGAAAGTCAAGTTGAGTTACCTATTCATAATTTCGATTTTTTTGTTCATTTTGAAAATTCGAATTTGAAATTGATCCAACCCAACCTGAGTTAGTTTAGGTTAGGTTAGATAGTCAGGTTGGGTCAGTTAGTCAGGTTAGGTTAGATAGTCAAGTTGGGTTACAAAGTCATTCTTTCGATTATTGTAAGAAAAAATTCATTTCGAAAATTCGAATTTGAAATTGATCTAACCCTACCTGAGTTAGTAAAGTTAGGTTAGGTTAGATAGTCAGGTTGGGTTAGTTAGTCAGGTTAGGTTAGATAGTCAAGTTGGGTTACAAAGTCATAATTTCGATTTTTCAAAAAAAAAAATCATATCAAAAATTCGAATTCGAAATTGATCTAACGCAACCTGAGTTAGTTAAGTTAGGTTAGGTTAGGTTAGATAGTCAGGTTGGGTTGGTTAGTCAGGTTAGGTTGATAGTCAAGTTGGGTTACATGATCATAATTTCGATTTTTTTTCCTTATTTTGGAAATTCGAATTTGAAATTGATCCAACCCAACCTGAGTTAGTTTAGGTTAGGTTAGATAGTCAGGTTGGGTTAGTTAGTCAGGTTAGGTTGATAGTCAAGTTGGGTTAAATGGTCATGATTTCGATTTTTTAAATTTTTTTGATTCTGAAAATTTGAATTTGAAATTGATCTAACCCAACCTGAGTTGGTTGGGTTAGGTTAGGTAGATAGTCAGGTTGAGTTGGTTAGTCAGGTTAGGTTGATAGTCAAGTTGGGTAACAAAGTCATTCTTTCGATTTTTGTAAAAAAAATTCATTTCGAAAATTCGAATTTGAAATTGATCTAACCCTACCTGAGTTAGTTAAGTTAGGTTAGGTTAGATAGTCAGGTTGGGTTGGTTAGTCAGGTTAGGTTGATAGTCAAGTTGGGATACATGATCATAATTTCGATTTTTTTTCCTTATTTTGGAAATTCGAATTTGAAATTGATCTAACCCAACCTGAGTAAGGTTAGGTTAGGTTAGGTAGATAGTCAGGTTGGGTTGGTTAGTCAGGTTAGGTTGATAGTCAAGTTGGGTTACATGATCATAATTTCGATTTTTTTTCCTAATTTTGGAAATTCGAATTTGAAATTGATCTAACCCAACCTGGGTTTGATTAGGTTAGGTTAGGTTAGATAGTCAGGTTGGGTTAGTTAGTCAGGTTAGGTTAGATAGTCAAGTTGGGTTACAAAGTCATTCTTTCGATTATTGTAAGAAAAAATTCATTTCGAAAATTCAAATTTGAAATTGATCTAACCCTACCTGAGTTAGTTAAGTTAGGTTAGGTTAGATAGTCAGGTTGGGTTAGTTAGTCAGGTTAGGTTAGAGAGTCAAGTTGGGTTACAAAGTCATAATTTCGATTTTTCAAAAAAAAAATCATTTCAAAAATTCGAATTCGAAATTGATCTAACCCAACCTGAGTTAGTTAAGTTAGGTTAGGTTAGGTTAGATAGTCAGGTTGGGTTAGTTAGTCAGGTTAGGTTGATAGTCAAGTTGGGTTATATGGTCATAATTTCGATTTTTTTTATTTTTTTCATTCTGAAAATTTGAATTTGAAATTGATCTAACCCAACCCGAGTAAGGTTAGGTTAGGTTAGGTAGATAGTCAGGTTGGGTTGGTTAGTCAGGTTAGGTTGATAGTCAAGTTGGGTTACATGATCATAATTTCGATTTTTTTTCCTAATTTTGGAAATTCGAATTTGAAATTGATCCAACCCTACCTGAGTTAGTTTAGGTTAGGTTAGATAGTCAGGTTGGGTTAGTTACTCAGGTTAGGTTGATAGTCAAGTTGGGTTATATGGTCGTAATTTCGATTTTTTTAATTTTTTTCATTCTGAAAATTTGAATTTGAAATTGATCTAACCCAACCTGAGTAAGGTTAGGTAAGGTTAGGTAGATAGTCAGGTTGGGTTGGTTAGTCAGGTTAGGTTGATAGTCAAGTTGGGTTACATATTCATAATTTCGATTTTTTTTTATTTTGAAAATTCGAATTTGAAATTGATCCAACCCAACCTGAGTTAGGTTGGGTTAGGTTAGATAGTCAGCTTGGGTTAGTTAGTTAGGTTGATAGTCAAGTTGTGTTACGAAGTCATTCTTTCGATTTTTGTAAAAAAAATTCATTTCGAAAATTCGAATTTGAAATTGATCTAACTCTACCTGAGTTAGTTAAGTTAGGTTAGGTTAGGTTAGATAGTCAGGTTGGGTTAGTTAGTCAGGTTAGGTTGATAGTCAAGTTGGGTTATATGGTCATGATTTCGATTTTTTAAATTTTTTTGATTCTGAAAATTTGAATTTGAAATTGATCTAACCCAACCTGAGTTGGTTAGGTTAGGTTAGGTAGATAGTCAGGTTGGGTTGGTTAGTCAGGTTAGGTTGATAGTCAAGTTGGGTAACAAAGTCATTCTTTCGATTTTTGTAAAAAAAATTCATTTCGAAAATTCGAATTTGAAATTGATCTAACCCTACCTGAGTTAGTTAAGTTAGGTTAGGTTAGATAGTCAGGTTGGGTTAGTTAGTCAGGTTAGGTTAGATAGTCAAGTTGGGTTACAAAGTCATAATTTCGATTTTAAAAAAAAAAAAATCATTTCAAAAATTCGAATTCGAAATTGATCTAACGCAACCTGAGTTAGTTAAGTTAGGTTAGGTTAGGTTAGATAGTCAGGTTGGGTTGGTTAGTCAGGTTAGGTTGATAGTCAAGTTGGGTTACATGGTCATAATTTCGATTATTTTTCATAATTTCGGAAATTCGAATTTGAAATTGATCCAACCCAACCTGAGTTAGGTTGGGTTAGGTTAGATAGTCAGGTTGGGTTAGTTAGTCAAGTTGATAGTCAAGTTGGGTTACATATTCATAATTTCGATTTTTTTCTCAATTTTTAAAATTCGAATTTGAAATTGATCCAACCCAACCTGAGTTAGGTTGGGTTAGGTTAGATAAACCATGGTGCACCCTGATTACGGTGGATGTCAAAAACGCATTTAATTCTGTTCCCTGAAGACATATAATGGCACGTTTAGAGGAGATGGGCCTCTCCCTGTATCTGGTGAATATAATTGGTAATTACCTCAAAAATAGAAAGATTATAACGGAACAAACAGAAGAGGGTATAAAAGTCTCAGCGGGTATCCCACAAGGATCGGTTTTGGGGCCAACCCTATGGAACATTTTCTACGATAATGTCTTGAGAATTCGGAAGGAAACGGGGGTGGAAGTAATTGGATTCGCTGATGACCCGGCTGTGGTGGTGGCGAGCGATGACAAGGCAGGTCTTATCCGCAAGGCAAACAAAACACTAAGAAGAATAGAAACATGGATGTCAGAAAACCACTTAGAATTGGCACCGGAAAAAACGGAAGCCCTAATACTAACAGGACCAAAAGAAAGAGAATATATAATATTCACACTTGGAAACACTAGCATAAAGCCAAAAAAAAACGTTAAGTACCTCGGAATGGTGTTGGAGGAAGGAGGGATTTTTAAAGCCCATATTGAAAAAGTTTCCAAAAAGGCAGACGAACGCACCACAGCGCTCCAACGCATTCTGCCAAATATAGGCGGTCCGAGTTACCAGAAGAGAAGAATCCTGAGCTCTGTAACCCAGAGTATTATGCTTTATGGCGCTGAGCTATGGCACGAGGCCATGCGAGCAGAAAAATACAGGGAGTTGCTAGACAAGACCCAGAGAAAAATGCTACTGAGAATCGTAAGCGGATATAGGACGATATCTACGAAGGCACTGCAGGTAGTAGCGGGAATCCCCCCGATCAGCCTTCTAGCACAAGAGAGGGCGAAGCTGAGATTTAACGCAGTAGAAACAAGAGAAGAAACCATGACCAGAGCTAGAGTGACCACCATAGGCAGGTGGCAAGAAAGCTGGGATAGCAACAGCACTGTGGGACAATGGACCAAAAGACTAATCCCGGATCTGACAGAATGGGTAAACTGACCTTTCAGAAAGATAGACTACTTTCTTACGCAGGGACTCACTGGACACGGATCATTTGGAACTTTTACTCTTCGTATTGAAAAAACTGCCACGGACCACTGCTTCTACTGTCAAGAAACAGACTCGCCGGAGCATACACTGTTTGTCTGCCACAGATGGACGAGAATTAGGACAGAAACAGAAATATTGCTTGAAACGATACTGAGACCGGAGACACTAATAGTAGAGATGCTGAAGAGCGAGGAGAGATGGAAAGCGGGACACAATATGATAAGGAAAATTATGAAGGAAAAAGAACAAGAAGAGAGAGAAAGACAAGGGTAAACAAACAGTAAGAAAACAGGAAGAGAACATCAAACGAGCTAATAGTGTTGGGAAGAATGCCTGAACAAGGCCTACCACGCACTAGAGGAAAACTTCAAGCTCCCGGGTGGTTTTAGTCGGTAGGGCCTGTACCACAGGAGGACTCCGATACTACCATGACGCGATAGAGAGAGAAGCGCTTGGTGCCTATCAAAGGTTTCCACCCGACAAAAAAAAAAAAAAAGGTTAGGTTAGATAGTCAGGTTGGGTTAGTTAGTCAGGTTAGGTTGATAATCAAGTTGGGTTATTTGGTCATGATTTCGATTTTTTTTATTTTTGTCCATTCTGAAAATTCGAATTTGAAATTGATCTAAGTCAACCTGAGTTAGGTTAGGTTAGGTTAGGTTAGATAGTCAGGTTGGGTTAGTTAGTCAGGTTAGGTTAGATAGTCAAGTTGGGTTACAAAGTCATAATTTCGATTTTTCAAAAAAAAAAATCATTTCAAAAATTCGAATTCGAAATTGATCTAACGCAACCTGAGTTAGTTAAGTTAGGTTAGGTTAGGTTAGATAGTCAGGTTGGGTTGGTTAGTCAGGTTAGGTTGATAGTCAAGTTGGGTTACATGATCATAATTTCGATTATTTTTCATAATTTCGGAAATTCGAATTTAAAATTGATCCAACCCAACCTGAGTTAGGTTGGGTTAGGTTAGATAGTCAGGTTGGGTTAGTTACTCAGGTTAGGTTGATAGTCAAGTTGGGTTATATGGTCATAATTTCGATTTTTTTAATTTTTTTCATTCTGAAAATTTGAATTTGAAATTGATCTAACCCAATCTGAGTAAGGTTAGGTTGGGTTAGGTAGATAGTCAGGTTGGGTTGGTTAGTCAGGTTAGGTTGATAGTCAAGTTGGGTTACATATTCATAATTTCGATTTTTTTAATTTTGAAAATTCGAATTTGAAATTGATCCAACCCAACCTGAGTTAGGTTGGGTTAGGTTAGATAGTCAGGTTGGGTTAGTTAGTCAGGTTAGGTTGATAGTCAAGTTGTGTTACGAAGTCATTCTTTCGATTTTTGTAAAAAAAATTCATTTCGAAAATTCGAATTCGAAATTGATCTAACGCAACCTGAGTTAGTTAAGTTAGGTTAGGTTAGGTTAGATAGTCAGGTTGGGTTGGTTAGTCAGGTTAGGTTGATAGTCAAGTTGTGTTACGAAGTCATTCTTTCGATTTTTGTAAAAAAAATTCATTTCGAAAATTCGAATTCGAAATTGATCTAACCCTACCTGAGTTAGTTAAGTTAGGTTAGGTTAGAGAGTCAAGTTGGGTTACAAAGTCATAATTTCGATTTTTCAAAAAAAAAATCATTTCAAAAATTCGAATTCGAAATTGATCTAACCCAACCTGAGTTAGTTAAGTTAGGTTAGGTTAGGTTAGATAGTCAGGTTGGGTTAGTTAGTCAAGTTGGGTTATATGGTCATAATTTCGATTTTTTTTATTTTTTTCATTTTGGAAATTCGAATTTGAAATTGATCCAACCCAACCTGAGTTAGTTTAGGTAAGGTTAGATAGTCAGGTTGGGTTAGTTAGTCAGGTTAGGTTGATAGTCAAGTTGGGTTATATGGTCATAATTTCGATTTTTTAAATTTTTTTTCATTTTGGAAATTCGAATTTGAAATTGATCCAACCCAACCTGAGTTAGTTTAGGTTAGGTTAGATAGTCAGGTTGGGTTAGTTAGTCAGGTTAGGTTAGATAGTCAAGTTGGGTTACAAAGTGATGATTTCGATTTAAAAAAAAAAAAAATCATTTCAAAAATTCGAATTCGAAATTGATCTAACGCAACCTGAGTTAGTTAAGTTAGGTTAGGTTAGGTTAGATAGTCAGGTTGGGTTGGTTAGTCAGGTTAGGTTGATAGTCAAGTGTGGTTACATAATCATAATTTCGATTTTTTTTCCTAATTTTGGAAATTCGAATTTGAAATTGATCCAACCCAACCCGAGTTAGGTTGGGTTAGGTTAGATAGTCAGGTTGGGTTAGTTAGTCAAGTTGATAGTCAAGTTGAGTTACATATTCATAATTTCGATTTTTTTGTTCATTTTGAAAATTCGAATTTGAAATTGATCCAACCCAACCTGAGTTAGTTTAGGTTAGGTTAGATAGTCAGGTTGGGTTAGTTAGTCAGGTTAGGTTGATAGTCAAGTTGGGTTATATGGTCATAATTTCGATTTTTTAAATTTTTTTCATTCTGAAAATTTGAATTTGAAATTGATCTAACCCAACCTGAGTAAGGTTAGGTTAGGTTAGGTAGATAGTCAGGTTGGGTTGGTTAGTCAGGTTAGGTTGATAGTCAAGTTGGGTTACATATTCATAATTTCGATTTTTTTTTATTTTGAAAATTTGAATTTGAAATTGATCCAACCCAACCTGAGTTAGGTTGGGTTAGGTTAGATAGTCAGGTTGGGTTAGTTAGTCAGGTTAGGTTAGATAGTCAAGTTGGGTTACAAAGTCATAATTTCAATTTTTCAAAAAAAAAAATCATTTCAAAAATTCGAATTCGAAATTTATCTAACGCAACCTGAGTTAGTTAAGTTAGGTTAGGTTAGGTTAGATAGTCAGGTTGGGTTGGTTAGTCAGGTTAGGTTGATAGTCAAGTTGGGTTACATGATCATAATTTCGATTATTTTTCATAATTTCGGAAATTCGAATTTGAAATTGATCCAACCCAACCTGAGTTAGGTCGGGTTAGGTAAGATAGTCAGGTTGGGTTAGTTAGTCAAGTTGATAGTCAAGTTGGGTTACATAATCATAATTTCGATTTTTTTTCCTAATTTTGGAAATTCGAATTTGAAATTGATCCAACCCAACCTGAGTTAGGTTGGGTTAGGTTAGATAGTCAGGTTGGGTTAGTTAGTCAAGTTGAAAGTCAAGTTGAGTTACCTATTCATAATTTCGATTTTTTCGTTCATTTTGAAAATTCGAATTTGAAATTGATACAACCCAACCTGAGTTAGTTTAGGTTAGGTTAGATAGTCAGGTTGGGTTAGTTAGTCAGGTTAGGTTGATAGTCAAGTTGGGTTATATGGTCATAATTTCGATTTTTTTAATTTTTTTTCATTCTGAAAATTCGAATTTGAAATTGATCTAACCCAACCTGAGTTAGGTTAGGTTAGGTTAGATAGTCAGGTTGGGTTAGTTAGTCAGGTTAGGTTGATAGTCAAGTTGGGTTATATGGTCATGATTTCGATTTTTTTAATTTTTTTGATTCTGAAAATTTGAATTTGAAATTGATCTAACCCAACCTGAGTTAGGTTAGGTTAGGTTAGGTAGATAGTCAGGTTGGGTTGGTTAGTCAGGTTAGGTTGATAGTCAAGTTGGGTAACAAAGTCATTCTTTCGATTTTTGTAAAAAAAATTCATTTCGAAAATTCGAATTTGAAATTGATCTAACCCTACCTGAGTTAGTTAAGTTAGGTTAGGTTAGATAGTCAAGTTGGGTTGGTTAGTCAGGTTAGGTTGATAGTCAAGTTGGGTTACATGATCATAATTTCGATTATTTTTCATAATTTCGGAAATTCGAATTTGAAATTAATCCAACCCAACCCGAGTTAGGTTGGGTTAGGTTAGATAGTCAGGTTGGGTTAGTTAGTCAAGTTGATAGTCAAGTTGGGTTACATAATCATAATTTCGATTTTTTTTCCTAATTTTGGAAATTCGAATTTGAAATTGATCCAACCCAACCTGAGTTAGGTTGGGTTAGGTTAGATAGTCAGGTTGGGTTAGTTAGTCAAGTTGAAAGTCAAGTTGAGTTACATATTCATAATTTCGATTTTTTTGTTCATTTTGAAAATTCGAATTTGAAATTGATCCAACCCAACCTGAGTTAGTTTAGGTTAGGTTAGATAGTCAGGTTGGGTTAGTTAGTCAGGTTAGGTTGATAGTCAAGTTGGGTTATATGGTCATAATTTCGATTTTTTTAATTTTTTTCATTCTGAAAATTCGAATTTGAAATTGATCTAACCCAACCTGAGTTAGGTTAGGTTAGGTTGGAAGAGACCGGAGGCATCTGCCCAAACCAGTTCGGTTTCAGATCGGGAAAATCAACGGTTTCCGCAGCAAAACAGGCCTTGGAAAACGTCAGATCCAGCAGAAAAAGATGGGGAGCCATCGTCGCGGTAGATATTAAAAATGCCTTCAATACTGCGAAGTGGGGAAACATCATCGGAAAAATTAAACGCCTAAACATAAGCAGGTACCTTACGAACACCATCCAGGCATACCTGACAGATCGCAGTCTGGAAACCAGGGGGTATAGTCAAAAAATGACACAGGGAGTCCCACAAGGGTCAGTCCTCGGCCCCACTCTGTGGAACATCCTGTACGACGATGTTCTGCGAATGGAACTCCCGGCGGACTGCCAAGCACAAGCCTACGCTGATGACCTAGCACTGATCATCAACGCAGGCACTAAGGAAGAGCTGATAGAGAAGGCAAATATATCAATGGAACAGGTTAGACAATGGATAGGTGAAAACGGCCTAGAAATAGCGACGGAAAAGACGGAGGCCATAATAATCAAGGGTCCTAGGAAGAGAGACGGGGTGACCTTTCTCATGGGGGAAACCATTATCACCCCAAAGAAATACATGAAGTACCTAGGGATTTGGATAGATGATAAATGCATCTTCAACGAACACATAAAAAGGACGTGCGAGAAAGCAGACAGGCAAGTAACTGCCCTAACGAAAATCCTGCCAAACATAAGAGGCCCAGGGCCTCAAAAACGAAGAGTGTTGTACGGAGTGGTCCAATCCGTCCTGCTATATGCGGCGCCGGTTTGGGCGCGGGTGATGGATGTAGATAAATATAGGAAAATGGTCACAGCGACGCAAAGAAGAATGCTGATAAGGGTGGCGTCTGCACACAGAACAGTATCGGCAGAAGCCATAGGGGTCGTGACAGGAATACCACCAATAGATCTACTCGTAAGGGAAAGGGTACGCCTAGATACCATTGGTAGAGTAACCGAGGCAGACAAAGCTAGGGAAAGGGAAGTCACCATCAACGAATGGCAGCAAAGATGGGACAGTAATCAGACAACGGCCCAATGGACGAAACGCCTGATACCCCTCATAAGACCCTGGCTGCAATGCGATTTCAGGATCCTTAACTACTACATGACGCAAGTGCTAACCGGACACGGGTCCTTCAGAACATATACCTTGAGGATTAAAAAATCCAGAGACGATCGCTGCATATACTGCGGGGAAAGGGACGACCCAATGCACACAGTTTTTGAGTGCGACAGGTGGCATGCCCAGAGAACAGGTATAGAGATGCATCTGGCAGCCCAGATAACACCAGACAATATACTGGAGAAAATGGTAAGGAACCGTAGGTCATGGGCCGAAGGTGCCAGATATCTTCGGGAGGTGATGGAAAAAAAAGAAAGGGAAGAGAGAGAGAGACAAGCTCAAAATAGACGGGAGTAAAGAGGAGAAGAACAAGCCGCCCACACCTGTAATATCCCTTGGACAGCACCGGGTGTGGGAGGGGGCTCCGGGGGGGTTTTAGTAGGAGTAGCGCCTTACACTACCCAGGCTGATTGACAGACAGGCCTGGGTGTCAAGCGATTTCCCCCTCACCATAAAAAAAAAAAAAAAAAAAAAAAAAAAAAAAAAAAAAAAAAGGTTAGATAGTCAGGTTGGGTTAGTTAGTCAGGTTAGGTTAGTTAGTCAGGTTAGGTTAGATTGTCAAGTTGGGTTACAAAGTCATTCTTTCGATTATTGTAAGAAAAAATTCATTTCGAAAATTCGAATTTGAAATTGATCTAACCCTACCTGAGTTAGTAAAGTTAGGTTAGGTTAGATAGTCAGGTTGGGTTAGTTAGTCAGGTTAGGTTAGATAGTCAAGGTGGGTTACAAAGTCATAATTTCAATTTTTCAAAAAAAAAAAAATCATTTCAAAAATTCGAATTCGAAATTGATCTAACGCAACCTGAGTTAGTTAAGTTAGGTTAGGTTAGGTTAGATAGTCAGGTTGGGTTGGTTAGTCAGGTTAGGTTGATAGTCAAGTTGGGTTACATGATCATAATTTCGATTTTTTTTCCTAATTTTGGAAATTCGAATTTGAAATTGATCCAACCCAACCTGAGTTAGTTTAGGTTAGGTTAGATAGTCAGGTTGGGTTAGTTAGTCAGGTTAGGTTGATTGTCAAGTTGGGTTACATATTCATAATTTCGATTTTTTTTTATTTTGAAAATTCGAATTTGAAATTGATCCAACCCAACCTGAGTTAGGTTGGGTTAGGTTAGATAGTCAGCTTGGGTTAGTTAGTTAGGTTGAGAGTCAAGTTGTGTTACGAAGTCATTCTTTCGATTTTTTTGAAAAAAATTCATTTCGAAAATTCGAATTTGAAATTGATCTAACCCTACCTGAGTTAGTTAAGTTAGGTTAGGTAAGGTTAGATAGTCAGGTTGGGTTAGTTAGTCAGGTTAGGTTGATAGTCAAGTTGGGTTATATGGTCATGATTTCGATTTTTTTAATTTTTTTGATTCTGAAAATTTGAATTTGAAATTGATCTAACCCAACCTGAGTTAGGTTAGGTTAGGTTAGGTAGATAGTCAGGTTGGGTTGGTTAGTCAGGTTAGGTTGATAGTCAAGTTGGGTAACAAAGTCATTCTTTCGATTTTTGTAAAAAAAATTCGTTTCTAAAATTCGAATTTGAAATTGATCTAACCCTACCTGAGTTAGTTAAGTTAGGTTAGGTTAGATAGTCAGGTTGGGTTAGTTAGTCAGGTTAGGTTAGATAGTCAAGTTGGGTTACAAAGTCATAATTTCGATTTTTCAAAAAAAAAATCATTTCAAAAATTCGAATTCGAAATTGATCTAACGCGACCTGAGTTAGTTAAGTTAGGTTAGGTTAGGTTAGGTTAGATAGTCAGGTTGGGTTGGTTAGTCAGGTTAGGTTGATAGTCAAGTTGGGTTACATGATCATAATTTCGATTATTTTTCATAATTTCGGAAATTCGAATTTGAAATTGATCCAACCCAACCTGAGTTAGGTTGGGTTAGGTTAGGTTAGGTTAGGTAGATAGTCAGGTTGGGTTGGTTAGTCAGGTTAGGTTGATAGTCAAGTTGGGTTACATATTCATAATTTCGATTTTTTTAATTTTGAAAATTCGAATTTGAAATTGATCCAACCCAAACTGAGTTAGGTTGGGTTAGGTTAGTTAGTCAGGTTGCGTTAGTTAGTCAAGTTGATAGACAAGTTGGTTTACATATTCATAATTTCGATTTTTTTTCCTAATTTCGGATATTCGATTTTGAAATTGATCCAACCCAACCTGAGTTAGGTTGGGTTAGGTTAGATAGTCAGGTTGGGTTAGTTAGTCAAGTTGATAGTCAAGATGAGTTACATATTCATAATTTCGATTTTTTTGTTCATTTTGAAAATTCGAATTTGAAATTGATCCAACCCAACCTGAGTTAGTTTAGGTTATGTTAGATAGTCAGGTTGGGTTAGTTAGTCAGGTTAGGTTGATAGTCAAGTTGTGTTACGAAGTCATTCTTTCGATTTTTGTAAAAAAAATTCATTTCGAAAATTCGAATTTGAAATTGATCTAACCCTACCTGAGTTAGTTAAGTTAGGTTAGGTTAGGTTAGATAGTCAGGTTGGGTTAGTTAGTCAGGTTAGGTTGATAGTCAAGTTGGGTTATATGGTCATGATTTCGATTTTTTTAATTTTTTTGATTCTGAAAATTTGAATTTGAAATTGATCTAACCCAACCTGAGTTAGGTTAGGTTAGGTTAGGTAGATAGTCAGGTTGGGTTGGTTAGTCAGGTTAGGTTGATAGTCAAGTTGGGTAACAAAGTCATTCTTTCGATTTTTGTAAAAAAAATTCATTTCGAAAATTCGAATTTGAAATTGATCTAACCCTACCTGAGTTAGTTAAGTTAGGTTAGGTTAGATAGTCAGGTTGGGTTAGTTAGTAAGGTTAGGTTGATAGTCAAGTTGAGTTATATGGTCATAATTTCGAATTTTTTATTCTTTTTTCATTCTGAAAATTCGAATTTGAAATTGATCTAACCCTAACTGAGTTAGTTAAGTTAGGTTAGGTTAGGTTAGATAGTCAGGTTGGGTTAGTTAGTCAGGTTAGGTTAGATAGTCAAGTTGGTTTACAAAGTCATAATTTCGATTTTTCAAAAAAAAAATCATATCAAAAATTCGAATTCGAAATTGATCTAACCCAACCTGAGTTAGTTAAGTTAGGTTAGGTTAGGTTAGATAGTCAGGTTGGGTTAGTTAGTCAGGTTAGGTTGATAGTCAAGTTGGGTTACATGATCATAATTTCGATTTTTTTTCCTAATTTTGGAAATTCGAATTTGAAATTGATCCAACCCAACCTGAGTTAGGTTGGGTTAGGTTAGATAGTCAGGTTGGGTTAGTTAGTCAAGTTGATAGTCAAGTTGGGTTACATATTCATAATTTCGATTTTTTTTTTCATTTTGAAAATTCGAATTTGAAATTGATCCAACCCAACCTGAGTTAGGTTGGGTTAGGTTAGATAGTCAGCTTGGGTTAGTTAGTCAGGTTAGGTTGATAGTCAAGTTGGGTTATATGGTCATAATTTCGATTTTTTTAATTTTTTTCATTCTGAAAATTTGAATTTGAAATTGATCTAACCCAACCTGAGTTAGGTTAGGTTAGTTTAGGTAGATAGTCAGGTTGGGTTGTTTAGTCAGGTTAGGTTGATAGTCAAGTTGGGTTACAAAGTCATTCTTTCGATTATTGTAAGAAAAAATTCATTTCGAAAATTCGAATTTGAAATTGATCTAACCCTACCTGAGTTAGTTAAGTTAGGTTAGGTTAGATAGTCAGGTTGGGTTAGTTAGTCAGGTTAGGTTAAATAGTCAAGTTGGGTTACAAAGTCATAATTTCGATTTTTCAAAAAAAAAATCATTTCAAAAATTCGAATTCGAAATTGATCTAACGCAACCTGAGTTAGTTAAGTTAGATTAGGTTAGGTTAGATAGTCAGGTTGGGTTGGTTAGTCAGGTTAGGTTGATAGTCAAGTAGGGTAACAAAGTCTTTCTTTCGATTTTTGTAAAAAAAATTCATTTCGAAAATTCGAATTTGAAATTGATCTAACCCTACTTGAGTTAGTTAAGTTAGGTTAGGTTAGATAGTCAGGTTGGGTTAGTTAGTCAGGTTAGGTTAGATAGTCAAGTTGGGTTACAAAGTCATAATTTCGATTTTTCAAAAAAAAATCATTTCAAAAATTCGAATTCGAAATTGATCTAACGCAACCTGAGTTAGTTAAGTTAGGTTAGGTAAGGTTAGATAGTCAGGTTGGGTTGGTTAGTCAGGTTAGGTTGATAGTCAAGTTGGGTTACATGATCATAATTTCGATTATTTTTCATAATTTCGGAAATTCGAATTTGAAATTGATCCAACCCAACCTGAGTTAGGTTGGGTTAGGTTAGGTTAGGTTAGGTAGATAGTCAGGTTGGGTTGGTTAGTCAGGTTAGGTTGATAGTCAAGTTGGGTTACATATTCATAATTTCGATTTTTTTAATTTTGAAAATTCGAATTTGAAATTGATCCAACCCAAACTGAGTTAGGTTGGGTTAGGTTAGATAGTCAGGTTGCGTTAGTTAGTCAAGTTGATAGACAAGTTGGTTTACATATTCATAATTTCGATTTTTTTTCCTAATTTCGGATATTCGATTTTGAAATTGATCCAACCCAACCTGAGTTAGGTTGGGTTAGGTTAGATAGTCAGGTTGGGTTAGTTAGTCAAGTTGATAGTCAAGTTGAGTTACATATTCATAATTTCGATTTTTTTGTTCATTTTGAAAATTCGAATTTGAAATTGATCCAACCCAACCTGAGTTAGTTTAGGTTATGTTAGATAGTCAGGTTGGGTTAGTTAGTCAGGTTAGGTTGATAGTCAAGTTGTGTTACGAAGTCATTCTTTCGATTTTTGTAAAAAAAATTCATTTCGAAAATTCGAATTTGAAATTGATCTAACCCTACCTGAGTTAGTTAAGTTAGGTTAGGTTAGGTTAGATAGTCAGGTTGGGTTAGTTAGTCAGGTTAGGTTGATAGTCAAGTTGGGTTATATGGTCATGATTTCGATTTTTTTAATTTTTTTGATTCTGAAAATTTGAATTTGAAATTGATCTAACCCAACCTGAGTTAGGTTAGGTTAGGTTAGGTAGATAGTCAGGTTGGGTTGGTTAGTCAGGTTAGGTTGATAGTCAAGTTGGGTAACAAAGTCATTCTTTCGATTTTTGTAAAAAAAATTCATTTCGAAAATTCGAATTTGAAATTGATCTAACCCTACCTGAGTTAGTTAAGTTAGGTTAGGTTAGATAGTCAGGTTGGGTTAGTTAGTCAGGTTAGGTTAGATAGTCAAGTTGGGTTACAAAGTCATAATTTCGATTTTTCAAAAAAAAAATCATTTCAAAAATTCGAATTCGAAATTGATCTAACGCAACCTGAGTTAGTTAAGTTAGGTTAGGTTAGGTTAAATAGTCAGGTTGGGTTGGTTAGTCAGGTTAGGTTGATAGTCAAGTGTGGTTACATAATCATAATTTCGATTTTTTTTCCTAATTTTGGAAATTCGAATTTGAAATTGATCCAACCCAACCTGAGTTAGGTTGGGTTAGGTTAGATAGTCAGGTTGGGTTAGTTAGTCAAGTTGAAAGTCAAGTTGAGTTACATATTCATAATTTCGATTTTTTTGTTCATTTTGAAAATTCGAATTTGAAATTGATCCAACCCAACCTGAGTTAGTTTAGGTTAGGTTAGATAGTCAGGTTGGGTTAGTTAGTCAGGTTAGGTTGATAGTCAAGTTGGGTTATATGGTCATAATTTCGATTTTTTTTATTTTAATCATTCTGAAAATTTGAATTTGAAATTGATCTAACCCAACCCGAGTAAGGTTAGGTTAGGTTAGGTAGATAGTCAGGTTGGGTTGGTTAGTCAGGTTAGGTTGATAGTCAAGTTGGGTTACATGATCATAATTTCGATTTTTTTTCCTAATTTTGGAAATTCGAATTTGAAATTGATCCAACCCAACCTGAGTTAGTTTAGGTTAGGTTAGATAGTCAGGTTGGGTTAGTTACTCAGGTTAGGTTGATAGTCAAGTTGGGTTATATGGTCAAAATTTCGATTTTTTTAATTTTTTTCATTCTGAAAATTTGAATTTGAAATTGATCTAACCCAACCTGAGTAAGGTTAGGTTAGGTTAGGTAGATAGTAAGGTTGGGTTGGTTAGTCAGGTTAGGTTGATAGTCAAGTTGGGTTACATATTCATAATTTCGATTTTTTTTTATTTTGAAAATTCGAATTTGAAATTGATCCAACCCAACCTGAGTTAGGTTGGGTTAGGTTAGATAGTCAGCTTGGGTTAGTTAGTCAGGTTAGGTTGATAGTCAAGTTGTGTTACGATGTCATTCTTTCGATTTTTGTAAAAAACATTCATTTCGAAAATTCGAATTTGAAATTGATCTAACCCTACCTGAGTTAGTTAAGTTAGGTTAGGTTAGGTTAGATAGTCAGGTTGGGTTAGTTAGTCAGGTTAGGTTGATAGTCAAGTTGGGTTACATATTCATAATTTCGATTTTTTTAATTTTGAAAATTCGAATTTGAAATTGATCCAACCCAACCTGAGTTAAGTTGGGTTAGGTTAGATAGTCAGGTTGGGTTAGTTAGTCAGGTTAGGTTGATAGTCAAGTTGTGTTACGAAGTCATTCTTTCGATTTTTGTAAAAAAAATTCATTTCGAAAATTCGAATTCGAAATTGATCTAACGCAACCTGAGTTAGTTAAGTTAGGTTAGGTTAGGTTAGATAGTCAGGTTGGGTTGGTTAGTCAGGTTAGGTTGATAGTCAAGTTGTGTTACGAAGTCATTCTTTCGATTTTTGTAAAAAAAATTCATTTCGAAAATTCGAATTCGAAATTGATCTAACGCAACCTGAGTTAGTTAAGTTAGGTTAGGTTAGGTTAGATAGTCAGGTTGGGTTGGTTAGTCAGGTTAGGTTGATAGTCAAGTTGGGTTACATGATCCTAATTTCGATTATTTTTCATAATTTCGGAAATTCGAATTTGAAATTGATCCAACCCTACCTGAGTTAGGTTGGGTTAGGTTAGATAGTCAGGTTGGGTTAGTTAGTCAAGTTGATAGACAAGTTGGTTTACATATTCATAATTTCGATTTTTTTTCCTAATTTTGGAAATTCGAATTTGAAATTGATCCAACCCAACCTGAGTTAGGTTGGGTTAGGTTAGATAGTCAGGTTGGGTTAGTTAGTCAAGTTGATAGTCAAGTTGAGTTACATATTCATAATTTCGATTTTTTTGTTCATTTTGAAAATTCGAATTTGAAATTGATCCAACCCAACCTGAGTTAGTTTAGGTTAGGTTAGATAGTCAGGTTGGGTTAGTTAGTCAGGTTAGGTTGATAGTCAAGTTGTGTTACGAAGTCATTCTTTCGATTTTTGTAAAAAAAATTCATTTCGAAAATTCGAATTTGAAATTGATCTAACCCTACCTGAGTTAGTTAAGTTAGGTTAGGTTAGGTTAGATAGTCAGGTTGGGTTAGTTAGTCAGGTTAGGTTGATAGTCAAGTTGGGTTATATGGTCATGATTTCGATTTTTTTAATTTTTTTGATTCTGAAAATTTGAATTTGAAATTGATCTAACCCAACCTGAGTTAGGTTAGGTTAGGTTAGGTAGATAGTCAGGTTGGGTTGGTTAGTCAGGTTAGGTTGATAGTCAAGTTGGGTTACATATTCATAATTTCGATTTTTTTAATTTTGAAAATTCGAATTTGAAATTGATCCAACCCAACCTGAGTTAGGTTGGGTTAGGTTAGATAGTCAGGTTGGGTTTGTTAGTCAAGTTGATAGACAAGTTGGTTTACATATTCATAATTTCGATTTTTTTTCCTAATTTTGGAAATTCGAATTTGAAATTGATCCAACCCAACCTGAGTTATGTTGGGTTAGGTTAGATAGTCAGGTTGGGTTAGTTAGTCAAGTTGATAGTCAAGTTGGGTTACATATTCATAATTTCGATTTTTTTTTTCATTTTGAAAATTCGAATTTGAAATTGATCCAACCCAACCTGAGTTAGTTTAGGTTAGGTTAGATAGTCAAGTTGGGTTAGTTATTCAGGTTAGGTTGATAGTCAAGTTGGGTTATATGGTCATAATTTCGATTTTTTTAATTTTTTTTCATTCTGAAAATTCGAGTTTGAAATTGATCTAACCCAACCTGAGTTAGGTTAGGTTAGGTTAGGTTAGATAGTCACGTTGGGTTAGTTAGTCAGGTTAGGTTAGATAATCAAGTTGGGTTACAAAGTCATTCTTTCGATTATTGTAAGAAAAAATTCATTTCGAAAATTCGAATTTGAAATTGATCTAACCCTACCTGAGTTAGTTAAGTTAGGTTAGGTTAGATAGTCAGGTTGGGTTAGTTAGTAAGGTTAGGTTGATAGTCAAGTTGAGTTATATGGTCATAATTTCGATTTTTTTATTCTTTTTTCATTCTGAAAATTCGAATTTGAAATTGATCTAACCCTAACTGAGTTAGTTAAGTTAGGTTAGGTTAGGTTAGATAGTCAGGTTGGGTTAGTTAGTCAGGTTAGGTTAGATAGTCAAGTTGGTTTACAAAGTCATAATTTCGATTTTTCAAAAAAAAAATCATATCAAAAATTCGAATTCGAAATTGATCTAACCCAACCTGAGATAGTTAAGTTAGGTTAGGTTAGGTTAGATAGTCAGGTTGGGTTCGTTAGTCAGGTTAGGTTGATAGTCAAGTTGGGTTACATATTCATAATTTCGATTTTTTTTTATTTTGAAAATTCGAATTTGAAATTGATCCAACCCAACCTGAGTTAGGTTGGGTTAGGTTAGATAGTCAGCTTGGGTTAGTTAGTTAGGTTGAGAGTCAAGTTGTGTTACGAAGTCATTCTTTCGATTTTTTTGAAAAAAATTCATTTCGAAAATTCGAATTTGAAATTGATCTAACCCTACCTGAGTTAGTTAAGTTAGGTTAGGTTAGGTTAGATAGTCAGGTTGGGTTAGTTAGTCAGGTTAGGTTGATAGTCAAGTTGGGTTATATGGTCATGATTTCGATTTTTTTAATTTTTTTGATTCTGAAAATTTGAATTTGAAATTGATCTAACCCAACCTGAGTTAGGTTAGGTTAGGTTAGGTAGATAGTCAGGTTGGGTTGGTTAGTCAGGTTAGGTTGATAGTCAAGTTGGGTAACAAAGTCATTCTTTCGATTTTTGTAAAAAAAATTCGTTTCTAAAATTCGAATTTGAAATTGATCTAACCCTACCTGAGTTAGTTAAGTTAGGTTAGGTTAGATAGTCAGGTTGGGTTAGTTAGTCAGGTTAGGTTAGATAGTCAAGTTGGGTTACAAAGTCATAATTTCGATTTTTCAAAAAAAAAATCATTTCAAAAATTCGAATTCGAAATTGATCTAACGCGACCTGAGTTAGTTAAGTTAGGTTAGGTTAGGTTAGGTTAGATAGTCAGGTTGGGTTGGTTAGTCAGGTTAGGTTGATAGTCAAGTTGGGTTACATGATCATAATTTCGATTATTTTTCATAATTTCGGAAATTCGAATTTGAAATTGATCCAACCCAACCTGAGTTAGGTTGGGTTAGGTTAGATAGTCAGGTTGGGTTAGTTAGTCAAGTTGATAGTCAAGTTGAGTTACATAATCATAATTTCGATTTTTTTTCCTAATTTTGGAAATTCGAATTTGAAATTGATCCAACCCAACCTGAGTTAGGTTGGGTTAGGTTAGATAGTCAGGTTGGGTTAGTTAGTCAAGTTGATAGTCAAGTTGAGTTACATATTCATAATTTCGATTTTTTTGTTCATTTTGAAAATTCGAATTTGAAATTGATCCAACCCAACCTGAGTTAAGTTAGGTTAGGTTAGGTTAGATAGTCAGGTTGGGTTAGTTAGTCAGGTTAGGTTGATAGTCAAGTTGGGTTATATGGTCATAATTTCGATTTTTTTATTTTAATCATTCTGAAAATTTGAATTTGAAATTGATCTAACCCAACCCGAGTAAGGTTAGGTTAGGTTAGGTAGATAGTCAGGTTGGGTTGGTTAGTCAGGTTAGGTTGATAGTCAAGTTGGGTTACATGATCATAGATTCGATTTTTTTTCCTAATTTTGGAAATTCGAATTTGAAATTGATCTAACCCAACCTGAGTTAGGTTAGGTTAGGTTAGGTTAGATAGTCACGTTGGGTTAGTTAGTCAGGTTAGGTTAGATAATCAAGTTGGGTTACAAAGTCATTCTTTCGATTATTGTAAGAAAAAATTCATTTCGAAAATTCGAATTTGAAATTGATCTAACCCTACCTGAGTTAGTTAAGTTAGGTTAGGTTAGATAGTCAGGTTGGGTTAGTTAGTAAGGTTAGGTTGATAGTCAAGTTGAGTTATATGGTCATAATTTCGAATTTTTTATTCTTTTTTCATTCTGAAAATTCGAATTTGAAATTGATCTAACCCTAACTGAGTTAGTTAAGTTAGGTTAGGTTAGGTTAGATAGTCAGGTTGGGTTAGTTAGTCAGGTTAGGTTAGATAGTCAAGTTGGTTTACAAAGTCATAATTTCGATTTTTCAAAAAAAAAATCATATCAAAAATTCGAATTCGAAATTGATCTAACCCAACCTGAGTTAGTTAAGTTAGGTTAGGTTAGGTTAGATAGTCAGGTTGGGTTAGTTAGTCAGGTTAGGTTGATAGTCAAGTTGGGTTACATGATCATAATTTCGATTTTTTTTCCTAATTTTGGAAATTCGAATTTGAAATAGATCCAACCCAACCTGAGTTAGGTTGGGTTAGGTTAGATAGTCAGGTTGGGTTAGTTAGTCAAGTTGATAGTCAAGTTGGGTTACATATTCATAATTTCGATTTTTTTTTTCATTTTGAAAATTCGAATTTGAAATTGATCCAACCCAACCTGAGTTAGGTTGGGTTAGGTTAGATAGTCAGCTTGGGTTAGTTAGTCAGGTTAGGTTGATAGTCAAGTTGGGTTATATGGTCATAATTTCGATTTATTTAATTTTTTTCATTCTGAAAATTTGAATTTGAAATTGATCTAACCCAACCTGAGTTAGGTTAGGTTAGTTTAGGTAGATAGTCAGGTTGGGTTGTTTAGTCAGGTTAGGTTGATAGTCATGTTGGGTTACAAAGTCATTCTTTCGATTATTGTAAGAAAAAATTCATTTCGAAAATTCGAATTTGAAATTGATCTAACCCTACCTGAGTTAGTTAAGTTAGGTTAGGTTAGATAGTCAGGTTGGTCTAGTTAGTCAGGTTAGGTTAAATAGTCAAGTTGGGTTACAAAGTCATAATTTCGATTTTTCAAAAAAAAAATCATTTCAAAAATTCGAATTCGAAATTGATCTAACGCAACCTGAGTTAGTTAAGTTAGATTAGGTTAGGTTAGATAGTCAGGTTGGGTTGGTTAGTCAGGTTAGGTTGATAGTCAAGTAGGGTAACAAAGTCTTTCTTTCGATTTTTGTAAAAAAAATTCATTTCGAAAATTCGAATTTGAAATTGATCTAACCCTACTTGAGTTAGTTAAGTTAGGTTAGGTTAGATAGTCAGGTTGGGTTAGTTAGTCAGGTTAGGTTAGATAGTCAAGTTGGGTTACAAAGTCATAATTTCGATTTTTCAAAAAAAAATCATTTCAAAAATTCGAATTCGAAATTGATCTAACGCAACCTGAGTTAGTTAAGTTAGGTTAGGTAAGGTTAGATAGTCAGGTTGGGTTGGTTAGTCAGGTTAGGTTGATAGTCAAGTTGGGTTACATGATCATAATTTCGATTATTTTTCATAATTTCGGAAATTCGAATTTGAAATTGATCCAACCCAACCTGAGTTAGGTTGGGTTAGGTTAGGTTAGGTTAGGTAGATAGTCAGGTTGGGTTGGTTAGTCAGGTTAGGTTGATAGTCAAGTTGGGTTACATATTCATAATTTCGATTTTTTTAATTTTGAAAATTCGAATTTGAAATTGATCCAACCCAAACTGAGTTAGGTTGGGTTAGGTTAGTTAGTCAGGTTGCGTTAGTTAGTCAAGTTGATAGACAAGTTGGTTTACATATTCATAATTTCGATTTTTTTTCCTAATTTCGGATATTCGATTTTGAAATTGATCCAACCCAACCTGAGTTAGGTTGGGTTAGGTTAGATAGTCAGGTTGGGTTAGTTAGTCAAGTTGATAGTCAAGATGAGTTACATATTCATAATTTCGATTTTTTTGTTCATTTTGAAAATTCGAATTTGAAATTGATCCAACCCAACCTGAGTTAGTTTAGGTTATGTTAGATAGTCAGGTTGGGTTAGTTAGTCAGGTTAGGTTGATAGTCAAGTTGTGTTACGAAGTCATTCTTTCGATTTTTGTAAAAAAAATTCATTTCGAAAATTCGAATTTGAAATTGATCTAACCCTACCTGAGTTAGTTAAGTTAGGTTAGGTTAGGTTAGATAGTCAGGTTGGGTTAGTTAGTCAGGTTAGGTTGATAGTCAAGTTGGGTTATATGGTCATGATTTCGATTTTTTTAATTTTTTTGATTCTGAAAATTTGAATTTGAAATTGATCTAACCCAACCTGAGTTAGGTTAGGTTAGGTTAGGTAGATAGTCAGGTTGGGTTGGTTAGTCAGGTTAGGTTGATAGTCAAGTTGGGTAACAAAGTCATTCTTTCGATTTTTGTAAAAAAAATTCATTTCGAAAATTCGAATTTGAAATTGATCTAACCCTACCTGAGTTAGTTAAGTTAGGTTAGGTTAGATAGTCAGGTTGGGTTAGTTAGTAAGGTTAGGTTGATAGTCAAGTTGAGTTATATGGTCATAATTTCGAATTTTTTATTCTTTTTTCATTCTGAAAATTCGAATTTGAAATTGATCTAACCCTAACTGAGTTAGTTAAGTTAGGTTAGGTTAGGTTAGATAGTCAGGTTGGGTTAGTTAGTCAGGTTAGGTTAGATAGTCAAGTTGGTTTACAAAGTCATAATTTCGATTTTTCAAAAAAAAAATCATATCAAAAATTCGAATTCGAAATTGATCTAACCCAACCTGAGTTAGTTAAGTTAGGTTAGGTTAGGTTAGATAGTCAGGTTGGGTTAGTTAGTCAGGTTAGGTTGATAGTCAAGTTGGGTTACATGATCATAATTTCGATTTTTTTTCCTAATTTTGGAAATTCGAATTTGAAATTGATCCAACCCAACCTGAGTTAGGTTGGGTTAGGTTAGATAGTCAGGTTGGGTTAGTTAGTCAAGTTGATAGTCAAGTTGGGTTACATATTCATAATTTCGATTTTTTTTTTCATTTTGAAAATTCGAATTTGAAATTGATCCAACCCAACCTGAGTTAGGTTGGGTTAGGTTAGATAGTCAGCTTGGGTTAGTTAGTCAGGTTAGGTTGATAGTCAAGTTGGGTTATATGGTCATAATTTCGATTTTTTTAATTTTTTTCATTCTGAAAATTTGAATTTGAAATTGATCTAACCCAACCTGAGTTAGGTTAGGTTAGTTTAGGTAGATAGTCAGGTTGGGTTGTTTAGTCAGGTTAGGTTGATAGTCAAGTTGGGTTACAAAGTCATTCTTTCGATTATTGTAAGAAAAAATTCATTTCGAAAATTCGAATTTGAAATTGATCTAACCCTACCTGAGTTAGTTAAGTTAGGTTAGGTTAGATAGTCAGGTTGGGTTAGTTAGTCAGGTTAGGTTAAATAGTCAAGTTGGGTTACAAAGTCATAATTTCGATTTTTCAAAAAAAAAATCATTTCAAAAATTCGAATTCGAAATTGATCTAACGCAACCTGAGTTAGTTAAGTTAGATTAGGTTAGGTTAGATAGTCAGGTTGGGTTGGTTAGTCAGGTTAGGTTGATAGTCAAGTAGGGTAACAAAGTCTTTCTTTCGATTTTTGTAAAAAAAATTCATTTCGAAAATTCGAATTTGAAATTGATCTAACCCTACTTGAGTTAGTTAAGTTAGGTTAGGTTAGATAGTCAGGTTGGGTTAGTTAGTCAGGTTAGGTTAGATAGTCAAGTTGGGTTACAAAGTCATAATTTCGATTTTTCAAAAAAAAATCATTTCAAAAATTCGAATTCGAAATTGATCTAACGCAACCTGAGTTAGTTAAGTTAGGTTAGGTAAGGTTAGATAGTCAGGTTGGGTTGGTTAGTCAGGTTAGGTTGATAGTCAAGTTGGGTTACATGATCATAATTTCGATTATTTTTCATAATTTCGGAAATTCGAATTTGAAATTGATCCAACCCAACCTGAGTTAGGTTGGGTTAGGTTAGGTTAGGTTAGGTAGATAGTCAGGTTGGGTTGGTTAGTCAGGTTAGGTTGATAGTCAAGTTGGGTTACATATTCATAATTTCGATTTTTTTAATTTTGAAAATTCGAATTTGAAATTGATCCAACCCAAACTGAGTTAGGTTGGGTTAGGTTAGATAGTCAGGTTGCGTTAGTTAGTCAAGTTGATAGACAAGTTGGTTTACATATTCATAATTTCGATTTTTTTTCCTAATTTCGGATATTCGATTTTGAAATTGATCCAACCCAACCTGAGTTAGGTTGGGTTAGGTTAGATAGTCAGGTTGGGTTAGTTAGTCAAGTTGATAGTCAAGTTGAGTTACATATTCATAATTTCGATTTTTTTGTTCATTTTGAAAATTCGAATTTGAAATTGATCCAACCCAACCTGAGTTAGTTTAGGTTATGTTAGATAGTCAGGTTGGGTTAGTTAGTCAGGTTAGGTTGATAGTCAAGTTGTGTTACGAAGTCATTCTTTCGATTTTTGTAAAAAAAATTCATTTCGAAAATTCGAATTTGAAATTGATCTAACCCTACCTGAGTTAGTTAAGTTAGGTTAGGTTAGGTTAGATAGTCAGGTTGGGTTAGTTAGTCAGGTTAGGTTGATAGTCAAGTTGGGTTATATGGTCATGATTTCGATTTTTTTAATTTTTTTGATTCTGAAAATTTGAATTTGAAATTGATCTAACCCAACCTGAGTTAGGTTAGGTTAGGTTAGGTAGATAGTCAGGTTGGGTTGGTTAGTCAGGTTAGGTTGATAGTCAAGTTGGGTAACAAAGTCATTCTTTCGATTTTTGTAAAAAAAATTCATTTCGAAAATTCGAATTTGAAATTGATCTAACCCTACCTGAGTTAGTTAAGTTAGGTTAGGTTAGATAGTCAGGTTGGGTTAGTTAGTCAGGTTAGGTTAGATAGTCAAGTTGGGTTACAAAGTCATAATTTCGATTTTTCAAAAAAAAAAATCATTTCAAAAATTCGAATTCGAAATTGATCTAACGCAACCTGAGTTAGTTAAGTTAGGTTAGGTTAGGTTAAATAGTCAGGTTGGGTTGGTTAGTCAGGTTAGGTTGATAGTCAAGTGTGGTTACATAATCATAATTTCGATTTTTTTTCCTAATTTTGGAAATTCGAATTTGAAATTGATCCAACCCAACCTGAGTTAGGTTGGGTTAGGTTAGATAGTCAGGTTGGGTTAGTTAGTCAAGTTGATAGTCAAGTTGAGTTACATATTCATAATTTCGATTTTTTTGTTCATTTTGAAAATTCGAATTTGAAATTGATCCAACCCAACCTGAGTTAGTTTAGGTTAGGTTAGATAGTCAGGTTGGGTTAGTTAGTCAGGTTAGGTTGATAGTCAAGTTGGGTTATATGGTCATAATTTCGATTTTTTTAATTTTTTTCATTCTGAAAATTTGAATTTGAAATTGATCTAACCCAACCTGAGTTAGGTTAGGTTAGTTTAGGTAGATAGTCAGGTTGGGTTGTTTAGTCAGGTTAGGTTGATAGTCAAGTTGGGTTACAAAGTCATTCTTTCGATTATTGTAAGAAAAAATTCATTTCGAAAATTCGAATTTGAAATTGATCTAACCCTACCTGAGTTAGTTAAGTTAGGTTAGGTTAGATAGTCAGGTTGGGTTAGTTAGTCAGGTTAGGTTAAATAGTCAAGTTGGGTTACAAAGTCATAATTTCGATTTTTCAAAAAAAAAATCATTTCAAAAATTCGAATTCGAAATTGATCTAACGCAACCTGAGTTAGTTAAGTTAGATTAGGTTAGGTTAGATAGTCAGGTTGGGTTGGTTAGTCAGGTTAGGTTGATAGTCAAGTAGGGTAACAAAGTCTTTCTTTCGATTTTTGTAAAAAAAATTCATTTCGAAAATTCGAATTTGAAATTGATCTAACCCTACTTGAGTTAGTTAAGTTAGGTTAGGTTAGATAGTCAGGTTGGGTTAGTTAGTCAGGTTAGGTTAGATAGTCAAGTTGGGTTACAAAGTCATAATTTCGATTTTTCAAAAAAAAATCATTTCAAAAATTCGAATTCGAAATTGATCTAACGCAACCTGAGTTAGTTAAGTTAGGTTAGGTAAGGTTAGATAGTCAGGTTGGGTTGGTTAGTCAGGTTAGGTTGATAGTCAAGTTGGGTTACATGATCATAATTTCGATTATTTTTCATAATTTCGGAAATTCGAATTTGAAATTGATCCAACCCAACCTGAGTTAGGTTGGGTTAGGTTAGGTTAGGTTAGGTAGATAGTCAGGTTGGGTTGGTTAGTCAGGTTAGGTTGATAGTCAAGTTGGGTTACATATTCATAATTTCGATTTTTTTAATTTTGAAAATTCGAATTTGAAATTGATCCAACCCAAACTGAGTTAGGTTGGGTTAGGTTAGATAGTCAGGTTGCGTTAGTTAGTCAAGTTGATAGACAAGTTGGTTTACATATTCATAATTTCGATTTTTTTTCCTAATTTCGGATATTCGAATTTGAAATTGATCCAACCCAACCTGAGTTAGTTTAGGTTATGTTAGATAGTCAGGTTGGGTTAGTTAGTCAGGTTAGGTTGATAGTCAAGTTGTGTTACGAAGTCATTCTTTCGATTTTTGTAAAAAAAATTCATTTCGAAAATTCGAATTTGAAATTGATCTAACCCTACCTGAGTTAGTTAAGTTAGGTTAGGTTAGGTTAGATAGTCAGGTTGGGTTAGTTAGTCAGGTTAGGTTGATAGTCAAGTTGGGTTATATGGTCATGATTTCGATTTTTTTAATTTTTTTGATTCTGAAAATTTGAATTTGAAATTGATCTAACCCAACCTGAGTTAGGTTAGGTTAGGTTAGGTAGATAGTCAGGTTGGGTTGGTTAGTCAGGTTAGGTTGATAGTCAAGTTGGGTAACAAAGTCATTCTTTCGATTTTTGTAAAAAAAATTCATTTCGAAAATTCGAATTTGAAATTGATCTAACCCTACCTGAGTTAGTTAAGTTAGGTTAGGTTAGATAGTCAGGTTGGGTTAGTTAGTCAGGTTAGGTTAGATAGTCAAGTTGGGTTACAAAGTCATAATTTCGATTTTTCAAAAAAAAAATCATTTCAAAAATTCGAATTCGAAATTGATCTAACGCAACCTGAGTTAGTTAAGTTAGGTTAGGTTAGGTTAAATAGTCAGGTTGGGTTGGTTAGTCAGGTTAGGTTGATAGTCAAGTGTGGTTACATAATCATAATTTCGATTTTTTTTCCTAATTTTGGAAATTCGAATTTGAAATTGATCCAACCCAACCTGAGTTAGGTTGGGTTAGGTTAGATAGTCAGGTTGGGTTAGTTAGTCAAGTTGATAGTCAAGTTGAGTTACATATTCATAATTTCGATTTTTTTGTTCATTTTGAAAATTCGAATTTGAAATTGATCCAACCCAACCTGAGTTAGTTTAGGTTAGGTTAGATAGTCAGGTTGGGTTAGTTAGTCAGGTTAGGTTGATAGTCAAGTTGGGTTATATGGTCATAATTTCGATTTTTTTTATTTTAATCATTCTGAAAATTTGAATTTGAAATTGATCTAACCCAACCCGAGTAAGGTTAGGTTAGGTTAGGTAGATAGTCAGGTTGGGTTGGTTAGTCAGGTTAGGTTGATAGTCAAGTTGGGTTACATGATCATAATTTCGATTTTTTTTCCTAATTTTGGAAATTCGAATTTGAAATTGATCCAACCCAACCTGAGTTAGTTTAGGTTAGGTTAGATAGTCAGGTTGGGTTAGTTACTCAGGTTAGGTTGATAGTCAAGTTGGGTTATATGGTCAAAATTTCGATTTTTTTAATTTTTTTCATTCTGAAAATTTGAATTTGAAATTGATCTAACCCAACCTGAGTAAGGTTAGGTTAGGTTAGGTAGATAGTAAGGTTGGGTTGGTTAGTCAGGTTAGGTTGATAGTCAAGTTGGGTTACATATTCATAATTTCGATTTTTTTTTATTTTGAAAATTCGAATTTGAAATTGATCCAACCCAACCTGAGTTAGGTTGGGTTAGGTTAGATAGTCAGCTTGGGTTAGTTAGTCAGGTTAGGTTGATAGTCAAGTTGTGTTACGATGTCATTCTTTCGATTTTTGTAAAAAACATTCATTTCGAAAATTCGAATTTGAAATTGATCTAACCCTACCTGAGTTAGTTAAGTTAGGTTAGGTTAGGTTAGATAGTCAGGTTGGGTTAGTTAGTCAGGTTAGGTTGATAGTCAAGTTGGGTTACATATTCATAATTTCGATTTTTTTAATTTTGAAAATTCGAATTTGAAATTGATCCAACCCAACCTGAGTTAAGTTGGGTTAGGTTAGATAGTCAGGTTGGGTTAGTTAGTCAGGTTAGGTTGATAGTCAAGTTGTGTTACGAAGTCATTCTTTCGATTTTTGTAAAAAAAATTCATTTCGAAAATTCGAATTCGAAATTGATCTAACGCAACCTGAGTTAGTTAAGTTAGGTTAGGTTAGGTTAGATAGTCAGGTTGGGTTGGTTAGTCAGGTTAGGTTGATAGTCAAGTTGTGTTACGAAGTCATTCTTTCGATTTTTGTAAAAAAAATTCATTTCGAAAATTCGAATTCGAAATTGATCTAACGCAACCTGAGTTAGTTAAGTTAGGTTAGGTTAGGTTAGATAGTCAGGTTGGGTTGGTTAGTCAGGTTAGGTTGATAGTCAAGTTGGGTTACATGATCCTAATTTCGATTATTTTTCATAATTTCGGAAATTCGAATTTGAAATTGATCCAACCCTACCTGAGTTAGGTTGGGTTAGGTTAGATAGTCAGGTTGGGTTAGTTAGTCAAGTTGATAGACAAGTTGGTTTACATATTCATAATTTCGATTTTTTTTCCTAATTTTGGAAATTCGAATTTGAAATTGATCCAACCCAACCTGAGTTAGGTTGGGTTAGGTTAGATAGTCAGGTTGGGTTAGTTAGTCAAGTTGATAGTCAAGTTGAGTTACATATTCATAATTTCGATTTTTTTGTTCATTTTGAAAATTCGAATTTGAAATTGATCCAACCCAACCTGAGTTAGTTTAGGTTAGGTTAGATAGTCAGGTTGGGTTAGTTAGTCAGGTTAGGTTGATAGTCAAGTTGTGTTACGAAGTCATTCTTTCGATTTTTGTAAAAAAAATTCATTTCGAAAATTCGAATTTGAAATTGATCTAACCCTACCTGAGTTAGTTAAGTTAGGTTAGGTTAGGTTAGATAGTCAGGTTGGGTTAGTTAGTCAGGTTAGGTTGATAGTCAAGTTGGGTTATATGGTCATGATTTCGATTTTTTTAATTTTTTTGATTCTGAAAATTTGAATTTGAAATTGATCTAACCCAACCTGAGTTAGGTTAGGTTAGGTTAGGTAGATAGTCAGGTTGGGTTGGTTAGTCAGGTTAGGTTGATAGTCAAGTTGGGTTACATATTCATAATTTCGATTTTTTTAATTTTGAAAATTCGAATTTGAAATTGATCCAACCCAACCTGAGTTAGGTTGGGTTAGGTTAGATAGTCAGGTTGGGTTTGTTAGTCAAGTTGATAGACAAGTTGGTTTACATATTCATAATTTCGATTTTTTTTCCTAATTTTGGAAATTCGAATTTGAAATTGATCCAACCCAACCTGAGTTATGTTGGGTTAGGTTAGATAGTCAGGTTGGGTTAGTTAGTCAAGTTGATAGTCAAGTTGGGTTACATATTCATAATTTCGATTTTTTTTTTCATTTTGAAAATTCGAATTTGAAATTGATCCAACCCAACCTGAGTTAGTTTAGGTTAGGTTAGATAGTCAAGTTGGGTTAGTTATTCAGGTTAGGTTGATAGTCAAGTTGGGTTATATGGTCATAATTTCGATTTTTTTAATTTTTTTTCATTCTGAAAATTCGAGTTTGAAATTGATCTAACCCAACCTGAGTTAGGTTAGGTTAGGTTAGGTTAGATAGTCACGTTGGGTTAGTTAGTCAGGTTAGGTTAGATAATCAAGTTGGGTTACAAAGTCATTCTTTCGATTATTGTAAGAAAAAATTCATTTCGAAAATTCGAATTTGAAATTGATCTAACCCTACCTGAGTTAGTTAAGTTAGGTTAGGTTAGATAGTCAGGTTGGGTTAGTTAGTAAGGTTAGGTTGATAGTCAAGTTGAGTTATATGGTCATAATTTCGATTTTTTTATTCTTTTTTCATTCTGAAAATTCGAATTTGAAATTGATCTAACCCTAACTGAGTTAGTTAAGTTAGGTTAGGTTAGGTTAGATAGTCAGGTTGGGTTAGTTAGTCAGGTTAGGTTAGATAGTCAAGTTGGTTTACAAAGTCATAATTTCGATTTTTCAAAAAAAAAATCATATCAAAAATTCGAATTCGAAATTGATCTAACCCAACCTGAGATAGTTAAGTTAGGTTAGGTTAGGTTAGATAGTCAGGTTGGGTTAGTTAGTCAGGTTAGGTTGATAGTCAAGTTGGGTTACATGATCATAATTTCGATTTTTTTTCCTAATTTTGGAAATTCGAATTTGAAATTGATCCAACCCAACCTGAGTTAGGTTGGGTTAGGTTAGATAGTCAGGTTGGGTTAGTTAGTCAAGTTGATAGTCAAGTTGGGTTACATATTCATAATTTCGATTTTTTTTTTCATTTTGAAAATTCGAATTTGAAATTGATCCAACCCAACCTGAGTTAGGTTGGGTTAGGTTAGATAGTCAGCTGGGGTTAGTTAGTCAGGTTAGGTTGATAGTCAAGTTGTGTTACAAAGTCATTCTTTCGATTTTTGTAAAAAAAATTCATTTCGAAAATTCGAATTTGAAATTGATCTAACCCTACCTGAGTTAGTTAAGTTAGGTTAGGTTAGGTTAGATAGTCAGGTTGGGTTAGTTAGTCAGGTTAGGTTGATAGTCAAGTTGGGTTATATGGTCATAATTTCGATTTTTTTAATTTTTTTCATTCTGAAAATTTGAATTTGAAATTGATCTAACCCAACCTGAGTTAGGTTAGGTTAGTTTAGGTAGATAGTCAGGTTGGGTTGTTTAGTCAGGTTAGGTTGATAGTCAAGTTGGGTTACAAAGTCATTCTTTCGATTATTGTAAGAAAAAATTCATTTCGAAAATTCGAATTTGAAATTGATCTAACCCTACCTGAGTTAGTAAAGTTAGGTTAGGTTAGATAGTCAGGTTGGGTTAGTTAGTCAGGTTAGGTTAGATAGTCAAGTTGGGTTACAAAGTCATAATTTCGATTTTTCAAAAAAAAAAATCATTTCAAAAATTCGAATTCGAAATGGATCTAACCCAACCTGAGTTAGTTAAGTTAGGTTAGGTTAGACGAAGTGGAGGTTATCGAGCAAATAACAAAATTAAGAACGAAACCGCCTAGGGAAACTAAAAAAAAAATTATCAAGCTAAAACACGATGGGACAGACGAAGGACTATGGAGAGTTCTTAATAAACTGAGAGAAGAGACAGGCACTGACAAAGAAATAGCTATGCATCAACTGGAGGGAATGCCAGTTGAGAGACTGCAGAGGATGATAGAAACTATATTCCATGATACATCCACAGTGGCCACCATATATACCTCTGACCAATTAAAAAGAAACACAAGGACAAGGAATACGTACGCTCTCATAGTGGAAGGAGCAAATAAAAGTTACAAGGAAATGCTAAGTACGGTTAAAAAAATAACATGCAACAACCCGGCAAACAGCGCTATCCGAAGCCTAAGGAGCACAAAAGACGGTAACCTATTGATTACCACGGACAAAAATGAAGCGGCTCTCGGCGAGTTACAAAAGGCGCTAAAAAACTCAACCGAACCCCTTAATATAAAAAAATAGGATCGAACCAAAGAACCGCAGTGCTACACCTGAGAGGAATGGATGCGGACGCAACCGAGGCAGAAGTAATAAATGCAATTAAGGAGACAGTAGAATGGGAAGAAGACATTTGTAAGATCAGTGGTCTGAGGGCAAATGCAGGAGACACGCAGGCAGCGACAGTAACCCTGAAAGAGACGGATGCCGAGAAGCTTCTTGAGCAAGAATACCTCACAATAGGAATGGTGAGATGCTCCATTGAGAAAAGAATTATAATGAGCAGATGCTATAAATGCTGGGCATGCGATCATCTGGCCGGAAAATGCTCTGGCATCGACAGAACAAAATGCTGCTATAAATGTGGAGAACTAAATCATACAGTCAAGGAATGTGCAAACGGAGAGGCATGTCCCATCTGTAATGAAAAGGGGCACAGAGCAGGAACAATGAAATGTCCTCTATACAAAAGGGCCTTCAACAACACGAGGAGGCAGGAACAGAAAACGAGAAGAAATAAACTGACAGAAAAATACACCCTCCAAATGTACCTGAGAAAACAGCAAACACAAGAACAGGAAGACAAAGAGGAGATGGGTAGCGAAAGTGGAGAGGTAACGGAGCTCGAGTCAGTGGCATCAGAACATCTGAGCCATATCGATAGAGAAAATTAGCAAGATGCCCAAAATCCTGCAGTGCAATCTGGGGAGAACAAGGGCAGCGCACGACATAGCGGATATAATATCATACGAAAATAAATGCAATATAATGGCTATAAGTGAACCAAATGTGAAGATAGCAATAGACAGAAACTACATCAGGGACACAGTAGGAGATTTGAGCCGGTTCTGGGCCTCCCCCCACCACTATGACGTCATCAGTGACCTTGACCTATGACTTATGACCTTGACCTATGACCTATATCCTATGACCTCGACCTAGGACTTGGGCTTGCCCTTAGCCTTGACCATGATGTATATTGTTGGGAGTTGTTCAGGGTTTGTGTTTGTCCTAGAGATTGTGATGACTTGATTTTTTTTTCATACACGGACAAGTACCTTTTGCCAAGTACTTAATATATTTTTCTTACCTCAATGTCTTTCATGTCCTTCATGTATACTTACTCTGCCATTGTGTATGATCCTAATGTGTGGAGTACGCATAAAAATCTAAACCGAAGTATAGAGACGTCTGCACACCACGGAGATCCAGTCAGTTATGTGAACTCTGATTCCTCTCCAGTATACCTTGCGATGGTGGGAGGAGGGGTCGCGTGACGCTATGCGCATCCGCCCTCGCTCTCTATAGGGTGGGGTGGGTCCGCGCTGACGTCACACACCCATACGCTGCGGTGACTCATCGACTACTATTTACTCTCCGCCCTCTATCGATGCGATGCAAACTCGCGCATGGTGGGGCCTTTGTATCATACATGTTTCATAAGTCTGTGGTGGGGGTGGTTCACTATCTATTATAAAAGAAGTTGGTATAGTGATATGAAATCAGAAGTTTTATGTTATCTGTGACCTTGACCTATGACCTCGACCTATGACCTCGACCTATGACCTCGACCCATGACCTCGACCTATGACCTCGACCTAGGACAAAACAATCAAACAAAAATATATTTTACGTTGCATTTCTAGTACTTCTAGAATGTCTTCATGTAGACCAATTTTTACCACTTATGGAATTTTAACTCTTGTTAGTTTATACATCTATGAATTGGCAGTTTATATTTTCAGTAACAGAAATGATTTTAAAACAAACAAAGATTTGCACAATATGAATACTCGAAGAAAGAATGAAATTCATACCCTTGTTGCCAGGTATAGAATTACACAAAATTCTCCCAACTATATCGGTCCCAGAATTTATAATCATTTACCACATGATATTAAAACATCTTGTAATGTTAAACAATTCAAATATAATTTGAAATCATTTCTGTTGAAACATTGTTTTTATTCCATAGACGAATTTTATTCATTCAGGTCTGTACAGGTGACTGGATAGATTTTTATTTTAAATATGACTTATTACTTTGTAATATATATTCTTCTAGACTGACTATTCCTATACAAAATGTACTTTTGTCGTTTAAAGGAAAATAAATTGAAAAAAAAAAAAAAAAAAAAAAAAGGACTTGAGATTGGCCTTAGCCTTTACCATGATGTATATTGTTGGGAGGTGTTCATGGTTTGTGTTTGTCCTAGAGATTGTGATGACTTGATTTTTTTTTCATACACGGACAAGTACCTTTTGCAAGTAGGTACATATATTTTTTCTTACCTCAATGTCCTTCATGTATACTTACTCTGCCATTGTGTATGATCCTAATGTGTGGAGTACGCATAAAAATCTAAACCGAAGTATAGAGACGTCTGCACGCCATGGATATCCAGTCAGATATGTGAACTCTGATTCCTCTGCAGTATACCTTGCGATTGTGGTGGGGGGAGAGGTCGCGTGACGTCAACGCTATGCGCATCCGATGACGATCCAGTGATGTGTGTCAGACTCTCACTCTCGATACGGTGGGGTGGGTCCACTGTCGTCACACACCCTTACACTGCGGTGATTCACTCGCCGTCCTCTCTATATTGATATGGATGGTGTTGGATGCGTTAACTGGTGGTGGGACTCTGTGAAGTGCATGAATAGTCGAAGCGGACAGAATTTGTTCACCCTCTCTCCCACTTATCGATATTCTATTTAAAGGAGGTGGGAATGATTGTGAAATCAGTATTCCGTTGAGTTTTGTGCTGAGAAGACATCGAGAAAATGTATTCCTGTGGATGTGGTATATGGATGTTTTAAATCAACCTCTAAAATGTAGACAACTAAAAATAAACGCCAAATTATTTCGGAAAATAATTTGATAACACTGAAGAGTTGGCCTCCAAAATGTAGACAACTAAAAATACACGCCAAATTATTTTGGAAAATAATTTCATAACACTGAAGAGTTGGCCCGTCTAGCGCCAAATAGCACAACACAAATAAACTTTTGGTGTGTCAGTATAGAAATTAAATAGAACTGTATGCAACTGAACATACATTTATAACAGGCAACTACCAACCATTGTAGGAGGGGTACAAAATTAAAGCGTTTTTCAGATATCTTGCTGCGATTTATTTTTTGTATTTTTTTCTGGGAAGATATGATCATTACGAGAGATTTTTACCAATGAACTTTTTTGAAACTCTCACTTATGAGTGAGATATGATTTTTTTTAAATATTGAAATCGAAATTTTGCTGTAATTTTTTTTTATATAACCTACAATTTTATATTTTTTCTTGGAAGATATGATTATTTTGAATGTTTTTCACTGAGAGTAGGAGATTTGAACCGGTTCTGGACCTACCCCCACCATTATAACTTTCGACCCACAAATTATTTCGCGGTTTGATTCACGAGCGCGAATTAAATTACAGTTTGATTTGCGATCGCGAAATAATCCGCGGCCGCGAATCAAAACAGCGGTCAAGGTCTCGAATCCGCGGATTCGTCCGTAGGTCTATTATTTTAAATTTTCCACTTTCTTGATGTCCAACACTTCTATTTCCTATGGAATTTGTGAAGGTAACTCCTGGGAGGGAGGGATATCTACCCCCTCTCCTTCTATGGTGGTTTGTTGTCATGTTCATTGTGCGCATGTACCAGTCGACTTGTTTGAATAAAACTTGGAGTCGCATTAACATCAGCAACATTTCTGTCCACATCCCATTGATATCACACATTCCTACGAGCTAAATATGAACTCATTACCAAATTTGTCTGCTGAAGAAGATGCAACAAATGATGACTTTGGTTTTGAAGATATTCCGGTATATCACTTGTCATCCCAAGAAGGTTTCATCGATGAATATAACATTGATGATTATCTGAAGATGGGAGATATACCGGAACCTTCAGAAAGTGTTGATCCAACCCTTTCACAATTGTCACTACCAAAATGCCCGTCACTTCTCTCTCCTCTTAGTGTCGATACGAAAGCGAAACCATCTAGAAGAAAGTGTGCATCTACTGCTTCAAATCCCAAGAAAACAAGTAAGGGTGTACGGAAACCCCGTAAGAAGAAAGTAGATGACACCTTCAAGAATGTGATGGGTGATTTGAAAGATGTATCGCTTTATTCTTTTGGTCCACTGCAGCGTTGTGGAGACATGCTTAAGAAAGCGAAATGCAGCATCGTAAAATCGAGAGCTATCATCGTCAAATGCGATGACGATGTTCGAAGAGGTAGCATGGACGACGAGGTGGTTCTTCAGAAGCTCGATGCAAAGATTGTATCATCGAAGGCTGAACTGATCAAAATGTGTGAAGATGCAGATAAACTCCGTTTCAAAATCACACAGAAAAATCAGTCCGCCCTTTGTTTGAAAATGCAAGCTGAGATTGAGCTTCAGGAGTCCACTAAACTTTTTGATATGGTAGCATCTGTACGTGATAAGTGGCGAAAAGAGTTTGATCACGCATTCCAATCTGATAGTGATTAGCTCTGAGGATTATGAAATGTTATCAATGTTGTGAGTTGAAATAAAAAACTTTTTCAAAAATCTATGAAGTGGGGAGGAGTATGCAGATTATTTCGGTTTTGGCATACACTGGGCGTTGTGTTTGGTTGGGGCAACGTTTACCACTTCATGATTTATTCATTTTGAAAAAAAAACCCAAATATAGTTCTATGTTTTCTATAGTTTATTAATAATCTTACAGCTTAGTGAGAATAATGAGTAATACAATTTCATTCAAATATTAAACCATATCACTTTTGTGTAACCATGAATTCTTTCCGCTTGGAAGGCCTAACCACTTAATGTATAGTTTATTTCCTTTTCTCCTCAACACTTTTTCAACTAGGTATACGTCAGGATTTTGCGTTTTCAATAATTCTTCTCCATAAAAACATCCTCTAATCTGGCTCCCATCCATGTCTTCAAGAATATAAGTTATGGGGTATGTTTGGTTAATTTTAACAATTTTGAATAGTTCTGTTGTGTAACCCTTTTCGAAAATATTCTTGTACTTGCTTATACGTACAATATCATTCATTCGAAATTTGGGAATACTTTATTTTCTTCGAGGGATTACTTTGGAACTTTTGAATTTTAGTTTTGTTGCTGGCATAACATCGATTGGTTTCATACCAATTGTACGATGCACCTTATTGTTATATTTGCTTGTTATGATTGGAAGAATATTCAACCATTTGTTGTGTCCCATCGCTGAAAATTCTCTCTAAAGCCACGTCTTTATTGTTCGAATTACTCTTTCAGCTATGGCCGCCTTCATGGTGCTGAATGTTGAATAATGGTTGATCTTATATTTTCGCATCAAAAATGAAAAAGAACTATTGAAAAATTCTGATCCTTGATCGCTTTGTAGATGTTTCGGGGAATAGTTGGCTTCTTTCAGCACATCTTCCATTGCATTGGTTACAGCACTACCTGTTTTATTTTTAATCGGCTTCGTCCATAGATATTTCGAGTAGCAATCAATGACCACAAGAACATATCGATATCCTTTGTTATGTTTAGCATAAGGTTGTAATTCGGCAAGATCTATTTGCCACAGATCTGCAAAACCTTTGACGGTGGTGGTTCTTCTGATGAAATTACGTCTTGCCGGCTTATGTAACTCATTGACAACTTGTCGTTTGACATCACTTATTTCATTATCCATCTCCTCGCAATCACTTTGTAGTGTTTTAATTTGTTTTCATTCAGACAAACAATTTGACAATGTTACGGCATCATATAATGAGAACAAACTGATCATTTTTGCTGATGTATTAGATTATTATACCTTCCTCACGTAATTCTTCAATTATGGAAATTATTTCATTATCATGTCCAGTGTGTCCAGCTGACTTTGAAGATATCAATAGCCGCAAACGAGCGACTAACTCCTTGGGTGAATTCCAGTAAACATAATTCGCAGGTTTGGGATCATACATTTTCTGCATTTTCATTCGATGGAACCCTTCACCTTTTTTTGTTCTACTTCTGGTCGTCTGATAATGTGATAAGTTTAGTATAGGTTTAATAACTTCACGGAATTTTTTAGATTTCGGGTGTTTGAAACCATTTCGCAGTAGATGTTGTTTGTAACGTGCATTTGTTAGCCTCAATATTTTAGCATATGTATGACGAACTTCATCATCGTCATCAACTTCAGGTGGGTTTTTCAAAAAAATCATGTTGTATAACTCCAGACTACTTGGGAATTCATGTGTTCGTGTTTTATTTTTGTTCCAAAATAATATATTTCCATCACTGAAACGTACATTGTGACTCCTCATTTTCAGTTTTTGTGTAGTAGGATCTAACCGTATGCCAAATATTCTGTCATAAGCTGCATTCTTAGTTTTGACATTTTCCAAATGTCTTTTCAAAACATCTCCAGTATTGTCTTCAAAATTATCAAATACGGACTTTTTATCTTTTCCGAATTCTTTGATGGTATCTGTCTCACTGTCAACAGATGATAATTCACTACCATATGATGAATTATTTCCCACTGAAGTACTCCTAACTTTTATTGGAGTAGACTGAGAATTCACTTGCTTCATCGAAAACGTCGGCTGTGGTGGTTGTGGTTTCGTGGTAGCAGCAGCTGAAGAAAGAACATTTAATGGCTTCATTATGGGATCATAGAGTTTTTCAAGCGCCATTCAATTTTCAATAAGTCCACTCTTGATAGAGTTAAATTTCTGCCGTACAGCTTCTGTTGTCTCAACAAGTTGGCGTTTCAAATTCAATTCATTGTTTTTATCTTCAACTACTTTATCATTTTTTGTCTTCATTTTGCTTCACAAGAGAGAGAATACACTGAAGTAACCTCTATGCAATTCAGCGATCGATTGAATGCGTATTGTATTATCATGGATATATAAAACTATCGAACCCCATGCGATATCTACCTTCATGCATTTTTCTATCCTTATCAAGGACCAGAAATCCATATTGATCCTCCCAACATTTAACACACATCAATTGGAATTGCTTGAATGTTACATCGGGTGACACGTGATCGGAATAAATATGGTGTAGATTCGTTTCATCTTGCTTGAATATTACGATAAAGTTGGTATTATCTCGAACTAACTGTTTGGGCACTCGTGAATATGTTTGAGCAAGATAAAAACAGTCAACATCTTTATGACGTCCCATACAGAAATATGATCTTATAATATCCTGTTTTTCACATATTACATCATCGAAAATGAAAACAGAATTTGGTTTGGCATCGGATGGTTCCACTATTTCTGCATTATTACTGAACGTATAAAATCCCAACCCTTTTATGGGTTCCAATACATTTCGTAGGAATTGATATTTGGGTTGATTGAGTGATTTCGAATAGAGATAAACATTTGTGAATCGCAGTCCTTGTGGATGTGTTAAAAGAGAGATCATGGCATTCGTCTTTCCACAATTCGATGGTCCGATAATGAGTCCTCGAACAGATGATGGAAGTAGTGGACCATGCCGCAACACTTTCTGTCCATTCAATCCACAACCGAATTTTTCATCTAGATTATCTACAGCAAACTTTTCTTTCTGCTTCACAATGCGCATCGTACCGTGGTTGGAGACTATGTAAGCGATGATATTGTCATGAAGCGTAATTTTATTAAATTCAAAACTGAAATGTTTCCTCTCCTGAAGGCTACAATGAAATCTCAGTTCCTGCTATGCACTTATTTGTATTTGAATACAAGCAACACCCTGTATAGAGCATTGCAGTCATGAATAGTAGGAACTGAGGTGTAGAATTACATTGATTGAAGTCGATCAGCTAATAAAGCTGATCAAAGTACTTTTGAAGGAATGACCTGCGGAGGAGGGGCATTTGAATATCGAGTTTTGATAGAAAATTAGAAACAAAACAGCAGTCAGTTGATCGCGGGAAGTTTTCGAATGAACATCAATAAAAAGGTCGGCTGATGACGCTTCTCTCTACGGTGCCCAAGAAGATGATGATAATGTAAGTACAAATGTTTTATTCTTGCTCGTTTGTTAATAAATCTTAATTTTTATAAATGTGTCTTTTCCCTATTCAACACCACCTTTATTCTCGCAGCCTAACTGCAGACCCCTCAGGGCTACCTTAGGGTTCCCATAGGATCTGTGAAATCTGTTGGGAACCGGAACATAATCAAATGTAAAACAGATGTTGTGGACGCTAAAAAAGTCCCGACATAATTGGTGGAGGCGCCGTTTTGGTCCCAAAAGCTGATTCTTCCTAATCAGTTTTAATTTAACATTCAAAAGCCAAAATGTTGTGATTTCTCTTTCTCTACAATATTTTCTCTGAATATTTTGGTAAAACATTATTTTAAGCATGATTTAATTACTTTTTATCAATTTTTTTTTTCTTTCTCTTTACATATTCAATGGTGGTTAGTTGAGTAGGAGATACATTATAAAATTATTCAACAGGTTTTGATTTTTATAAACTCACAAGAAATATATTGAAATAATGGTGGCTTCACGAACGCGTGAAACAAAAAGGTGGCGAATAATTTGTTGATTTTTGTACTTTGACAATGGGTACGGTAGCAATTGATAGTTTTCTAGGAGTAGAGTAGTGGTCTAAAAATGGGATTTTTACAAAATTTTGAACGGAGCGGTATTGGTGCTGTAGTGTGAAATAATATCTTATTTATTTATTTATTATTTTTTTTTTTCTTTTTTCTTCTTCTTCCATTTTTCAATTACCTTATTTCTGCCGAGACCAGTTCACGTTTTTCTACAAACATCTGGCGTGGCATACTACTGTAATCTATCTCATTTCTGCCAAGACCAGTTCACGTTTCTCTACAAACATCTGGCGTGGCACACTACTATATTATACTGTACCATACTTCTGCCGAGACCAGTTCACGTTTATCTACAAACATCTGGCGTGGCAAACTACTAGACTGTAATCTACCTTATTTCTGTCGAGACCAGTTCACGTTCTCCTATGAACATCTGGCATGGCAAGCTACCTCTGATATAACTCTTTTATAATTTAGACACTATACCTACCTTAATTCTTCTCAATCTTCTCGAAGACTGATTACCTTTCTGTGTTATTATTATTAAGAACTTTATTCAATATAATTATAAAATCAATTGCTCACATATCATCTCAAATGTTCAAGAAAAAAATTAAGAAACCAAGCAAACGGCAGAGAATCCTTAACAGGGCCAAAGTAAGATTCGTACTGGACGATCTTAACCTCAGTGGAATTGCAGAAGTTGAGTTACCTTCAGTATCTTCTTCCACAGTTCAAAATTATACAGATAATTTTGAAAATTTAGAGAACAGCATTCCAATTAACACTTTGCTGAATGATCACATTGAAAATCTCGAAAAATATATTTTTTCTTGTGACTACCAACTTTTAGACAGCCAAGCTATCATTGAAAATCCCCCTGCCCCCAGCACCACTAATCAATTACTTTCTGAAGAAATGAAACAGAAATTCAGAAGGTTATTTGGGGATGATTATAAACAAAAAAAATATATATATATATACTTTTATTCTGTAGTTTGTCATTTATTATTAGAAGAAAGGAATAACTGAAATAACAAAATATGTTCTGCTCAGATAAACCTTACATAGTGTGAAAATTTATTCTGGAAAAAACATAAACTTAAACTCACTGGATATTTTTTTTTTGCGGACATCCTTCTGCTGAAACAATAAGTTGTTCAATTAATAAACACGGGACAAAATATGTTTATGAATGAGGAATGAGCGGTGAAAAAAATCAATATTATACAAGGTCACTTAAATTGAAATTGAAGGTAGTAAACGACGAAACTGTTAAAAAAGGGAAGAACTCTGAAAGTACAATTCGTCCCCGAGCTTCCAGCACTGGAGCATTTCAACCTGAATTTACTAGTACAAGTATCTTCCCGTTTGTTAGTTCATCTGCCTCACCGGCTGCTTCGATAAGTTCAGGCAGCTCTATTGAAAATTTGAGTCTCTTCGAGAATACACAGATAGAAAACAGGAAGCAAGAAGAGAGTTTGAAGAAGGAAGAAAATCAGGACTCAAGATATACTTCAACTGAAAATTCATCCCTGCAGGAACTACCACAGAAGGAAAATAAGAGTGAAAAGGAAACATCTGAAGATAATTTTTCAAAACAGGCCACCCAAACAGCAAAGCAGGTCACAGGGAATCAAACAAGAATCCTCAACATGGCTGATGAAACTTTGACAAACAGTTTGAGAACTCAAAACGACGCAGTCAAACCAAAATTTCTGTGCCCTCCAACATTCAACCCCTGTACATCTTCAGCTTCATCGTTTATTAAAAAATACGAGAGGACCGCGGCGGCAAACAGTTGGAACAATACCCACAAGATATCATACTTCGGAACATTCCTAGAGGGAGCAGCAGAACTATGGTTCAAAAGATATGCTAGCAATGCAGCAAATAATGAAAAAAAATGGGAGGACATTAAAAATGACTTTTCAAAAGAGTTTGATGGGGCGGATAGGACAAATTCCCTAGAAAAACTCCTATTCGAACGCAAACAAAGGCCCAGCGAGTCAATTAAGGCCTACTACTACGAACTACAGGCGCTGTTTGAATACTTCGACCCAAATTTTGAGCTGGAAAAATTCAGGAAGTTTTTTGAAAACGGGATAAGGAAGGAATACTATCAGAACTACAGGCTACTGCTGGGAGAAAATATGAACTGGGAGGACTTCAAAAGAATTATAGACAAATTAGATGACATATCCAAACAGGATGGTTTGGAAACCTCTTTAAATAATATGACAATATCAGCGGCAAAATAATCAACATGCAACTGCAGTTGTAAAAATAATACACACCCCCAAAACTCTTCTCGATCTAACTTTACTCCGAATTTCAGACAAATGGGAAGTAGGAGTTATCAACACCCATCCAGGTTCAGTTATCCGCAATACTACCCCAATACTCGTCCCAACTATTTTACACCACCCCAACCAAGAATTCCGTTAGCGTCAAGACAACCATTCAATAGATTCCAACAAAATCATAACTCAAATTATCCTCAAACAAGGCAAAACTCTCATGCGACCCCAAGATATCAAAATACTCCTGCCAACAACCCAGTCCAAAGAAATCCCACACAATCATATCCCCCCAGAAACCAGAAATATATTCCTACTACAAGAACCAACGAGGGAAGACCAAAATGCCAAATATGTAATCGAGTAGGACACTCCGCCTTAACTTGTTACAAAAACAATCACCCAAACGGAAGAGGAAAACACAATTAACCCCAGGTGTTGTCTTAAGCAATATCGGGGTAAAACAACATGATAACATCAACAATGTTCTTTCAATCAAAGTTCTAATAAATGATATATATACACAAGCGGTCCTTGATACAGGAGCACAACATAACGTAATCAGAAGAGATATCCTTCACACTTTGATGTCTGTCAAAAAGAGCAAGAAAAGCCTTTTAGTTGCTGGAGGCCACAGAATCCAAACATTAGGCGAAATTGAGTGTCAAATGAAAATTGGAAACTACAACACATCATGTACGGCAATTGTCATCGAAAACTTGCCAGTGCCCCTACTGCTAGGCATGGAATTTTTGAAAAGTAATCACGCCAAAATTGATTTAAATAAGTTTGAAGTGTCCTTCTCGACAAATGAGCAGAACATTACAATCAGTTTACTCAAACCATACCAAGTGAGCCACACCTTATTTTTCAACTCAATACAATCAAATCCGCCAGTGGATAGTCAACTAAAGACAGGAAAAGCCTCAACAAAGTTAGAAAAAGAAGTACAAGAGGAAAAATATGCCCCAAACAGAAATACAACCCAATTTGACTTCACCACATTCAAAAAAAGGAACCAAAATTTTGAAGAACAGATAATGAAGGTCAAAATTGAACAAAAAGAAATGGACATATTCAGTACTGGAAGTCAATGGGCATTAGCTCATTGTATTTCAGCGGACGCAAAACTAGGTGCAGGGATCGCAAAAAGTTTTGATAATAATTTTTCACTCAAACAAGATATCCTGAAATGCAGACCCATACGAGGAGGAGTTATCACCACAAAAAGGAGCGGTAGGACAATATTCAATCTGGTCACAAAAAATAATTACTGGGAAAAACCTACATTCGAAACTCTGTGGACCTGTTTGGTAGAAATGAAAAAAAGGATAGTAGAGAATAAAATAACAAAACTAGCAATGCCAAAAATTGGTTGTGGACTGGATAAATTGAACTGGCAAACTATAAGAGATATGATAACCTATATTTTTAATGACGTGGAAATAGATATTGTAATATGCCTTTTACAAAAACCACCTGTACAAACCCTTTTAGAGACCCCTATCATACACGAAGAAGAAAGGGTGGTAGAGAGACTGAAAAATATATCGAAATCAGAAGGCTGTCCTGAGGAAAACCAAGATATTAAGGAAAAGGATATACTCAAAGTAATTTTAATAGAAGATAATTGTCTGACACCAAATGAAAACATGAAGATAGAAGTAGAAATCGTGGGCTCGCCAAAAACTAACTTAGAAGCAGTGGAATTTCAAGAAAAAGAATGTTTTTTGGTCCCAAGGGGCCTTCTGCTGAATACAGGACCAGAAGAAGTTTCCGGGAAAATTGTAGTTGACATAACAAACAAAAGCACACAAAATATCAAGTTGTTTAAGAATACCACAATAGGTTACTTATGTAAGACTGAAATTAATTTTGATCAGAATAATTTGGCATTAACGTTATATACAGAAAGTTCATAAGAACAAATTACTCTTGAAGACCATAATCTGTCTGGAATCAAAGACCTTAAGTTCAAGTCAAAACTAATGGATTTATTAGAAGAATACAAGGACGTCTTTTCCAAGTCAATGAGACAAATGGGGCTGACTAATTTGGTCGAACATAAAATTTATGTAGGTGATGCCACTCCGATAAAAAGTAAACCATACCGCGTTTCGCAAAAAGAGAGACAAATCATCGACCAACAAATCACAGAAATGTTAGAAAATAACATAATAAAACCAAGTCACTCACCATGGGCAAGCCCAGTAGTACTTGTCAAAAAGAAGGATGGGCAAACAAGATTTTGTGTAGATTACAGGAAATTAAACAATGTCACAAAAAAGTCAATGTATCCAATTCCCCAGATAGATGATATTTTAACCTATCTCCATGGAGCAAAATATTTTACAACTCTAGATAAGTTCAGCGGATATTGGCAAGTGAAAATTGAAGAAAATTCGAAACCATATACTGCATTCATTGCCCAGGGTCATGGGCAATACGAATTCCAAGTTTTGAGTTTTGGACTTTGTAACGCACCGCCCACCTTCTCTCAGTTAGCAGACCAGGTCTTCAGAGGCTTGAAGTGGAAAGACATCTTGATATACTTGGATGATATCATAATTTTCTCTTGTACACTGGAGGAACACCTGGAAAAAATAAAAACAGTGTTTGAAAGACTGAGACATGCAAATCTTACACTAAAACCTAGCAAGTGTGTCTATGCCCAGTCAGAAGTGAAAATGCTAGGGTATATTGTGAGCGATAAAGGATTAGCACCAGACTAGGATAAGTTAGCAGCTATAAAAAACTTTCCTACCCCAAAATCAGTTAAAAACATTCAAAGTTTCATTGGCCTATGTAACTATTATAGAAAATTCATAGAGAACTTTTCACTTATTGCCAGACCACTTCATCTGGCAACAAGAAAAGAAAATGGGTTCATCTGGACAGAGGATCAGAAAAAAGCATTTGAAATTTTGAAAGAAAAATTGATATCAGCCCCTGTTCTCCAACATTATGATCCAAACAAAGATTGCGAACTGCGAGTTGATGCTTGCAAATTGGGTATTGGGGCGATCCTACTTCAAGAAGGAGAGGATGGGTGTATTCATCCTGTTTCATATATAAGTAGAAGCCTAACAAAGGCTGAACAGAATTATACTGTAACTGAGTTGGAGGCATTGGGTGCCATTTGGGCTTTGAGTTACCTACGTCACCTGATATATGGAAGAAAAGTTAAGATCGTAACAGATCATCATGCTCTTTGCTACGTTCAATCTCTGAAAGACCCAACGGGTAGACTAGCACGCTGGGCAATAAAACTAAGTACGTATGATTACACAATAGTTCATAAGAGTGGGGCAGCACATAAGGACGCAGACTGTCTCTCGAGAAACCCAGCGTCACCACCAAAAGATCTTGAGGAAATTGAAGATATACCGACCTACCTGTTATTACCAGAGGACATAAGTAAGGAACAACAACAGGACAAGGGTATCAAAGAACTCACCCAGGCCATAAAGTATCCCGAAGACAATTCTCTCCCTATAGGACTGAGAAAGAGAGCAAAAAACTTCAGGTTAATAGAGGAAGTCCTATACAAGGCAAACCCACGACCAGAGGGAATAGAAAACTTACTGGTGATACCTAAACATCTGGTTGGAGAAATATTATTTTCTCACCATGCATTGTCAGGAATTGCCAAAACTCTAGACAAGATTAAAAGTAGGTACTATTGGGCAAATCTACAAAAAGATGTAGAAAAATATGTGAAAGGTTGCAAAGATTGCCAGGCAAGAAAAGGCGAAAAGCATAAGACACCAATTGGATTTCTTCAACCAATACCAGTTGGGATGCCATTCGAGAAAGTAGGTATTGACCTCCTGGGACCGTTTAGGCGTAGCAAAAGCGGAAAAACGGTTATAGTCGTGGCAACCGACTATGCTACTCGCTGGGCAGAAACAGAGGCTCTCGAGTCAGGTAAAGCAGGACCTGTGGCCAAATTTCTACTCGAAAAAATAATAACACGACATGGATCCCCAAGACATATTTTATCAGATAGAGGGCAAACATTTCGCTCAGAACTAGTCCAGGAACTTCTGAAAAGCATGGGCACGACCAATCAATATACAACTGCCTACAGACCTTCTTGCAATGGACTGACTGAGAGACTCAACAAAACAATAGCCGACATGCTGTCAATGTATGTTAGCACAGATCAGTCTGATTGGCCAGAATACCTGCCTCACATAACATTCGCTTATAATACAGCCAAACAAGCCACCACAAAATTCTCTCCTTTTATGTTAGTTTATGGGCGGGAACCCATTTTGCCAACACAAGCCAATCTGATGAAAACCAGTACTTCATTAAAGGCAAATGAAATGAGAGAGAAAGCCCTGGTAATCAGGAACGCAGCTGTAGATAATATAAAAAAGAGACAATCAGAGGACAAAGTCAGATATGATGGAAGACACCGCCAGTTAGACTTCAAACCTGGCGACAAGGTGAAAATATTCACTCCCATAAGGAAGGTAGGGCGATCCGAAAAACTACTGTTGAATTGGTTTGGCCCTTATGAAATCAGTCGAAAAGTCGGTGAGGTAGACTATGAAATTCAAAAGGGGCCTTCTAAGGAAAGTAAAAAAGAAATTGTCCATGTTAGTCGTATATTACCTTACAATGACCCTTGGACACCAGAAGAAACCCTTTGAAAATAAATTGTACTTCTTAATAGGGAACTGGGTAAGCAGATATTTCCAGAAAATGTGGTTAAATTTTGACATTAGTGAAACTAAGAAAATATTTCAGGGTAATCTCGCTATTTTACTGGGCTTATGGAAACAGAGAGGAACAATATCTAGAAGTTACTGCGGGAGCCTTCTGGAAAAATTTGCCTTCGTCAGTAACATATGAAGCAACAATACCCTTGGTTTACGAATCAGTCTGGTACGACAGAACACACCAGGATGAGGCTTACACTGGAACAGGCTGTTTAGATAAAAACAACAGTGGATTTGAATGCAAAATACTAAATGAAATGAGTCAGCTTAATTTAGCTTTTAATCAGGAATTCGCAGCTCTTGAACGAAGCTGGAGTACCTCTGTGTTGAGGAACTTCTCGACTGAAAAATACTCCAAGACTCGGATTACCAGATCTCTAGATTTCATTGGCTCTGGACTAGAATGGTGCTGTGGGGTAGCAACCCAACAAAAACTTACGACAGTCATAACAGACGAACAAGACTTACACACACAATTATACAAACTGCAAAAAGGACTGTCAGATTCAATTACAACAATCTCAGGAAATTCTAAAAAATTTCAGGAATATTTATTAGAAACTTCAAAATCACTCGAAACTACAGAAAGTAAAATTCACAACATAGAACAAGCTGTAAACAATTTCAAAAAAGAATTCTTGGCACATGAAAATGAGATGGACAATCTAGTCTTAACGATGATACAAAATCAGTTCACAAACTTAAAATACATCATTAAGGTGATGAGGGCTGTTAAAAGACAAACAATTTTAGATTCATGCAGACAGCATCAAATACCTATCTCGTTATTAAATCCAACAATATTGAAAGTTGATTTAGACATCCTTCAAAAACAAATTCAAAAATCAAATCAAACTTTAGCTATTCAGACAAACAATATCGCAAAATTATATGAACTACCCATAAGTGACTGTACATTTACAGAAACCAAAATTTTAGTTCATCTTAGAATACCTATAGTCCAAAATCATCATACTTGGAATTTATTTCAACTTATCACAGCCCCATTTGCTTGGTCAGACCAGTCCTGTATGATTCATCATGACACTATTTTTTTGGCAGTTTCAAAAAATTCTGAAACATTGTCTAGTACGATTCGGCAAATTTCAGGGACAGGGTTACTGCATTGTAAACCATACCAAGATCAGCTATGTTTTTTACCCAGATATGCAGCTGATACACTAAAAGGCCCAGCTTGTGCTAAGAAATTATATTATGGAGCTACAGTGGAAGAAATAACTCACCACTGTCCTATTAACTGTCATAAATCGACAACCACTATGATCTCAGAAATAGATGAAGAGGTATACATAGTAACCCACCCCAAAAATGAATCAAAAATCGAGTGCCCCAATGAAACAATTATTTTTCCTGAAAAAACATATGGTGCCCCTGGAGCAATTAAAATAAAATTACCATGTAGTTGTAAATTAATGATGGAAAAGGAAGAGATAATTCCAACTCGCTTCCCCTGCCCAGAATCAGAATTAAACATAGCATCTGTGACACACATCATACCAGCAGCATGGTCAAATCTCAAATCTTTTGTTCTTAATCCAAACATGAGAAATAATCTTCCACAATTCAAAAATTTTTCCGAATGTCTCAACTCCAACTGGACTTTAACTGTACCTCATCTGAATCTAACTTCCACAAATGATCAAATAAGAGAAGTACTAAGTAGTATTAAAGAAGATATAAATTTTTCACAATATGATACTTACGGAATTCACGGAGACACAATTTTCATCATATGGAATTCAATTTTATCCATTATATTAGGTTATATTCTGTTCAAAGGTAGACCTAACTTAGCCATTTTTCCTGGTCTATTTGGAAGGGTGCAAGCTGAAGGCTCCTTCGTGCACCGAAAAGTAGTCTACGGCACCTTAGGTGCAACTTTCATCCTATTCATAGTATTAGTATTACTCAAAGTTTTCTTGAATTGGAGAAAGCACAGGAACTCTAGAAAAAATAAAAATAACGAATCAGATGGACAACCAAAGCATAATCAGAGAAACACCACCATTACCCCTGTTTCTGATGAAACAAAAATTCCAAAAAATTATACGTTGGAAATTAATGAACCTCTCTCATCGCTCTTGTCAGGAACAAAAATTGACTGTACCTTACATATTTTAGAGGAAGTTCATGATGAATAGAAAATATATGGAAATAATTAATCAATAAAATATTTCAACGAACGGATAATCTCTCCTTTTATAAATTGGTTAATAAGATAGTTAAGCATGCCTCAAAAAGAAAGCAGTGCGCTATGATGTACCTAGCTGATATGCATAATACGAAATGATAACTAGTAAATAAATACAATATACCCAAAAGAAAATGAATTGTATAATGCTTCTACTAAATGAAATGATAGTATAATGGAATGCCGGCCGGCCAAGATTTTCCAAGTAATTTTACTATATTGTTGGGATATTGAAGCTGATATTATATCGTAAAGATATCAGATGAATGTTCTTACAAACCTTACTTGAAAGAGAAAACAAAACAAAAGTAGAATATACAGAATTTTACATTAACAAATTCATTATTCCCTAGTACCTCAGAAGATACTAATTGTGTAATTCAATGCCTGTCGAAGTATTAGCTAGGGGAGTAGTTGTTGTGATTAAGTCCATTATGAGCAATGGGAAATGAAGAACACAAATTAGTGGTGAAAATAATGTAAATAACATGGATCCATGGGAAAATTAAAATAAAGAAGAATAAACAAACAAAAGGGGCATTAGCATTCTACAGAATAGAATGATGCATGAAAAATGAATATATAACAAAAGTTATTAAAGCTTCAGAGCTACACAACTATTGGACTCAATACCAATGAAGTTGTGGTATACAGAATTTTATAAAGAAGAGAATTAATCCCCATATATTTTCAAAATAAAGGTCAATAGGCAATGCCTGTGCAAATCTCTGAGATATAAATATAGTAATTACATGAAAAGTTTACTGTAATAAAATAAAGGGGGTGTCAATGAACTCATCAACACAATTTTGCTTACTTACCTGTGGCCCATCTCTGTATACCTAATGTACATTATGTAATTTGAAAACTTCATGAATATTATGTAAAACTAATTATAAGAGTATATGGTCAAATTAAGTATGAACCAAATGTATTCATACACAATTAGAAGGGATATATTTTATTTTGGGAAAGTTATTAATTTTATTGTTATTTTATACTGAAATCTAGTAATAAAAAGAACTTACTGCCGATCTTTTTCTTTTGTTGCATGATTCGAGAAAAACCACACAACACGAACGTGGGGCACTGATTCTGGAACGCAGCGGAAATTCTTGGGATAACCCCTCCAGCCTCCAGCCAAAATAGAAGTGGGTCTGATAGGTCATCATTAGTAGTAATGCAGCAAGGAACTCCCTGGGACCAGAATTTGAAGGTTCATAAGACCTACGATTCCTGTGAAAAAAAAAAACTAGGCTTGTAACAGTACACAACCAAATACTGATGAACTCAGCAAAATGTTGCTTACACAGTTTGAAGATGGAGTTTACCACCTACCCTATTCATACATACCTTCGAATGCGGGTGAAGGTGCCAAACGACACAAAAAACAGGACCCTCTCTTTTCTAAAAAGTCATCATTTTGAATCCAAACAATACAAGGAACACAGTACTGAACATCACAAATTTATATACAAACACCGAGGAACAGCCTAGCGCCTAGCACAGACCACCTACCCCTAGACGATTCACGCAGGTTAAGTGACCATGAACCTTTTTTTTAGTACCGATACCAATCTTTTGGGGGCGCTGTGATCTGTAGAGTTGTTCTTCGTTCTATGCTTGGTTCTAACACGTTCGTCTTGTGGTCACAGAACCCATAATTATGAGTTCTGTGCGTGTGGTATCAATGGTCATGTTAAATTTAAGAAGAAGAGAGTACTGACAACAAAACAAAATGTATATAAATAAATGGACTTCAACAAATAATATTACTTATAGAACTGTGTTTCTGATAGTGAAAATTGTTATTGTTAGTGTGATTTAAAAGTGTTTACTGTGAAATTCTGTAGTGATTATTCATTTTCACCATTCATCATGGTTTACCACAATAAATGTTGCGTTCCTCATTGCGATGGCTCTAATGAAATAAGGCATAGATTCCCTGATCCAAGTAAAGATTTAGTTAGGTTCAACAAATGGATACAGGCAATCAATAATTTGGAACTGTTAGAAATGAATCAGAAAAAAGTTTATGATTCTAAAAGGCTCTGTCATCAACATTTTGAGTCACAATATATTTCTAATTGGTCTCACAAGTTATTTGCAAATGCTGTTCCAACACTAAATCTTCCTGGTGAGTACAAAACTTATTCATGAAACTTGAATGAATAAAATGCCTGATTTTTTTAGGTATAAGTTCAACTGGCTCAAATGATATATGTGACACTCCATCAACATCCACCAAATCCATACAAAATATTTCAAGCAAATATTCTACTGAAGCAAATACTCAACTGTCTGAACCTGGTGATTCAGTTATTGGGATTTCAGAATGGACTAACCCTGCCGATAGTATCAAAGGTAATGAATATAACTTAATTAATACAGTAATGAACTTCTCGTCCTGAAAACTTTCAAAGAATCATCTCCCGAAGTTTGTCAACATACTTAATTAACACCCTGTATTTACATTTTATTATATTACATTCACATTATAAACTGTGTGTAAAAAACTTATATTTCGGTAGTTTTTTTTGTATCAAAATTCAATATTTTACTTTTTCAAACTTATTTAATGACTTTTTTCATATATATTGACATCATAACAAATTCAACTTTTTTTCTACAACACAGAGTCTCCATCGAATATAATATAAAATATAAAACAAAATTAAAAATATGAAACAATCTACAACACTGTGATTCTATTATTTAATCTTTAATTGGTTATAAAAGTGAAGATATTTTTATTAAAAACATATATTTAGATTTCAAATATATATTTTTTTAGGTAATACAGGTAATGCCCTATTGCCACCATATCAGTTACTGAAACAAACTGGAATTGAAAGGCATACAATAACACCAAAAAAGAAGAAAATGTACGAAGCAATGAAACAACTGCGCAAGAAATATACAATGGAAAGAAACAAGAAAAATTCTTTCAGACGTAGATTATTCAAATCTGAACAATTTAGAAACAAACACCACCTCGAAGAAAATTTTTCGAATAAAATCAAACTACAAGCAAATAAAATTCGTATGAACAGAATTAAGAAAAAAAATGCCAAACAACCTAAACATGTGATTGCCCAAGCTGTTTAATGTTGAAATATCAAATGAAATTCCAAATTTCTTGCACTCTACTAGATGTTGATAACTAACTAGGGTTATTAGAGACATTTTATGATGAAATTTTTATTTTTTTTTGCTATATGACAATGGCAGTTTTTATCCGTTCTTTGTGTAGTGTGACTTTTATATTGAATTATATGTGTGGTTCTGCTTTCGTTATATCTTTGGTTTTAATTTGTCAGTGACGTAATATTTATTAATACAACAAAATGTTCGCTGGCCGCAAATTTCACTATACTCATCAAGAATATTTGATTGTTTTCAATGTGATTACCTTCTAATATGTATCTTGTGTTATGTCTGTTCTTTTACATATATTTGGGAATCATTTATAAACATTGTTGTACTATACAGTGTGACACAGACTCATGGTTCAATTTCCAAATGGGACGATCTGTATATTGATACACGATTGGTTGGGAATGGTCATAAGGAATCCATCGATACCAGGTTCGATAGTGTTATCTCCAAAGAGTACGGAGATATCGCTATTTATCATTTATGAGCTTAATGAGTGGGAGAGAGAAACTTTTTCTGGATATCTCGGTAGTCTTTGGGGATAACACCATCAAACCTGGTATCGTTGGATTCCTTATGATTATTCCTAACCGATCATGTATTAGTATACAAGGTGACCCATTTGAAAATCGAAAGTTGATATCGTTTCCGGAAAAACCGGAAGTTGAGTGAGCATAGTCAATGTTCCAAATTCCAGAAATATAGCTAGAGAAACAACGAGTCTGTGTCACACGGTATATGATTTTACCTTATCCACATAATGTACTATGCAATATCCATAGTTTTATTCATCCAGGTAATCATGGATCAATTGCACCGACTTTGTGCTCTATATGACTTACCATATGTACTCTCTAATATGAGGACCCATATATTTTGTACTGCACCCATATTTAATTTTTTAATTTTTCAAACAATGTGTTGATTATTTTAAGCTTGTCCAATGAGATTGTACATCTTCGACAATAAACCACCTTTTGACTTGAAAGTGTTTTTTTTCACCATTACCACAGAATATCGAATACCTAATATACTATAAATTAATTTTTACATTTTTTGAAAGTTTCTTATGTTGTTTAAACTTCATACAACACTTGATATTTGAAAAACTTTGTAGTCGTGATATCAAGTGTTGTTTGAGGTTGTAAACAACATTATGAAACTCACGAACATCTAAGTATGTGGTCTGTGTATTAAATTCAAGATTTGAATTTCCCGCATCGTCACGGTAGTACCGATACCAATCTTCTGGTGGCGCTTATTTCAGTCTTCATTAGTTAGTGTTGTGGTGAACCGTCTAGGGGTAGGTGGTCTGTGGCGCCTAGCCAAAAGGGCCAAAAGTCAGCAGTCACAGCAATCACAGCACGGCCACAAAGACAGAACACGTTTTGTGAGCCCGAAGCACGACCAAGAATTTTGACAGTTGTCATTCATCAAAGATCACAGAATCAAAGATAGAATCACACTCGTAAGCCACTGTCGATGAAGAATCGACAGCTTTCATCGCCCTCTTCCGTAGGAGAACCTAACACCTGTAACACGCTACACGCTAGCCTGGACCCAGGCTCCCAGCTGATGTCAGTCATCACTACTAGCAGCAGTGGCGTAACGACACGGAGGCTACGAGACAAACTTTTCACAACAGTGCCGGACTAAGGACCCCTAAGTGACGATTAAAGTGTTGTACGTGGTAGAACATAAATATAAGTGTTAGTGCGGTTGAAAGCACGGTATAAAGACTCGAATAGACAATTGATTTTATTGTTTTTCCATACCATTGGAACATAAATAATAATTTTCTTCTTTTTATTATTCAGTAAGATAATTTTGTGGTCTTGGGTCTCATTTTAGTTTTACATTGGCGTTATTGTAATAAAATTATTTGTTTTCAGTTGTTTTTATAAACTTGCATAACTTATTAGATAATCTTTTAATTTTTCAAAAATATAAATATATATACATATATATATATATAGGTACATACGTGTATTATAGTATATAACTAAAAGCTGGGGTCCAGCTTTTAACGGGCCGGGGGGAAGTGTCATGAAGCGTAATTTTATTAAATTCAAAACTGAAATGTTTCCTCTCCTGAAGGCTACAATGAAATCTCAGTTCCTGCTATGCACTTATTTGTATTTGAATACAAGCAACACCCTGTATAGAGCATTGCAGTCATGAATAGTAGGAACTGAGGTGTAGAATTACATTGATTGAAGTCGATCAGCTAATAAAGCTGATCAAAGTACTTTTGAAGGAATGACCTGCGGAGGAGGGGCATTTGAATATCGAGTTTTGATAGAAAATTAGAAACAAAACAGCAGTCAGTTGATCGCGGGAAGTTTTCGAATGAACATCAATAAAAAGGTCGGCTGATGACGCTTCTCTCTACGGTGCCCAAGAAGATGATGATGATAATGTAAGTACAAATGTTTTATTCTTGCTCGTTTGTTAATAAATCTTAATTTTTATAAATGTGTCTTTTCCCTATTCAACACCACCTTTATTCTCGCAGCCTAACTGCAGACCCCCTCAGGGCTACCTTAGGGTTTCCATAGGATCTGTGAAATCTGTTGGGAACCGGAACATAATCAAATGTAAAACAGATGTTGTGGACGCTAAAAAAGTCCCGACAATATGCTGTGAACATTTCATTTAAATGAGTACCATCAAACGATACGGATGTGTTCGTAGTGGATGCAGAAAAAGCGGTCGTGGATTCGTTAATAATTTAATAAACAAATTGCCGTTCGAATTACATTTACCCGGAGGATATCAGTATTGTGGACCCGGTACAAAATTGGAAAAACGTTTAGCCCGCAAAGATCCTGGAATCAATAAATTGGATATTGCATGCAAACAACACGATATTCAATATTTGAATCATCTAACTGATCTCACAGCGAGACAGAGCAGACAAAGAACTCGAATACGAAGCTTGGAACAGAGTTAAATCGAAGGACGCTGGTATTAAGGAAAGAATAGCTGCCCTACTCGTTACCAACATTATGAAATCAAAGAGACGTTTCGGTATGGGTTGTAGTAGTACTACTGTGAAGACAAAGAAGAGGAATCAACCGAAGAAAAAGAAGAGAAATCAACCGAAGAAGAAGAAAAATAATCTCATAAAAATCGCCTTTGGTTCTGGGGTGGTTCATAAAGTGCGGAATGTACTGAAAAAAGCTGGGGGTGAGCAATTTGTGACGAATAATTTGAAAAAAGCCACCGTAGTGGCATTGCATGCAGCACGTAAATACCTCAAAGCTGCCGGTGGAAAGAAAACAATCCGCACGCCTCGCATAATTCCAATTCCTAAAGTCGGAGGGATTCTACCATTGATACCAATTTTTGCTGGATTGTCTGCGCTCGGAAGTTTAGCTGGTGCTGTTGCAGGCATCACCAGAGCTGTGAATTCAGCAAAAGCAAGCAGAACCGCACTGATCGAAGCGAATCGTCATAATAGGAAAATGGAAAGTGTGGCATTGGGTAAAAGTGGTAGTGGTATATACCTTAAACCTTATCGTAAAAGACTCGGACTCTATTTGAAACCATACAATCCAAAAAACTAGTTGATTCCCTACCTCGAAAACCTCTCACCGACATCGATCTCACTTATTATGCCAAGAAAATGAAAATTCCATACTTTCGCGGTATTTTCATGCGTGATACATTACCCAATAGAGGTCCACGAAAGTGAAAATTCTATATAACTATGATCGCCAGCAGAAGTTCAACACAGTTTTCTGCGGTCACTTGTGCCTGAAGTTTCTCTCTGAATTATTATAGAATGGATACAACTCCAGCAATGACTTGAGAGGCTATTAGGACGATGGGATTATCTCTCAAAATGTATTCAAAATATCGGACCTTGACAAGAATGGATCGAGTGATGCTTGCAAATATGCCGAAGGAAGTGATACTCGCATGCGCTGCACATGAGATTGCTTCTGTTTGGAAAAAGTTACCTAAAAGTCTACAAGATGATGTCGACATAATGAAATATAGATATTGCAATGACCACCACAATCTTGACGGCGAAAGCATTTCAGATTCTGATGTGAATGATGGTCCTATACCTCGAAAAATATTCTGCTGTTATTGCAATATAAAGGATATGAATATTGGTGCTAATAAAAATGAAATGGATATTGATGAACCATCTCCGAAAAAGCGTAGGTTGTCCCGAGTGTGTTGTAGACAACAATAAATTGAAGTGAAATCCATAAAATGTATCAGTCATGTCACGGAAGTTCGAACTACAAGCTGTCGGGACGAGTGTCTTGAGTGCAGACTTTTTCCCACCCATTGAATTGGATAGAAACAGTCGTTATGGATTGGGACTTTTAGGATTCTATGGATGCAACACAGTAAATAATATAACTGAAAAAAACAATGTGATCAGTTTTAGAATCAGTGATATAAGTTCACCAATACTTCAGAAGTACACAATTGAAATTCCATGTGGTGCCTATGAAATAGATGAGATCAATGCAGTTATTCAGAAACATATCATGTTTCGATTGTTTCATGGGAAAAATCAAAACGATACCAATGCAGATGATATATTCTACGTACATGCCAATAATAATACTTTCAAATGCGAGATGCGATCAAAATATGAAATTGATCTAACTCATCCGAATTCCATAGCAAAGATGATGGGTTTTAATTTTGATAGATTTCAACCGAATCAGATACACGAATCCTCACATCCGATAAATATAACAACTGTTAGACTAATCCGCTTAGATTGCAACATTATATCTGGTTCATACATAAACAATGAAGAATCCCACATTCTTTTTTCATTCGATATCGATGTGGAGCCTGGATTCAATCTCACAAAAGAACCACACAAGATTATATATATGTCCATCAGTCCAGAAGGTCGTCAGTTGATTCACAACATCACAGTGCGTATTTTGGATCATAATAATAATCTCATTGATTTTGGAAGTGCAGAAGAGATTGTTATAATTTTGGAATTGAAAAAAATCTAATAACTATTATGGGTTTTTGTTATAATAGACAGAATCGACAAGGATTTGAAAACATTCCACAAATAGCTAAAAAGGAAGGTTCGAATAGAAAAAGGCTCATTCCAAAAGTGTACGCTAAACAGTTAGCACACCACACTGCTCTCTCGCTGAGAGATCTCAAATTTTTGAAATCAATTGGACTGAAAGTAAGGAACAATGGTGCTCGAAACAAATAGTGAAAAGTTGAATATATTTGACGAGCCGATGCTCGATCATTCCCTCACAAGTTTACATGAGCATACATATAAACCATATGGATCACCATTGTTTAGGAATTCAGATGAAATTCGAATTGCAATCAATAATCAAGACGTTATACTTGACATTGCTGAGAGTTTCATTTATATCGAGGGTAAATTCACACCTAAAGATGAAACAAAATTATGTTATCTCTCGAATAATGCAATCGCCTTCCTTTTTGATGAAATTCGCTACGAAATGGGTGGTGAACAAGTTGCTGTGGTCAGGAAGCCGGGGATAACATCTACAATGAAGAATATGATTTCATTTGGACAATCGCATGCTAACACTTTATTAACAACTGGATGGGGACTTTCGGAAACCAAACAGGATATCTTGGATACAACTAGTCACGTATTCAGTGGTAAATTACCACTGAAATATTTGATGGGTTTCGCTGAAGATTACAACAAAAGTATCTTGAATGCCAAACAAGAAATGATTTTAATAATCGCTCGATCCTTCAAGAACTCATATATTGGTGAGGTTGATGCTGATTTGGAAATCAATAAAATTGAGTGGAAAATAAGACACATAGTGCCAGAAGATAAGCACAAGCTCAAACTTTTAAATAGAATCAACAAAAGCGGTCTGAATGCTAAAATCAAGTTGGCTTATCGCATGTGGGATCTCTATGAACTTCCATCACTACGTGGCACGTCTTCAGACATATGGGCTATCAAGACAACCAACGCCCTTGAAACACCTCGTTACATCATCATTGGATTCCAAAGCACTACCACTTCTGAAGACAGGACAAAGGACATCACTAAATTCACAACTGCTGATATCAATAACATTCGTGTGTACTTGAACTCTGAAGTATACCCATATGAACGTTGGAATTTGGATTTCGATAAAAAACTCGATACTTCGGCTTATTATGCCTATGAGAACTTTCAACGAAGTTATTATGATAAAGATATGAGTGAACCTCTCATGGACATTGGTCAATTTCGACAAAATCCACTATTCATCATTGATTGTTCACATCAGCCGAATGCCACAAAATCATCAACTATTGATATTAAGCTCGAGTTTGAAACTAGGAAAGTCAACTTCCCAGCCAACACCAAAGTATATGCACTCATTCTGCATGATACATTTTTGACATACACACATACACATGACATTGGATGGTTCAGTTCACAGCAGATATTGAAGATACACACATTTTTGATTATTTTGCATTATTTTTTCTTTCTTTATTCATGTAAAAGAGAAATAGGTAAATAAAACATGTGTGAAAAATTTTATGTTTTTTTATTCAAATATCATTAGCTTAGAATTCAAATAGTCTTAGGTATGTACAAACAATCTAATATAATGTTACAGACCTGAAATTTGATAAAGACTTCTCGAATTGTTCGAGATCGTTCGATGAATTAGATGGAAAAATCTAGAAGCACTAACTTTTGTTCTGGATCAATCGTCGAACATTCTATTTGTGTTCTATTGATTTCTTAAGTTTTCTAGAACTTTATTTGTATATAAAAGCGATGCATTTGTTAGATAAAGGAAGTTAGTTAGAAAGTTACCTTGAGTTACCTTGGATACAAGTATTTTGAGAGTGACTTGTATTACAGTGTTGTCAAGTAAAGTTTGAATAATAAAGGCGAGTTCATACCAGAGTACACTTATTTTTGAACCCGAAGACGCAACAATTGGTGACAGCGGCGGAATAAGTGTTACTGAAGAAAGAAAAGTAAGGCAGTTTTCCAGTATTTGATGGTGAATACTCGTGCAAATAATTACGACGAGACGGCGACATCAGCAGATATCCTTGAGTTTTTAAAGGAACAAGAAGCCAAACGAAAACAAGAACAAGAAGAGCTTCTACAACAATTCGAACTGAAAAGGAAACAAGAACAAGAGGAACAAGAAGTCAAACGAAAACAAGAACGAGAGGAACAGGAGGCACGGTTAGTCCAGCAGTTACAACAACATGTTGATCTTCTGCAACGTATTAGTCACAGTCAACAGTGCTTCCAGAATGAAATCACTGAAGAAGTACAAGAGGTCAGAGGAAAAGTCCAGGAGGTCAAAGGTGAAGTCCAGGAGGTCAAAGGTGAAGTTCAAGAGGTCAAAGGTGAAGTTCAAGAAGTCAGAGGCGGAGTCCAGGGAGTCAACAGAAGGGTCCAAGACGTCGAAAATGAACTGTCCAAAATAGATGAACGGGTGGCACGAGAGGTGGACAAGAAATTCAACGAAGAAGTGGATAAGATCAAGGTGAGGCTGGAAACGTTACAACTTCCACACAAGCGTGCACCATCTGAGGAAATCTCCCCCACCAGCGAAAGGCCATCCTCACTGACAACTCCGATAAGGCCCACACAAGTGAAAATTTTGAAGCCTCCAACATTTGATGGACAATCCTCGTGGTCCATGTATAGACGTCAGTTTGAAGCGGCAGCAAACGCAAATGGCTGGTCCGAGGAAGAAATGGCCACCTCTCTAGTCCTGTGTCTACGAGGACAAGCATTGGACATCCTTCAGAACATCCCCGAGAGTAATCAGAAGGAATATTCTAGAATCGTTGAAGCTTTGGAAATCAGATATGGACAGCAATATCTCAAACAAGTATTTCAGAGCCAAATAAAGAGTCGATACCAAAAATCCAACGAAACCCTACAGGAGTATGGAGTATGGAGTATGGAGTATGGAGTATGGAGTATCATTAATTTGGCATACCCACAAGCACCGAAGGAGTTCATAGAACAAATTGGGGTGCAGACTTTCATCGATGGTTTGAGAGATACTGACATGCAGCAAACCCTTCGACTAGGACGACTTCAAACCATAAGCGCAGCACTGATAGCATCTTTGGAGTTCGAGGCCGCGAAAAACGCATCAAGAAATACGAAGCCCAAGTTACGTGAAGTTAAATTCAACGAGGATTCTCCTACAAGCGAGGCGCTATTGAAGAAAATATTGGACTCCATAACAGCATTAAGCAACCAAGTGCATTCCCCAGAAGACAGGAAGAGGCGCTGCTATAACTGTGGGAAAAGCGGCCATCTACAGAGGAGTTGCTGGGAGAGATCGAGATCCAGAAGTCCAAGAAGAAAGAGGTCATCAGATAGCCACGAGGATAGATTGAGATCTCCGAGCCCAGGAACAGAGCAACGTGGGCGTTATAACAGAGGAGCCTTCAGGAGATCGACCACGCCAGAAAGGAGACCTCAAACGTCCGAAAGAGGACTTGCTCCCACCCAGGAAAACGAGAATTAGTCGGCACTAGGGGGCGCGTGGCGACTTTCAGTGTTCAAAGCCCCAAGATCCATATATCGTCATTGGAGAAAAATGGCCAAAGTCTACTAATACAAGGCTACTTAGAAGATCGGAAATGCACCTTCACTATTGATACAGGAGCTTCGAGATCAGTCGTTCGCCCAGACCTCATACAAGAATCTGTGAAGCCGATGAAAAGGAATATGGTTTTGGAAACGGCAACGGGACAAACCGCACCAGTCATTGGGGAAACACTTGTACACATCCAGATAGGACCTATTACCATGGAACATTCTATGTTGGTTGCGGAAATAAGGGATGAATGTGTTTTGGGTCTGGACATCATGGAGAAAAACGACTTCATCCTTAACATCAGACAGAAAATTTTGCGGATTGGCAATGAAGAAATCTTCCTGAGCAGATACAATGAGAAAATCCAACCAATTAAGATTTATGTTGACGAAGACATCCACATTCCGAAAAACTCCGAAACCATCATCATGGCCAGAATGGATAAAGAACCTGGAGATTTGAGCACTGGAATAATTGAAAATGATGAATACCGCCAAGATGGAATTTTAATTGCCCGATGTCTTGTGAACACAGAACAACTAATTCCTGTCAGGGTTGCCAATACTTCGGAAAATAAAGTCCTTCTGAAGAAAAACGACCAATTGGGATTCTGCAAACCTGTCACTCGAGTTATCAATTGTGAAAACCACACTCAGGTACTGCGAAGAAATACCACTAACACCGATCAGAGAACAATAGACAAAATGATGGAATCCACGGAACATTTAACTATGGAAGAAAAGCAGAAGGCGACAGAGACTTCGACGGGACGTACCAGTCTAGTTCAACATCGCATCAACACCGGCGATGCCCGACCAATCCGACAGGCTCCGAGGAGATTACCGTTTGCCAAACAGAGAGAGGTAGCAGACATGATAAACAACATGATGGAGGATGACATAATTGAAGAAACCACAAGCCCATGGTCCTCACCGGTAGTATTGGTAACTAAAAAGGATGGATCAACCCGATTCTGCGTGGACTATCGTCGATTGAATGACGTAACGATGAAGGATAGCTACCCATTACCAAGAATTGATGATACACTAAACACATTATCCGGTTCCAAATGGTTTTCAACGTTGGACCTGAAAAGCGGGTATTGGCAAGTGGAAGTTCATCCTGATGATAGAGGAAAAACAGCGTTCTCTACCGGACAAGGGCTGTACCAATTCAAAGTTCTTCCGTTCGGATTATGTAATGCTCCCGCCACCTTTGAGAGACTTATGGAACTAGTATTGAGAGGTTTGACATGGAAAATTTGTCTAGTCTACTTGGATGACGTCATAGTAATGGGAAGGACATTTGACGAACACCTGGATAATTTGGAAGAAGTATTTTTGAGGTTAGAAAATGCTAACCTGCAACTGAACCCAAAGAAGTGTTATTTATTTCAAAAAGAAGTTAATTTTTTAGGCCATGTCATCTCGGCCGAAGGAATTAAGACCGATCCTGCTAAAATCGAGGCTGTTAGGAGTTGGCCACGTCCTAGGGATAAACATGAAGTAAGAAGTTTTCTGGGGCTATGTACCTACTACAGGAAGTTTGTTCAAGACTTTGGTAAAATTGCCAAGCCACTCCACCGCTTAACTGAGAACAACGTTCAGTTTGATTGGAGCCCTGATTGCCAACAGTCGTTCACTGAACTGAAGAAGAAATTGACAACTGCGCCTATTTTGGCTTACCCACGAGAACAAGGCACTTTCATTTTGGACTGTGATGCGTCTCAGCAAGGCATTGGATCAGTTTTATCCCAAGAACAGGATGGCGAAGAGAAAGTAATAGCCTACTTTAGTAAAACTCTAGGCAAAGCCGAAAAGAATTACTGCGTTATAAGAAAGGAGCTTCTATCGATAATCAAAGCCATTGAACATTTCCATACCTTCCTCTATGGCAGACGTTTTCTCGTAAGAACTGATCACAGCGCTTTGCAGTGGATAATGAACTTCAAGAAACCTGAGGGTCAGATTGCGAGATGGCTAGAGAGACTCCAACAATACGACTTCAAAGTTATTCATCGCAGTGGCAGGAAACACAGAAATGCAGACACATTATCAAGACGTCCATGCTTGGAACAGCAATGCCGATAGTGCCAGAAACTCGAAAACAAAGAAGTCAATTTTTACAATGATGAACATTGCAAGGAAATTCTGCAAGTTACCACCGTAAGAGTCGAATCTGAAGAATCTGATTTATGGACCACAGAAGATATGAGGAAGAATCAGAAGAAAGACAACAATTTAAAGTTAGTTCTAAGCTGGCTAAAAAATGGAGTTAGACCTGAGTGGCAGGAAGTATCCAAGTTTGATGCAGTTGCCAAGGGATACTGGGCTCAATGGGATTCCCTATGTCTTCGTGATGGCCTATTGCATCGCAAATGGGAGAGCCCAGATGGAGCAACTGTGGTGTACCAACTGGTCCTGCCGAAAGCACTTACTAAAGATGTGCTCGAGCAACTTCATAGTAGTCGTGCAGGTGGACACTTCGGAATCAAGAGGACCCTTGCTAGAATTCGAGAACGATTCTATTGGGTGAATTGTCGTCGTGATGTAGAAGAATGGTGCAGAAGATGTGACCTATGCTCTTCAAAGAAGGGACCCAAAACTAGAAGTCGAGGGAAAATGGCTCAGTATCTTTCTGGTGAACTATTCGAAAGAGTAGCAGTTGACATTCTTGGGCCGTTTCCTGTTACCGAGCAAGGAAATAAATACTTGATGGTAGCCATGGACTATTTCTCCAAGTGGCCTGAAGTTGTGCCCATTCCAAACCAGGAGGCAAAGACCGTTGCAAAGGCCTTCATAGAAAATGTAATAGCCAGACATGGAGTCCCACTAGAATTACATTCTGAATTATGGCAGGAAATGATGAACATTCTAGGTGTGAATAAGACTCGTACCACAGCCCTACATCCACAATCAGATGGTATGGTTGAACGACATAATAAAACCATCAGTCAGTTCCTGTCGATGTTCATCTCCAAAAATCAAAAGGATTGGGATGAGTTGGTACCACTATTTCTCCTATCCTATCGAAGTTCCCAGCATGAGTCCACCGGATATACTCCTTCAATGTTGATCACTGGGCGAGAAATGAAACTACCATGCGATCTGTTGTTTGGAATGCCACCCAGAAGTACAGAGGACAAAGTCCTACCAGAATATGTCCAAGAGTTGCGAGAAAGACTGGACCAAGTTCATGAATTCTGCAGTGATAAAATGAAAAAGAGGTTCGACAGGAAGAGTCCAGGGACTATGTTCGAGCCAGGTGATGCCGTTTGGCTATACCAACCTCAGAGAAAGAAAGGAAAATGCCCCAAGCTACAGAGAAATTGGACAGGACCCTATGTCATCATAAAGAAGATCAACGACTTGGTATACCGCATCCAGCTCAACCCAAGGAGTAAACCCAAAGTTGTTCACATCGAGAGGTTAGCAGAATACCGAGGCCACGATCCCCCAAATTGGTTCCAGAGGGACAGCCAAAATGGTGATGGTGTTATCCGGGACGGAATAACCTAAAGGAGGAGGCAGTGTTACAGACCTGAAATTTGATAAAGACTTCTCGAATTGTTCGAGATCGTTCGATGAATTAGATGGAAAAATCTAGAAGCACTAACTTTTGTTCTGGATCAATCGTCGAACATTCTATTTGTGTTCTATTGATTTCTTAAGTTTTCTAGAACTTTATTTGTATATAAAAGCGATGCATTTGTTAGATAAAGGAAGTTAGTTAGAAAGTTACCTTGAGTTACCTTGGATACAAGTATTTTGACAGTGACTTGTATTACAGTGTTGTCAAGTAAAGTTTGAATAATAAAGGCGAGTTCATACCAGAGTACACTTATTTTTGAACCCGAAGACGCAACAATAACTTCTTCTTCATCTTCATCATAATTTACTCCTTCTTCGATTTCACTATCATCATCATCCAGTTGGTACTTTTGGATGATGTCTTCAGGTAGGTATGGTAGGAGGCGGTGGAGAAATCTTTTCAGCTCACATTCAATCATTGCGTCGCAGAGGTGATGTAGATCGAAAGAACCATCTGTATATTTCTCACAAAGATCCACACCCTTCTTGTAGTTCTCGTAATCACGCATACAGTGTTGGATCCTTTCTTCATCATAGCATACGCTCAGGTCATAAATGGTGGCGTGGAGAGCGTCCTCGCTCAAAGCACGCAACTCAGAAGTTAACCTTTCAACAGCTGAAGAGATGTCTACGGCTTCGGTCCAGTGTTGACTCGCATATTGCATCCACATATTTCAAGAATTAAGCTATGATCAAAGAGAAATCATTGAAATAAATATGCCATAAAAAAGCAATCAGTAGTAGTACTCACATTAGACTCGTTTTCATGCCGGCAAAGCTTTGTGGACTCTGACCCAAATATGCTACTGTATATTTACCACCTGATGAATTGATGCATGCTACATCATCATCGGTAAATTGCTCTGAAACACGTTTCGGCAGCCATGTTTTGAATAATGTATCATTGCTTACATCACGTAATATCAATAAAATAGATTTACCAAACCGAGTAGAACTGACATCGTCTTAATTGGGTAAGCTTCATTCAGTGGCAAGGATGATATTACTTTTTGCTCTAACACTTCCATCTCTTGTTTAATTATAGAATTGATTTTTTGTAAATCCACCTTTGGAACTGACATGATAATGAAAATATATAAGGAAAATATAAATAATTTTCAATAGAAAAACACACTCACTGATCTCTCTCACTGTGTAGGCACTGAATAACTTCACTACTCTTGCTGACTGCTCGACTGCTAGGTATAAAACTTCTGATTTCATATCACTATACCAACTTCTTTTATAATAGATAGTGAACCACCCCCACCACAGACTTATGAAACATGTATGATACAAAGGCCCCACCATGCGCGAGTTTGCATCGCATCGATAGAGGGCGGAGAGTAAATAGTAGTCGATGAGTCACCGTAGCGTATGGGTGTGTGACGTCAGCGCGGACCCACCCCACCCTATCGAGAGCGAGGGCGGATGCGCATAGCGTCACGCGACCCCTCCTCCCACCACAATCGCAAGGTATACTGGAGAGGAATCAGAGTTCACATATCTGACTGGATCTCCGTGGTGTGCAGACGTGTTGTACCCTCTCTATACTTCGGTATAGATTTGTATGTGTACTCCACACATAAGGGTCATACACAATGGCAGAGTAAGTATACATGAAGGACATGAAAGACATTGAGGTAAGAAAAATATATTTAGTACTTGGCAAAAAGGTACTTGTCCGTGTATGAAAAAAAAAATCAAGTCATCACAATCTCTAGGACAAACACAAACCCTGAACACCTCCCAACAACATGGTCAAGGCTATGGGCAAGCCCAAGTCCTAGGTCAAGTCCTAGGTCGAGGTCATAGGTCATAGGTCGAGGTCATAGGTCGAGGTCATAGGTCGAGGTCATAGGTCATAGGATAGGTCGAGGTCATAGGTCATGGGTCATAGGTCATATGTCATAGGTCAAGGTCACTGATGACGTCATAGTGGTGGGGGGAGGCCCAGAACCGGCTCAAATCTCCTACTGGACACAAACGGGGATATCGCCGTAAAAATAATCAACCAAAACTTGAAGATCCGTACGATAAAGGCTGGCATGGGATATGTAGCACTGGAATTTGAGGACTGGGACCTCTACAGCGGATACTTCTCACTCAACAAACCCATAGAGGAATTCAAAAAATTCTTCGATGAAATAGCAACACAAATTCTCGTGAATAAAAGGGAAACAGTCATTACAGGCGACTACAACGCCAAGTCCGGACTGTGGTGCTCACCGCAAACGGATGCCCGTGGCGAATACATCGAGGAATGGGCTGCTACCCTAGAACTAGTTTTCATGAACACGGGTACCACACCCACATTCCAAAGAGGAAAATCCAAATCACACATAGATATAACTGAGGCAACACCAAATATGTCAACTAAAATCAAAGACTGGAAAATAATCGAGGGAGAACTGTTCACGCTTCACAACCACATTGTATTCTCAACGGACGGGACCAAGAGCAAAAACCCCAAAGCAAACTACACTCAGATACTTTTCAACGACAAAAAATTCCAGGAGAAAATCAGAGAGGATCTACTTCCTCAACATAAAACACTCTCACAAATCACGAAAGTAATGAGGAACACAGTAAAGAAGTGCCAGGTGAGAATAGAGAAAGACAAAAGGCCGCACTGGTGGACAGCAGAAGTGGAAGAGTCAAGGATGAAATGTAACTCACGCAGGAGAACACTGACCCGCATGCACGGAGCCAGAAATGTCGCACAAGCCGAGATGGAAGCCGCTACAACAGCCCTAAACGAAGCCAAGAAAGAACATAAAAAATTAATAAACAGGACCAAAAGAACACACTGGAAGAACCTGTGCACAGAACTCGACGGCGATATATGGGGACAAGCGTACAAGATAGCCATGAGACATCTGGGGAAACTAACTCCGTCCCACAGACTCACACCTGAAAAGAAAGCGGAATATGCCAAGGTACTCTTTCCGGAAAGTATGAACCAAATCGAGACGCCAGAAAATGAAACACTACAGATGGTCCCACCACCGTTTACCACGGAGGAAATGGGAAATGCACTGAAGAAAATGAAAAATAAAAAAGCGCCAGGACCCGACGAAATACCGGTAGAAGCAATGAAGATCCTTGGAAACGTACGCGGAAATGTTCTCCTACAACTGTTAAACAGCATGCTCAACTGCCAGAAATTTCCTGAGCAATGGAAAGAGGCGAAACTAGTACTACTATGCAAAGGGAAAGAACTGGAAGGCGCCGCGGGATTCAGACCGATCTGTCTCCTAAATGTAATGGGTAAACTGTACGAAAGTATGATTGTGGAAAGACTGGCGCAAGCAATTGAAGAAAGAGGAAACCTAGCTGAAAACCAATACGGTTTCAGAAAAGGCAGATCAACGGTAATGGCTGTTAGTAAGATAGTGGACATAGCTAGGAACTCAAGAGAAAAGTGGGTGGCGATGATCACGGTGGACATAAAAAATGCTTTCAACACCGCAGACTGGAACATCATTATCAAAAAACTTAGTGAAAGAGAGGTGCCAAAATATCTAATTAAACTAATAGAAGATTACTTCAGCAACAGGAAAATCAATATTACGAATAACCTCAGCCACCCACAAACACTGGGTGTTCCCCAGGGTTCCGTACTCGGACCACTGCTATGGAACGTATTATATGATGATGTCCTTGATATCCCTCGACCAGACGGGGTGGAACTTATCGCATACGCCGACGACCTCAGTGTCATGATCAGAGCAGGTGATGCAGAAGACCTCATCCACAGAGGAAATATAACACTGTGCAGAGTAGCCAGATGGATATCACAAAATAACCTGGAGCTAGCTCCACTGAAAACGAAAGCAATTATCTTAAAGGGCCCAAGGAAAAGGAAGGAAATCAGGTTCAAACTCCTGAACACAGAAATAGCGACAGTGAGAACGCTAAAATACCTGGGGGTGACACTAGACACCCATCTGAACTTCGGCGAGCATGTCAAATATATAAAAGAAAAAGCGACAAAGAAAGCAGAGGCACTTTCAAAGATTATGCCCAATATAGGGGGACCTTCCTCAAGGAAAAGAGAGGTGATAAATGCAGTTGTATACTCCACTATACTATATGCTGCCCCGACGTGGGAGACTGCACTCAAAATGAGAAAGTACCATGATATGCTGATAAAAGTACAGAGGAAATGCATGTTGAGATCGGCCATGGCCTATAGAACTGCTGCAACCAGATCCCTGCAGGTGATTACAGGTACACCCCCTATAGATCTCCTAGTTAATGAGAGAACCCTCCTGCACAGAACAGAGGCCGCAGGGAGAGCCCAGGAGAAAACAAGAATAAGAGAAAGCATAATGGAGGAATGGCAGCAACGATGGGACGCAGAAAGGGACACATCTGCATGGACACCCACACACATACACACACCAACACACATAAAGCTAGTAATTGTGAAAATTATAATATTTCGCAGTTCCATTCGACCAGTGATTTTTTTTTTCAATCCCGGAGTACATCCACGAATATTTGCATCATCTGTAGAGTTTATATCCAAATGAGTTTGAGAAAACATTTTCGACCAAGTTGAATGGAATGTACTTTCATTCAATATCGTAACTGGGAGTTGTATATTACAGCACAATAAAAAAATGTCTAGGTGCCGAGAATATTTCAAGTAATCTGAAATCCGACCCTGTGTCAGAACTGTATGATCCCTCTCTTCACGTTTCACGTTATCAGCTGTATGAAAGGAGCAACATGAGGTGCGTAAAGAACTTCAGTTCTGTTTCGGAATCCAGAATTGTAAGGAATAATTAATTTTTGCTAGTCGACGGCTGAAACATTACTTTATCAAACGTCGTTGATAAAATTGGACATTTCCCAATTCAAATGGAATAATGCAAGGAAATCCATTTCGCGAAAACAACACTTTTTTGTAAAATTATTTACAAATAAACGGAATTTTTTAATGACACTAAGGTAAAAAAACGATTAAAATTTCCACAAAATTTATTGTCTTTGCGACATGTTTCGATACACACTATCTTTTTCAAGCGAATGTAGTACATTTTTTAAGAAGAAAATGAGAATGATGTTGAACTAAGTAAATGGTAGACTTCAATAATACAATGAAAGATCACAAAAATATTCGTTCCTTTTGATGGCGGCAATGATGAAAAATGAACAATAATGGGGCGGAAATATCCTTTTCATTCATTTAATACTTTTTAATTTTTTTTTTATTTTTATCTGTATACACTCATACATGCCTTCATCAATCAGAAATTTTATGACGAGACCACTTTGAGTTACAATGTCAACTATCAGTATTTAAGGAAGTTCAATATCATCTCTTCTTTCCTCAGGTTCTATACGGGGTTTATCATCCCGTGGAGTTGACTGGATGGAAGGTCGCAGAAATGAACGATTTCGGCGATGGAGAACATTATCTTCTGTTTAAACAAGATAACCATTTGGACCAGACTTATTCACAATAACTTCCAGGAACGATGTTGCTTTTGCAACATCACAGCTTGATTTGACATCAATTCACTGAGTTTTCTTGCTGACATGTCATAATATGCAGCTTGTTCAAATTAATTTTTTCCTAGCTTTGTAATACTTACTCCTGAAGTCGGATATTTAGGCTTCAGTAAATTTCTGTGAATAGGTAGTTACGATCTAAGTTTCCTCCCATTAATAAATCGCAAGGAGCAGGTATAGGTTTTGCTTGGGTGTCACATTATAGTTAAGAACTACAATAAAAGAATGTTCTCCTTCTTTTGCGGATTTTACTAGGATCGCTTTCACTGTTTGGATTGCAGACTCAACCATTCCGTTTGAACGAGAATAGTTCGGACTTGATGTGGAATGTTTAATGTGGTAATATTTGCAAAGAATTAAAAGGCGATCCATTGTCCGAAAATATTTCAAGTGAGTAGAGAGGATATGAGAGCAACGGGAGGAGGGACTCGGCAATATGCTCAGTCAGCAAAAAGCCATGAGAGAGCAATGGGAGGAGTGCAAAGGTCAGCGAAATTCGATACGGTTTCAATGGCCCAGTTCAAGGTTATATATGCACGTGTGAGATATCGGGTTACCTGGAATTTGCTGACGCCATGGTTTGAATTACAAGTCTACACAGCTAAACTCAATACAGGTTCAGTGACCCAGTTCAGGGTCAATAAGTGCATGTGTCAGGTATCAAATTACCTGGAATTTGCTGAATATCGATTATAAACAAGTCTAAACAAGTTGGAAGTTTTTTAAAAGTGTTCAATGACCGTTTTCAAGGTCAATACATGGTTGCCAGTTATCCAGAATATTCATTCAATATGAAGTTGAACTGAAATATTCCCCCACTATTACTGATAATATATTTATAAACCGAGAACGATATCATACCAGACATTCCATTATCATCATGAGTATTACCGAGTTCAAATTCAACTTGTCATCAAGTGACTATTTCTGTAAAGAAAAATCAAAAGTAGTGTTGAGTGAAAGAAAATTCCCATTAAACAAATCTAGAAGTAAATTTGTTGTTGTGAATCTTTCATATGATTTGAATTTCACTCCATGTATTGAAATTGCCGAAAATAAGGGAGATCGAGTGATTTTCACAGAACATGAGTGGAAAAAGTTCTTCACATACCAAGGAATCATTACCAATTATTTTTACTCATCCGATGAAGTAGAGGCTATTGAAGACCATAGATTTACCATTGAGTTCAGCCAATTTACAAACGGACGAGTAGTCAAAATAAAAAAAAGATTACTCCTCGGTGTACTTGGGGTTTTAAACAGTCTGCAAGCTATGGGAACTCCAACCCTTAATTGAATATAGGGTAGATATTTTGAAAAGACAGCATTATGGACAATATTTCCAAGTTTTGAAAAACGGACTCTGTAAGCTGAGCGGTGATCTGTTGCAAAATGCTTTAGATTTGCTTCAGCCAGAAGTGAATCGCAATAGTGAAAATATAAGTCTAACTCTGGAATTCATCCATCTTTACCCGGAAGTTTTCAGAACTGAACTGTCTGATAAACGATGAATAAGGCGGTGACAATTGATGAAAGTCAAAACAAAATTTTTTATATGCACACATGGAAATTTGCTTACAAGGATTCTCGTAAAATGTATTGGATGTATGCAGCAATCGATAGAATGCGCTTCAAGAGGCGAATAGCAGAAACCTCAAGGATCGTCGCCCCCATTTTGGATTCAACACATAGAGAAATAATATTCAATAATAGATTTTGTGATTAATTTGTAATATCATATTAATAAAACTTTTATCGATATCCACGAATTATACTCATTGCTTAAACCTTACCATTTGATGAACAGTTTGTCTCCCTTTTTTTAGTAAAATTTTTCAACTTAGAACACATCAGGATGTTTAACTTTTTGAAGTTCTTCTCCATAAAATCCACCTTGTATATCAACTTCATTTTGATCTTTAAAAAAATACACTGCAGGATTCGACTGATAGACTTTTCTTACAGTGAAATTTTCATTGGACCAGTTTGATGTATACCCTTTAGCAAATGCCTCTCGGTACTTGCTTATTCTTAAATAGTCATTGATTTTGAATTTTCGTTTCCTTGGAACCACTGTTTTGAGGTGACTATACGCGTTTTTCAGTAAATACTATTCATGACATTTTTTTACATCTTTGGGTTTCATTCCTATTGTTCTGTGTACGGAATTGTTATAGTTAGAAACTATTTCTGGTAGTATATCCAACCATTTGTAGCTTCCTTGTAGGCTCGATTGTTTCCACATTCTATTTTTCAAAGTTCTGTTCACTCGTTCAACTATGCTAGCTTCAAATTGGAGAAAGTGCTATAATGATTGATTTTCCAATCATTCATCAACTCTCAATATTTTTTGCATCGCATGACTCACATCTTCCCCACTTTTAGCTTTAACGGGTTCACACCAAACATATTTGGAAAATACGTTTATAACAACCAAGATGTATTTAAATCCTTTGTTAGTTTTTGAATAGGGAATCATTTCAACCAAATCAGCTTGAATGAGATCATTCAAACCTTTAATAATAACACACTTCCTTTGAAATATTTTTCGTGAATTTCTATGTAACTCTCCTAGAATGTCTTCCTTGATTTTATCCATTTTCAGTTATAGGACACTGAAGTACAATTTCGACAAACAGTTGATTATACTGCTGCTAATCGACTAATAAAGTGATCTTACCACCTTTATTTAAAAACTTTCCTATCAGACTAATCAGTGAACCAATATCTGCATACTCCCCTTCTAGTGATATAGATATATCTTCTGGCTGGGAGTTGATGCTTTCAATTTTTCGAAAACAGGTAACTCATACGAAGTTGTATCATTTTCAAATACAAAGAAACTAATACTCTTCCTGATATTCTTGAATGCCCTTAAATGAAGAACACATTTGGTATGACACGAAGATGGATTCCATATGTAGAAAGGTGTGCTTGAGGAGGCTTTCGGAAGTATTTCTGGTTCATAATATGGCGTTTGAGATGTTCTCAGGAAATGTCTTCCAAACTTATCGATGGGCATGTTGTCACGGTTAAACACCAAATGGAATTAAATCATATAGGTTTTTATTTTATTATCCCTGCCTCGTGAAGTTCCTCAATTATGCTTATGATTTCGTTATTCACACCGGTGTTTCCAGCACATTGCGATGCAATCAACAGTTTTAATCACTCCACTAGCTCATTGTCATCAAGTCATCAAAATATTCATATTCAATATGAATATTGTTGAAATCAAGCATAGTTAGTCCTGAACCCCTTTTACTTCTTGTTGTGGTGCCTGGAGCCGAACTGATTCTTGGTCTGGGCTTGGGAAGAGATAAGTTGGGTTCCGTGAGTTTTTGAGTCTTTTCAAGTTTACGTTCTTTAGCCAAAGAGTATAGTGTTATAATTCGTGGTTTTATAATATTAACAAACTTTGATGTTGACAGACCCCTTGTAGGATCATGACGGAGATATTGTGCATTAATCCTTCTTAATTTATTATATCGATATATGATTCAAAATCTTTATTTTTGTAACCAAGCGGTTGTTTCTTGAACATCAGTTCATATAAACCTAGAGTTCCAGTTTATCTGAACTTATTATTTATTACAATATCGGCACCATCAAAACCAACAGTTGTGTTACCTATGGCAAATTTTCCGTAGATGCATCAAAATATACTCCAAAAGTATCGTCAAATACATTTTTCGTATCTGAAATTTTGTCTTCTATATATGCACGAGGCAACGGCTTCGCGAATTGTAGTAAGTATTGTTGCTGTGCGTTCATCACAGGTTGCATACTTTCCTCAAAATAACTCCCTTCGAAGTCGGATTGTGGAATGGTTGAATCATATTGAAATGTCTCTTCATCAGGAGTGATCTGATAAAATTCTTGAGGTGTTGGTTTATGAAATTCATGGGGTGTTGGTTGGTGTATTTTTTTGGGAGTCAATTGATAACTTGAAAGAGGTGATTTAGTTTCAATTCTTGCTTGAACTGAGTCGTTGGGGGTTGTTGAACAGCAGACAAGAATTGTTTCAATGGTTGAGTAATTGGTTCATAAGTTTTTTCTAAATGTGATTGAGATTCTGCGATGTCAGATTTCAAAGTTTTCGCCTTCCTTGCCTTCCTTGCCTTCCTTGCACTCAATAGTTGTTCTTGTAAATGACTGTTCATGATGACTGACAATCATTCCGCAATCTAAAAGTTTCCTTTATCGTTCCTCGTTTATAGAACAATCTTTATCGATAACGAGAAAACCAAATTAGCTTTCCAACAATAAGAGCAGATTTCTTTGAAATTCTGCAAGGACATATCTATACTGACATGATCGTCATATATATGCTTCAGATTTGTTAGGTCTTGTTGGAAAATTATAAGCAAATTAGCATTGTCTCTAATGAGTTGTTTGGAAATGGCCGAATAGGTTTGACATAAATAGAAACAATCTGTGTGTCTGTGACGGCCGAAACAGAAATAATTCTTGATTATGTTTTGATCACATGTGGCAACATCATCGAATATTATGACTGAATGATCATTTATATTTTATGGGAGAATAACTTCAACAGAATCTTTATATTCATGAAATCCAATTTCTTTCATAGGCGCTAGCAAAATCCTCAAATAATTATATTTAGGTTGATATAATGATTTGGAAAATAAGTATACATTTGTGAAACCGTTATAGGTTGTTCCAGCAGAGACAACATCACATTAGTTTTGCCTGATCCACTTGCTCCAACAAGTAACCCTCTTTTAGATTGACCTCCAAATAATACACCATGTTTTCTAACGGTATTCTCCAAATTGATGTCATCATGATTGAGAACTGGAAGCAACACCTTTTGTTTTTCAGTCTTCATCACATCGGAATAGTTATTAAACTGACATTAGTGCGGATGTAATAGGTATATATACGCGTGTCCAAGTTGTTCTAAACATAATATAATGGCACAGCGAAGGAAATCAGTCGTTAGTACGAGCCGAAACACAAGAAAGAAAGTTCGAGGTTTTCTGAATACCTTGATCAACAAACTTCCTGTAGAAGTACATGTCCCTGGATATAATGTGGGCCTGGCACCAAGTTGGAAAAGAGATTATTGAGGGGAGACGTAGGCGTGAATCCTCTGGACGAGGCTTGTAAGCGACAGTGAAGATTTAGAAGCAAAGAATATTGCTGACAAGAAACTGGCAAAGTTTGCTTCCGAACGTTTGAAATCTGACAGCATTTGGGGTATCTAATATTATGAATCTCAAAAGCAAGTTGGGGATGATATTAGGACGAAAAAATAAAACAGTTGAGTAGAAGAAGGGTAGTGAATTGAAAGTTGTCAGGAAACGAAAGAATAAGCAGAGAAAAAGAATCATACCAATTCCAAAGAAGGGTGGATTTCTGCCATTTTCACTACCACTTTTAGGGGCGTTAGGTGCTGTAGGAGAAGGGGCAGCATGTATCGCTTCAGCAGTCAATAAGGCAAAATCTGAGAAACAAAGACTTGCTGAACAAAAGATACATGATTTAGCGATGGAACAAAAAGGAAACGGTTTATATTTGAGATCTCGTAAAGGTTATGGAATGTTTGCCAGCCGTATCAAAAAAACTGTTGAAGTTACCACGCCGAGCCTTAACCAATATCGATTTGATGAAAAATGTAGAGCGTTTGGGGATTCCTTACTTTCGAGGTGTTTTCATGAACGATAAACTTCCCAGAAAAATTGGAAGTGCGGTATTCTATATCTGGATTCTGATTTAGGAGAAGGGACTCATTGGACTGCATATTCCAAGGATAATGCCGAGATAAATATTATATATATATATATATTTCGATAGTTATGGAAATCTTAAACCACCTAAGGAATTGATAAAATACTTTCTCAGAGCTGGTGACGTGAATAATATAAAATATAACTATGATTCTATGCAGAACTCTTATCAGTGTGGACAATACTGCCTTTTGTTTTTATATAACCGATATCTCTGATGTATTTCCTTCAATAATCAATAAACTACCACTGAGAAAATATGTATTTTACTTTCACATTGAGTGATTCATCCTCAGTGTTGAGTTGTAATTTCAACCCTCCAATTTATCTGGACGATGATGTGGAATATGAGATAGGCTTGGCAAATTTTGATTCGTTCAATGTTATTCCAAATGTAACAAAATTGAACAATGTTTTGGTATGGGGTGAACACGATGAATTCAGTTATATCATTCCTGAAGGGTTTTATGATGTAACAGATATTATTGGTCTAATCATTAAACAGATGACTAGCAACAATGAAGATGTTGTGATATCCATTGACCCAAACTGGACAACTTCAAAAGTGGTTACCCGGACAAACACTAAAATCAATTTTTGGGATTCGCGAAGAAAATACTCAATGCAAATGGGATCTACAAATGAGACCATGAAGTGAAAATTCTTTCAATCAATACAATTTGCATTGATTGCAAAATTGCGATGGCTTCATTTCTGAATGGTAATCCAGTGCATATGATTCATCAGTTTTTTTCAAACGTGCCAAGAGGGTATAAAATAGTTGAAACTCAATTGAACCTTTTATATTTTCCCGTCACTATCAAGACAATCAACAACATCACTGTGAGAGTTGTGGATCAAAATTTCAATTTAATTTATTTTCGAAACGAGGAAGTTACTGTTAGATTGCACCTGAGAAGGAAGACTTTCTGAATAATGATGTGGAGATTTGATAACTCAGCATTCCAACAACCCTATAAAAAGAAGACGAAGCGAGCTTTGAAAGACAGTTTGGAAGCAACTGCCGAATTACTAACACCAGAAAACAAACAGTACTTGAAATCTTTGGGATTGGAACTCTTAATATGCTACAAATCACGAGTGAGCCTTTCATTGACAACACAATCGAAGATTATCAGTTTTATACATATCAGCCATATATTATCAATGAAATCAAATATAATGATGAAATAAGAATTCTAATTCAGGACTTGGATGCTTATACATTACCTTGTAACTCATACATATTCGTCAACACCACAATATCTTTCTTATTCCGTGAGCTACGATATGAGTTGAATGGTGTGTGGTGGTAGACTCTGTTAGAAACATTGGACTAGTATCAAAGATAAAAAATTATTTGTCTATGAATGAAAATGAAAGTATTTCAATCCAAAATGCTGGTTGGTTTCCAAAACTTGATGCGACTGATAAAATATTAGTTGATGACGAAGGGAATTTCAACGTATGTATTCCGCTGACGTTATGGGCTGGCTTTTTTGAAGACTTTCTAAAAATAGTGATAAATATGAGACAAGAACTAGTTTTGATTCGTGAAAGTCATGATTTGGATGCTGTGATTAGTATAGATGATTCTGAAAAACCCAAAGTAGGCATAAGCAAGCTGAGTTGGTGCGTCCCTCATGTGACACCGAGTATTCAGGAATAACTACGATTGAATAAAATCATAAATAGCAATGTTGAACTACCTTTGAAATTCACAAGGTAGGAGTTGATCGAATATCCTTCTTCAAATGAAACAACAAGACACACTTGGGCAGTGAAAACAACTACGAAGGTTGAAACTCCTCGACATGTTATTATTGCATTTCAACATGCTAAAAAAGAAAAGCTCACCACCGATATGAGTACATTCGACCATTGTAATCTGAGTAATTTACGAGTATTTCTGAATTCCGAACGATTTCCTTAGAATGACTTGAATCTTGATTTCAAGAATAACAAGTTTGCAAAACTCTATGAAATGTATGCCAACTTCCAAGAGAGCTACTATCATCTCAAATCAAATCAACCTATTTTCAATCCCAATGAATTTAAAGTGAAGGCACCGCTGGTCCACATCGACTGCTCACGTCGAAAAGAAGCGATTCAGACCGGTTCCATAGTACTCAGAATTGATATTGAGACTGCTGAAGTTACACCCAAGAATGTAACAGCTTATTGCCTTATTCTACACGAGAAAGAATTTTCATATAATCCATTGACGAAATATGTTAGGCAATTTTAATGCGCATGCTCAACTTGTTGTTATATATGAAGATTTTCATGTTTAAAACATCAGTTCGAAGATGATATCAGAGTATCGAAGAAGATTGAAGCCTCACCATAAGAACCTAAAATTACTCAAACAATTGATTGAGTCATACAATTTGAAGCGATTATTGATAAGAAAATTTATCTATTGATGTACAAGGTTTCAAGATCGAGAACGATACATTTTTAACCAAGGAATTGGCCGCCTTCGACAGAAGTAGAGTTTCTCACTACGTGTTCAAATCTCCATTTCCATTAGACATGCTCCCACCAAAATTCCACAGTCAAGCCACTTGGTTGATGCATATAAATTGGAATGATGGGTTCACACCATTGCATCAATTCGGAACTACAATTAAAAAGCTCACTGAGGGAGTTGACACTATTTATGTTGAAGGAAAGGAGAAAGCTGAATATATCAAAAAATTCACCCATCAACCAGTCAAAGAATTTGAAGAGCAACCCGGTTTACGAGCCTCTGAAGCAAGTTGTTTTCATCATAATAAATATAATTGTATATGTGCACTTTCAAATGTTCATTTTCTATATCAAATGTATACAGTGCAGCTTTTTATAGTCCCCCCCCCCCCCTGTTAACTTTTGAACGGTTTGCCGTAGAGAGATAAAAAAAAAAACCGTTTCGAGGGTTTCACCGATACTACTTTTTGAAATATAACGCATTGTGATTGATCGATAGATGGCGCGGGGGGCACAAAAACCTAATTTTAAATGGCATGGGGGGTCGAGTGACACATCGTTGAAAAGAGAATTTGATTCTCTTTTCAACCATCTAATTTTTTTTTAATATCGTTGACACGTTTTTTCACAATAAGCATTTGAAGTGTCAAGTTTAAGAGCGGATCTGAATTCGGTTCCTTATCTTACCTCAATAACTTTTGAAGGGTTTGATGTGAAATAATGGGACGGAAAATATTTTGGGTGGTATTAAAATAATAATGTTTGAAGAAAAATACCTTAATTGTTCTAGTGATTCACAATTGCAATCAATACCACGAAATACGGTCAATAAAGACAATTCACAACATTAATAATTATTCATTTTGAATTCCTTTCAAAGCTTAATTAGGTATTAGGATATCGAAATTATACCCATTTCATTTATTTTTAATGACAAAAGTAATAACAGGTACTACGAAAGGACTATTTATTGGATTTGTTTAAATGACAATAATTAATTAGTTACCTATAAAAGTACAATGGATTGATGAATTATTGTATTCATATTCACTGAGGAGTTTTGTCTACTTATAATTATTATTTACTTTGAATATTTGATATCATCATGGTTCGTATACGTCCTTTCGAAGAAAAAATTGAAGCAATTTATAATTTTGGTGAGGCTCATCGGAACTACCACGAAGCGGAGAGAATTTTTAATGAAAAATTTCCTGAACATCCTATAACTCGGAAATATTTGAGGGAACTAGTTGAAAAATTCAACAGAACTGGCAGTGTTCGTAGGAAAGGTGGAGCTGGTCGAAAATCAATTCCGGAAGAGACAAAGGTTTCGATAATTGCCGAAATGGTGGTAAATCCGCAACAAAGTACCTCTCGTGTAGCAAGTACGATTGGGGTCTCAACAGCTACAGTAAAAAAATATTTGAAGAAACACAAGTTCTATCCATACAAATTAGTAATGTTACACCAACTCACAGAAGACGACCCAGACCGAATAATGGAATTATGGAGGAAAAGATAGCTAGGAACCCCAATTACATTAGGAATATTTGTTTTTCAGATGAAAGTACCTTTTTTTTAACGGAAATGTGAATACACAAAATGTGCGATACTGGAGTGATATAAATCCCCATATCTTTCAAGAAGGTCACACACAGTTCCCACAGAAAGTAAATGTGTGGGCTGGAATTCTGGGAGACCATATTGTAGGTCCCTTATTTCTGGAAGAAAACTTAAACGGTAATTTGTACCTGGATTTACTAAGAGATACGGTTGAACCACTCATACTTGGAATATTAGAAGAAAATGAGAACGAATTTCAGGAATACATCACCTTCCAGCAAGATGGGGCCCCTCCTCACTTCCAACGTCAAGTTCGAGAGTATTTGGATGTAACATACCCTATGAGATGGATTGGACGTCGTGGACCAGTCGAATGACCGGCACGATCACCAGACCTTACACCTTGTGACTTCTTTCTGTGGGGATACGTCAAATCCAAAGTGTATGAGCAACAATCCAACTCTTTGGAAGAACTTGAAGAACGAATAACACGGGTTTGTGCTGGTATAACTGCAGACATGTTGCATGATGCATAATGATGAATAATGTTCGGCAGGAATTTGTGAATCGAATTTTTTATTGTCAAGAAGTATTAGGTAGACATTTCGTACACCTGCTTCGTTAATTGACAACAATTTTGCTTCTAATTATTTAAATACTACATGTCATAATAGTTTGTTTTCTTTTTGTTACATTGACACTTCAAATGCTTATTGTGAAAAAACATATTAACGAAATTTAAAAAAAATTAGATGGTTAAAAAGAGAATCCAATTCTCTTTTCAACGATGTGTCACTCGACCCCCCATGCCATTTAAAAAAATTAGGTTTTTGTGCCCCCCCGCGCCATCTATCGAGCAATCACAATGCGTTATATTTCAAAAGGTAGTATCGGTGAAACCCTCGAAACGGTTTTTTTTATCGCTCTACGTCAAACCGTTCAAAAGTTAACAGGGGGGGGGGACTATAAAAAGCCGCACTGTATAATGGATACATCTAAATAAATATTTTCCAAAGAAACCTATTTTATTTTTCACTCTTTGATTATATGAATATATCGAGTGAATGAGCACTTTAGACTTGTATTGAAAAGTCATGCGCTTAACTAGGCAACAGCTATTTTCTGCAAGGTCACGCACCTTGCAACACCTGCAATTAATCAGACTGATGACTCCATAGTTCATTAACCTTATCGCTTCTGGTTGTCTAGACACCAGCTGTTTTTCAGAAGGCCATTGACCTTGCAACACCTGCAATTAATCAGATTGATGACTCTACAATTCATTCACCTCATAGCTTTCGGTTGTCTAGACACCAGATGTTTCCCAGAAGGTCATTGACCTTGTAACACCTGCAATTAATCAGATTGATGACTCGACAGTTATTTCACCTCAAAGCATCCCGTAGATACCAGATGTTTCCCCCAAGGTCATCGACCGCAATAATTAATATTGCGCAAGCGCTTATCAATCTATTTAATCGGAGTTGTTGTGACGGTTATATTTAGTACTGCTACCGCTGATCTTAGTGAATCATGAAGTGTGACAAATGTAAAACGGACTTTTCGAGAATAGATAACCTACATCGACACTTACAGAAAAGCTGTCCTTTCAGAAGAGCTGATGGTGTATTACTAAAAGGAGTCAAATTGGGTTATCCATCCACCAGCGTTCCACAATTGAAAACAGTCAAATTGGATTCATCCACCAATGCTCCGCATTCGAAAAGACTCAAACTAAGTGTTCCATCCACCAGTGTTCCACAGTCGAGAAAAAGGTTGCATGTGAATGTTTCATCGGAACTGGGAAACGGTATTGAAAAACTGCAATACGCCTTCAAGAATAGAATAGCAAGTTATCGATTCAAAAGCAACAATCATCATATTGATTACGTCAACTTTATGGAAGATGTTAAACCGAAAGTTCTGAACATCATCTCTGAATAAATACAGGAACACACGAGCTTGAAAATAAATCTTGAACTGTTTGGACATTATAGTATACCTGAAAAAGAATTAAGTGATATGAAATCCTTCAACAAAAAAAATCAAATCATAACTTCTTCCACTGACTTGGATTTGCTGTATGCGGAATTCAGAAACGAGATGAATTCAAATGCTTCAGAGTTCCAGGTATGAAACTGAAGCTGGTCATTACAGAAGATTTGGTATCTAGATATGAATATAAACAAATACAATCCACTATCAGCTTCCTCATATATTGTGTTGCCCAAAGCAATTAATATAAAACGAACAGTTTTAAATGTGAAGAACTTGGATAATGCTTGCTTCGCTTGGTCCATTATGGCAGTGGTTTTTCCTTTGAATGGAGATCCAGCGAGCCCATCTTCGTACCCTCATTATAATACATTACTCAATTTTCAAGGCATTGATTTTCCAGTGAAATTGAAGGATATTTCCAAATTTGAAAGAATGAATAGAATATCCATCAATGTATTTGGTGTAGATACAAAATTTAAGGAAGGAAAAGTGGTAACCAACATAGTGGGACCAGATTTGTCAAAGCTGGTTTCAAGGCAAAAATCTAAGCATAATGGTCGTGTATATATTTGTGATGGGTGCCTCCAATTCTTCCCTAGTAGTGAAAAACTGACGGCTCATCAACATTGTGACTGTAATCATCTATGTGTGTTACTCCCAAAACCCGAAAAGATCATCAACAAGTATGGTGAGATCGTGCCTGGCAACATTCTGAAATCTACCAGTTCCTTTTGTGGTATATGCCGATTTTGAAAGTTTACTGAAACCTATTCATCATAGTGAACCATCAGATGAGCATTCATTCACATTGAAAGCGTATGAACACGAGCCATATTCGTTTGCTTTCTATTTGAAGTGTAATTTTGATGACAAATACTCAAAATTCGAATAATATCATGGAAATGATTGTGCCGAGGTTTTTGTTAAAATGCTGGATGAACTTGTTTTGAAGTTATATAACAAACATTTGAAACACGTAAAAGAAATGCTGCCACTTTCAGCAAAAGAAGAGGGTGAATTTCAGAATTCTACGGAATGTCATATTTATGGCGACTCCTATAAACCTGATGACATAAAAGTTCGAGATCATTGTCACTTGACTGGTGTGTACCGCGCAAGCACTCATTCGAAATGTAATTTACACTATAAAGTAGTGAAATTCATTCCTGTTTTCTTCCATACTTTAACAAATTATGATTGTCATCTACTCATAAAAAAATGACTTCGAATAAAGAGAATATCTCAGTGATTGCCCAAAATAAAGAGAAGTATATTTCATTCTCCAAAACATACTTGGTTGAAAAATCAGATAACCCCAAAATTAGGGACAAATTCATCACTCTGAGATTTGTCGACTCTTTCCGCTTCTTATCCAAATCTCTAGATAATCTGAGTAAAACGTTGAAAACATGGCAATGTCGGGAGATTAGGAAATATTTTCAAGATGATAGAAAATATAATATGATAAGACGCAAAGGTGTTTTTCCTTATTCATATGTTCATATGTTGACTCCTTTGAAAAACTGAATCAACTTACATTACCAACTCCATCTGAATTCTTCGATATTCTGAATGCCAAAGATATTTCCGAAGAGGATTATAATCGAGCTTGTGAAGTATGGCGGCAATTCGGATGTTCAATTCTAGGAGATTACTCCGATGTTTACTTGAAATCAGATGTTCTATCATTAGCAGATGTCTTCGAGAATTTCAGAGATGTGTGCCTGGAAAAATATAAACTTGATCCTGCCCAGTATGAAACAGCTCCTTCACTCAGCTGGGATGCTATGCTACGTTCGAAGCTAAGGTCGAACTAGATCTCCTAGATCTCCTGACATAGATATGGTTCACATGATTCATATATTTTATATCTTGATGCAACGAATTTGTTTGGATCTGCTATGAGTGAATATCTTCCGAAGGACGATTTCAGATGGCTTGAGCAATATGAACTAGTAAATTTCGACGTCTTCAAAATTGGGGATACATCGTCGAAAGGATATTTATTGGAAGTTGATTTGGACTATCCTCCAAACTTACATGATGATCATAATGACCTTCCTTTCTGTCCAGAGAATATCAAGCCTCCAGAAAGCAAGTATTCCAAGTTGACTCCAAATTTAATGACCAAGGAAAGATATATTATACACTATAAAAATTTGAAACAGTGTTTGAAATATGGATTAAAATTGACGAGGATTCATAGAGTTTTAGAGTTCACACAGTCAGCGTGGTTGAAACAATATATTGATTTGAATACCAATCTCCGAAATTCTGCCAGGAATGAATTTGAACGTTACTTATTCAAATTTATCATAAACTCAATATTTGGAAAAACAATGGAAAACGTGGACAAAACAGACAAGACATCAAACATTTGCAGTCATTGGGAAAATATGCCAGGGTCTGTGGGACCTGAAGGATTCATAGCAAAACCTCATTTCAAATCATGTTCGCAGTTTGATGAGAATTCAGTAGCCGTTCAAATGGAGAAATTGACAGTTACCTATGACAAGCCACTTTATGTAGGATTTTCGATTTTGGATTTCAAAAACGGTCATTTATGATTTTTTGTATGGCTATATCAAAACAAAATATGGTGACAAAGCAAACCTCTGTTACACATATACCGATTCATTGATTAAATTCAAATTGTTGAAAGAGGTGGCTCTATTTTACGCAAAATGTATGTTTTTATTTCTTATTTACATACCATATATACAGAGATGAGAAACAAAACTGCGTTATCATCTAGTGATGACAAAAGATTTGTTTTACCCAATAATGTACAAACATTAGCCTGGGGTCACCATAAGTTGAATCCTAAAGATGAAGACGCAGTGTTGGATCTCCTACTATTGATGTCAGAAAACTTGACAGATAAATGAATTTTGGATCTTTAATTGGTTAATAAAACGAAGATATTGAATAATGTTTTTTATTTAAATACCCTTAAACACATCATTTCAAACTACTTAAGCATGAATAACATTTTGATTGTGGAGGTGGCGGACTATCTACATGTTCCTCCCACTCAGGTCGATTGTAATGAATGCATACATAGAATCAAATCATGATATTCTATAGATATATACAGTGTGACCCATTTAAGATGGAAGCACCCTAATAAAACGTACATTTTTCAACCGGTTGAAATGTAAAATTTGAAAAATATGTTGTTCAATGGAATTTTAGCAACGTTCTTACTACACCACTGGATTAGGGGCGATATTCAAATAAATTTATTATGAAACATTTAAGGGATAACCAATTTCCTTTCCTATGTATGTCGAACCATATCAATCAATCAGTTTATCACAACAAACTTTAGTGTCAATAATTTCAAATAAGTCTACAAAAAAATAACTGAAAGTACATTTTTATAATTGCTACAACCTAGCGGAAAACAATCTTTTATTCACAATCAATGTAAAAATAGAAACCAGGAACATACCGAATTGAAAAATAAATGAGTGCAATTCATATTATGGTGGCCTCCACCAAACTATAATAAATAGATGAGAAACTGTAAGTCACAGCTAACTTATTTATTTCATTAATGCATTCTGAATAACAGGCAGTTAAAATTGCAAATCTCATTTTTTGCTATTGAACAAAAGGAAGAAATCACAGCTGATGTTACCTACTGGAATGATAATAAATATTATCCATTGCATATTTTTTTTCGTTATAATTTCTATTGGGAGTACATTAGACTTGTCTTATACTGTTGAAATTGTTTTCATGAAGATTAACCATGAGTTCTCTCCTGATTGTACTTGTTTATGTATCCACTCAGAGAAATCATGATTTTCAGATGTTATAATTGTACGACATTGCAATAATCACCCCAATAATTTTTTCAATAATCAACAGTGGTGTAGTAAGAGTAAGAACATTGTTAAAATTCTATTTTACAATAATATTTTTCAAATTTTATTCCCTTATAACTTTTTTATTACTGAACAGATTTCGATGAAACTGTGACAAGTATTATTTCAGGACATCCTGAATTGGTGGGTTGATTAAACGGCATATTTTTCAAATTTCATTCCTTTATAATTTTTTTATTGATTAACACATTTCAACGTAATTTACATGTTAACCATTTGGAAATGTCGCAAATCCAGTGGTGTAGTCAGATTTTTTCTAAAAAAAATCGCTAGTAATTTTTTTAGATTTTTACCTTGAAAAAAAGAAGATTAGTTGGCCCTGGAAATTGAGAATCATACAAGAAATTTGGTATCCTAATAGACTTTTCAAATATCTACCTAATAAAAAAAATCATTCCAATCGGTTGAAAAATATAAGGTTTATTAGGGTGCTTCCATCTTGAATGGGTCACACTGTATATATCTATAGAATATCATGATTTGATTCTATGTATGCTATGAGTTTGTTTTTAAAAAGTTGAAGAGTATATATATATATATAATTGTTAGAAGAATTATTTAAAGATTATTTGAAACATTATTTGACAGTTGTTCTGTCGGTTTTTTTATCAATGAGTAATAAATATGAATAAATTTCACTTAAATGATTGAGATCTAATTTTTTTTTATTTAAGCAGTTATCTGATTGAGAGATAAAAGCCATTTCCATGAAAAGTCTCTTAGTAGAATTATCTTCCTTGGTCAAAATTTTAGTGTTACCTACTATAATTCATAATATGTCCTGTATTATTTACATGTTCACTTAATGCACATCTTTCAGGATGACATCTGCAATCACTTTTGTGTGATGTAATTCTATCTTTAAGAGTTGAAGTTTGACCTATATAAGTCTTATCACAATTTGAGCAGGGAATACAATATACTAATTGAGATTGAGAGGTTGTAGAAGTTTTATCCTTCACCTTGGTAAAAATGGAATTAATTTTTAAAACTGTTTTATTAGCAATTTTTATATGATCAAATTCTCTGAGAATTCGAGCAAGCTTAGATGAGACATCTGTTATATAAGGAAGTGAGGTAAAGAAAAATTGTTAAATTGGATTCCTGTCAACTACATCATTGATAGCAGTGACATTTTGAGAATTATTAATATTATTTATTGTATTCCGTATATCTATGGCGGAAGTACTAAACAGGATCTTTTTTAATAATGTAGAAGGGTAGGAATTATCAATGAATAAATTATATAAAATTTTAAGAGTTTTTTGATGAAAAGAAGAATCAGAAATACAGAGTATTCGATGATGTTTCATTTGTTTTACCAAATTAACTTTCAGGGACTGCTTGTCGTATGAATGGTAATTCATTTATCTTCCACTAATTATAGGTTTTCTATACCAATCAATCAGAATGGTATTTTCCCTTGTGCGTCGAAATTTTGTGTCCAAGAAGGGAACACTACGTTCCTCATCTTCACGTTCTATGGTAAACTGTATGAACGGATCATAACTATTGAATACATCAACTACTTCTGTAGTTCCTTCAAGTGGTAACGCTATAATTAAGTCGTCCACATATTTTTTGATAAAGACTAAATTGAACGGTAAAACCTGTAAAACCATGTCTAGTATGTCATCCATGACATACATTGCAAGTATAGGACTTATCTTCGCCCCCATGGGCGTTCCGAAAGTCTGTTTATAAAATTTGTTGTCAAATGAAAAATATGTATTGTTAAATAGGCAAGTAATTAATTGAAAAAAGGTATCTTTGTTAATACTACAATGACTGCTGATACGCTCCCATTTTTTATCAATGGCTCGTATGCAAGCATCTAAATAAACATTGCTAAACAAGGAATACATCCAAGCTGGCTAGAACATAGCCCTCAGGGAGTTTCATCCCATTGAAAATTGTTGAAACTTCAAAAGAATCTTTAATATAATATTCATTACTATAGTCGTATGATGCAGTCAGAATATCTGTCAAAAACAATGCCAACGATTCTGTAGGGATACCTATCGAAGAGATAATAGGCCTAGCTGAAAGTGTAGTAGGCTTATGGATTTTTGGCAATGCATAAAATTTAGGGCAAATCCCATTATAAGTTGAGAGTTTCTTTTTTTTAACTTCATCTATTTGCTTTGACGTGAATACATTTTTAATTAACTGACTACATTTTGTTTGAATTTGTGTTTTCGGATCTTTTGGAAGTGAAATATAGGACTGATTATTATTTATAAGTTCATTAGAAAGATTAATGTATTGAGGTTTTTCAAGAATAACTGTGACAGTGCCTTTGTCAGACTTCGTGACTACTAGATTTGGATTATTTTTAAAAAATTTTTTTTGTTTTATTATATAAATTATGGAAAAAATTTTTTGAGTGTTTTGAAGAATGTATGAAACTGTTTCCTAACCAAGATGATAGACACGTGCTGAGTATTTCCACACGTGGAAATTATTCATATTAATTTTAAAAATGTTTGTTTTAATTGACTAATTATTTTAATTATTGACCTTTTAATGTTGTTTTATTATCAACTTCATGTTTCTCATTCGATAATGTTGTATCACTTTCATCACATCATTTTTCAATCAACCTCAAAGACACACTTCCCTGACGATGACAGTAACCACTGTTGAAATATTGGAAATATAATGTTAAAAGAGTACACGTTTTGCTTGCTGCTTACCCAAATAATCTTCCCAATTGCATCCTAACTAGTCAGCAAAGACTACCGTTCTACTAAACTCTAGGTATGGGTTTGAAAAGAGGGAGTTGCAGGGACGCCCAAAAAGCTGAAGAGAAAATTGGTACCAGTATTTTTAATTTAGAAGAAAATCCAGAAAAAACTTAAGAAACATTAATGAAAGCCACCTTAATCTTATGACGACCCATTATTATACCAACTAAACGCAAAAGCTCACCTGTAACATAGAAATCCGACAAGAAAAATCCATTTGACATTATCGACCGGCATCCTGCATGAGAATCCAAAGGTATTTATCCAATTCCAATCTGTTCCAACAACATTATTCTTTGTGGTAACAACCAGCTAATCGAGAACTTTTCAGTGCACAAAAACTTTTTCGCACTTAAACTATCAGCGGCTCTATTAAACACCTTAAGACACTAATAACTACCATTTACGATATTTACGGACTATTTGTCATCCATTTTTCTAGTTATAAACATTTTATTATTACCACAAAAAGTTAGGTTAGGTCACCTACACAAACTTTGTGAAAGAACCTTATTTTTATTCAAAGTAAACAGAGTCGTTACAATTTCCTTAGTACAACACACCGAGCTCAACAAAGATTTGTGGGTTGTCTAACTTCATTGAAATTTCAAGAAATATTACGAATTACATGGTAAATGAATAGATATCGGTAGGAAAGGGTTAGAAAGGTAAGAATAAACAAGAACTGGTTATTATTTCATTTCCTGATTATTTGTTAATAAATTTTATCCTGTTTATTTCTCTTGGTACAAATTTTAAAACATTGCCACATTGGAAAACCCTTTTTCTTTGAATTCTACCCTGAGAAGAGAGGACTACACGTTCCTGAGCGCCGACTGAGTTGGAGATACTGTAAGGAGAGAAAAAAGGTAAAAATCATTAAAGTAATGAGTAAGTATCCATCTGGGCAAACAACTGTTACTAAAATAAAACTATACAAAAAAAGTTATTTATGCTTCACAACAACAAAATCTTTCTTTGGTGATGATATCATCACCAAAAAAATAAAATAAACAAACACAAATTTTATAACAAATGTCGCCTAATGTAGCGGCAAATTATTTTTACATCTTGGTACTGGCCCACTAGTGAAATTTTCTAAAATGAACACCTATTTTTCTTCTTTAGAAAAGCAATTTTATTTTCCTATAATTAAAATATATAATTCAATGAGATATATCTATATAATAAACCATGAAAAAAGTTTTTTGGTTTGAAAATATAAAAATAGAAGTCTTGCAAACATTTTTTCAAGATTTTATAGAGCAGAAATACCATCTTCCCCTTCCACAGCTGCTTCTCATTTTGTTTCTTCACCCTTCAAGTGTGGTTCTTAGCCAGACTTTCATCATACCAGCAACTGCGGTTTCCGTGGCATTTCTTATTCTGAATGGATTTTTAGAACTGAAAAGAAATAAAAAGGGTCAAGTGAAATGAAACCTGAAATTATCGCTATAGTTTTCCAGTACGGTTCAAGGGTAGTTTCAGTAGGTATGCATATTTTTTTCATAACTTTATTTTCAGGAGTTCTCGAGATAAGGCGGGGAACACATATTCATAAAATAATGAGCAGAATATTTTTAAGAAGGAGTTCTCGAGATAAGGCGGGGAACACATATTCATAAAATAATGAGCAGAATATTTTTAAGATCCTTCTTACAGGACCAACTACAATAATATTTTTTTTCAATGCCTTACTTTTCCCCTTTAGTCTTTTAAGGGATTTATTTTTCGAATTCGATAACTATTGAAAAATACGCAAGCCACTAACTTTATTTTCATGCCACATTATTACTTTCTAAGTGTAGAATAACTACTGTAAAAAAGGATATAATCAAATGATTCTTGTAAATGTGTAAATTATTAACCAACCTGAACTGAGTAACATTACGTGAACAGTATAACCATGCAAAATTGTTACGATGTAACGATATTGTAATAAAGGTAGATAGATAGAGTGCAAAATATACATATATGTATTTCCTATATAACCTTAATTAAACCATTTCACTTATGGAGCTCGTGAAATGGATATCATTAAAATAGTGGGCAGATACTGGCCTAACGACATTTCGAATTTCGTAGGCAATCGGACATTACTTGAATGCAATGGGCAAAAGTTATTCATATATACTAGTTTTGGGCCCTTACCGGCAGATTATCTGGTAAAAGAGATTAGTTTGACCAGCATTAAAATGCTTTTATGCCATTCTGCCATGGCCAGTAATGCGCCGGCATGTCCATCATTGGCCCTGCCGCCGGTCAGAGATTGTATGTTTGCTGGGGTATAAATGAAACCTTTCACATCCAAACACTAGTGCTAACAGCTCTTTCTCTTTATAGTTGTACTTTTGCTGAGTAGGAGTTGAAGATACCGAAGCGAATTCTATTGGATGACCTTCTTGGGATATCACAGCTCCTATTCCATAGGGGCTTGCATCCACAGACAGTGTGGTCATTTCTGTAGTGTCAAAATATGACAATACAGGTGTATTGGCCACAAGCTGTTTCAGGCGAACGAAACTTTTATTTTCATTTTCTGTCCATACCCATTCATTTTTGATACTCAAAAGGCGTCTTAAAGGATATGTTTCATTTGAGAGGTTGGGTATAAATTTAGAGAGGTACACAATCATACCCAAAAACCTTTGAACCTTTCTATTCTTGGGAGGGCTCATGCTACGAATAGCTTTTGTTTTTTTTTCGTCTGAAGCTATTCCATTTGAGTCAATTTTATGGCCTGAAAATCGAACTGAATTTTTACAGATTTCTGACTTTTGTGTTAACCCACTTTTCTCTATTCTGTCAAGTACAATTTTGAGAGTCTGATTGTGTTCAGATGGGGTTTTGTCGAAGACTAAAATGTCGTCAAAGTAAGATAAGACACTAGGAACTCCCAATAAGACTTTGTGGATGAATCTTTGGAAAATTTTAGGCGCAGATGAGATGCCATATATGGCAATCTCAAGTATCGAAATCTACCCCAACTAGTTGCTATTGTACAAAGCTTCGAGCTTTCATAGTCCAGAGGGATCTGTAGAAATGATTGAGACGCATCTAGTAATGTAAAATACTTTGCACCAGAAAGTTGGCTAAAAAGACAGTCGAGAGTTGGTATATTGAAATTGTCACGTTTAATATATGTATTCAAGGAACGCGGATCCATACATAAGCGTTTGTCACCATTGGGTTTTGGTGTAACACACTGTATGTGTTATAATATATTTTAGAATATAGAAGACTCATCCAGTTGAAGTATTTAAGAAAGAAGGAATCTTTATCAGCCTCTCATGTTTATATTAGGGTTGAGTGCTCGACGCGTATCTGCCCGGCGCCAAAACGCGGTACTACAAAAGACCACGTATTTAAACCGCGGCGGAATCCACCCTCCAAGGACATACTTCGCTCTAGTCACGCTAACCAACGACCAACTTTAAATCCGTGTGGTCAGAGCAGATTCAAAACACAATTCAGACCTGGTGGCAGGAAGCTACCCTTCAATAAAAACAATCCATCGGCGTGACGACGATAGGGGTGACAAAGTCTTTGATGTGTAGCTTTTGGGGATTTGAGCCAAGGACTATCGTCGCACAACCGTTGGTTGTTACATTGGTGGCGAAGCGGTGGGATATACTTCCAAAGAGGGTCAAAGAAGGAGGTCCAAAAAGAGAAAAAGATAGTAACAGAAAAATTGATTGAAAATTACTTTTGTAAAATAAATAGAGACATTCAGGATTGCTCTTTACATAGGTAGTTTAAACGAAAAAAATAATTAAATTAATAATAATAAAAATATATTTTTTTAAACTAGAAAACATAGGGATAATATTTTTTTTGGGTAGGAAACGGAACCGATTAGTGCCAGAAGTATTGTATTTTTGTTTGATTTTCACCTGAACTACGAGCCCAAGCAGCAACTCCAGGCTTGTTTTATTTTTCTTTATTGATAATCAAAATGAACACAGGCGGCGCACCAAGGGCTGCATCTGTAACTACCCCTGTAGTGGCGGCAGCGAAATATTCGCTAGGGATGATTCCGGTAACCCTGGATGATTTTTCGGGGAAGGAGGCGGCAAGGTATTTGGAAAAACTGGAACTGCGCTCCAAATTAGACGGTTGGTCGGAGGATGAAACCCTCCAATTATTGAAATTTAAGCTAGCTGGTGATGCCTATAACTATTTAAAATCAGATACAGGGTAGAACTTATTCAGAGTTTAAGGCTAAGTTGTAGCAGAAATTCACCCCATTCAAATTGCCTGGCGAAACTCAATGGAATCTAACTAGGTGCTTCCAACGACACGATAAGGATGTGTCGTCATTTTGTACTAGGTTGAGGATTTTAGGTGCTAGTTTAATCAAAGAGGATTTAGCAGGAGCCACCGTTGAGGAGGGGTCAGGCATAAAGAAGAAAAACAGAGAATTGCTATTAAATCAATTTAAGGTGGGCCTGCGGAAAGATCTTATGAAAGAAACTGGTGTTTTATTGTTGCGTGAGGATGATTTAAATTGGGGGTTGTTATTCATGTGGTCAATCAGGTCATATTGCCAGAGGTTGTCCTAATTCTCAACGAAGAACCGGCAATAATTGTTTTTTGTGTAGTCAAGGAGATCACTGGGCAAGGGATTGTCCAAGAAATGATAGGAGTGGGGTAAGACCAGGATTCCGTAAAGTTGACAGGAGGAACCATTAAGGAGCCGTGCTTCATCAGCAAAATTGGAGTTCAGATAGAAGGAAAGCGATTGGAGATAGAGGGCTAACCCAGAATTCGGAGCCTCAGATCCACAGGGGAGTGACGCAGTTCACGGGCGCGATACCTAGGCAAGAGCATTCATCGTCTTCTTTCTCGGGGCCGCACGAGAACAATCAAACCAACGCGAATTTAAACTGTTAGGGCCAAATTCCTTCTGCCAGGATGGAGACCAGTGGCACACAGGGAGGCAGGGATATTTATTTGCTTCGAAAGGATCGTGGAATGGGGGTAGATTTAATAATTCAGGAATAGGAAACCGGCGAGATACCGGAAGTAAACTCGCCAGATATACTGGATATACCTCATATTATTAGAGTACGTGTGAATGGAGTGTTGAGTGATTGTTTAGTGGATACAGGGGTAGCAGTGACTCTTATTCAAACGAAGGTGTACCTAAGAATGAAATGGATTCAAGATGAGCGGAAAGATACCATCTCAATAGTGTCACCGGACACTCTTTGCGTACGTGGGGTAGCTGATTGGTCCTGCAGATAGAAGCGTGGGTACGACATGTATCGCCATCATTTTTGATGATGAAACGCTGGGATCTGTTTAAGTTTTATTGGGAAGGGATTTTCTCTATACCAGTCGAGCATCCATAACCTACCAGCAAGAGCCATCAGTCACCATATGGGGAAGGACCATTCCCATTTTTGGATACAGAAGATCTCCATAGAAATGTTAGCGATCAGACTCCAGGAATAGGACAAATTACTAAAAGGAAAAACTACCAAGAACTATTGAGCAGACCAAAAACTAAGGGCAAAAAGAAAGGAAGGAGAAATACCACTTATATGGAGTCACCGTCTGGATTCAGAAATGTATACCCTTCGCGAATTTTCAACAGTAGGGTTCCTATAAATCCATCATGTTCTCTTCGACCTAGAGGAAGAGATAATTGGACAAGCTGGCTCCAAAAGATAAAATTATTTTTTGATAGTTATAGAATTGGATGTCAAGAAGCTACTCGGAAACGAGAGGAAGGAAACTACGAACAAGGTGCCAGGTCCGCTGAAAGAATTACAGAGGCCAAAGAATCACAAGCAGACGACAGAAAGGTTAGGAAGGAAAATTGAAAACCAGCCCACTGATTCAGAGACAATTGAAAAAGCAACGGAAGATAACGAGACCAGTCCATTAGCAGAAGATATCAGCAACAGTGACAGCGTCATTACAATTTCAATACAAAACTTGCAGGAAGAAGTAGCTAATGAACTGGAGTCACAGGAAATAAATAAAAATAGCGAGGTTCCGCTTCCAACCGATACAAAGGAGATCAATTCTGTGATCGTACAGGATGATCACCAGCTGACAGTAGAGGAGCAAGTTATCGAATCTGACGTAGTAGCAGTGGAGGATCTAGTAATTGCCCCGAGAACCGAAGCACTTATCCAAGGAAGCTTGAAAGTGGCTATGAAAGGCGACTTATTAGTCTGTGAGCCCCTCGAAATAGGAAATCCTCAAGCACATATAGCTCGTACGAAGGAATCAAGGAGAAAATGTATAAGGCCATCAGGAAGTATAGACATCTATTCAGAGACGACGACGAAGAGTTGACAAGCACAACAAAGGTGAAGCACAGTCTGACTTTAGTACCAGGAGCAAGCCAATTTGTAAAGCCCCATATCGCATACCTTATCGTCAACGAGAAGTACTCGAGAAAGAAATAGAAAGATTATTGAAAATGAAAGTGATAAGACCTTCCTGTATTCCATGGTCGGCACCTGTAGTATTGGTAACCAAACGCCTGCCCAACGGGGAAGAAAAAGTAAGAATGTGCATCGACTACAGAGGGCTGAATTATATTACAAAAAATGAGTATTATCCTCTACCTAATATATCTGACCTAATTCAGGAATACAAGGCAGGGAATAATATGCTATTTTTGGTCATTGATGTAGCCGAAGCCTATCATCAAATAGACATGGAAGAGCAGTTGATACCACTAACAGGATTCAGCACGTTCCAAGGTCATTATGAATACACTAAAATGCCTTTTGGACTAGTCAACGCACCTTCAACTTTCCAACGGTTTATGAACATGACACAGAATTAACCCCGGAATTATATATGGTCTATTTGGATCATCATTTTCAACTTCGAAGGTGGAAAAGACCACATTGATAAGCTAGAGAAGGTTTTCTAAAGGTTAAGTGAGGCAAACATAAAATTGAAGCCAAAGAAATGCAATTTTATGTTGAAAAGGGTTGAATATTTGGGACATATTATTTCCCAGGAGGGTATACTACCAGATCCCGAAACCATAGAGACGATCACCCGCTTCCCGTTACCCAAGAATATTAAAGGAGTCAGATCATTTTTAAGGATAGTACCGGCGGTTTATTCCCAACATCACGGAGATATCAGCCCATTTGGTTACTCTGACGAAGAAGAATGTAAAATTTGAAATCACCGAAGACGTGTTAAGGGCAATACACAGGCTGAAAAACGTCTTGAAATCAGACTCGATTTTAATTTTTCCAGACTTTGAGCAAACATTTATCTTGGCCACAGACGCCTCTGAATTTTATCCTGTTTATTTCTCTTGGTACAAATTTTAAAACATTGCCACATTGGAAAACCCTTTTTCTTTGAATTCTACCCTGAGAAGAGAGGACTACACGTTCCTGAGCGCCGACTGAGTTGGAGATACTGTAAGGAGAGAAAAAAGGTAAAAATCATTAAAGTAATGAGTAAGTATCCATCTGGGCAAACAACTGTTACTAAAATAAAACTATACAAAAAAAGTTATTTATGCTTCACAACAACAAAATCTTTCTTTGGTGATGATATCATCACCAAAAAAATAAAATAAACAAACACAAATTTTATAACAAATGTCGCCTAATGTAGCGGCAAATTATTTTTACATCTTGGTACTGGCCCACTAGTGAAATTTTCTAAAATGAACACCTATTTTTCTTCTTTAGAAAAGCAATTTTATTTTCCTATAATTAAAATATATAATTCAATGAGATATATCTATATAATAAACCATGAAAAAAGTTTTTTGGTTTGAAAATATAAAAATAGAAGTCTTGCAAACATTTTTTCAAGATTTTATAGAGCAGAAATACCATCTTCCCCTTCCACAGCTGCTTCTCATTTTGTTTCTTCACCCTTCAAGTGTGGTTCTTAGCCAGACTTTCATCATACCAGCAACTGCGGTTTCCGTGGCATTTCTTATTCTGAATGGATTTTTAGAACTGAAAAGAAATAAAAAGGGTCAAGTGAAATGAAACCTGAAATTATCGCTATAGTTTTCCAGTACGGTTCAAGGGTAGTTTCAGTAGGTATGCATATTTTTTTCATAACTTTATTTTCAGGAGTTCTCGAGATAAGGCGGGGAACACATATTCATAAAATAATGAGCAGAATATTTTTAAGAAGGAGTTCTCGAGATAAGGCGGGGAACACATATTCATAAAATAATGAGCAGAATATTTTTAAGATCCTTCTTACAGGACCAACTACAATAATATTTTTTTTCAATGCCTTACTTTTCCCCTTTAGTCTTTTAAGGGATTTATTTTTCGAATTCGATAACTATTGAAAAATACGCAAGCCACTAACTTTATTTTCATGCCACATTATTACTTTCTAAGTGTAGAATAACTACTGTAAAAAAGGATATAATCAAATGATTCTTGTAAATGTGTAAATTATTAACCAACCTGAACTGAGTAACATTACGTGAACAGTATAACCATGCAAAATTGTTACGATGTAACGATATTGTAATAAAGGTAGATAGATAGAGTGCAAAATATACATATATGTATTTCCTATATAACCTTAATTAAACCATTTCACTTATGGAGCTCGTGAAATGGATATCATTAAAATAGTGGGCAGATACTGGCCTAACGACATTTCGAATTTCGTAGGCAATCGGACATTACTTGAATGCAATGGGCAAAAGTTATTCATATATACTAGTTTTGGGCCCTTACCGGCAGATTATCTGGTAAAAGAGATTAGTTTGACCAGCATTAAAATGCTTTTATGCCATTCTGCCATGGCCAGTAATGCGCCGGCATGTCCATCATTGGCCCTGCCGCCGGTCAGAGATTGTATGTTTGCTGGGGTATAAATGAAACCTTTCACATCCAAACACTAGTGCTAACAGCTCTTTCTCTTTATAGTTGTACTTTTGCTGAGTAGGAGTTGAAGATACCGAAGCGAATTCTATTGGATGACCTTCTTGGGATATCACAGCTCCTATTCCATAGGGGCTTGCATCCACAGACAGTGTGGTCATTTCTGTAGTGTCAAAATATGACAATACAGGTGTATTGGCCACAAGCTGTTTCAGGCGAACGAAACTTTTATTTTCATTTTCTGTCCATACCCATTCATTTTTGATACTCAAAAGGCGTCTTAAAGGATATGTTTCATTTGAGAGGTTGGGTATAAATTTAGAGAGGTACACAATCATACCCAAAAACCTTTGAACCTTTCTATTCTTGGGAGGGCTCATGCTACGAATAGCTTTTGTTTTTTTTTCGTCTGAAGCTATTCCATTTGAGTCAATTTTATGGCCTGAAAATCGAACTGAATTTTTACAGATTTCTGACTTTTGTGTTAACCCACTTTTCTCTATTCTGTCAAGTACAATTTTGAGAGTCTGATTGTGTTCAGATGGGGTTTTGTCGAAGACTAAAATGTCGTCAAAGTAAGATAAGACACTAGGAACTCCCAATAAGACTTTGTGGATGAATCTTTGGAAAATTTTAGGCGCAGATGAGATGCCATATATGGCAATCTCAAGTATCGAAATCTACCCCAACTAGTTGCTATTGTACAAAGCTTCGAGCTTTCATAGTCCAGAGGGATCTGTAGAAATGATTGAGACGCATCTAGTAATGTAAAATACTTTGCACCAGAAAGTTGGCTAAAAAGACAGTCGAGAGTTGGTATATTGAAATTGTCACGTTTAATATATGTATTCAAGGAACGCGGATCCATACATAAGCGTTTGTCACCATTGGGTTTTGGTGTAACACACTGTATGTGTTATAATATATTTTAGAATATAGAAGACTCATCCAGTTGAAGTATTTAAGAAAGAAGGAATCTTTATCAGCCTCTCATGTTTATATTAGGGTTGAGTGCTCGACGCGTATCTGCCCGGCGCCAAAACGCGGTACTACAAAAGACCACGTATTTAAACCGCGGCGGAATCCACCCTCCAAGGACATACTTCGCTCTAGTCACGCTAACCAACGACCAACTTTAAATCCGTGTGGTCAGAGCAGATTCAAAACACAATTCAGACCTGGTGGCAGGAAGCTACCCTTCAATAAAAACAATCCATCGGCGTGACGACGATAGGGGTGACAAAGTCTTTGATGTGTAGCTTTTGGGGATTTGAGCCAAGGACTATCGTCGCACAACCGTTGGTTGTTACATTGGTGGCGAAGCGGTGGGATATACTTCCAAAGAGGGTCAAAGAAGGAGGTCCAAAAAGAGAAAAAGATAGTAACAGAAAAATTGATTGAAAATTACTTTTGTAAAATAAATAGAGACATTCAGGATTGCTCTTTACATAGGTAGTTTAAACGAAAAAAATAATTAAATTAATAATAATAAAAATATATTTTTTTAAACTAGAAAACATAGGGATAATATTTTTTTTGGGTAGGAAACGGAACCGATTAGTGCCAGAAGTATTGTATTTTTGTTTGATTTTCACCTGAACTACGAGCCCAAGCAGCAACTCCAGGCTTGTTTTATTTTTCTTTATTGATAATCAAAATGAACACAGGCGGCGCACCAAGGGCTGCATCTGTAACTACCCCTGTAGTGGCGGCAGCGAAATATTCGCTAGGGATGATTCCGGTAACCCTGGATGATTTTTCGGGGAAGGAGGCGGCAAGGTATTTGGAAAAACTGGAACTGCGCTCCAAATTAGACGGTTGGTCGGAGGATGAAACCCTCCAATTATTGAAATTTAAGCTAGCTGGTGATGCCTATAACTATTTAAAATCAGATACAGGGTAGAACTTATTCAGAGTTTAAGGCTAAGTTGTAGCAGAAATTCACCCCATTCAAATTGCCTGGCGAAACTCAATGGAATCTAACTAGGTGCTTCCAACGACACGATAAGGATGTGTCGTCATTTTGTACTAGGTTGAGGATTTTAGGTGCTAGTTTAATCAAAGAGGATTTAGCAGGAGCCACCGTTGAGGAGGGGTCAGGCATAAAGAAGAAAAACAGAGAATTGCTATTAAATCAATTTAAGGTGGGCCTGCGGAAAGATCTTATGAAAGAAACTGGTGTTTTATTGTTGCGTGAGGATGATTTAAATTGGGGGTTGTTATTCATGTGGTCAATCAGGTCATATTGCCAGAGGTTGTCCTAATTCTCAACGAAGAACCGGCAATAATTGTTTTTTGTGTAGTCAAGGAGATCACTGGGCAAGGGATTGTCCAAGAAATGATAGGAGTGGGGTAAGACCAGGATTCCGTAAAGTTGACAGGAGGAACCATTAAGGAGCCGTGCTTCATCAGCAAAATTGGAGTTCAGATAGAAGGAAAGCGATTGGAGATAGAGGGCTAACCCAGAATTCGGAGCCTCAGATCCACAGGGGAGTGACGCAGTTCACGGGCGCGATACCTAGGCAAGAGCATTCATCGTCTTCTTTCTCGGGGCCGCACGAGAACAATCAAACCAACGCGAATTTAAACTGTTAGGGCCAAATTCCTTCTGCCAGGATGGAGACCAGTGGCACACAGGGAGGCAGGGATATTTATTTGCTTCGAAAGGATCGTGGAATGGGGGTAGATTTAATAATTCAGGAATAGGAAACCGGCGAGATACCGGAAGTAAACTCGCCAGATATACTGGATATACCTCATATTATTAGAGTACGTGTGAATGGAGTGTTGAGTGATTGTTTAGTGGATACAGGGGTAGCAGTGACTCTTATTCAAACGAAGGTGTACCTAAGAATGAAATGGATTCAAGATGAGCGGAAAGATACCATCTCAATAGTGTCACCGGACACTCTTTGCGTACGTGGGGTAGCTGATTGGTCCTGCAGATAGAAGCGTGGGTACGACATGTATCGCCATCATTTTTGATGATGAAACGCTGGGATCTGTTTAAGTTTTATTGGGAAGGGATTTTCTCTATACCAGTCGAGCATCCATAACCTACCAGCAAGAGCCATCAGTCACCATATGGGGAAGGACCATTCCCATTTTTGGATACAGAAGATCTCCATAGAAATGTTAGCGATCAGACTCCAGGAATAGGACAAATTACTAAAAGGAAAAACTACCAAGAACTATTGAGCAGACCAAAAACTAAGGGCAAAAAGAAAGGAAGGAGAAATACCACTTATATGGAGTCACCGTCTGGATTCAGAAATGTATACCCTTCGCGAATTTTCAACAGTAGGGTTCCTATAAATCCATCATGTTCTCTTCGACCTAGAGGAAGAGATAATTGGACAAGCTGGCTCCAAAAGATAAAATTATTTTTTGATAGTTATAGAATTGGATGTCAAGAAGCTACTCGGAAACGAGAGGAAGGAAACTACGAACAAGGTGCCAGGTCCGCTGAAAGAATTACAGAGGCCAAAGAATCACAAGCAGACGACAGAAAGGTTAGGAAGGAAAATTGAAAACCAGCCCACTGATTCAGAGACAATTGAAAAAGCAACGGAAGATAACGAGACCAGTCCATTAGCAGAAGATATCAGCAACAGTGACAGCGTCATTACAATTTCAATACAAAACTTGCAGGAAGAAGTAGCTAATGAACTGGAGTCACAGGAAATAAATAAAAATAGCGAGGTTCCGCTTCCAACCGATACAAAGGAGATCAATTCTGTGATCGTACAGGATGATCACCAGCTGACAGTAGAGGAGCAAGTTATCGAATCTGACGTAGTAGCAGTGGAGGATCTAGTAATTGCCCCGAGAACCGAAGCACTTATCCAAGGAAGCTTGAAAGTGGCTATGAAAGGCGACTTATTAGTCTGTGAGCCCCTCGAAATAGGAAATCCTCAAGCACATATAGCTCGTACGAAGGAATCAAGGAGAAAATGTATAAGGCCATCAGGAAGTATAGACATCTATTCAGAGACGACGACGAAGAGTTGACAAGCACAACAAAGGTGAAGCACAGTCTGACTTTAGTACCAGGAGCAAGCCAATTTGTAAAGCCCCATATCGCATACCTTATCGTCAACGAGAAGTACTCGAGAAAGAAATAGAAAGATTATTGAAAATGAAAGTGATAAGACCTTCCTGTATTCCATGGTCGGCACCTGTAGTATTGGTAACCAAACGCCTGCCCAACGGGGAAGAAAAAGTAAGAATGTGCATCGACTACAGAGGGCTGAATTATATTACAAAAAATGAGTATTATCCTCTACCTAATATATCTGACCTAATTCAGGAATACAAGGCAGGGAATAATATGCTATTTTTGGTCATTGATGTAGCCGAAGCCTATCATCAAATAGACATGGAAGAGCAGTTGATACCACTAACAGGATTCAGCACGTTCCAAGGTCATTATGAATACACTAAAATGCCTTTTGGACTAGTCAACGCACCTTCAACTTTCCAACGGTTTATGAACATGACACAGAATTAACCCCGGAATTATATATGGTCTATTTGGATCATCATTTTCAACTTCGAAGGTGGAAAAGACCACATTGATAAGCTAGAGAAGGTTTTCTAAAGGTTAAGTGAGGCAAACATAAAATTGAAGCCAAAGAAATGCAATTTTATGTTGAAAAGGGTTGAATATTTGGGACATATTATTTCCCAGGAGGGTATACTACCAGATCCCGAAACCATAGAGACGATCACCCGCTTCCCGTTACCCAAGAATATTAAAGGAGTCAGATCATTTTTAAGGATAGTACCGGCGGTTTATTCCCAACATCACGGAGATATCAGCCCATTTGGTTACTCTGACGAAGAAGAATGTAAAATTTGAAATCACCGAAGACGTGTTAAGGGCAATACACAGGCTGAAAAACGTCTTGAAATCAGACTCGATTTTAATTTTTCCAGACTTTGAGCAAACATTTATCTTGGCCACAGACGCCTCTGGATTGGGAGTAGGAGCAGTGCTGAGTCAACTCCGTGAAGGATACGAACGACCCATAGCCTACGCAAGTAGAAAACTCAAGAAAGCCGAACTTAATTACACTGTTTATAACCAAAGGATTAATTGGTTATTTTCTTTGAAATATGATTTTTTATTTAAAGTTTTGCAAAATTGCTTGTAAAGTATTTTATTTTTTGAATTCAACAGTTTCTATGTATATAATAATATTTTCGATTGTTCTAACGAAAAAATGTCCAAGTGACATTGACAAATGGAATCACTTATAGTTCAGAAAATATAAAAACACTGATAGTCCAGTAACTGTTTATAACCAAAGGATTAATTGGTTATTTTCTTTGAAATATGATTTTTTATTTAAAGTTTTGCAAAATTGCTTGTAAAGTATTTTATTTTTTGAATTTAACAGTTTCTATGTATATAATAATATTTTCGATTGTTCTAACGAAAAAATGTCCAAGTGACATTGACAAATGGAATCACTTATAGTTCAGAAAATATAAAAACACTGATAGTCCAGTAACTCTTCATAACATAAGCCCCCATTTTGAAGGCTTCAACTTCAACACAAATAAACATCTTCTTCGTCAAGCTCGGAAGTTTCTCTGGAAGGAACGGAAGTTTTTCTAGGAGGGACGGAAGTTTCTCTAGGAGGAACGGAAGTTTCTCTAGGAGGAACGGGGAGTGGACATATTTTGCTAAATGCTCGTCGAACGTCGAACTGTCCCTGCTTTCGTGAGAATGGTGGCAACTCTGCTAACTCCATCTTTTCCAGGATGCAATTCGACTATGCGACCTAATCGCCATTGCAGTGCTGGTAAGTTATCTTCTTTGATGATCACGATTTGATCCTTCTTCAGCTGATCACCGCTCGTTTTCCATTCAACTCTTTCTTGTAGCTGGGAAATATATTCTTTATTCCATCTTTCCCAAAAATGCTGCTTCAGTTTTTGAATTATCTCGAATCGGGATAATCGATTGTCAGGAATGTTTTGGAAGTCATGCTCAGGAACAGAAGTCAATGGTTTTCCAATTAGGAAGTGGGCAGGGGTGAGTGGAAGTGGATCGTTGGGTTCAGATGACAAAAGGAAAAGAGGACGGGAATTCACCACTGCCTCCACCTGTGTCAGCAACGTATAAAAATCCTCAAAAGTGAGATGAGCTTGTCCCATTACCCTCGCCAAATGATATTTGATAGATTTTACCCCTGCTTCCCACAGTCCTCCAAAATGAGGAGCACTTGGTGGAATGGAGTTCCATTGAATCGATTCGTTTACTACCAATTCGGATATTTCGTTTTTATTTTCTAAAATGAATTTTCCCAAATCATTGAGTTTTGAACGAGTACCCACGAAGTTCGTACCATTATCAGAAAAAATTGTGGATGGTTTTCCACGACGTGATACAAATCTTCGCAAAGCCTGCATGAATGACTCTGTGGTTAGTTCCGAAACTAATTCTAAATGGATTGCTTTGGTAGAAAAACAAATAAATCAAGAAATCCAACATTTCGATACCTTGCCTCCTCGCCCCTTTTTGTTTTTGATCAGATATGGACCCGCATAATCCACACCAGTGGTTTGAAAAACTAAACCTGTTTGGAAACGTTGAGCAGGTAAATTTCCCATTCGGAGATTTATTGGTTTGGGATTTCTTCGAAAACACCGTACGCAAACACGCACAGTTTGCTTGGCTAAATTACGACCGCGAATTGGCCAAAATAATTCTCGAATTGAGGATAGCAATAATTGTGGACCAGCGTGCAACAATCGAAGATGTTCGAAAGAAAATATCAATTTGGTTAGATGGTGCGAAGAAGAAAGTATTATAGGATGTTTCTTTTCGTAATCATAATCCGAATTTTCTAATCGACCACCAACGCGCATTAGCCCATTTTCATCGATAAATGGGTTCAAATTACATATGCTACTCTTTGAATTCAGTTCTTTTTTGTTAAGTAAAATTAATATTTCGTGTGTGAAAGATTCATTTTGAGAGATTTTGAGTAATCGATAGAAAGCATTTTCAATGTCATGTGATGACAGAGAAATTTTCCTTTATGATATGGGCCTTTTGCAATTAAATGAAAATTTGAAAATTTGAGCAACTACTCTTTTTAATCTGATCAAACTTGAGAAATTCTTAAATGGAAATGAAAGTTTGACATGTGCTACAGATAATGAAATAGTTTCAATATCGCGCATTTCTGGTAATTGTTCAACTTTACACATGAATGCCGGCCAGCATGAGTCTTTCTCTGATAACCAGGAAGGTCCATGCCACCACAAGTTCAATTCTCCCAATTGAGATGGGTACACACCTCTCGATAATAAGTCAGCAGGGTTACTGCTAGTTGGCACATGTTTCCACTCATATAACCCAGTTATTTCTTGTATTTCCGATACACGGTTGCCTACTAAAGTCTTCAAAAGATTAGGGGCAGTTGTAACCCATCCTAATACTATTGTGGAATCTGACCAAAATACACAACGATCAAATTTTAGTTCTATAGAGCTAATAACCTTTTTTGCCAATCTAGATGACAGTAATGCTCCACATAATTCCAGTCGTGGAATGGTTACAGTCTTCAATGGTGCAACTTTACTTTTAGCGCACACTAGATATACAAAACATTCGCCTTTTGCGTTTGTAGATTTTATATAGACGCAACCACCGAACGCAAATTGACATGCATCCGAGAATGAATGTAATTCTAAATTCATAGCGTCATGGCACAAGACCTGTCTTGGAATTGACAATCGATTTAGTAAATGAAGTTCATTTCTGAATTTCAACCAACTGGAGTGAATGTCTTCTGGAAGAGATTCATCCCATGCCAGTTTTTGGAGCCATATTTTTTGCAATAACATTTTTGCAATAATAGTACAAGGAGCTAATAAACCAAGAGGATCGAATATTTGTCCAATACCTGAGAGGATGACCCGCTTGGTAACTCGTTTGTGTTCGTATTCTGAACTTATATTATACTTCAACTCATCAGACGAACAAGACCAAATCAAACCAAGAGTTTTTGCACACTCGGTGGGTCCAATATGAATGGTATCAGATTTTGGGTATTCTGTTTTCAAATGTTCGATGATTCTTTTGTCATTAGAACACCACTTGCGAAGTGGAAAACAAGCACTATCGAGAATGGCTGATAATTTATCACAAATATATACAGCTTCTTTTAATGTACTCGTTCCAGTCAACAAATCATCAACATAAAAATCGCGTTTTATAATTCTTGAAATAATTGGTTCTTGTTTCTCATAATCGATTGCTATTTGGTGGACACTTCGAATAGCTAAAAATTCAGAAGATGCCATTCCAAATGTCACAGTATTCAAATTAAAGATATTTATAGGTTCAGATGGATCTGATCTCCAGAAAATTCTTTGATAACGCCTTTGACTCGGTTTAATAGACACCTGCAAGTACATTTTTTCAATGTCAGGTGTCAAAACAAAATTATGTTTTCGAAAACGTATGATGATGGAAATAAGATCATCCTGTATCGTTGCACCTATCATTTGCAAATTATTTAGTGATAGCCCAGTTGTTGTTGGTGCAGAAGCATCAAAAACAACACGTAATTTTGTTGTAAGACTCTTATCACGTATAACACCGTGATGAGGTATGAAATAAGAAACCTCATTTTGATCGAACTCTTCTACCTTTGACATATATCCCATAGTCTCGTAATCTGACATATAACGAATATATTTGTCTCTAAATGAAGTGTTTCTTTGAAGTTTTTTCTCCAAAGATAAAAATCTTTTCAAAGCCATATCATAAGAATTGCCTAATTCACTCAAGTTTTCCTTGAATGGAATCGAGACTTGAAATCTTCCATCAGATAATCGACAGGAATTTTCAATGAAATGATTTTCGCAAAAACGTTCTTCAGAAGATAGGGAACGCTTGGTATCAGAACATTCCTCCAACTCCCAAAATTTAGGAAGTTGTTCCTGTATATCGGAAGTTGTAGAAATGTGACAAATAGGCACTTTTTTATGATATGTAGGAATGGGACCGGAAATAACCCAACCAAGTTTTGTTTTTTGTAATATGGGTTTACCCGTACCTAAGTTGTATTGACCCACACATAAGAGTGTCCAAAATATATCGGCACCTATCAAAATATCAACTTTTCCTGGGTTATAAAAACTTGGATCAGCCAACTTTATGTTTCTGGGTAAATCCAGATGTGAAATATTGAGTCTGATATTTGGAACAGAACCGGTAATATCAGACAAAACTAGACACTGTAATTCACATTTAAATTCATTGTGAAGAGAAGCAATATGTACAAGACAACGTTCGTTTATTTTTGAAATAGATTGATTTAAACCAGAAACCGAGAAATCAATCTTATGAGTTGACAACCCAAATTTCCTACATACATCAGTTGTTATAAAACTACACTGGCTTCCACTGTCTAAAAGTGATCTGACAGTATGAGAAATATTTTTATTGTCAAAGATTTTAATATAGGCAGTTGACAGCAAAACATGTTGATTAGACCTAGAAGACAAATTTATGCTAGGATTGACATTTGTAGCATTTTCACTATTTTGGTCAACTTGGCTTCTCGCTGTCTCTTGAGATTCAGTTTTGCTTTGATCAATATGAAGTAAAGTATTGTGCTTATAACGGCATATTGAACAACCACTCAATCGACATAACCTATTTTGATGTCCAGGTTTGAGACAGTTCAAGCAAAGATATGCCTTTTTTGAAAATTCAATTTTTTCATGTACAGGAAGTTTTTTAAATTTGTCACAATTGAAAATAAAGTGATTCATTTTGCAATAGGAGCAAACATTGCTACTTGCCAGCAAATTTTTTGAAACACCTAATTTCATTATACCACTATTACTGTCTCGCCTAAATTCACTACCCTGATGTCTATCTGCATTAATAGTTTCAAGTAAATCGGCTCTATTTTTCAAATATGATGTAAATATTTTTAAAGTTGGTATTTCATAATCAGATTTATATTCCTCCCACTGACGTAATGTGAATGCATCGAGTTTTTGACTCACTAGGTATATGATGAGTGTATCCCATTGATCAACAGGTTGTTTCAATTGTTCAAGAGATCGTAAATGTTTCGATAAATTGTCTATAAGTAAACGAATTTTGGTTGCAGACTCTTTTGGAATAGCTTCCATATTGAACAATTCTCGAACGTGTTGATTTATGAGCAGTCGTGTATTATTGTATCTGTCACAAACAATGGACCATGCCACTGCATAATTAGATGTAGAAAATTCTAAGGATTTTATAACTTGTGCAGCACTATCTGTTAAAGACGCACGTAAGTAATGGAATTTCTGAATAGGGGACAAGGTATCATTTGAATGGATCAGTGAATCGAAAGTATCACGGAATTCTAACCACATATCGTATTTTCCACCAAACTTTGGAAGATCTATCAATGGTAATCGAACACCCTGTATGCTATTCATGTTTTGTTTATCAACCACTGGAAGAGACTTATTATTCTGAACATCATTCGGAAGAATACTATTGGTTGGAGAATTAAATTGAATTTCAGTATGACCTCTCAATATTTTTTGAGCTAAAGCCATTTTTGAAAAATATATTTTTTCAAACTCTTCTCTTTCCAGAAATTGATCTTCAATATTTTCTGTTATTTGTTCAATTTGACCTTGCGTTTCATCAAATTAATTTATTAATGATTCCAACCTACTCATTCGAAATTGGAGATCTAAGAACTGTGTTTCCTCTAACTTGGCACTAGGATTGGTTGATTTAATTTCGAACTCATCGCGTAAATAGTTCGAAAAAACGGTTAAACGAGATTTCAACGAAGCACGTTTGCGAATGAGTTGTTTTTCGTCACTCATTTTTTGAGGAAAATTATACGTATACCGAGAAAACAACTATTGGCAGTGGTAATATAAAGGAATTGGAACTTGGAAAGGAATTGGAAAGGACTCACCCACGTATTTACTTGTTATAGACTGAGAAGACGATTGGAACTGCTTCCAGTACTGATTTGCAGAAAAGTCTCGTATCGACGAAGTTACACTCTTGCTGCAATCCTGCTCTAAAGGACCATGTTTATAACCAAAGGATTAATTGGTTATTTTCTTTGAAATATGATTTTTTATTTAAAGTTTTGCAAAATTGCTTGTAAAGTATTTTATTTTTTGAATTCAACAGTTTCTATGTATATAATAATATTTTCGATTGTTCTAACGAAAAAATGTCCAACTGACATTGACAAATTGAATCACTTATAGTTCAGAAAATATAAAAACACTGATAGTCCAGTAACTCTTCATAACATACACGACAACAGAAAAGGAGTTGCTGGGAGTTGTGTATGGAATACAAACCTTCCGTTGTTATGTATATGAAAAAAAAATCAGTTATAACTGACCACCGGCCACTCAAATGGTTACTGACATTAAAAGATCGGAGTTGAAGATTGACCAGATGGGCGCTAACATTAGCATAGTACGATTTCGAAATAATTCACCGACAAAGAAAACTCCACGGAAATGCCGATGCCCCTAGTCGGATGTATAATGAAGAATAAAACTTCGTAGATGTGGAGTACGATGAATTCGAGGAGTACCAGAAACAGTACAAAACACCAAAGTTACTGAAATTGACCTATGAGAATGGGGATTTGTTCACTTCACCTGAAAATTGGGCATTGGCTCATTGTGTTTCTAAGGACTTAGCGATGGGAGCAGGGATCGCCAAGACCTTTAAGGAGAGATATATGGATCTGTGGAGGTCCTACAGAGACAAGGAAAAGCCGTAGGAAAAGTAGCAATGCTATTGCTCCCAAAAAGGACCATTTATTTCCTGGTCACAAAGAGTGCTTATTATCAGAAACCTACTTACCATACCTTATAGGCATGTTTGAAATAACTCAGAACTAGTTGCGAGAGGAACCAAGATAGGTTTCTGTCAATTCCTAAGCTGGGATGTGGAATGGATGGATTGGTTTGGGAAAAGGTGGTAGAAATGATTGAATTCATTTTCTACGGTTCAGATATCGAGGTGAAAGTATACGAGGGAAAAAGTACCATGGAAAAACCTGTCTGGTTATAGGAAGAAGACCTGGTGATGGAGCCAGTTTGGGATCGAGTAATATTGGAGGAGGCTCAACGTCGAGATCAAACTATAATGGTTCAACTGGAAGATGAAGGAACGGAAAATAAAGAATATTACCTGGATAAGGATGGAATACTCTACAGAATCGAAGAGAAAGAAGAGGAAAAATTAGTGATACCTGAGGAAATGGTGAAGAAAGTTCTGAAAGATTTCCGTGATTCGCCAATGGCAGGACATCAGGGATAACAAAAGATGTTATGGAGAATAAGGAAGAGATTTTTTTGGCCTAACATGAGAGCAGAAATTACAAAATATGTGGCAGCTTGTGAATTCTGTAATAAGCGAAAAACCTCTCCACATCAGAGAAAAGTACCCTTACAAAAGTTTACGACAGCTTATGAACCTTGGGAATTGACGTCTATGGATGTAGTTGGCCCTTTAGTAACTTTCCAAGATTATTTCACGAAGTATGTAGAAGCAATTCCAGTGCCGACACAATTTCGCGGGCATTTGTTGAACACATCATCTGCCGACATGGAGCGCCTAGTATGCTACTGACAGACAGAGGTGCAAACTTCATGTCTGAGTTATTTAAGGCAGTGTGTAAAATCTTGGGTATCAAGAGATACAAACATCCAGCTACATAGAACGGGCAAATAGAAAGGATGTACCGAGTGCTGAAAGATATGTTGTCGCACTATATAGCAGGCAACTCAGCGAGACTGGGAAACCTGGGTTCCGGTGGTACTGATGGCGTATCGTGGAAATGCTCATATTTCCACTGGTTATTCCCCATTCTTCTTGTTGCACGGACAATAACAAAATTTACCGATAGAGGACTTCATTCGACTACAGCGGATGAAGTACGATTGTGCAGAAAACTATGCCTCTGAGTTAGCTGCCAGACTCGAACAAGTCTATTCTCGAGCGATGAAAACATCGGAGAAAGCCAAAGGAGTACGAGCTCACCAATATAATAAGAAAACAAAGGAGAAGACATATGAGCTCGGTGACTATGTATATCTCTTGAGTATGAATGTTAAATCAGGAATATCAAAGAAGCTCGTGAAGCCCTGGGTAGGTTATGTAATAACCGAAGTAATCGGACCAGTAACCTACAGAGTGAAACTAATCGGTGGTAACAAAGAACAGGTAATGCATGCTAATAGGCTGAAAACGTACAGAACCTACGAACCCGAGGATAAAGATTCTGTGGACTCTGGTAGTGGTACCGACGATGAGGCGGAGATTGAGCTCGACGATGGGACGGTGCCCAAGTCCCCACCAACCGAGGTGGAAGGGAAAACGAGTTGTCATACCTCCCCAGTGGATAGAATTTCGAGGTCAGTCGGAAGAAGAGGTGACTGATGGAGAAGAATTAGGAAGAGATACTGAAGAAGAAGTTATAGAAGACCTCACTTGAGAAGATCTAGTCGGATCCGGAGAGCACCAGATCGACTGAACATGTGAGAGAATGTAAACCGAGTAATTGAAGGAGAGCGGCACGATGAAGAGTTGAACGAATGGATAAGAGTGGAGGGACTGAAAAGAGTTGGGTGAATGATTAGTTCTGAGTAGATGAAAAGGGATGGAAGTGACGTGAGGGACGTGAGAGAATGGTGGAGTGATGGGAACCAGATGAGTACCGTAACTTGAAGAGCGCGGGGTGAACTCTCTTCAAGCTTACTACAACCGTGTATTTGTAACCATAGCTATTGCCTGTCTTTGGCCCGGACCGACATACGGCGAGTAATCCGATATGCTTGTATTATTTTTTTTCGTTTAATTCATTCGATCTGATTTAATCTTGTGATACTGTATGAAAATATTGTTGTATTTGTATATATTTTAATGGTTATTTATGGAGGAGAGAAGAACCAACGCAAATAGTGTTAATCCAGTAGGATGGAAAAAGACAGCAGATTAACGAACATCATAATGAGAGCAACCTTGTTGAGTTGGTTGTGCAATATTTCTGGTGGTGAACGGTATAATCGAGTATGACTGTAGTGATGGAAAAATGAACATTACTACCATATTTCGCAAAGACTATAAGAAGTGCCGCAGAACCAGTATCCAGTATTGCCAGGTCGGTGTGAATAGTGCAATGATGTTCGACGCGTACAGACTTGTTCGTGGAAGCAACTTTATGGTACCTGAACCGGTATAGATTGAAAGACTGCAGATACCAGGCTGTAAACCTACCAAGATGACATGGCAGATCGATACCAATGGCTCGATCGCAGCATCGTTGATCATCTTAGGATGCATAGCAACCAACCCCAGCAGGACGAATCCCCAACAACTACGCAGACTACCGAGGCCCCAGCTAAATGCCGCATCCCCTCCATTGAGGGGGTTATATACCCTACCTAGCCTCAAACACACTGATGGTCTGCCGGCAAGGTCGGTAACGAGAAGTTTGAGTGATGGATCCAAAACAGACTTTAGTAATACATTGTCCTCGTAGTTCGGTCTATATCCAAATAGGACTTTGGAAGCAGAGTATTATAGTGAGCAGAACATATTGAGTAGGTCCAGTAATGGGATATCCGAATCGAATTCAAGATAGTGCCCCGCTGACCGACAAGGGTAGACAATCATCGGATGATAGTTGAGAAGGCAAAAGTCACCAAAACGCTGGTTATCAACTTCCCAGTGTTACACAGCTACAATCAAACTTTACTCGGGAGTGATTATTTTCTTGGTTACGTTGGTACGTGAACATAAGTGGATTTTAGAATAGTTTTGGTCATTGTTGCTTGCATGCAAATATTTAGTGTCAAAATATTGTTGTAAGTTAGGAAATATTTAGTTAGGGACCCCCAGGGTTCTTATGATAGGAAGGGTTATGAAATAGGTGAGCTTTTGGACAAGGGGGTACCTGGAGAAAGGGAGAGATTACGTCATTGGAAGGAAATTAAGTTGGCTATCCTGAAAGTGGTAATTTTGGTTATATTTTCCACAAAATAAATATCCCTAATATTTACGAATAAATAAATAAAGCCAGTTGCTCATATCATATTCGTAAATTGTTGTATTTTTGCATTCCTAGTTGTTCATTACCTGTTTTTTCGTAGCTTTCATATCTGAAGTTTAAAAAATGCCGGGACACTTCAAGTGCTGTGTTAAATATTGTGGCAATACATCTACGTGCCCTAATACATTGACTTTTCATAGATTCCCCAAGAATAATACAGTAAAGCAGGCATGGATCAATTACTGTAGTAATTCCAAAGAGTGGGTACCTAACGATAGTGCTAGGATTTGTTCCGAACATTTTAATGAAAGTGATTTTGAAACTAATCTACAAGAATCTCTGCTACATGTGAAGCCAAGAAGAAGGCTGAGGAAAAACAGTAAGTTCATACAGTTCCAATACAGAAACAGAACTCAATTCGGTTTTGGACAGAAACTGTTGAAAACCAATATTTTTGCCATGACGTTATGAAATAATGTTGGTGTTCGTTTCTAGTTATTCCTACCAAGACTACAGGTCTGTCTACTAGGATATGGAATGAATCTTAACAATGATTCGATTCAACAATTACGTTACAAGAAGTAGCTGGAGTTCGATTGGAGACAGAGACGTATGGGCAAGAATCTGTAATGAAAGTCGATCATTTGCCAACAAATAATGGTTTGTACATTATATTCTATAATGGTTAGTACATTATATTCTATTCATGATGTTATGAAATTATTGATATTGATAGGTGTTTTTATGCCATTTTAGATAGGGATCCACAGTCTTCTTCCACCATTTGTACGCAACAACATTGCAAAGAACAAGCAAAAAGCATTGACCAGTTGAAACTGTGCAATATCACTATAGTGCAACAATTATCAGAAGAAAGAAAAAAAAAATAATATTTGGAGAATGTAATTGAAAAACAAAACCAACAACTTTCCAAGAGTTGCACACCGACATGAATCATGAAATTAAATTAAATTTTGTCTGGAATTTTATCATCTGCTCAGCTTGACTTGGTTTTGAAACTTAAAAAAAAAGTGCGATGGTCAAAAGATGATTTATCCAAAGCTATTACTTTGAGGTATTTCAGCAAGAAAGCTTACTTATTCCTACAGAAAGAAAAGTTCCCATTACCCAGTATAAGAACTCTCCAAATGTATTGCGACAAGATAAATTTATACTCAGGAATTTTGAAAGATGTACTTAAATTCATGAGTTTGTTACTGCATTGTCTGTGAAATGTTGAATAAGTTTTGTGAACTGACTAGTCTGATAAGTTTTTAGATTTATGAACTTCAAGAGCAAATAAATAGGTATGTATCTATCATTTGAATCATTTACCTCATTTCACATTCACACATTTTAGAAGTTGGGCAGATTATGAATCACACTTTCTTTTGGCACCTGAGATTTTGGAATGGTGGAGATTTAGATTGCATGAATGAGAAAAATAAAATTTGGACCACTTTTAATTCTTCATTCGCGCAATCCAAATCTCCATTTTAACTTGAAGAACGCAAACTCTACATAATTATTCTGGAATAGTGTTAACATGAAAGAGTAGTTATGATTTCTTTCATTTCTCTTAAAGGGTGCAATTTAATCCACTGATATTACAGAAACATTGAAGAATTAAATTTTTATTAAATATTTGAAATATATTTCCACACGAACATTTCAAATTTCAGGTTATGTGATTCTTCCACTTTTTCCGTTTCTTGAAACTGCTCCCTTATTTTATTCTTGGTACATCCAATTTGATAATTGATGCATATATTATAAAGTACGACCAACATTCAGAATCTATGAAAAATGATCAAAATTTGTTCTTTTCGTCAACCGGCAACCGGCTGCACCCAGGAGAAATCCTCGGAAGTCTACGAGAAACTTGTGCGAGCTATATAGGTTAGGTAATGTATTAATAACAAATATGCATTAATCACACGCACGTTTTTCAATTTACTCTCACCGATCGGTTTCGAATTCATATTAATATTATTGTAATTCAAATTTGGCGCCTTCCCTCCAATGACGAAACAAGATGCCGGACAAATACGATGACATTTCATAACCCCCCCTATCACAAGAACCATGGGGACCCCGAATTATTACCCGATAGTAACCCCACTGAATATGGAATGTCTAGAGGGGAATTTAAGTCAGTTTTCAGGTTGAACTTGACATGAGGTGGCCTTACTTACGATTGCCCTTGGGCATGAAGTAACAAGAAAAGTTAGGGCAATAAAGCCAAAACTTTCTCAAAGGGGGAAACATTGTAACACACTGTATGTGTTATAATATATTTTAGAATATAGAAGACTCATCCAGTTGAAGTATTTAAGAAAGAAGGAATCTTTATTATCAGCCTCTCATGTTTATATTAGGGTTGAGTGCTCGACGCGTATCTAAACACCCTTAAAAAATATCGCTGCCCGGCGCCAAAAAGTTATAATTGGTCACCAACTCAATGGATTCTGTCTGAAATGTCTAAGAACCAGGTACATTCAAAGCTGTCAGACCGAGACCCTAAAGCATAATCATTGACATAGCAAATAATCTTAAAACAGACATGACGCGACATCTAGAGATAAGCGGTAGATGTAAGCTCGATGAAAGCGCCACGAGTATATCTGCCCGAGTTTTTGGCATAATTAATTGTTCGAGGTTTATGGTTTATCAGTTATATGAAACATTTTGAATTCATTTTAATTTTTATGTGTCACGGTAATTGGTGGAACGGTCCTGTATTTGGATTACTTGAGGGGCTCCAGCTACAAGAATTCGGTTAGAGTATCTCTAACCCCAGAATTATTTGGTTGATATCAAGTGGCATATATATGATGCAATGTTTAGCCGGTATCAGATAGCTTTATGATCACCGGAACCGTTGAGCCGAAAACCACAACGGAACCGATATTTTTTCGTGGACCGGAACTGAAACCGAACCTATATTTCAAATTCGATTATTTCGTGGTACCGAACCGAAACCCTTAAAAAATATAACGGTTTTTTCGGTTCTATCCGAAGTCAATCATTGATGAAATATGAGATGTCACTCAAGGTACCTCTCCTTCGATATCAACAGAATGACAAGTGACAGGCAGAATCACAGCAAAACAGCGCAGAATTTATAAGGTTCGTTCGAACAAAAGTCAGAAACAGTACATGATCGTCAGAAGCATGCGCATTCTCACTTTGAGCATTCGAAGTGTCAAACCAAATCCCTAACCATTTTATCCACTTTCCAGGGATTCCGAAGTGACGATCGGACATCAATCGTGTCGTTTAGACGATTTTGGCGATTCCGAACTTATTGAAAAATCGTATATGTTTTGCAAATTTCCTACATTCTGACGATTCCGAAGGCACAATCGAACTTTGATCCGCTTAATCGCGTCATATACAGTATCAGATAGTTTTCACCTGTGGTATGATGGTTTTATGAGAGCGTAAAGAAAACCTTGCTATATGTTGAGAGAGCATTACAATTTCTCTTCTACTTGCTCGAGGAAAGGATATCGAAGTGAGTTGTTAATTCGTCGGACGAGGTAGTAGGAGAGGCGCGCAGGCGTCTCTCTTATTTATGTGGTATTATCATATCATTGCGTTCCTTGTTGCTCGCGTAGATTTCTGTTTATACCACAGATGAAAAGTTTCCGATACTGAATAGGATTTTGATGATTCCGAAGTTATACAATCGTGTGTGTATTGTAAATAGCCTACTTTCCCAAGATTAGTAGACAAAGTACTTCCTTGTCGTCAGCCGAAACGATTGATGTACATCCATCTTGGTTTAATATATGCATTGTTCTTTATTATTTCAAGTGGCTATGTGCTTTTGTACTATTTGTTTACATTCCGTTATTGACCTAAAATTTTCACTTTTTAATGAATTTGAAATTCGAACTATCTGAAAAAACGCCAAAATGGAATAAACTGGGTTTTCACTAGTAGAAGTGCATGATTAGATATGGGTATATAAAATTAGTTGAATTTTATATATTTTAATTGAAATACGGGGTTGTCACTTGATGAAAATTTGAAATATAAGTATTGGCCATCTCTAGGAGAATGTCATGAAGAAATATTCGGGCTAGGCCAAAGGCCCTGTTATGGAAAAGAAAAAATGAGGAGAATCTGGAAACGATTACCCCAGGGATTGAAGGTTTTAAGATTGGACACTAGAACAAGTGGAAAATGAAAAAAAAAACTTTTTTCCATATTTTTTGAAACAAGAATGGTAGTTATCACAAAAAATGCTAGGGTCAATCAGTGAATCTATGTATTTTTTAGTTTTAAAGAAACAGATAAAATCAACTTTTAAAATCCATTCAAAAATATCTAGGGCACAATCCCAGAATAAATCTTTCTTTTTGGTCCTATCTCTGTATGCTGTGATACAACTACAAATATTTGCAATCAAAAAAAAGGACATATAACTTTCAGATTGATAATGATACGTGTATATGTCGGTTCGAATGGAGACAAGTCAATGTAATTAATTCACTTGAAACATAAAGTATAACCTATAAATATAACATGAAGACTATGAGTGCGACTATGACATCATGAATCCCGTGTGGACTATAATGGATTCCGAACTAAATCGTCAGGTGAATTTGGTACCACCGACATAACCTTTAAACTAGACTGCTAGTATTCGTATGCAACCACTCGAAAAACTCATCCAATTGAACATCCTGAAATCGTCTCTGCGCAATGCGCAAGAGCCACCAAAGAATTTGATATTTGACAATCTGGGAGTGGGGAAACATATTGTTTTGTGTTCATTGGCGTTACCTGTTGGCTGTTACCTGTTGTTAACTTCTTGAGGAAATATATTGTTAAAATGAAGTGTTTTGTACTTTGGTGTAAGAATTCGACAAAAAAACATCCTGAAGGTGTAATGTTTCATAGGTAAGTCATAATAAATATAGGAAACATACTACATAAAATCGTTGTATTATATAACCATCTAAAGCAACAACTTTCATACACTCTAAATCAAGAATTTTCATACACGCTATTTTAAGTTAGGCTTGGTTATATGCTTTTTTCCATTATTTTTATTAAAATGCATTTGGCGATAGGATTTATTCAACAGTAAAAGAACAAGAGCTTTTTTTATCGGATAAATTTCTTTCTTTAACGAAATAATTTTGCCAATCAGTAATTTCACGAGAAAAACTGACATTAGACAAAATTGCTCGACGGTCTCGCAATTTTTTCATGTCAGTTAATTAGTTATGATGGAAAATTTTGAGTTGAGTCTGTTTTTGAGGAACATGCATTTTTATCGCGATAAAAAAGGTGCATGCTTTTTTATCGTTGTCAAACTGACTCAGACGTCATATTTAAATGGGTTTATTTCTACAGGAGTTGATTTATCACTGCTAAACAATAGATCTTCAAATGAGAAAACCAATGCAAATTGAAACTGTTAGGCACTGGTAAAGATAACCCGACCTATATTATTTTTATAGGCTCTATAACAGAATAGTGTTTCAGCATGTTTTCATGCAAATTGAAACTGTTAGGCACTGGTAAAGATAACCCGACCTATATTATTTTTATAGGCTCTATAACAGAATAGTGTTTCAGCATGTTTTCATGTAATATCATGTTTTGTAGTGAAATATAATTTTGTTTGGGATACAATCACTGATGTATCATCAGCGTATATGGTAGGTGGAGTATCACATATTGACACGTTTAAGTCATTTATATATAAAATAAATAGTACCGGTCCCAACACTGAGCCCTGTGGTACTCACTCCAAGGGAAATATCAGTTGCTGACGATTGCTTGGGTACCTATTTTCCTTTTACTCCTACAAAGTGAAAGTAGGAGAGGAAATATTATTCACGGATTTACAGTTATAAAATATTCTCGTCATCAAATAAAAATTCAATTTTTCAACATTCCACCTGCTTTCGTTCTCGACCCTAGACCCAAAAATTTTTCCTGAAGTACGCCAATGTGATTCTGACAGATGACAGACACAATGCGCATGCACTGCGCATGTCCTATGGCCACCAGTCAATTTCGTAATTGGATCAATTTTAATAATATGGATTTGGCAGTCTAGTTTAAAGGTTATGTCGGTGTTTGGTACTCGATAATCGAATAAATGACAACTCACAGAATAATGCTTGATGCCCGGTACACATGATAGCTCTCGCTCATGGCGTATTGTTTTGATTGGCCTCTGACTGAGAACATGTCGTTCTGTGTCATTCAGTAACCAATCGGAAAACAATACGCTCTATGCTGTAAGCTCAACTACAAAAAGCTGGCATATGAACCCGGCATAAAAAAAACAAAATTCTTGCAAAGAAGCGTTGGACATGTTTTTAAATTCATCGATGGATCCATCAATGAGCATTGCATCCTCATTTAACTAATGGAAAATGACAATGACAGCACGAATGCGCATTATCCATCGATGAATTTAAAAGCTTGCCCGTTAAGAAGATGAATATGAATATGTTAAAGGATATAAATATTGAAATGATCAGAATATTTTTCAACGATGGTTTTTGTAATTTCAAATATAAATTAATTACCTATTATAATATTATAGTTGAGTAGGTATTGACGAAAATTGTAATATTGTGGAGTAAATTCGATTCTTCACATGCTTCATATGTTTGTTTTCGTCCTTTTATAATTGTATTGATTTTTTTTTCACTTTTTCAGATTGGAAGATTAAAATAACCAAAAAGTCCGTATTAAATTATGCAAGGCGAGAGGCATTGTGCGATGAACTTGCATTGGACCTATATATTGCATAGCATGCCACTTGCATGAATTTTTTACGAGAGCTTGTTGCAAGTTTTTTTTCTAGCATATACGCACGTTTGCTTAATTTGCTACAAAATTTGAAATCACTGGCTTTTCTTTGGGCAAGTTTCCCTCCATAATATAAATAGAAAAATGTTCTATTTTGTTTTTTTTTTATACGCTGAATTTTTTTTTATCGGGGCACAATACACAACTCCAAGAGTATATAAATTTATTTCCTCCTATTATATCTTGTCTCAGTGCCCTCCCTTAAAGAAATTATCAGCAGGAATACATATTCTCGCATATTTATTCCTTTTTCAGTAATTCTACGTTAAATTTTCTATTATGGTTTATTAAAAGTAGCCTCATTCTTACAGAAAAAATGAGAATGCTTTTTATTATTTATATTTCTTACGATTGGACTATTTTCGATTATTTACCTGTAAAAGTAACTCATCACCATTATAATAATAATAATAATTTATTCATACATGATCGAATTACATTTACCAAGGTAGTAGAGATTATAAAATAGGTATATGAATAAAGGTACACCTACGAGATATACAGGGTGTCCGGTAAACCATGGATCATACTTTAGCTGGTGATTAACAAGTTCATAACCTATCAGAAAATCACAACTTGACCTCAGTAAAAACCTCACGGTTTTCGAGATATTGGAACTTTTATAAAAAAAAATATTCCTATCTCAAATCATTCTTTTATGTTCTAAGGAAATAAGGAGCGTTTCATGTTAATTCTTATTTTCGATAAATATTACTGAATAGTAGTTGTAACTATCGCAGAAGGCAGATTTTCAATAGCAGTCATTACGGTCTACAAAAAAAAAATTATCCTCCGATTTGGATCCCTCAAGATTTTTATTATGAAACTTTGAACTCTTTTTGTGACAAATTATTCTCCAACGAAAACCTGAACATTGGCCTTGAAAATTTGCTCGTTTTGTCCATAGTCCAAAAATGTATAGAAGTTGCCATGATTCTTTTTTTTTTTAAATAGATATTGCTAATAGAGTACGAAAGGGGGTATTTTACGGTGGATCACAAGGATTGCAGTTTCGTTCAAAATGGGTTTATTTTCTATTTTATCGAAGTGTGAGCTGCAATTATTTTATCACAGCGACTGATGAGCTGATAAATCATACACAGGTACTTGGACTGATATAACAGTTAAATGAACTTTAATGAAAAAAAAATTATATGAGAATGGGTTGATTCTTATGAAAACAACACAACAATGTACACCTCAATATTCCTCTTGTACATGATTAAGAGACTACAACAAATGTTCGAATTGTTTTCCTTCTGCTCTGATACAAGCGCGACATCACCTTAAAAACGACCTTTTCCACAAACGCAGAGCTCTTGGGTTATTGTTGATTTCTTCGGCTGCATGTCGTATTTGGTTCCGTAGTTCCCCTTCGCTAGCGATTGGGTTGTGGTAAACCTTTTTCTTCAAACATCCCCAATAAAAAAAAACTTACGGGTTCAAGTCCGGTGAACGTGGCGGCCATAGTATTGGTCCAAGTCGCCCAATCCATCTCTGAGCATATGTCCTATCTAAATATTCTCTTACTTGTCTGCCGTAGTGAGCAGGACACCCATCATGTTGAAACCACATGGTCTGTCTGACTTCCAGCGGCACATCTTCCATTAGATGGGTTAATTGGATTTGCAAAAATTCCAAATAATTTTCGGAGTTCAATGTCTGCGGAAACTCGAACGGACCAATCACGTGGCCATTCAGTATGCCGGTCCAAAGATTTATTTTAAATTGATGTTGGTACCTGTCTGGTCTCATTATACGAGGACTTTCAAAGTGCCAACTGTGGAGGTTGTGGATATTGAAAATACCCCAACGGTGGCATGATGATTCATCTGTCCATAATATTTTATTGAAGAAATCTGGGTCCTCTCGGTGTTTTCTCAACATACGGCGACAAAAAGTTATTCGTTTTGGGTAATCTGTTGGCAACAAAGATTGAACACGCTGTACGTGGAAGGGGTGCAGTTGATGTCTTTTCAAGATATCACGAACGGTTGATTTTTTTATGCCAGTTCTTCTCTCGATACTACGAACGCTAGTGGACGAATCATTCTCAATTTCTTCAAGGACCTCATCTTCAAGGTCATCACGACGTGGTCTGCCTGATCCACCTTGAGCACCAGGAATCTTGCCCTCCGTATAAGAGTTATGTACTCTTATGAACACACGATAATCAGGATGTATATTCCTATTGGGATACCTTTCACGGTATAATGCAGCAGCTCTCCTTACGTTGCCTCTATATTCACCATAAATAAAATGCATTTCGGCATACTCACGTGGACTGTACGGCATTTTGATACTGTTGCAAGTAGATTTTGCCAATTTATCAAATCCTACCCACACAGCATGAAAGCATCTTAAAGACGTCTTCAAGACGTCCACCCTAAGATATTCGGGATGTCTTCAAAACGTCCAGCAATATCTTGAAGACGTCCAAAAGACATCGTTAAGACGTCCATTGTTACAAAACGGGACGTCTTGAAGACGTTTTCGATACGTCCATGTGGACATAATCGGGACGTCTTAAAGACATCTTTGGAATTTCCAGTTTATGTCCAATACGGGCCTGAATGGACCCTTTTCTGGACATTAAAAAATAAAAAGACTTTATTTAGTATTCAGTACCTACCTTGTAGGTTTGAAATTAAATTGAAAAACAAAATTGCAGATATTTTATTAAATTATATTTTATAACTTTTTTTCTATAACTTTTTGTTTTTACTAAACATCGTACGATCTTCCGCTTTCGTCAGCTAAGACTGAATACATTTCTCAGTTTCCTTCCGCTCGGTAAAAACTTTTGTCATCTCACTGGCACCTATAACAATAATAAACATTAAAAAATCATGAAAAAAAAAACAGTTTTTTAGTATTTTAGATTTCAACAAAAAAACTATATCACCTATTATTGGTTAATAGCAGTTTTGCAAGTATTTCAAGCCCAAATCATTTGTGATAGGCTATGCAGCACATGTTTAACGAAATGGTAATTACTTGCTCCATCTCCTCTACCCATTTTGGCCATTCCAGTGACCTGAAAAATTATGATCAATACAATAATAGCCTCGTTATCAATATTTATCTTCTTACACATTCATTGACATATTCGAGTAATTGATATTGAAACAACACATTCATTACATTGAACACTCAACAAAATGTCAGAACGACGCAACAATTTCTCGCAACATCCCAACACAACAATACAAGTTACGATATTACGAAATACGAACTATTGCGGAATGGAGAGTATTTCCGAAGTGGGACGACTCACGAGGAGTTCCGACGCCCGACGAGTAAAATGCCGAATCCATTTCAATTCTATGATTGGTTAAATTCCACCAATGGAAATATCGGATTTTTATTCTCACGTTTGTTGGTATTTAAGATTGATACAGAAAATTCAAAACAAGAACGGTTATGAGTGAAGCAAGCTTCACGCATAGTGGAAGACAATGAGAAATGTTATGATCTTAGATTTTGTTTGTACATATCATTGGCAAAGTTATTCAAATTATATATTTTCCCACTGATATAATAATTTTATGTGGTTCTGCTGAATTATATGTTATTTAGCATAGATATTTCACTGAACTTTACTGCCCCTTTTAGAAAAACTTATTGGGAAAAAATCAACATTCTGGACCAATATGGGACGTATTGAAGTCGTCCATTCATGTACGTCCCTAAGACATCCCGAAACAGACGTCTTTAAGACGTTCATTTTATGTCTCTGGACGTTCAGGCATTTTAAAGACATAAATTGGACATCTTTAAGACGTCCAGTGCTGTGTGGGTATCCACAAAGCACACTAACAGTCTAAATAGAAAACAATACACAAACGTTCAATAAGGAAATATGTGGTAAATACTGCAACTCACGAAAACACGGTGTACTCTCTGACGACCTGTCATTGAACTGACAGATCAGCCTAGATAAAATAGCAACGAATTGCAGCTCACACTTCGATAAAATAGAAAATAAACCCATTTTGAACGAAGCTTCAATCCTTGTGATTCTTTCTTATGAAATGCGCTCGTTTTCGTATAAAACATGATTGAACGCCATCAACTTTCAGGTTAACACTTACCCGCCGCTGAATATTCTGGCGGAGCCGAATATTTCATTGGTCATAACTCTGCTGAAAATTATCGGAGAAGAAAATGCAAACATAATATGCGATATGTGATAGTGTGTGCTTCGTTTAACTTCGTTTCGCTTCGCTATGCAAAACAAGTTACAGAGTACCACCCCTGCTTCAGTAATTCAGTATAACTATTTTATATCAACTAAAATATCCATGACTTTCGGATCCTCCGTAAATATTTATTTATTTATTGTAAACGGTTAACCCCAGTAAAATACAACATTAGAAATCGTGATACAATACACTTAAGAATAACATTACTTAAATATCAAAGATATACTAATAAATTACATTTGAATCTAGAATAGATACAGGTTTTCGAATATAAAAATGGCTAAGGCGAAAATAGAAGTCTACAAGGATTTTAATTTAAGCTTGAAGGTAGCTAGAGGTGTTCCAAACAGATCCAATTCATCAGCAAGCTGGTTCGAATCCCTCATCACTCTAGAAATCGGGTTATGAAACCCATAGTTTCTAGGATGAAAAGGAACCCGAAACAACTCACTGTGCTTGGTACGTTTAGAAATATTAAAATCAATGCTTTCGAGCAGTGCTGGCCAGTCTATTCTATTTGAGATTAGGTTGTGTAAAAAGCATAAGCCAAACATTGTTTCTCCTATCTTCCAGATTTTGCACATTGAGAATATTTCTTACAATCATTTAAAACACATTTTATATGCGCACACCCTTAGGAATTTGCTTTGGACACTTTCAATTTGTTTAACATGTGAAATGTAAAAAGGGTTCCAGATAATAGCAATATTCTAATATATTTCTTACGAGGGAACAATACAATAGTTTCAGAGTATTATAAGAAAAATTAGTTGAAGAACGATTAATAAAACCGAGTGCCTCGAGGGCTTTGGAAATTATATTGTTGATGTGTGGTTGAAATGTAAATCCACTGTCTAGTAAGACGCCCAAATCGCGAATCTGGTTGACTCTCATTACAGCGTCAGATTTAATCCAGTATGTAGTAACTATTGAAGATTTTATTTTGGAGAAAGTTATACTGAAATACTTCTTTGCATTTAATGACATATTGTTGGAAGTACACCAATAACTAATATTATGTAAATCTTCCTGTAGAAGTATTGTATCCTCAATTGATTGTATAGGTTTGAACAGTTTAAGATCGTCAGCAAATAATAGAAACTGACTGTGCTTCATAACTTCAGAAATATCGTTTATGAATAAGTTGAAGAGTAGTGGGCCACTATGAGAGCCTTGCGGAACGCCAGAGGTAACTTGAATCGTATGCGAGACAGTTTCCAATCTTCACACACTGTGTTCTGTCTGACAAAAAGCTAGTAATCTATGAGAGTAACGGGTCACCAAAACCCAAAGCACAGAGTTTAGCACAGAGAAGATTGTGATTGACTCGATCAAATGCTTTGGAAAAGTCTGTATAGATGGAGTCAACCTGCATTCTACTCTCTAAAGCCTGAGTATGAGTATTTTGATAGCACAGTAGATTTGTTGCTGTTGACCGTCCAGTCATGAACCCGTGTTGCTCACTCATTATTATATTTTTACATTCTCAAGATAGATACTTTGTTATAAAAGAATCAAGTAATTTTGGTATCTCTGACTGAATGCTTATGGCTCTGTAGTTTTCTTTATTTTCTTTGGGGCCGCCGGATTTATATATGGGTTTTAAAAAGCTATGATTCCAAAATTCAGGAAATTTACCGGAAATTATGGAGGAATTGAAGATTTTCATGAGAGGAATGGCTAAGGTGAATACACAATTTTTCAGAAAGGAAGAAGGAATGCCATCAGGTCCAAAAGAGAGTTTACGTTCATAGCTCTTACATCGACAGATTTCGAATATTGATAGTTCGGCATCATTTGGAGTATAAACGGTAGAGAAAAATTTAGAGAACAAATCTAGAGTGTCATTCAAATTATCTGACTTTTCAGATTGGTAAATCATGAGTTTCAGTTTTTGTTGATAAAAGTCCAAAATGATCTTGGATTACTTATTAAGTTAATTTCAGTTTTATTTAAATAATCATTGTAGCAGCGATTTGAGAGTTACATTGGCAGATGAGAAAACAAAATATAATCCTTGTAATGATTATACATTTTATAGATTTTGTGCACTTTTTTCTTTTCGGTAATAATATTTTTAAGTTCAGGGCTGTACCAAGATGGAAAATTGGATTTTATTTAGAAAAGATTACAAACAGGTTACAAGAAACCTAATTACATGCATCTTCAACTTATAGCTAAACATTTACTGCCTACAAAAGTTTTGAGAGCATAAATTACTAAAGTAAGATTATTTAACTAATAATAATCATAATAAGAATAAAACCATGCAATAAACCTAGTAACGATAACTGAATGGAGCTGATTGGTAAATAAATATATATTTCTAACTTTATACTAGATGTATCAGAGTTCTAACATCACCCTGCGTAGGCCAGTTTTGAAAGAGGACAAACTCATACTGAAAATATCCATCTGCACTAGTCTTTCAGAGAATTTGTTAAATAGGGCACACATATTATCGATCAAGGTAAATTCGGGTTAGGAACGTGTATTTTGATTATGGAAAGTAAAAATTCACTTTCTGTGTTATTGTTAATATTTTGAATATGAACAACATCTTCTGAGTGAGCCTTCTAGTTTTGGAGTATTGAATTCTTTACGTAGTGGCTCAAACGATGAGCGATCAGGACACCTACGATATTTTTTATAGTGCAGAAAGAAAATGAATTTATTTTGTACCGTTTCGAGACTCTTGATGAGGTGGAGCTTTCTTGGGTCCCAGATGATGGAGGCAAATTCAAGGTTGGTTCGGATGAGTGTTTTATACAGCAGCGATATGGTTTTTATATTTTGAAAATCGACTGTTGTTCGTTTTAAGAAGCCTAGCATTCTACTTGCACTGCGTGTTACGTTGTTATGTTTGTCAAATTTCAGTGTATTTTGAAAGGTAACTCCTAAGTCTTTGACAAAAGTGCGTTTTTCTAAATTGATGTTTTCTAGAGAGTAGTTGAAAGTTATAATATTCTTGGATCTACTGAAAGTGATATTGAAACATTTATCGACATTCAGCAGTAGTTTATTCTCGACAGTCCAGGCATGTAGGATATTGAAATCATTTTGTAAGATGTCGTTATCAGTGTTATTTTCGATTTTCCTAAATATTTTGCAGTCATCTGCGTATAGTAAGCACTTAGATGATAATTGATTTGGGAGGTCATTAATGAATAGAAGGAAAAGAAGAGGGCCCATTTTCGACCCTTGTGGTACACCAGACTTCGCCAGAATAATGTCTGAATTGTGTCCACGATATGTTACAAATTGTGGACGTTCATTCAGATAATTTGACATCAAAGTTACAAGTATATCGCTGAAGCCATTATCAATAATTTTTTAAGGAGTATGTCGTGGTTGACTTTGCCAAAAGCTTTGGCGAAGTCTGTGTAAATGGTATCAACCTGACCCCCCTTCTCTATCGTATTACTTACTTGTGTAAGGAAACTTGCTAAATTCGTTTCAATTGAAGCCGTGCTGAGTTTCGGAGATTCGATTTTTTACATGCCAATACATTTTCTCGAAAAGGATGAATTCGTATAATTTGGCTACACAGTTGAGAATAGCAATGGGTCTAAAATTGGAAATTATATTTTTATCACCTTTCTTATGTCAGTTTAGTTTCAGCAATGCCGGAAATATACCAGATTGGAGAGATCTTTGAAAGATAACCATAAGGGGATAAATAAGGTATTCCCTACACGCTTTGATTATATAACATGGTATGTTATTGGGTCCTGATGATTTTTTTGGTTTGAGTTTACGAAACGCAGCTTCCATGTCAGCAACTGTTACATGAGAAAAGAATACAATATCATTATTCATATTACTACCACTCTGCAGAATGTTGAATAGATTATATGTTGAGCCTTCCTCGTAGACAGAAGCGAAGTAGTCCGCGAAAGCTTTTGATATCACCCTTGGATCACTGGTGGTAGAACCATTTACAATGAAAGCCGTATTAAAATCACTGGATCGTTTTTGAGTATCCAAAAAATTCCAGAAGAGTGTCGGGTTTTCCATCAGATTATTATCGACGCTACTTATATAGTTTTTATATCTTTCTTCACCTCTGATCTTAACCTATTGAAGTTATTAAGAGCTTCAACAGAATGAGTTTTTAATTTTCGGTATAAAATTCTTTTTCTTTCAGCTTTCTTTTAATTTCAGTTGAGAACCAGGGGGGATACCCATTCTTATTGTGGTTGTATGTTTTGTACTTAGGTACGCCTCGACCTCGCACAGCAAAGGAGGATGTTTATCACTTGGAATAACTAATCCCATCGTTTCTCTCGAGACAGAAAGTTTCAGGTTACTCAGAACTAAGTCAAGGGTTCTATTATCTACGTTAAGATGGTTATTGAGAGATTTCAAATTATAGTTATCGATCAGAAAATACATGGCATTGATAGTGAGACTATTATGATTCCTCTGAAAGAAATTTTTATTATTAACTTGTGGAATATTGAAGTCTCTTAAAATAACAATATGAGTTTTCTCTCCTACAACCTTATCTATACCTTCAAAAGCATTCACTTGTTCACTGTATTTTTGCGAGTTTGAACCTGGGGGGATATAGGTACCATTGATTATTATTTCATTATCCAGTATGTTGGTTTTAACAAATATAGATTCAACGTTGGTCTCCAATGTGATCAAAGATGATGAGTAATCCTTTAGGATTCCAATCATTACACCACCCCCCCCCCCCTCTCTTTACCTGTTCTTAATGAAGACCTGTCATTTATGAAGACATTATATCTTTGATCGAACAATTCCGCATTATGAAAGTCTTTGGTTAACCAAGTTTCAGTTATTACTATTATGTCACAATTCTCTGAAAGAGTATTTTGATAAAATGTAGCAGTTTTGGTGCGTAACCCACCACAATTTTGATAGTAAATTCATTCTGTATATCGTACATGTACAAATAATCGGTAAATATAGAAATTCTCCTATCCAGTAATAAGAAAAACTTTACAAATAAACCCGGTACCTGAATTAATAAAAACGAAAATAAAACACCAAAGAAGGAACGAAGAAAATAATCTATAAACTCGCAAAATAGTAAGAGGGCTCAGAGCAATTTATAGTGGGTATCAATTCATAACTATATATACGAGTATAATTACTTATAACATCTTTCCATGGAATAATGAAAAAATATTGTGAAAGAAAAAAAAATAACAGAACAACAAGAAATATGTGTTAGGGCCACTAATAGTAAAAGTCTGTTTATTTTTGTTTGTTGGAGGTGGAGGAAGATCTAAGATTTCTCTGTTGTTGTTCTCCCCAATGTTGTTGATTTTTTTTCGTTGCTTCTTTGAAGACGTATCGTCAGATATGAGTTCTTCTATGTGTAAGGAACTCCTTCAACCACAAGTGATTGACCCTTGATGCTAGCTGAAATACCCTTTTCTCTTGCGATCTTTTGCTGTGAATAAAGAGCTTTCCTGACTTGGAAGTCTTCGGGTGTATAGTCAAGAGAAATATATATTCCAGTATTTTTTAACTTTTTCGCCTCACTTAGGATTTTAGTTTTGAGAAAGTTTGAGACAAATTCAACTAGTATTGGTGCAGGCTTTTTATTTTCCTTCTTGGAGTTGAATCTGTAGACATCCCTCAAGTCGGCAGTTAATATTTAGTTTATCACGAAATGGTTTGATGACTTCACTGCATGGATTTGGCCCCGGTAGATTATATACTACCAGATTGAATTTCTTCGACCTACGTTCTGTGATTAGTAGTATCTCCTTCAATGCCTACGTTTCGTGTTTCAGTGCCTCATTTTCGCCTAAAGTCTAAAAATTGACATCTATGTGCGCCTTATAGTTTTTGAGTTCTTCTTTCAAATCACTTACTTGTGTGACAACTTGGTTATTTTGTAACTGTATTTGAGCAATCAGGTCGTTAAAAATTTTGGTGACATATTCCTTTGTGAGCTCGCTCGTATCTGGTATTTCATGCGATGACCCACGTACTAATAAGTCGGTACAGATTGGCACAAAAAGAGTAGAGTTGGATGTATTTAATGACACCGATATGATTCTGATAGTGCAATTGGCAGCAAATGTCTTGAATTGTATGCATGGACGGTACAATCAACGGATGCAGATTTTCTTACTGAATATAATGATATAAGGTACAGAATAGTACTCACACTGCTTCCCAAGTTATTTTCACTTTAACAAGAGCACCTTGAAAGTACGTTCGTATCTTTGACACTACGCTAGATCTAGATTTTCTATACCTTTTCAAATAAATAATATAATAATTTCATGGCATTGTACAGTACATCATAGAACATTTCTATAGCCTGGTCGATATCAGAATTATCCAATATTTCCCATTCAAAACTGGCAAGATAATATATAGAAAAATAATCAGCATTTTTGAAATCGAAAAACCACTCTTTATAATAGTGCCACAAATTCATTCTTAACAGCTATTGTTATTTCAACAGGATCGTAGAAGGGTTATGCGAAGTTGGACAAAACACATTTTGGGTACTCAGATACTCACATGTTATATTTGCATGAGGAAGTACAAGTCTTCAGGAATGATATGCACTTTTTCTTTTCCTTCTACTATAATTTTTAGCAAAGTTAGGACAAACCTAATTTTCGGCCCTGCCGGAAATTGCAGTGGCGAATTAAGGCGAGCCTGAAATTTGTAAGAAATTACTAAGTATATTTATTTCTTGTGGAGAATTGAAGTATCTTTCGACTTGTTGAAATTGTTTCTTGATAAATCTTATATTTTCCGAAACAGCAAAAAAATATATAATTTTTTTAGGTTCCACCCCTGATATTTTGGTTGACAATGTTTTTTCTAACAATATATGATGTCAAGAAGTCATGTTCCGAGTTTCAAAGTGCTACGATTCTTTCTTCACTTGTGGCTTACATTTGTCTGTGGTTACTGTACTACTCCCATGCAGTATCGTTGCAACCTGAAAATACATAAGAATACAAGTTGATGTTTTCATTTCGAAATTTTGTCAATACCTTATGAACCAAAAATGAGACAGAAGGCTTTTGTCAAAAAGTTGGAATTTCTTCTTTAGTAAAAACGGATGGCTTTTTCCCTTCTGTATACAACATTATTCCTTTTGAGATTAGCGATAAACGCAAAGCATTTTGAAATATCAATGAAATCGTACAAATTGTTGACTTCAGCATGTATTCCGCCAATAAACTTCCAGGCGTTTTCAGTTTCCATTACTCTGAACAAGCGAAGCATAAGAGTAAAACATTTTGAACTTCATATATTTGCCTTTTATACAGGCGGTAAACAAAAAGATGCAATTTTTGACACTGTCTTTTGTAAATTTCTCTTTTAACTTTAAAATATTATTTTCTTTTGATGTTTTTGTGAATTCTGAAACGTTTTTGTCCACAGACCCTTTTAGTTTTCATCTAAAAATGAAATTAACTTGATACTAAACTCACTCCCTCTCTATTAAACAATTTTTGATAACTGTTACTCGACAATCGAATAAATGACAACTCACAGTATAATGCTTAAAAAAAAGAACCAAAATTCGAAAATTCTAGTGAATGGGGTTTTTAAGCATTAAGAAAATATGTAAGTTCAGCATTAAATATTAAATAATCGGAATATTTTTCAGAGTGTTATGTTAGTTTTTGTAATTTCAAATATAAATTATAATTACCTATTATAATAGATATTATAGTCAAAGGAATTTAGAGTAGGCATTGACTAAAAGTGTAATTTTGTGAGGTAAATTCGTTTATCCAACACATGACAGTTATTACTGTCATTATTAATGTCATTTAAGACAATTAAACTATCAAGTAACACACTAGTGAGTTATAATCCATAACTCACTAGGTACTTATGGATTATAACTCACTAGTGTGTTATTTGATAGTTTACTTGTTCAAAATGACATTAATGACAGTCATAACTGTCATTTGCTGGATAAAACATTGTATGCCACTCGTGTGCTATGTTGCCTAAGTCACTTGAGAATTGATAATCTTTCTCGCGTGACTTATTTTCAACATAACACACCAGTACCATAAATAACTATTCTTGGCATGTTTGTTTTTGCGCTTCTATATATTGATTTTATTTTCACTTTTTCAGATTGGAAGATTAAAATAACCAAAAAGTCAGAGCTGAGGCAGAATATAATGCTCTTGCAACAACAATTAGCGAGTGTCTTTGGTTGAGAGGGTTGTTGAATGAAACTAACTAATAATAACTAATCCAACAATAATTTATGAAGATAACCAGTTATGTATTAGTTAACACATTGCTACCGAGCAAAAGAGGAAAGACCGAAGACGTTACCCAATGTCACGTTATCGATTTTCTTGATGATTTCATTTATTTATTAACTTCAATAATTGTTGTTCGCTCACTCCAATCGAAAATGTGTCTGGAAGTTTTCAACATTAAGTTTTGGAAATCATCAGTCCTATTTAGGGTGGATTTATGCAGCACAAATTTAAACTAAACTCCAACTTGAATTAAACTACAACCTACAACTAAGGAAAAATTAAACTTTGGTTTGTATGGCATTATGCGAAAAAATTAAGACAAATTACGCATGCGTGATATTCTATCGGTGACCCGTCATTCCGCCGTTCAGCCCGCGGAATTCAAAACATGCGCCTACAATTGCGCAGTGGTGTCAATAATTAACATTATCACTATACAAAGATGAACGTTGGCTAACTATTAATTTAAATTTAGTTTTAATTTCCCTGCATAGAATGAATGTCAAATGAGAAATTCATCTTCTTAGTTGAAGTGTAAATGTTTATTTGTAGTTTAGTGTAAATTTGTGATGCATAAATCCACCCTTATTTTATCATAACTTCTTTATATTAATAATTCCTACAATTATATGGTTAAAATAATTATTATATTTTTTGGCAGTAGGTGCCATTTTCATTTCATTAAATTGTCCGTTAGTTGGTTGATTGTTAACCAGTTTTTCTTTTTTTTTATAAAGAATCGAATCAACGTATTCTTGATGTTTTCTTCGCTTTATCCAAACAAGAAGATGGAATTGCCCGTTTACTCGTAGAAAATCTGCTATATAATCTGAAAAAAAAAAAGTTCATCAGACTCGATGTGATAATGAAAAAGATATATGTATGCATAAAAAAAATACCAAATTAAGTAGTTTGAATAACTTCAAAATTCGCAGAAAAACAAATGCTCCTCAGACATGTAGGGATTTTAACGAAGCTATATCACTTTCTTGTTCTATAGTTCAACCATATTTCGAATATTGTCATTGTTCTTCTCTAGCTAAGTTTTCATATAATTATATAAGGAATCCATTTATGAGATTTGACAGTTGTGGTTGGATCAGTGTTGCCAGACGAAATTTTTGAAAATCTTCAGATAAATCGACTAAAAATCCCTAAAATTCCTCAAAATAGAATACGGTGATGTGCGCATGCGTCGAAAATAAAGACAGCTGAATTTTCACTATGCGCATGGGCGAAAACCAAGGTTACGAAATGTTCGATGCAAAATTTAAATATTTTCCTGGTTCTATAAATTTCTTTCTTTAAACTACGAAATAATATACGAACTAAATAACTTTTTATAATTTTTTCCTCATGGATATCAGGTACATAAGTATTAACAAACGTTTGGATATAAATATATAAAGGACTAGACATTCCAATTGAAAGTGAATCAATCCGACAAAATAATGAAACCTGATAGATAGCCAAATTTTTACTATACGCATGCGCAAAAACCAAGGTTACGGAATATTCAATCCAAAATATTTTCCTGGTTTCAACTGCGAAGTAATACATAAAATATTGAATTTATTATTTATTTCCGTCACTAGTAACAAAGTTAAATAATAAATAAACTGAAAGTACCTAGCACATTTTCCAAATAAGAGCAAATCAATCAGACAAAATTGCAAATCACAATGAATAAAACCTAATACCTACAAAAACAAATATTCAGGTATTTGTTCCTGAATATCCTGCCTCATTATATTATTGAATGAATCAAAGTTATTAGTTTAGTATACTTTTCGAATAAATGAATATTTGGAACCTTTGGTGCGAATACAATTCAAGATTTAGAAGCTACCTAAAACACCAAAACTCGTCACTTTCAGTAGACACGCGTTTCGTAGTGAGCTTATATAGCTCTTGAGAATTCCAATTTTGTTGGCGATAGCGAATGTCCATAACATTTCACCACCCGTCACCCTCCTCGCCCACAAATTTATATAAAGAAAAGGATAGTTCATGTTCACTTCAAAACATGTATTTGTGTAGGTATAGGCAGGCATCTCTATGTCTTTTATTACCCTGAGATATATGTTTATTCGTTTGCATCAAGGTGTAGTGTAGTGTAGTGTAAGTTACACCGCATTTTGAATTGAGAGAATGTGTCAAATTTGCAAATGAATGGTAAAATCGAGTGTAAATTACACCAGGTGTAGAAAAGTGGTACACCTCGATGCAAACGAATAAACCTCATCTATTTTTTTAAGTTTGAAATGTCAATGTAACGTGTCACAATGTTTGTTGAACAAAGTCCTGCCATGCTCACCCCCGGGACCCAATTCTTGAAATCGTAGGAAATGATTCTCTAGAGAATTGTTTCTCACTTTCAAATTCTCTCGGGAAACATGAAACGTAGGAATAGCTATTCTTGAGCAAGTTAGGAATGTGTTTCCAGAGGAAACTGTATACCTGACGTATGTCGAGTAGGATTTCGGTTGAATTTATAATTAAACCAATCACGTTCTCAGAAACAGAATGTTATTGATAGTTTCAGGTAGTTATGGTTGTTACCCCTGTCCTGTAATCAGAGGCGGGTTATTTTAATGATTTGAATATCTTGATATAAGCTGTGGTTTGAATTCAATTACATATCAGTTTTAGTTTGAATTTTGTAGTGATACTAAACCGATTTTGAAATGGCAAAGAGAACTTTCGTAAGCGAGAAACAAAAAACTCTTTTGATAGATTTAATGGAAAATGATGACGAACTCAAAAAAGGTAGATTCACAAATACATTCACGCACAAGACTGCAAAAGATCGCTGGGACAGCATTGCGGTACAACTTAATGCGATACCAGGTGCCTGTAAAAATGAAATAATGTGGAAATACATTTCTTTTATATTGAATAAGTAGAATTATTTATATTTTTACGTTTATAGACATGGCAGGATTTAAAGAAAAATATCAAGAGAAAAAATTCAGAGAGAAGACAACATACTGCAGGCACAGGCGGCGGCCCAACTCTACCCAATATGATATTTTCGCCAACTGAAGAGAAATTGATGAATATTCTTGGCGAAACAGCAGTGCAGGGTCACCCTGATATTGCGGAATCGATTGTGGAGATTGTATGTGAAGTGAGTAAATGACGAGTGTTCTATACAGTTCATTTTATAATGGGACTATATTTATTTTATATGGTCTATATGATATCATCATTTATAGGTATATTCTCAAAATGTAATCAAGATCGGAGTTACAGAAGACCAGTCCACACCAGTTATTAGTTCAATACAGGATGCGAACGATGTAGTGAGCGAAGGGAGTAAAACTGTCGATCATAATTACTCCCAGAAAAGAATAACTAGGAAGTCCAATAAGAGATTCAATAAAAGCCAAATTTATGATAACTCGTTGGAAGTATCAAGAAAACTGGCTGAAGCAGCACAAAAAGACCAAATAATTAAAGAAGATTATTATGAGAGAAAATTATATATGATGGACTCATATCATAAAGACAAACTTGCATTGGAGAGACAAAAACTTGAAGTGGAGAAACAAAAGCTAGTGTTACTGCGTAAAGATGTTGAAGCGAAACAGTCGATTGCAAATTCTTTGCAATTATTACAATCACAGATTGGATCAAGTAATCAGTTATATGTCGTAGAGCTATAGTTGTTATAGTTCGACGGAGATTTTATAAAATATTTGTTATTTCTTTAAGTGATCTTGTAATAAAATGAATTATAGAAATAAATGTTGTTTATTGAATGAGTGAATTAAATTTATTGAATAATAGAAAATCCTTATTCATAAACAATTTATAGTTACAAATCAATAAAAAGAGTATATACAAAATTTAACATCAATACAGTGAATTGCATTGCACAACGGAAAATATACAGGATACAAAATACATTCTATATAATATGTATGTACGACCTTATATAAATACAGGGAATTGCATGACAGAAAAACAAACGTACTACTGATGAATATTTCTGAAATGACTGTCCACAATCCTCTGCTGTATTCTCCTGGCTTTTTGCAAATTAGGATCTACTCCTGCAGCATCCACCAAAGGACCAAAATCATCATCATACATGCCCAAATCCAAATTGTCTTCATCATCCTCCCTAAGAGGACCTGGTATATTGTATTCGATACACATGTTGTGTAGGATAGAACATGCATGAGCTATTTTTGCAGCTTTCGCAGGAGTATAATGCAATACACGGTGCTTCAATAAGCACCTGAATCTCATTTTTAAGAGCCCATTACAACGTTCAATCAGACAACGTGCTTTCTTGAAAGCTTCATTATACCTCCACTCTGGAGTGTTTTCTTGAACATCAGGAATGGGAACTTGTAACCATGGTCGATGTGGATATCCTGAATCTCCTATAATAAAAATAAAAAATATATGAAGGGAAAAGTATATATATAAATATATATTGAAAAATCAGAAACTGTTTTGCAAGTGCTTTTAATTGAAGGCCTCTGCATTCACATACACTTGCAAAAATAGTTTCCTTCCTTGTGATAAAAATAACTATTTTGTGTCAATTTACCTATCAAATAAAATCCTGGGTGTCTACCATGAAGATTGATCATTTCCTGACATAGAGCTGAGTTTCGCCATATATGAAAATCTGTACTTCCAGGAAATCTTGAATTAATATTCATAATTTTGAGGTTCAGGTCACAAACCAGCTGGACATTGAGTGAATGATAATTTTTTCGGTTCAAATACATATGCTCTGGATTTACTTCATCATTTGATGCTGGAGGAAATATGGCAATATGGGTACAATCAATTACACCAACTATTCCGGGAATATTATACTTCTGAAAAAATCTGAAAAATAATAAATTATAATAGCATTTATTAAAAAGGACGAAACCTTCTGTTTACTTTACATTCATCATATATTGAAAAGTTTTCACTCACCTGAGGCGAAGCTCTTCTAATTCCCCAATAGTGTTGGGGAATTTAATCCATTCATTGAATATATTAGGGTTATTCAGAGCAGTTGTAACTTCATCCACACACCTACTCACAGTGGATTGGCTAACGCCTCCACAAAGTAAATTGTTTCCCACAATGGTTTGATAACTTCCTGTAGCTACAAAGCTCAACGTTATCAAAACCTGAAAAAAAAATTCAAGAATATACATATTAGCATTTACTTAATTTTAATTTTACCTTCATTTCTTTGCTAACAGCAGATCTCCTATTTGGTGGAATCAAGAAAGGGTCTAACACACGTATTAAATACCTAGCCAGTTGTTTATTCAAACGGAAGTTTTTTATGAATAATGCCTCATCCAGCGATTCAAATGGATTGTGAACTACGAACCGTCTACGCTCTTGCAAAAGCTGCTCTTCCGCGTTGGCCATATTATTGAGAATAAACATCCTCATTGCATTTTCCATTTCTCAGCGTATAATTCTTCCAATATTTTCAAAACTGTGGGTACTTGGTAAATACACATCAATCAACTCCTAGGTACCTAATCACAATGCGATTATTGACTGTTGATGTTATCACTTAGACATTTGACAAAACCTTATTATATTAATAACCATTCATATTGTGGATCTATTTATATTACTAATTACCAGTATCACCACAACCATTTAATAAATATATTTTTTTGCTTGGCTATTAAGCAGTAGTATATTGTGACTTCACAGTTCAATCACCACAAGAAGTCAAGAAAAAGAAACATCAAACGTGATCCTGAAATCAAAATAAAGCCACGGAAGAAAGTGTTTCGTGAGCAAATCCACTTGTGAATTCGATTTCTCCTAACGAAAACTTGGAGAAATAATTCCTACGAATTTTATAGGAATTAATTCCCCATATTAGTGTCAAGAATAGCAAAATCACGTATTGAGAGAAAATGACGTCATTTTCTCTTGAGAATCTTTTCCTACGATTTCAAGAATTGGGTCCCAGCTATCAAGCTCATTTGCACAGTTCTATTCATGTTGACCAACCGCTAGGAATCGGCGATAAACGGAATCGACGATGAACAGCGTGTTCCGAACGACTACCAATTTCGGACGTACTGGCTGTGTTATTTTGGATAATATTTGTTTACAATTGGAGTTAGGTGTGATTAGGTCATTTTAGTATTAGTATATTTGGTGTTGCTTTTTTTATCTTGTTTTTATAGTTGAAGGTTCTGTTAGGTGGGTTCAACTGAGTCTTGGTTTCCGTAAATAAAACGCACCTTTATTGGTAGTTCGAAAGAGGTCCGTTGGTGACACTTCTCAAAGTGTCAAGTATTCATAAGTTCGAGAGTGCTTCCGTTCCCGGGAGCTAAGGAATATAGACAAGAGAGACAGGATGGCTCATTTCCACTGATCTATAATCAAACTATATGAGCACTCCCACCATAGAAATTATAATATATATACTTACTCTAGAATGCCAATTCAATGGGACGAAAGTGTTGTAAAAAGTTCGATGCATTATTTAGTGCGCATGATCAGGACCAGTTTCATTCATACCAGGGTGGGTTTCAGTGAGATTTTTAAATGATTCATGATATTGAGTGAAATAGATTTGATAATGCGTTGGTGTCAGGGCAGTCTATGAGACACGAAAAGTTTTGGTGGGCATATACCTTGTTGTGAAGCTGATTAAATCCGAGAAATTCATCGAATAAAATAACAATGAAAAAATATATCTTGAGTATAGGTAACTATTGGTGACGTTTCTGAAATATACATATTTTATGATTTTTTTTAAGTTCTAATTCCCACGGAAAGAAACATCCTGTATTGTTCAGAGAACATCGTGAGAACCAAAGGAAGGTAGGTAGGAATTGATATTCTGCGAAACAGATTTTCGGCATGTCTCCAAAGTGACGGTATATGGATGTGCTGAGGACTGGAGCTCGACGGGTCAGTCTCGAAGGGACCGCTAACGGTGGAACGATTGATAATATTTCGGAAGAGCATCGTCCATGGAAATATCTATAAAACACAGACAGATCGCCAACCTTTCTGCGATGTTCCAGAGAAGTGAGCTAGCTTGTGAGTGAAGTTGTTGGATCACCATTCTGAAATTATTGCCAAGTGCGTATTTATTTCATTCACGATTTTTCCCCGTTCTGCATTCACTGACTGATATCGGAGCTTTGGAAGAGAAAGAGGTATGAAGAGTACTATCATCTGCAAAGCTGATTACTGGACATGGGGTAGCTCCCAACAAATCATTGATGTGAAGAAGGAAGTGTTGGTGCTAGAACTGATCCAGCGGAACACAACTGGAGAGGCAAGCTATAAGATGAATGATTCATCCAGAAATATCCCAGTCCTATTTTCAAAATATCAAATTGGAATCTGAACTGAAAATAGGATACAAAACATTCAATATAATTATATTAATTAAACTAAAGGTTTAGTTAAGCAATATGCACATCTTTGCACTTGGCTACACCATACTGATGATGACCAACAGTCTGAGGCACGTGTCGACTGTTGGTCTACATTTTAAGGGTTATACCCAATACATTATTTTTGGTGAGTTAATACAGCAAGTGAAATAAAATGAGAAATAAAACAAAATGAAGAGTAATAATAAATGGATTGTTTATAGAGCTGAGTGACTCAATATAAGAAATAAGAAACTGCCAATCAAAATTTTGAACTTTGCCATTTTTAATGTTTATAAATATTATATGAATACTTTTTGATAATAAAGGTAGTACTCTGTGTTTATTTTTCAAATGTGTACTTTTTCCTGATGGCCAATAGAACTACAGAAAGAATCTACAAAAATGTATAAATGGTTGGTAACAAGTGCATAATATTGATTACTGAACATACTAAGTTCGAATAATGGATTCCAGGAATATTTCCTTTATTTCCACACCATAGAACCAAGCACGTCAACATTGTCAAAATCACTACAGAAAAACCCGAAAACCAATAACATAAACACTACCGATGAATAATTGAAGTAAACAACAGTAATAAGAAAAGCACATCTAAATAAACACAATAACGTTATTGGTTAATTTCACAATGAACACAAATCGGCTAAACCACCAAACTAACCCAAACCGGCTCTGGCAAACTACCAGCCTTCCTCTGCGGCAATTGAAAACTGTTAACACTGTTGCACGATCCCAACAATTCAACGGGAATTTGGGTAGGCTTCACAGTAATGCTAGGTTATTTTCGACAGAATCTCGACTACAAAGATAAAATTTTCTGAAATTTGTCAACGCTGCAGAGCTAGGAGACTGGTTATGGGCATGCGCATTGATGAAAACATTTGGAATTTTACAACACTTTTCAGTGTCCCACGAAGAGGGGATTGGCATTCTAGAGTAAGTATATATATTATAATTTCTATGACTCCCACTTAAGAAAATTACGCCAACTAGTATATGTCATTTTGGAGCACCACACATGCGCGTTGACGATATGTCAAACAGAGGCGTCTCCTGAAGATTAAGTTAAGGGACAATTTTAATCTCAATGAAAATTATTAACTATAAAAAAATTTGTGAGGTAAAATTAATAAAAATAAAACATGGACTGGCAAGTTATACTAATAAATCATCTTCGACTCCAACTTAGCAGATTTCACAAATAAAACTGGCCAAAAATTTAATATAAACACAAACAATAAGAACACACGACACTGATAACAATGGCGTCCTGACGTAATGACATTGACAATTTGGAGCAATGCACATGCGCATTTTCAATTTGAGAGGGTTCAATTTGGCATATTATTTTCATGGGACGGAACGACCAGTGCTCATCCAGTTTGATTGTAGATCAGTGCTTATTTCCTATCTCCGTACATTGGACAAATTTCAGCGCGACAATTGACGTCTGTGACGTCATCGGGCCTACAGAACGGTTCGATTGTCATAAGAGCCAGTGTATGTTTATATTTTTTGACAACGGTTTTTCTTGCTATTGATAACATTTTTCCATCGTTTTCTTTATTGTGTATTTGGTGAATGATTTAACATGCCGTTCAATGTTTTTCCAGTGCCATAAACACCTTAGTTTCTCGTGAATAAATGAACATTGAATCGGCTGTTGAGTGCGCCTTGAATCCCACTTCGGGCCTATTTAGTCAACTTTGTCTTCGTCTCAGTCTTTGTTCTAATTCTAATTTTCAGACCAAGTTGATTCTACACATTCACATAAGAGCATTTATACAATGCTTTTTATCATAGTCTCAAGTCTCAGTCCTAAAAACGTGATCTTAAGAGTTCCCAATTTACAACTTTTATGCTCAGGACGAAGACAACGATGTCAGTGCGCATGCTCAGTTCCTGGATGGTTTATTTACATTCGACAACTTTCTTTATTTTCATATTCGATACAAACCGGGCGTGATTAATGTTTGATTATCATATTTATAGTAATTCATATTTTTATTCCTTTTAAGAGGGGGTTAACCCTATTAGTGGCTATTGGTGAAACAAGCAGCAGGAGAAATCAAAATACTCGGAGCTCGCTCAATGAATTCGAGATATAGGCATCTCTCTGAGTGCTTTATCAATTTTTAAATGACCTTGAAAAAATTGCAGAAATTTGACCAGATTCACTATTTTTATCTCACTAGGTAATTTTTTTTCAAAAAAGTACTCTGAGAGATACCTGTCTCATGCATTTATCTTTCTCGTCACAAAAATTTGCAAGAATTCATCCAAAATCGCACCGTCAAAGTGATTTTTGCTGAACCACTGCAAACTTGATTTTAGTTCGAAAATATGAATACTATGGATGTTTGAATGGATTGTTGTGTCATTCATTAAATTTGAAAATAATACTGAAGCTATTCACGAAATTTTAGCACAGGAGATGAAACCAATAGAAGTTGTAAATCGGATTATTGAAGTTTGCACACGACAATTTATTCGCCAATTAGGTTGTTAGTTTATCAGATATACCAACATAATGACATGAAATGGTTCAACCCAAAGAACATTTATCCAACGAACAGGTATCATAACAGACCAAAAGTTACTAGAAATTGCCTTAAAATTCATGAATTATTGGTGAATGAAAATTGACGACAATTTTCCATTTTCACCTGTCAATAAAATTCAAATTCACAAAATTGATGAATTTATTTGATCGTATCCATTGACACTTATGGTATTTTATTTTCGTTATTTCATTAGGAAAGATGCAAATGACGGTTTCGAACAATAATGACGATTCATTTTTCAATATGAAGAACCCAGGACCCAGAACTCAACACTTGAGAAAAAACTAAAATTATCCCTGGCGGAATTTTGACAAGCTAACAAATAAATAGGTAAGAAATGAGAGCGGTGGACATTATAAGGGGAATTTATAAATTATAATAAGAAATAAAATACTATATTTTAAAAGAAAATGATAAGAACATAAAATGACAGACATAAAATAAAAGAAATTAAAGTGATGAAATATATAAATCCTAATTTTGATTGGCAGGTTCTCATTTGATATAATTCACTCAGCTCTATAAACACTCGTTTCATTTGATTTTAGGGGCTGTATGAACCCAACTGTATATCGTCCACCGCTCTCATTTCCTTCCTATTTATTTATCAGATTGTCAAAATTCCGCCTGGGATAATTTTAGTTTTTTTTCTCAAGTGTGATATTTTATATGTTACCCCTATTCACGTAGGGAGTTCGACTGAATCTCGTCTGGGGTTTCTCTTCAATTATTTTTGTTCTCTTATATGTTCCATATTTCAAATAAACAGGTACTTTTTTCATCACTTGATTATTCAGCATCATTTCCTTGTTACTGAACTATTTTGAGCAAGTTTAGTTGTTAAAAAAAATAAAACAACTTTGCACCAAAAATTTTGAAGTTTACTTCAATTCAAAAGCAAAATTACCACAGGTAACCTAATATTCGGGCAGTTTGTAATATTAGACGATTTTGGATGAACCGTTGTATACACGACGTCGTTTAAACGAACAGTGCTCTATTTCGTGCCAAAAATGATTTCATTTCCGTTATAAGGCACGAATCCGACCAGTCTTGGGTTTCAATATATGGATTGAAGCACCGAAACATATATTGAAACGTTAGAGTCTGTCCAAAAAAAGAGCCACTCGTCTCGTCGGTGATACTCCGTTCGCAAGCTCGCCCACTTCTCTGGAACACCGCAGACAAGTTGCCGATCTGTCTGTTTTATACATATTTTCATGGACGTTGCTCTTCCGAAATATCATCAATCGTTCCACCGTTAGCGGTCCCATCGAGACCGACCCGTCGAGCTCAGTCATCCATATGCCGTCACTTTGGAGACAAGCCGATCATATCTTTCTCAACATCATTCAAAAAAATAAAGGCCATTCAGGGGTAAACAATTTTCTACTCCCTATAACATGGATTTTCGTTATGTATATTTCAAAATATAAAGATAATTATGGATCGTTAATTAAAAAAAAATTATATATATATTTTTTATTTTACGTTACAGAAGTTTCAAAGAAACTAAAATTTTCTTTGTAGACACAATGTTCGTATTGAAATTCATGTTGAAGTAAAGTTTGAACATAACTAGATGGAAATAAAGTTTTGTTTTAATTTTGTATTGGTCGTAGAAAAAATTATGTGTGCAACGATCATGTAATTGCCACTAACACACACTAACGACAGTCGCACGAGATCTACGACACTCGCCAACGTCTCGTGTCAACATGATCGTTACACAATATACCTACTATTTATCCGGTTCTATAACTGGTTCTATAGATATATGCAATTACTTATGATATATAAAATATAATATAAAAATTATTTACTGAATTGACACACTTTTCTATGTAACCTTTTTACGTCTGATTGCGCTACTTGTTTTTCACACATGAGAAAATTCGAAAGTCCCGTACACTAAAACAATGCAATTGAACAAAATGCAACCACGGACTTATTCATAAAAATTTTCAATAAATATCTCTAATGAAGACCCGTAGGATTGTTTTCTCATCATTTGAATGGTTTTTGCAGTGTCGCTATTTACATGTGGATAAACACGATTTTTTAATTATGATGTTTGCTTAAACCACACATATTTTCGTAAGTTATATCAATACCAATCAATATACGAAATATCGATCCCAATGAAGAAAACAAGAATTTTCATTTTTATAACCCATATTTGAATTATTCCTTTTAGAGAATACTGGACACTGTAATAAAATCAAGTCGGCAAGAGTGGTGAAAAGCAGCGAGCGTTTGAGTACCCAGCGAGCACAAACATCACTGGGATATTTTGTGATGTTTCGAAAATGTAGGCACGCAGATGTTTCATCAAGACGTAATATGTACTTCCCGAAGAGGTCTCTGAAGGATATTCAAAGTTTTGCTTTTGTTATTTTGTGACGTTTTTATCAACGCCTATAAAAATGTTTCGGCGATGTGAACAAAATGCTATCATGTAAATGTTTTCATTTGGCATAACATAGTTCGTCCTTGAGACTTGAGATGTTCACCAAGAATATAACAGAGGTTAGTGGTATTGTACCGCGATCGCGCTTGCGCATTTGCAAATGAGGGACATGGTTCCTTGTTCCTTGACTTCTTTGTTGTTGAGATGTTGAGAGAGATTGGACCCCATTTTGTTCCTCGTATAATAAGTTGTGTTTTTGAAGTGAGGTGGAAAGTTTGAACATGACAAAATATATTAAAAGTAGTAGGTAATAAAATTAGTGATCACGGACTGCAAAGGGATTGAATGGTTGTTCTTCAGAAATATATAACCTCAAAAACATGACGGATGCCATGCTACCACCTGGAGAGCTGAGGAAGGACTGAAAGTATATGAAAATGAACATGACTTTCAGTTTGGAAGTACCTATACCTATTACTCGATATACCTTATTTACACACCTTATTTATACCTAATGGAGTCTTTCATTAGAGTGCTAATTTTTAGTAATCATTATAAGGTGAACAAGATGGCTTCATGAATATTGTGTTTAATATACTGTGTTCAGAAATTTTTTGTATTTGAAGTGTTTATCTCATTTTAATACATACACATTTTATTTCAGGTATATTCCTACAGAAGTCGGAGGAAGCGAAGATTTTACGTGTACCTAGGTGCTTGAAAACTGTTTTCACAAATATTAGCCTGGGGTAGATCTGCTACTGAACAGGACGAAAATCAAAATTTTAACGGAGTTGACTTTTGGCGAGTACTTAAAACAGTCTTTGAATCTTATTCTTTAATTTTCGAGATGAATATTATCTTTTTGTTGAACTTGTTGAAAATTGGACTAGAAACTTTTAGTAATCTTATTAAAATTCTGAGAATTGCTCGTTTCATAGAAAATATATCATTTATATTATTTAGAATGGAAAATAATTATGACTTTTTTCAATACTAAATCCGTCATAACAACAGATTGTCCTTTTGTTGCAGGTGATGTGGAAGAAAATCAAGTATAACAAGAAAATAATTCGATAATTACACAAAAAAATGGTTCCGCCATCCGAAACAAGGGAGAGTAACGGAAGACAATTTGATGGCATATTAAAATAATTTTTGTCCATAATATAGGCCAAGCTGTAGATAAAAATAAGAGGCTCTCTTCACACAAAATAAAAGACGCTAATGTCATATACAAATTTTTATGAGATAGTTCGTAAATGAAAACCCCGGTTTTCGCCCCAGCAAAATTGCTTTGTGGAATTTTTTTAAACAGGAAATAGTGAAAAAAATTACAACTTTTTTGGTATCTTGCAAATATCCCAAAAAGTATAAGGAATCGTTTCACAGTCAATGGGACTTTTGTAGAGAATTATAAAACCTAAAAAACAGTGTATTAAGTGACAGGATCGGTGCATTTTCCACAGAGAAAATCCGGGAATACCACGAAAAAGAGACCATTATTTTCAAAAACTCATAATTGGTACAAATCTAGAGCTGAACAAAGAATATTGTGGAAAGTGATAGATAATAACGTGGTTCAACTTTAGTTTTTGTAACTTATAAAAAATTCAAGGGCACATTGCAAGATGTGCTGATTCAAGGGAAATCGTCATATTCAAATTGTGTTGAAGGTATGTGGAAGATGTCAATATCTATAATTTGTATATTTTGGATTTTCACCCAAGAGGTAGAAAATGTGTTAAAAATGTCACTGAAAGTGGATCCAAACGCTTGAAAGTGCATTTGTGGGGGCATTGCATTGTTCAAATCGCCGCACGGTTATACTATCCTCTCCTCGACAGTTCCCCCACTACTGCTACTCGGCTATGCCAGGAACACACTTTCACGTGTTTAGAGCAACTGTCAGTGGCAATTTCAGCAAATTTCCCACCTCTAAGATGAAAATCAGTTCCCAAAATATTGTTTGTCCAGTTTCAGATTTATCAAAATGGTCTCTATTTTGAAGTTCTTCCGGATTTTCTTAGACGAAAATGCACCGATCCGGTCGTACAAAAAAACATTTTGTAGAAAAGTTTTATTGACTGTAAAACGATTCCTTCAGTAGTTTTGGGAAAATCTGCAAAAAACCAAAAAATTTGTTTCACTGTTTCTTGTTTAAAAAATTCCACAAATCGATTTTGCTGGGGCGATAACCGACGAACTATCTTATAAAAATTAACATAGGACATTTGCGTCTTTTATTTTGTGGATGAAAAAATTCTATAGCTTGGTCCAATATGAAACACTCCGGCAAAATATCAGAATTTGAAGGTGACATCAAGGAAAAGATCAAGGGTTTGATTGCAAAGTTGATATATTATAAAAATAAATCATACGAAAGGCGAATACCAGCAACAGATAAGACATCTGCAGCATCAAAATTGTTGGAAAAAGTTTCAAGATTTGAGAAAATATTACATTCAAATGATTTTATTAGGTAACACTTAGCGCCTCTTAAAATTATAAGAGCAATCATTTCTTTTCTTCTTCGCAGTAGAGTGAGTTACATGATGTAAGGTTGTTTTTATCGTTTTTTATAGGTACTTACCAATTATTTCTAAAACTTAGACAACCCATAATAACAGAAACTGGTCCTGACTCAGCAGTCTGACATCATTGCGAACAATTATTGTAACAATTGTGTTACATATAGTAGGTACGAGAAAAATACAATCTTGCTACCTACCTAATTATACATATTTGAAAATGCAAGTGCACAGATAAGTTGATTAGCCAAAATATATTATGTGAAAACTAGCCAAGTCAATGTTACGGTTCAATAGGTCATTTCTTGTAAATCATTCTACCATTTAAATTCAAAAATTAATATTTTTACATAGCAAATGTACAATTTTTTTGTCGGTGAAGTTGAAACCATTTTCCCATTTATGTTTTTGGTAAGATTTTTCAATCTCTCAGAATCTCCTGTATGCAATAGCTATATACAATAAAAAAAATTGAGTTGGTTAATTGAAAAAGGAAAGGAATATACACAAACACGAAAGTTTGTTCTATATTCAATACTTCATATATATATATATATATAAGTTAGGAGAGAGGTAGTCTTTGCTGACTCGTTAAGATCAAGCTAGGGAAACTTGTTGGGTAAGCATATATATATATATATATATATATCTGTTTTTCCAGGTTTCTCTCCGTGTTATGTGTTTTTGGTCCTCAGAATGACCATTTTAACAATGTTTCAGCAAAGTCTCATTTGCCATCTTCAGGTGGTATTAACTGTCTGGAGTTTAGAAATAGACTGATCCACTCCGACCTCTGCTTCTTAATTTATAGGGGTGGCTGGCACTTCCCTCCTGGGTTGTCTCTTCTACTTGGTTCGACCTGCCTACCGAGGTTGACCCGCCCGCCTGTGTTTTTCTGCTTGAATAATTATTACGCGCCAAGTTTTGTTTTTGTGGTTGTGGCTAATTTTATTTGTTGAAGAGATAAGATAGATTTCCACGTTGTAGGTAATCTTCAACCGTCATCTCGTTTGTTCATATTGTTTGGTCGTTTTTCAATTTCGATGGCCTCTCTTATTGTTCGAGAGTAGAAGTTTTCATCGCTCACTAATGTAATGCATTAGAAATAATCAAAATGAAATATAACCAGAAGAACATATTATTACCCTAGCGGAACATTGCATCAAAAACACTTACTTCATATATGATGAACAACGATACAGACAAATTGAAGGGACATCAATGGGATCACCACTACCACCCATTATCGCCAACTACTTCAAGGAAGAAATAGAGACTAAAGCAATAGCTACATCGCACTTGAAACCAAAACTCTGGCTAAGATATGTTGTAATATCTTTGTAATATGGTCACATACCAAGAACTTTCAAAATTTTTCAATCACCTAAATGGAATCCATCCGCGGATCAAATTCACAAAAGAAGTCGAAGAAGGAAACCAGCTCGCATTTCTCGATGTTTTGAAGAAACCTGACAACATTGGGCCACACGGTATATCGCAAGGCAACACACACCAATAGATATCTCAACGCAAATTCACAAAACCACCCAAAACAAATCCTCTGCGGATAAATGGATACTTGGAGAAAATTATAAAAGCGGCTTCTAAAATCAGACCAACACAACAAAAAACTCAAGAAACACCAGTTGCAAAATCATTACTACCATTTATAAAAGGAACCACAGAAAAAATCAGTAGAATTCTCAGCCGACATAATATCGAAACATCATTCGTATCAGAACGTACAATAATATCCATTCTCCGTAATCCAAAGGATTATATACCACTGGAGTCCCAAGGAGTTTACGAAGTACCGTGTGAGGACTGTGACAAGATTTACATCGACCAGACCAACAGAAGAATCAACGTACGTAAGGATGAACACAAAACAACATTGAAAGGCAAAGTTACCACGTCGTACTAGGTATCAAACATATTTCGTTATTATTGTTAGTTTCCATTTTGTTCGTTATTCAACCCAAGAAAATTTTGCTGATATTATTCACCCTTTCAACCCCTTATATAAATCTACACATTTGTGAAGCCCTAGCCGAACCTAAAAACAACATTTCGAGATCATGTCTGGTAAAATAAGAGAGCCAATAGCTTCTGGATTGAATATTCTGGCTTTTGGGAAACCATCTGCTGTATTGCGGACTATATTTTGACTTGGTGGCAGGCGGTAATCGATAAAACACATATTTCAATAACAATTATATACAGTGTCCTTCAAAGAGTTGGCATCATATGGGAAAAACCTGTTGATAATAATTTATTATGAAATTCGACTTGGGTATGAAGTTGTGCTTTGAAAAAGATGAAAATGGCCTACATACGGTAATGTGACTTTCGCTATTGTTTCCATGAGAAACCATTTAAAATTTCTGTTTTGTTTGATGCATAGTTGATATAAATATACTGGAGTTTTATCCCAACACCAAACCGCTATTTTTGCAGTGCAAACAAAGTATATATACAGGGCTTTTCACCATGAGCGTTAATTAGACGTTTCTGGCAAACCAGACAACGGATCAACCTGAAAATTTGACAGTATGCATAAATGAACATGATCTACACGCCTAAAATATTTTAGACGATGCGGCGTTGCCGCTTCTACTGTAAAGTAGCGGTTACTTTAATTTTTCAAATGGAACACCCTGTATATAATATCATATTATGATTTCTTATCACTTCGTCAACAACTTCATATAGTATCTCCCTATACCTATCTCTTACCGTTTTAGAGATATAAATTAATTTTGATTTTTTTTTTCACTAAACATGTACTTTTATAAACGCTGATAATCTTGAACTCTCTGGTACTAAGACGATCAAATTCGGAATGGAGTGAAGTGATACCATAAGGATCCTCACTTCGGAGCCATATTTTTTTTGCCTCATACAGGGTCGTTAGAAAATGTGGATACTTTGTTCACATGAAAAAATGAGTGGAAGTCAATTTTTTCAAATGGAACACCCTGTATTTTTCCACATTTTTGAGCTCTACATCCAATTTTAGGTTTACTTTGTTCAGATAATTGTATTTCGATTTCGAACCGTTTTCGAGATAAACTGTTTCAAACAGAAACTGACTGTTTCCTTGCATTCATCACTTATTTTCGAGATTTAACATCTATTTTATACTATGTAATATTTCTTTTAGATTTAGTTTTTCAACAGTCACCAATCAGTCAATTCGAAAGTGATATGTTCCTTAGAAAAAGTTACAATTTGTATGCATTGAGGTATTGAGTGTCTCTACCGTACAACATTGCAAATTAGTATTTTTTCATAGTGTGCTTTGGAAATATAAATGATCCAATTTTGAAACGTCAAACGTTCGTTGGTGGTTTTGACTGATTGTGATACCAATTATAACCAAAAAATGTCAAGATTAGGTTACAGTAATGAAGATTTCTTGAATTTATTAATAATTTATGGTGAGTGCAATAGAATTGCAAGTAGAACATGCCGAGTATTTCATGAAAGATATCCACAACTTCCGATGCCGAATAATAATGTGATAAACCGACTTCTAAAAAACTGTAGGTTGAATGGAACCTTTCATCCAAAAGTTATTCGTAGAAAGCCTGAAGTGGATGATGATGACAATAACATAACAGTTTTGGGATTTTTTTATGCATTTCCAAATGCTTCTCTACACGAAGCTGAAAGCGAGATAGGTATATACCCTACGTGACAATTTATCGCATTCTTAAAAAGCACAAATGGCATCCCTATAAATTTTACTGTGTCCAACATCTGAAAGAGACAGATTTGCCTCGTAGAGTGGAATTCTTTGAATGGTTACTTGTCAAGATTCAAGAGGATGAACATTTCCTAGACAATATCATATGGACAGATGAGGCCAAGTTTACAAAACATGGAATTTTCAATATACACTATTGGTCGCCAGAAAATCCCCATGTCGTTCTCCAAAGGGGTTTTCAAGAAAGATGGCAATTTAATGTATTTTGTGCCATAAAGAATGAGTCAATTTTTTATATCGAGTTTTATGATGATAACTTGAATGCTACAAAATATGAAGATTTACTGAGAAATGGAATTCAAATGATTTTAAATCATAGGCCAGGAAGAGAATGTGTATGGTACCAAATGGATGGAGCTCCACCCCATAATTCTCGTTCAGTAAGTGAAGCTTTAACTGAAATCTTCGAAGATAGATGGATTGGTAATAATGGACCTTTTCGTTGGCCTCCTAGAACACCAGATGGCAATCCACTAGATTATTTTGTATGGGGTTTCATTAAAAATATGGTTTACTCCGACCCAATAACAACAATGGAAGATATGAAATCGAGAGTTAGAACTGCTTTCAATAGTTTAACTCCACAATCAATCAGAAGCGCTACACATGAAAATCTTCTGAAGAAATTACATGTTTGTTTAAGTAGAGGAGGAGATGTGTTCGAACATATTCTGAAATACAGTGATAATTGAATTGACTTACTAATTCATGAATTTATTTTCAGTTTGTGTGTCAGCGTTAAGAGTATTTTAATAATTATTTATTCATTGCATTATCTGTGACTGATGAAGGAACATCGAATGGAATCTGTTAAATTTCAAAAATAATTGATGAATTCAAGGGAACCACGTCAGTTTCTGTTTGAAACAGTTTATCTCGAAAACGGATCGAAATCGGAATAGGATTATCTGAACAAAATAAACCTAAAATTGGATGTAGAGCTCAAAAATGTGGAAAAATACAGGGTGTTCCATTTGAAAAAATTGACTTCCACTCATTTTTTCATGTGAACAAAGTATCCGCATTTTTTAACGACCCCGTATGAGACAAAAAAAATATGGCTCCGAAGTGAGGATCCTTATGGTATCACTTCACTCCATTCCGAATTTGATCGTCTTAGTACCAGAGGGTTCAAGATTATCAGCGTTTATAGTACGTTTGGTGAAAAAAAAATCAAAATTAATTTATATCTCTTAAACGGTAAGAGATAGGTATAGGGGGATACTATATGAAGTTGTTGACGAAGTGATAAGAAATCGTAATATGATATTATATACAGGGTGTTCCATTTGAAAAATCAAAGTAACCGCTACTTTACAGTAGAAGCGGCAACGCCGCATCGTCTAAAATATTTTAGGCGTGTAGATCATGTTCATTTATGCATACTGTCAAATTTTCAGGTTGATCCGTTGTCTGGTTTGCCAGAAACGTCTAATTAACGCTCATCGTATATATATATATATATATATATATTCAAATTATATATATATATATACAGGATTTTAATCGATTTTTATCAGAACTAAAATGATCTCAAACTCATTGATCAAAAAATTATCGAACTACTTTATGAATCTAACTAAATTTCAGGGACTTTTTCATAACAAATTTAAAGCCAGTACATTGTTTCAAAATATTCGATTATGAAAAAGGTCCCGAAATTTGCTTAGATACGTGAAGTAGTTTGGCGATTAAATTGGTTAATGAGTTATTATCTCAGTACTGACAGAAATCGATTAAAATTAATTTTTATCGTATATGCTTGAAGATACATCAACTTGGCATCAAACAAAACAGAAAGGACCCCGCACGAAAACACATGTAAAATTGGCTCTCGGTCAAATTGGCTGAAATTTTATTGTGTTATAGTGAGATGGGTAATTAGGAAAATGTGCGAGTTTGAAACGTCGAAGTTGGGTAGGGTTGACAAAGGAAAAAATTGTTTTGTTAGTCGAAATAAGACCGAGTTCCGTATCGGCAGCCAATCTGTCTAAACGTATGCGAGAGCGTTCTAATTGTGTGATAAACATTTGTGCATCAAATAGATAAGTATCTACTTTATTTAATTTATAATTGGAATTTACACATTCCCTTGGTAAGTGTGTACTTTTTTTCGTTTCTTATCGCTACCTTTATAAGAAATGGGTGAAGAAACGGGCGGCGGAAGGCCGCCCGGCGATAATATACTGATTGATAACGAATTCAAAGATATTAATTCCTTCAATTTAGCAAATAAATACAAATTTGATGATGAAGGTCCATATTTCGTATATGTCGAGCATTTAAAGAAGAATTTTGGGAGATTATTTCCAATGAAAATAGGTTACTATCTTTTGGAAATTCCAGAACTTAAAAATGATATTCAAGATATCATTTCAGTAGGGGTAAATAGGGTAAAAGTAGTGTTCAAAACGTTCTCAACAGCTAATGCTTTGATACAACATGATGTTATGATTAAAAATAATTTAGTGGCATACATACCAACGTTTTTCAATCACCGTCAAGGAATCATCCGAATGGTTGATACATTTTTTAGCGAAGAGTTTTTATGCGAAAATATTCAATGCGATAACTCAAATGTAGTTAGTGTCCAACGCATGAAACGTAAAACAACTGATAAGGATGGAAAACAGATTTTAATAGACAGGCAAATGATAATTGTTACATTCTTGGGAAATTCTATACCTGAGAGGGTAAGAATTAATCTCACCTATTTCAGTGTAGAACCCTATGTTCAACCAGTTGTCCAATGTTTCCGGTGCCTTCGATATGGACATACTTTCAAATTATGCAAGTCTAAATCACAACGATGCAAAACGTGCTCCGACGTGCATGATGTAGACGAGACATGCCCGGATTCCAATTCATTTTGTTTATATTGTCAAACTAGAGATCATAACTCAATCTCGAAATCCTGTCCCATGTATACACATCAATTTAAAATAAAAAAAGAAATGGCAACGCGCAATATATCATTCAAGGACGCGGAAAAAATTGTAAACAACCCATCATATGCCAAAATCACAACACATAATCAGTTTTCCCTTCTAGAAAAGGATACAAATTTCCCGCCTATGCCCAATCCAATAACATCGCAAAATACTTCCAGGCCATTTATCCATAAGCCTGTACAAACCCCATTAGATAGAAAACGTAAATGCAGATCTCCCCCCTCATCTCCACCAGCCACAAGTAAAAGAATACCGATCTCCAAAGAAAAAAAAGTGTTCTTCCTAATCCATACAGAGATGAATTTATGTCATACAAAGAAAAACTTATTAGTGGTATTTCAAATTTTATTCAACATAATTTCTTAAATAAAACCAACTTAAACAACCCTTCAAACTCAGATAACCAACAAAATATTAGGGAAGTCGTTACATCTATAATAGAAATGGACCTAGATCGAAATTCTGAAACTATAAGTATAAGTGACAATGAATCCTCCTATTAGACCACTTAAGCTACTTCAATGGAATGTTTTATCATTTAATAAACGCAAACCTAATTTAATACATTTTCTTTCTCAACATCAATTCGATATTTTAATGCTATCTGAAACTTGGCAAAAAACTTCAACAATAAATATTCGTGGCTTCTCCACCATCCAGGACAACAGAGCCGATGGGAAAGGAGGAGTCGCTATTCTTGTGGCAAATAATCTTTATTTCAAAAAAATCAAAATTACAAAAAATTTCAACGAAAATATTGAAGTATGTGCAGTTTACCTAGAACAATACAAGTTATCAATCGTATCGATATATAAAGCTCCGCAGAAAGACCGTATGTACCGAAGACTGGGAAAAATTATTCACACAAATTCCAACAGATACTTTTTTCTGTGGTGACTTCAACTGTCATCATACATTATGGGGTTCACCGAGGAATTCTACCGATGGTAATCGTCTCATAAACGCACTTGGCAATGATCTAACCATTTTGAATGACGGCACACCTACCCGAACCAGTAGACCAAATGAAGGTCCATCTGCAGTTGATCTGTCTATCGTTTCTCCCCAACTAGTTAGTAGAATTGAGTGGTCCGTTCTTCAAGACCGTATGGGATCAGACCACTTTCCAATATTAATTGATTTTAACTCTGATTTTAACCCTGAGAAAATTTTCCCAACTACAAAATGGAATGAAAACACCGCTGATTGGCCTCTATTCCAAAACCTATTAGATGATTTCATTTTTGAACATGAAAATATTTCTTTCTCCGATTTTATGAATGCAATTGATGATATAGCATCCACAACGATGAAAATTAAACAGCCGTTCGTCCCTTCCACACCTCACCCACCATGGTGGGATTTGGAATGTTCGAATATGGTAGTGAAAAGGAAAGAAGCTTATACTAAATATAAACAAACATCAAACTGGGAAAATTACATTTACACCAAAAATATAGAAGCTCAAACCAAACTTCTCTTCAAAACAAAAGCTGCGACAAGTTGGAAAATTTTCTTAGGTAATCTGAATAAAAATACTCCACCCAGCAAAATATGGAACTATATCAAAAAAATATCTAACAAAAAATATCGTGGTCACAAAACTTTTATAAACTTAGAAATGATTGACATACTACTAAAATATTTTGCTCCGGATACTGTCTCTAAGAGTTTGCAAGACCTTCCGTCACATAGCAGTCACTCATTTGATGAGCCCTTCTCATATACAGAATTAGAATCTGCTCTGAACATAAATCGTGAGAGTGCACCTGGCAAAGATATGATCAGCTATAATATGTTGAAAAATCTTACCAAGAATGCAAAAGCGAAACTTTTAGATTTTTACAATGATTGGTGGATAAAAGGTGGAATATTAGAACAACTCAAAGAAATTATCATCACCCTCATTCAAAAACCTAATTCAGATCCCAATCAACCTTCATCTTATCGGCCTATATCGTTAATGTCCTGTTTTACAAAAACATATGAACGTATGATAAAGGCGAGGCTAGATTGGCATCTAGAGTTTTTTTCAAAATTACCAACAACTCAGTATGGATTTCGGAGAGGAATGGGCACGACAGAAGCAGTTTCTCATTTGGTTACTGATGTCCAATGTTCTTTTACAAATAACACTTATTTAGCATGTTTGTTTGTTGACATAAAAGGTGCTTACGATTCGGTTGATTTGAACATTTTAGCGGAAAAGATGGTATCCCTTAAAATCGGCTCCCGAGCATCTGCCAATATTACCGAAATTTTTAGAAACCGAAAAATCTACATAAGAGACCAAAACAGTAACTTACACGGACCTAGATGGATGAATCAAGGTGTTCCACAAGGAGCGGTTCTGAGTCCAGTACTTTTTAATATATATACCCAAGATATTCATAGCAAAAAAAAAAAAAAAAAAAAAAAAAAAAACAAACAAAAATTATAAATTCAAAAGACCATCTATAGCCAATTCTTTTGTTTTTGAACCCATCACCGCAGAAGAGATACAGGGGATTATTAAGGAATTGAAAACCGGAAAGGCGGTAGGAAACGACAGTATTAAAGCCGAAACGCTGAAATTAATCAGTTCGTACATAGCATACCCACTAACATTCATTTTCAATAATTGTATAGAATACGGCATCTATCCACAAACTCTCAAAAAATCGATTGTCGCACCCATATTCAAAAAAGGCGATGCAACGAACATTAATAATTATCGACCGATTTCTTTGATCACTCACATAGCCGAAATATTTGAGAAACTAATTAAACTACGACTTGTTGCCTATTTGAACAAGTACCAAATTTTATCGAAACAACAATACGGGTTTAGAGAAAAAATATCCACGCAGGACGCTGTTATCTCCCTGACAACAAAAATCAATGAATGTCTTAATGAGAGCAAGCCGTGCTTATGCATATTCATAGATCTATCAAAAGCATTTGATACGGTGAGTCATCGTCTCCTTTTGCAGTCCCTGGAAGATATTGGTATAAGAAACAATTATCTAAATTTTTTTGAAAGTTACCTCACCAATAGATACCAAACTGTGAGAATAGACGATACTCTAAGCAACGAAAACGTAATTGAATATGGTGTACCACAAGGAACTGTGCTTGGACCCACATTATTTAATATATATATTAACGATCTATTCTCACTGGGAAAAGATGATAATATCATAGGGTTTGCCGATGATACGGCTATATTTTATAAGGCAGATACTTGGGATGAATTGAAAGATACTGCAGAAGCTAACTTCTCGCAAGTAAAACAATGGCTGGACTATAAATTATTGACCATGAACACAGATAAAACCACGTATCTTCACTTTTCTTGTAACTGCTCCTCCGCTCCACCCTACAACCAATTAACCATTAGATCTCATTTGGAGACTTTCGTAATCCTTCCAGAAAATAAAATAAAATATTTAGGCATAATTATAGATCAACATATGAAATGGGACCTTCATATAGCATATATCTCGAACAAGTTAAGATCGATACTATACAAGTTCAGAAAATTAAAAAGCATCATACCTGAAAAATATCTCACAACACTGTACTATTCTCTAGTAGAAAGCCATCTCCGATATGGAATACTAATCTGGGGTGCAGCTCAAAAAACTCATCTTCACATTTTGGAAGTAATGCAAAGAAGGTTTTTAAAACTCATTCATTCAAAACACCCTAGATACCCATCAAATACCTTATATGCAGAAACAAAAATATTTGATATCAGACAATTATATTATTTCAACTCATGCATCAGATACCATTCACATAGACAACAGTGTCACTTACCAAATCACCAATACAACACACGACAAAGACAACATTACGTCATTCCTTTCATGTCTAAATCAACTACCCAAAGATCTTATTCTTATCTCGCACCAAAATTGTACAATAACATCCCTGAAAATATAAAAATAATCGTGAATATACACTCTTTCAAAAAACATCTGAAGAAATATCTACTTGAATCAGGTAGAACAGTCACTAACTTCGCTTAAACTCCAGAATATATGAATGAATTGCATCATTAATTTTTACATATATCTTAGATTTTTTTATCGTTTGTATTACACTATATCGTGGTCTTAATATTAGTATAAAATAAATTTTTTTATTCATGTTTACATTAATGTTACACTGTTGACTGTATCGTAAAATTTTATGCTTATAGAATTAATAGGTATATCCTTTATTTTAATTTGTTGTTTTCGTATATTTTAATGTTTGATTTATATTCTATGTTAAAAATTTTAATTTATATTACTAATTATTATATATATTCTAAATATCCTATATTTTAAATTGTTATTTTCCTATATTTGAATTGTTGATTCAGATTATTAACCCTTTTTATATATAAATGTGCTAAATAGTTTGTATTTTTACAAGTAATTCTTATCAATGCTGAAACAAGTGTTCTTGCACTTATCGGCCTCTCATGCTTTGTTCACATTAACAATCTATGATCTATTATAGTCCTTTTTTTATTGTATCATTGTGAAATTTGCTAATTTGTTAAATTGTGTGAATAAAGATTATTATTATTATTATTATTATTATTATGTTAGATGATACAGTTAAATGTATTCAGTATGCGGATGATTTCTGTTTCTACACCGAACAGGGCTCCTATTCTCTATGTATAAAAGAACTAAAGTACACAGTATATTGCCTAAAACACTGGTTTAGTGAACACAGCCTTGTTATGTCTCCTGATAAGTCTACGATAGTAGTATTCACAAGACACAGGCTACACACTGCTACTAGTGTTAACCTCTGTGGACTTGATATTCCCATAAAAAAAGAGTATAAATACCTAGGTATCGTCCTTGATAATAAACTCTTATGGAATAAACACATCGAACACCTTAAAAACAAATGTGATAAAGGCATTAACATGTTGAAATGTGTCACAAAAACCAAATGGGGTGCTGATCCCAATATCGCTCTCCAGTTCTATAGGGCATATATACGATCTATACTGGACTACGGGAGTACCCTTTACGGCTCGGCAGCAGAGTGTCATCTGCGCACTGTAGATAAAATTCAGTATAATGCTATTAGAATCAGCTTAGGTGTTATGAAGTCATCTCCAGTCCAAGCAATCCTAGTAGAAGCTCAAGAACCGCCTCTTTACATCAGACGCATCTATCTAGCTTCAAAAGAAATAATCAAGCTCAGATGTTTCTTTACTGGTAGCCCCCTACTTCATAATATCTACCGATTATCGATAGATAATCTTACTACCAATTATTGGGAAAAGAAAAAAAGTTCGCTATTGGCAGATTCTTTTACAAATAAGAAAATAAACCCAATTATTACACTCAATAAATATCCCATTTACAGTTTGAACTTCGACGCTATAATGCTCAAACCAACCGTCGTTTTCCCTAACTACAATGAGGTTCCCAGTTACAATAATGTAGTCCTCGGGTCTGTTCTGAGTTGTTATGCTAACCACATTCGTATTTATACTGATGGTTCAAAATCCATACAAGGAACAGGTTTTGCATTCCATGTGTCTAGCAGTAACTATAGCTATCGTTGTAAGATTCCCAATGTTTGTTCGGTGTACTCAGCGGAAATGTTAGCTATTGAACATGCCCTAAAGTGGCTCGTAGAAAATAAAGACTCAAAACATGCTATTATTATGTCCGATTCTAAATCTGTTCTTAGAGCACTAAGCAATTTGAATTTTTTCAAACTGTATAACTCTGAACACCTATGTAACATCAAAAAATATCTCCATATATTACTCAGCTTGGAAGTGAACATTATATTTCTTTGGGTGAAAGGTCATTGCGGCATAAAAGGTAACGAAAATGCAGACATTCTAGCTAAACAAGCAACAACGTGTTCTAACTTCAAAAATTTCTCACCTTATAATGACATAGTCAATATAGCAAAGGACGAAATTCGTACTAGTTGGGGAAGACAATGGAAACATTTCACTGCCAAATCACACAATCATTATACTCTCATTCATCCTATATTACCACCCCACATCACCCATCTCTCTGAATTTCACCTACCAAGAAAATACGCAGTCTCTATTACACGACTAAAACTCAACCACGGAAAATTCCCAACCCATTTGAACAGAATTGGACTTTCACCAACGCCTTGCTGTACATGTGACAACCTGTCATATGGTGATCTCAATCATATTTTCTTTTCATGCAGCAATCATAAGTCACACACTACCAAACTATTACAAACCGTAACATCCAACAATATTTCCCTGCCTATAAATATTACATCCCTGTTGAGCACACAAAACAAAATTATTTTCGATGATTTGATTCAATTTCTTAAAAACGCCAAAATAGATATTTAAAACTATGTTCTATAATTTTGTACCTTTAGAATTTCATAAAAATCTGTGGCAAACGGTTTATGTCGATGCCAACCATACACACACACACCCACACACTCGAAATAAGACAAATTCAGGATGAAAATGTATTTATCGGAACTCGTTTAACATGTCCAATTATAACGTTTTTAATGAAAGTACAATAGGGTGTATACGGGGCATAATCAAAAATATCGTTTTCAGGATTTTTTTGCTAACACTAGTTGTTGCTGTTATTGTTGCTGATGGCTGTTTATATTATTTCAGTACTCGTCTTGTAATAAAACTTAATCACATTGTCTATATAAAAAAGAAAAGTTGACATGTATGACAAAATAATAAAACTGAAAGAAAACAGTAAAGTTGTCAGTTTACACAAAAAAGTAAAATTCATATAGAAAATCAGGTTTCAATACAAAACTATAACTATTGTAAGCATTTGGGCTTACATTTGGTCCTTCGAGCACAAAAGAATAGTCCTTGGAAAGATGTCCCTTCCCAGAAAAAGCGAGCGTCTGAAGGAGAAAGGTAGAGAGAAAGATGGAGAAAAATATGTTCCTTTAATACAAAGCAATGAATGTGGTACAGAAAGAGGATCAGGAATTGAAAAAGGCAAGTCTACAACAACTTCAAAGTCGAAAAGAAGTTTGCAAAGAATTGAAAAACTCAAGGCAAATTTGGAGGTCAAAAAGGCAGAACTAGAGGTAAGAAGGTTAAAATTAGAGTTAAAACAGGCAGAAATATCCAGTTCAGATTCAGAAAATGGGGAAATAGAAAGCAGGAAAGTCTTCGAAAATGCATATGCGATAGAAAATGTTTCCTCAGGTGGAAACATCAATCAAATTCAAACATGGATCAACAGAATACCATCAGAAAAATTATCGGAAGTTGGGGTTGACACTGATGAATCTGAAATTTGTAAAAGTTTCGGAAATGAAAAACCGACGAAAAGTATTGGAGTAACAAAAACCAATAATTTTGAAACGTTTTTAACAAGACAGTCAGTAAGTAAGGAACTTCCCATTTTTTCTGGTGATTCAAAAGAGTGGTTACGTTTTATCACCCAATTTAAAGAAACAACAAACATTTGTAATTTCACTGATCGGGAGAACATATTGCGATTACAAAAATGTCTCCGTGGAAAAGCTAGAGAGAGTGTTGAAGCTTTGCTCACGTTCACGTTAGAGGTGGATAAAATAATATCAATCTTGGAGCAGCGTTTTGGGAGACCGGAAATGATTGTGAACGATTTGATTAACACAATCAAGAAAATTCCAACTGTTAGGGAAGATAAATTATATTCGATTGTAGATTTTTCAAATTCTGTTCAAAATTTGGCTGTCACAGTGACGAGTTTGAAAAGTCAACAATATTTGATGAATCCGCAATTGTTATCCGATATGGTGGAAAAGCTAACTCCGAGCCTCAACATGGAATGGGCAAAAAATGCAAATAAAATTTCTAAAAATAAAAATAATAATTTCATTACAATTGTAGAGTTTTCCACTTGGCTGTCTGAAACTGCGGAAGATGTAAGTTTTGTATCAACTCCAGAAACGGATGAGAAGAAAAAGAAGTACGTATGCACCACCACTACATGTGAACAAACAAAGCAGGAGAGAGTAACAGATGAGTGTCGCTATTGCAAGATGAAAAATCATAGGACGGATAAATGTAAGTTCTTCAAAGATTTAGATCTGGAAAGAAGATGGAACTGGGTAAGAAAATCAAAAATTTGTTTTTGCTGTATCTCTTCAAATCACTTAGCTCGATATTGTAAAATGAGAAAATCTTGTAATATTGATGGATGTAAACTCTTTCATCATCCTTTATTACATAATGAAAGCGAAATATCAGAAAGTCATGACACAGAGAATGTCAATCACAATTTTAGAGAATATAATAACGAAATATTATTAAGTGTTGCGCAAGTTCTTTTGACGGAACCTAAGGGAGCTTTTTCAACCTACTGAAGGGTCAACTGTCACTTTATTAGATGAAGAGGTAGCTGATAAAATTGGAGCAAGTGGACCCAAAGATTGTCTGAGACTCAGATGGACAAATTCTATAACTAATAAGGAGACAGGGTCGAAACGAGTGGATATTGGTATACAGGGTAAAGATCTTGATGAAAATTACCATATATCTAATGTAAGTACCGTTAAAAACCTCAATCTTCCTCTACAATCAGTAAATATAAAAAATTATAAGAAAAAATGGAATTATATATCTGAAAATATGAAGTTGTCATAATTTCAAAATGCCAAACCCAAAATTCTTATCGGACAGGATAACATAGACTTGATAATTGCCAGGGAAGTCATTGAAGGAAGTAAAAATTCACCAGTTATTTCCAAAACAAAGTTAGGTTGGGTTATACATGGGAAAATTTCATACTGCATGTTCATCATCAAGGAGATATGGAGCTCCATGAAATGGTGAAGAAATCATTTCAAATTGAGAATATGGGTATTCAAATTTCAGAGGAGCGTTTGATGTCTTCTGAAGAAAAAAGGGCTCGTGATATTCTTGAAAATACGTCCAAACGCATATCAGAAAACAAATGGGAGACAGGTCTTCTGTGGAAAAATGATGATGTTAATCTACCAATGAGTAAGATGATGGCCTTCAACAGACTGAAGTCAATTGAGAAGAAAATGGACAGAGAAGAGAATTTTTCGGTAGAATATTGTAATAAAATCGAAGATTACTTGAAAAAGGGTTATGCGAGGAAGATACCTGATGTCGAAAAATTTGAAAACAGAGGAAGAGTTTGGTATCTCCCTCATTTTGCAACAACGAATCCAAATAAACCGGGCAAGATTAGACTCGTGTTTGATGCAGCTGCAAAAATAAGCGGTTCAAGCCTCAATGATGTACTCTTGAAAGGACCCGATCTCTTAAATTCCATGTTGGGTGTACTCTTTAGGTTCCGACAGATGAATATTGCCTTCACTGGAGATTTGAAAGAAATGTTCCATCAAGTAAACATCAGAAAAGAGGACAGGTGGGCGCAGCGCTTTCTTTGGAGAGGGAAGGAAAGGAAAGATTTCCCTGAAGAATTTGAAATGGTGGCTATGATATTTGGTGCTGTTTCCTCTCCCACATCAGCCCAATATATTATGAGGAGGAATGCGGAAGAATTTCGACATACCCACACAGAAGCAGTTGAAGCTATTTTGAATCAACACTATGTTGATGATCATCTTGACAGTGTGGACGGGGTGGAGAAAGCAATAAAGTTGATTCATTCAGTGATTGACGTGCACAAAAAAGGTGGTTTTTCAATGAGAAACTGGAGTAGCAATTCAATAGAGGTACTCAAAAGTATACCGTATGATTTGAGAACAAAAGAAGGTAAGGGTATGGATTTTGATAAGGAAATGCCTGTTGAACGCGTTTTGGGGTTATTTTGGGATCCTAACGCTGACACCTCTTCATTTCATATTAAATTAGATGGTTTGGATGGTATTTTGAAAAAGGAAAAAATATGCACGAAAAGAGAGGTATTGAAAAAAGTTATGTCCATATTCGACCCACTGGGATTTCTCACGAATTTTTCGATTAAGGCGAAAATACTTCTACAGGAGATTTGGCGATTAGGAACTGGTTGGGATGAAAAAATATCAGGAGAATGCAACGAGAAATGGATGAAATGGGTGGAGCAGTTGAAGAACATATCCAATATGAAAATCCCTCGTTGTTACTTTGAAAGTATAGGAGACTATAATATACAACTGCACGTGTTTTGTGATGCCAGTTCTCAGGCTTTTTCTTCAGTGGCTTATTTCAAGGGAAAAAATAACGAAAATATTAAAATTTCATTTGTTATGGCAAAATCTAGAGTTGCTCCTTTACACTCTGTTTCCATCCCAAGGTTAGAATTGCAGGCTGCAGTTCTGGGTTCCCGGTTGGCCAAAACCATTGAAGAAAACCATACTGTGAAAATTAACACCACTCACTTTTGGACGGAATCAAAAAATGTTATTTATTGGTTGAAAATGGATGCAAGAAAACTGAAACCTTTTGTCGCACATCGGGTAGGTGAAATTAGAGAAAACACAGATGTTTCCAAATGGAACTGGATTTCTACGACTGAAAATGTGGCCGATGAAGCGACTAAAGACAATAAAGAATGTGACTTCTCATTGAAAAGTCGTTGGTTCAATGGTCCAGATTTCCTCAAATTGAATGAAGAATCTTGGCAAGTTGTGGATCAGAAACAAATTGATATACCCCTAGAATGCTTACCAGAAATGAAAAGAGAATTTGTTGCCCTATCCATAAAAATTCCAAAAATGAATTTGTCAGAGTCTTTACCTAACATTGAAAAAATTTCGTCGTTTCGGAAGTTGTTGAGAGCCACTGCATGGTTGTTAAGATTCATTAGAATTTGTAAAAAAGATTGTCGAAAAACGGATTTACCAGAAGAACTTTTTCCGAAAGAAATAGAACAAGCAGAAAAATTGTGGATTAAGAAGTCACAAGAGGAAAATTTTATAGAAGAAATGGATCATTTGAGAAAGAAATACCCTATAAAGAGTTCGAGCAGAATCTTTAAATTATCACCATTCCTTGATGCTGAAGGGATTCTGAGGATAAAGGGAAGGTTGAAGAATTCAGAAGATATAGGGAGAGACATGAAGACTCCAATAATACTAGACCCGAAGAATCGATTCACGAAACTGTTATTGAAGTTCCATCACGAAGAAGCTTGACATCATGGCCAAGAATACGTTGTAAACGAAGTACGTCAGAAGTATTGGATTCAAGAAGTATCTGAAATTCCTGTCAGTACTGCAAAAATCTGAGAGAGAAGCCACTATCACCTGAAATGGCTCCATTACCGGCATGTAGATTAAAAAGTTTTGTTAGGCTTTTCACCCATACAGGGATGGATTATTTTGGCCCTATGAACGTGTCCATAGGAAGAAGAAGGGAAAAGAGATGGGGAGTATTGTTTACTTGTTTGAGTACGAGAGCTGTACATCTGGAAATTGCGTCTTCCCTCACTGCCGATTCTGCAATTATGGCAATAAGACGTCTAATTGGTAGAAGAGGATGCCCTGAAAAAATATATTCCGACAATGGAACGAATTTCCACAAAGCTGACAAGGATTTAAAACAAGCTTTGAAAGAAATGCGAAAAGAGTCCATGATAACAGAAATGACATCAAGAGGAATTGAATGGCATTTCATTCCTCCAGGCACACCACATATGGGTGGCAGTTGGGAACGGTTGGTGCGATCCGTGAAGACGACATTGAAAACTGTACTGAAAGAACAAGCTCCACGAGAAGAGATCTTATTGACCCTGTTGGTGGAAGCTGAACATATTATCAATTCGCGACCGCTTGTACATGTATCGATCGACCCAGAAGATGATGTGGCCCTGACACCAAACCATTTTCTGATCGGAACCTCTAGTTCTGTCTGCTTATTCAGGACCTTTTCTGAAAAAGATCTGGTTTCACGAAAACAGTGGAGGATTGCCCAATATCTAGCCGATTGTTTCTGGAGAAGATGGATTAGAGAATACTTGCCTACCCTAACCAGGAGAACAAAATGGTTCCAGAAAGATCCTCGGACTGTAAAGGTTGGTGACGTAGTTGTTCTCGTCGATAGTGATCTTCCCAGAAATTACTGGCCCAAAGGGAGAATTGTTGCTGTATTTCCAGGAGCAGATGGTCACATACGAATGGTAGATGTGAAGACAAAATCAGGAGTGTTTCGTCGATCCGTGGTAAAGCTGTGTGTCCTAGATGTTGAAGACAAGCAATAATAGAAAAAAGTAATGAAATGGGTTTCATTACTAGGGGGAGAATGTTACTGTTATTGTTGCTGATGGCTGTTTATATTATTTCAGTACTCGTCTTGTAATAAAACTTAATCACATTGTATATATAAAAAAGAAAAGTTGACATGTATGACAAAATAATAAAACTGAAAGAAAACAGTAAAGTTGTCAGTTTACACAAAAAAGTAAAATTCATATAGAAAATCAGGTTTCAATACAAAACTATAACTATTGCAAGCATTTGGGCTTACACTAGTCCTGAACCAACAATTTATATTTTGGTAAAATGTCATAGTTTCAGTCTATTCTAGGCGATAAAAACATGTTTTGTTTCTTCATAACTCTCTCTGTTTGAAATATAAATTTTTAATATTTTGGATTATACCCTTATAAATACTGAAAAGAATTGACAGGTCGTTTTTGAATACAAAAAAATTATTTATTGTCACTGCTGATTGAACAAAATATAAGGGAAGTCTCTGGTGAATTTAGTTATTCAATATTACCTTTCATTTAAATACAGTTTGCGTTCAAGTTTTTTTTAGGTCATTTACAATGTTTTTATTCAATATCTCAAAAACTGTTCCGTCAATTCGGGCCTAATTCTACTCTTACTATTATAAAAAATTTATGGTATTATGATATATGGGGTTGCTACTATCGATTAAACGAAACTTTAGGAGACCTTATGATAAATTAAAATCTATTACATAACATGTCGAATTATTTGATACTATAAACAACACAAACTACACTCAAGAACAAGAATAAGATGGAATTCAAAAATATGCGCAAACTCAAGAAAGAATTCGATATGTTATGTAATAGAATTTAATTTATCATAAGGTCTCCTGAAGTTTTGTTTAATCGATAGTATAGCAACCCCATATATGGTAATAACGTAAACTTTAAAAATGCATATCTTCAAAACGCAACATACAAAGTTGACCAAGCATTCATATTTAATGGTCAACACTTTCATAATAGTGAGAGTAAAATGAGGTCCAAATTGACGAAACAGTTTTTGAGCTATTGAATACAAACATTGTCAGTGACCTAAAAAAAAATTGAACGCACCCTGTATCTGAATGAAAGTTAATATTGAACAACTTAATTCATCAGAGAATTTTCTCATCTTTTGTTCAATCAACAGTGGCAATAAATATTTTTTTTGTATCTGTCAATTATTTTCGGTATAAGGGTATAATCCAAAATATTAAAAATTTATATTTCAAACAGAGAGAGTCATCACGAAACAAAACATATTTTTATCGCCTAGAATAGACTGAAACTATGATATTCTACAAAAATATAAATTGTTGGTTCAGGACTAGTGTTAGAAAAAAAATCCTCCTAATTTTTTTTTTTACTATGCCCCGTATAAACTCTAATGTACTTTCATTAATAACCGTATAATTGAACATGTTAACGAGTTCCGATGAACACATTTTCATCCTGAATTTGTCTTATTTCGACTAACAAAACAGTTTTTTCCTTTGTCAACCCTATCCAACGTTTCCAACTTTGGCTGCTTATATCGAACAAAATCATTTAAACTCGCACATTTTCCTAATTACCCATCCCACTATAACATAATACAATTTTAGCCAATTTGACCGAAAGCCAATTTTACAAGTGTTTTCGTGCGGGGTCCTTTGAAATGATTTTCTCTTTTTATTGAAGAGAAACATGGTTTCATCGATATTGAGTAATTAAAACTTGGCAGCATGATGAAACTAGTGGTATAAAACAGTTTCGTAAAAGTTTCAGTTTTTCTAATTTATCAAAAATTTTGTAAAAATTAAAAATTCACAAACACATTGAATATCCGCATATTATACAAATATAGGCAGCCCGCAATTATGTACTTACACTCGATATGTTTCACTTCGTAAATAATCCATGAGGTGGCTTAAACCTAACTGCAACTGATCTGCAATGGGTGCAACCCACTCATTGCCTTCAAATTTGAAAATCGATTTATTGGAAGCCATATCCAAATTACCAATTTCCGGTGGTAAAATAGAAAGACGATTTCCTTGGACATGAAGTTCTCGGAGACGAAACAATTCGCCTATTTCTTTCGGTAATTCAATAAGATCATTCTCGCGCAGAACCAACTGAAAAGAAACAACAATATAGATTATATTATTTTCTTTACTTGATGATACATTATTCACAGCTATTGTTTGGGTAATTATCAACTGAAACTAGCCATTCAAAACCAACATAGTCCCTCCTCCCCCTCACAACGTAAAACTCATTAAACAGGTCAATAAAGCATACCGAATGAATACAATTCCCTCATTGACGAACATATCCAAACTGAAACACAGCAAGACTTAACATTCAATACATTCCACAAACCAATACAATAGGTTGACAAAAATAGACCCAGAGTAACTTCAAACCAACAAATTCTACATAATTGCGCAATAGCCAATATAGTACCTAATGGATAACAAGTACAAACAGATTCATGAAGAACTCTATCAGAATAAAAGGACAATTGATAAATGTATTCGTTGAGATTTTTCAATATCAAAGGACTTTTCTTAACTCATCAATGAGCAATTAACGTTAACCATCGTCGTTCTTCCCACATTATGAATGCAAACCCACAGACTATAGGATTATGCTGGAGTATGATTATTATCCTGAACTTTATAATGCTTTACGGTTTCTATCCAATACTAATATGATCGGTTGAGTTTATGATGCGTTTTGTTATGTTACAATGATATTTTGATGTTATAGCTTTATGACAGCGTATTTTATGATAAAAGTACGTTATTTTGGTGTATTTTTTGATGGATTACGTTATGATTCATTAACTTTATGCCTCTGTACATTTCTATGTTGTACTATATGATAAATTGGGATTTCTATCGGTTATCGATATGATGGAGTATATTTCTTCGTTTTACGATTTGTTTCCTGTACATTATAGGTTTGTTCGAACAAGGAATCCCTGACGGTTTCCTATTTCTGATTTATTTATTGCGCATGCTTCTGACGTGTACTATTTATGTATCGTTTTAGGATTCATGTTTTGTTCGAACAGTTTTCGGATCGCGATAAAAATTGTCAATTGTCAAAATATTGCCTAACGCCTCAGCTTGAGCCATTTGTTAAAGAAAAAATCATAATTAGATGACGCTGCGACCACGAGACATGAGGAAAATGGTGCATAAGCCAAAAGGCTACCTTACCTTTCTGCCTAAAGGCTGAGAATCGAAAAATTGATCAATTGCGCAAACTCCTGATTTCTAATCCGACTAAAATCCACGAATCGTTTTGACGGTTTGAGAACGGTCCGAAAATAGTCCAAGTTCTTGTTCGAACAGTGGATAAAATAGTTAAAGCCCGTATGACACGATCCAGTTTTTTATCTAGTTTCTGAATGAGAAATTGTACTGATCTATTGGAAATGCGTCTGGTCAGAATATTTTGTGTTATAGTGTGTCACACAACATTGTATTTTCACACAGAAAGTTATCCGTTTTATTATCGCATGCTTATTTAACTTGAAAAGTGATTCATTTGATGACTTATTAGTGAAAAACTGAACCGTGTCATAAGAGCTTAACGATTCGATCTGACCATTGTTCGAACGCTTAAAGTGAGAATGCGCATGCTTCCGACGATCATGTACTGTTTCTGAGTTTTGTTCGAACAAACCTATTGAGTGTCTCCAGAAGAAACCAGTAATTTAAACAGAGCCCTAAAAATGACAACAAACACGGCTAGTAAGCCTTGAACACATTCTTTTTGTTAGGCATTCCAGAACACTGGATTAAATGGATGGATGTATGCCGGACCACAACAAATCGAGTCTTGTGTGTGGGTTGATTCTAATCATCTATATATCTGTTGATTATTAGATTAGATTAGATTTTAATTATTACCAGTTGATGAACACTGTATCAACTACATATTGTGAGGAATATTTTGATTACCCATATGAAATGTCTGCAGCGAAAAATGATTATTTAGTGACATTGGATGACATATGGATGTGAAGTACTACGTATTTCCCAAAGTTACTCAATTTCATATCATATACAGGGTGTAATCTAACCTCTTGTACTCCCGTGGAGGACGGGTGTATAATGCCATTTTATAACGAATAACAGGTGTGAAAATTCGAAAAAAAATTGTGGAAATTTTAAATTTTGTTAAAAAATTCGGAAAATCTTGGAAACCGCTGTTCAAAATTACACAGTTTCTTCCATCCAGCAGTTCCAGTATTATTGCGGCTCTGCTCCGGTCAGCTAGCTACGCTATTTTATAAAAAAAGAGATATTATAATAACAATCAAAAACCACTAGAAAGCAAATGATAACATAGCAATCACCGACTAACTCAATCGGGGTGCCATGGGTTCTATCAAAAATTTATACTAAAAGTCCAATAGGCAGTAACACAAATATTGGTCGAAATAGATTATGGTAGAGGTCCAACAAAAAATGGCCCAGGTTAAACTTAACGGACTACAGAGACAAGCGTGCCTGGCGATTACTGGGGCCATTCGCTCCACGCCAACGGCAGCAATGGAAGCTCTTCTTGGACTACTTCCTCTCCACATAGTTCTGGAGAGAGAAGCAAGATGGGCAACATACAGACTCTACCAAGCGGCCATTAGTCTACCGCAGGCATGTGTCATGAGAGGCAGCAGCATGCTGGAAGGCATAATAGCTCACAACATTCTGGGAATGCCCTCAGACATCATGCCTAAAACCACTAACCTCAACATGTCCTACACCGTGGTCTTCCCTGAAAGAGAAGACTGGGTTCGGAATGAAACTGACCTATGTAGGGCAAATGAAAGGTGGTTCACCGATGGTTCCAAAACTTTGGAAGGTGTCGGAGCCGGAATATATGGTATGAACCCAGTAGTGAAACGCTCATTCAGTTTGGGTAAATTAGCTACGATATTCCAGGCAGAGGTATATGCCATTGAAATGTGTGCAAGGGAGCTGGAAAACCGACACCTCACACGAAAAACAATAAAAATATTTTCAGATAGTCAAGCAGCATTGAAAGCGCTTGAATCCAACTGCTTTAAATCCAGAGCAGTATGGAACTGCAGAGACACCTTGAACCGACTAGCACAAGGCAACAACGTTACCCTAGTTTGGATACCAGGTCACACGGGCCTAGAAGGAAACGAAATAGCGGACGCCCTACCAAAAGGGGGGGCCGAAACAACGTTCACTGGGCCAGAACCGGTCATCGGTTTAGCATATAGCACTGCCAAGAATGCTACAACCGCCTGGGCAGACAATAAAAGACTTGAGTATTGGCTCAGTCTACCAGGACTAGCCCATTCCAAAGCATTTATTGCTTATACAAGGAAAAAACAGGACTCTGACAAACTTCTAGAACTCAGTAGAGCACATCTCAGAGTTATAGTAGGTTTGCTCACTGGCCACTGCAAACTCAAACACCACATGCATAAAATCGGACTTGCACAGGATGCAGAGTGCCGTCTATGCACGGAGGATGATGAAACGGCTAAACACATCCTGTGCACATGCCCTGCAGCAGCCAGAACCAGATTTTCAATATTTGGCAATACAAAAGTAAGGCCAGAAGATCTGGTAAACTGTTCTCCCAATATGTTACTCAAATTCGTTAAGAGATTGGATATGCTGGGAGAAATATAACCATAGGGTGAGCCACAATAGGCCATTGGCCGCAGTGGAGAGCCTGATATGGGCTCACTCACATTTAAACCTAACCTAACCTAACCTAACCTAAAGGTAGGTTTGTAAACCACAATATATACAAAACAACCCACAATCATAGGGGCCACAAATAAAATCGGTAATCCTATCAACAAACCAGAAGTATAGGTTTCGCAATTAAACCTGCACCATAAGGGTATGCAGCAAGTACTATCTTTGCACTGAGGGTGCGAACAAATATTCAAATATATATTAACAAAACTAGTGCTTCTACAAGGTACGTACTCCCCTGAAGTACAGCATCAAAACAATATATAATATTTAAAGAGAATAAAGTTAAGCCAAAAAAGGTTTCGTAAATTTAGAAAAATTATCAAGAAAGAAAAATAATCTGCTCTCCGTTGAACTGTTAAAAATGCTATAGTTACACCAGTCTCTGCTCCTTCAGCCAAGATACTCAGGATACTTTGGCCTTAGTACAACTGGTGAGTCAACACTTTCATTCTATTCGAGGCAGCATTACTGCTAGACTACTGATGACTGGTCTCTCCTGTCCCTCACAAGGCTTCCAGGGTCCTGGGGTGGATGGACCGAACTGCTTAATTCACACAGATGTTACAGGACAGCTATGTAGTTTGATACGGCTCGAGATCCAACACTCGTGTCTTAGTAGGTTCAATGATTCGTTAAAAAGAATTTCTGTGAAACTGACGACTAATTGTGATATAACGGTTAATGGGTGGAGATAAAGTATCACTTCATAAAGGTAGCAACAATATCCTAGTTTTGGATTGACGTGGCCATTACTTGATGGAAATCCGTAGTTATGACACTAAGGTAAAAAACGATTAAAATTTCCACAAAATTTATTGTCTTTGCGACATGTTTCGATACATAGTATCTTTTTCAAGGGAATGTAGTACATTAAACTATTCTTCATTGAAATTACTTAAATACCTTTCTTAACTCATTAACATAATTAGGGACTACCTATAATTATCGCTAATACCTAGACTCACATGGAAGATGATAACCTTGAAATAGTCAACCAACCGACAAAAAACCAGGTAACTTCTGATAACGAAATTGCTGAGGCTAATTCAAGACAAAAACAATTCGAACAACGCTATTATAAAAACTCAGATATTGGTCCTTTTTTGGTGATGATTGAAGACAAAGATGAAACAAATAAGGTGGGAAGACATTATCATTTGAAAATTGCCACGGAAATTTTTGATCTTCAATTTAAAGATATAAAAATGGTGAAAATTAAGGGAATCAACAAACTAGAAGTAGAATTTTGTTCTTCTGAATCGGCTAATAATTTCGTAAATAATGAGAGTCTGAAAAATAAAGGGTATGTCATGTATATCCCACAAAACTATGTCACTTGCAAAGGTATAGTCAGAAATGTATCTAAGTATCTTACAGTTGATAGAATCTTAGTTGTAACTCAGAGTCCTTTTCCAATACTTGATGTAAAACGTCTATATAGAAAAGTTTTTCGAAAGGAAGATAATACAGTGAAATACATACCTATTTCCACGCTCCTTATAACATTTGAAGGGGTCATCCTCCCCAGACATGTGGTCATGAGCTATTGTCTATACCTGTAATCCCCTATGTCCAACCTGTTATGCAATGCTTCTCCTGCCTTGAATTCGGACATACAAAAAGTCAATGTAGAGGAACAAACGCTAAATGTCACACCTGTGGTACTGTCCACGAAAGTGACTTGCCTTGTGAACGAAAATGTAAGTTTTGTCATAGCACTGAGCATAATTCCCTGAGTAAGCTTTGTCCTGAATCTGAGCGACAAAAAGAAATCAAACGAATAATGGCCTACGAAAATTTGAGTTACTTTGATGCTAAAGAAATGGTACCCAAAATGTATGATTCCGGTGACAACGAAAATCATGAAACTAACAGATTAAGATCCAATTTTAACTCTAATCACATAGTTACACATCAAGATTTTTCGAGATTGAGGAACACCCTGCCGGTGTCAAATAATCATAATTCTACCAAAATAGAACAAAGACTTCAGTTGATTCGGGAACTTCTCAAAACCTATCAGTGCTTCGCAACCATACAATCAGCCTATTAGTAGTGCCTCGAATAATAAATCAAATGACGAAATGATACACGAATTTTACAATAGTTTCATGCAATTTCCTGAAGATTTTCGGGAAAGGTTTAGGGACCTCGTAAACGCAAGTTATCAGCTTTCTAGACTGCCCACACAAGTTCAAGTTCACAGTAAGTAACACAAAGTTAACAAAAAAAAATAAAAAATTACTATAACAAACCTCAAAATCATCCAATGGAATATCAGAAGCGCTAACTCAAATAGGAGCAACCTTATAAATTTATTTCGAGATGAACAACCACATATGATTCTACTGAATGAAACTTTCCTTAAGCCACATCATACTTTTTTTATGAAAAATCATAACATAGTACGTATGGATATACAAGATACCTCACAAATAACTAGGTTAGGTTAGGTTTAAATGTGAGTGAGCCCATATCAGGCTCTCCACTGCGGCCAATGGCCTATTGTGGCTCACCCTATGGTTATATTTCTCCCAGCATATCCAATCTCTTAACGAAATTGAGTAACATATTGGGAGAACAGTTTACCAGATCTTCTGGCCTTACTTTTGTATTGCCAAATATTGAAAATCTGGTTCTGGCTGCTGCAGGGCATGTGCACAGGATGTGTTTAGCCGGTTCATCATCCTCCATGCATCCACTCTGCATCCTGTGCAAGTCCGATTTTATGCATGTGGTGTTTGAGTTTGCAGTGGCCAGTGAGCAAACCTACTATAACTCTGAGATGTGCTCTACTGAGTTCTAGAAGTTTGTCAGAGTCCTGTTTTTTCCTTGTATAAGCAATAAATGCTTTGTAATGGGCTAGTCCTGGTAGACTGAGCCGATACTCAAGTCTTTTATTGTCTGCCCAGGCGGTTGTAGCATTCTTGGCAGTGCTATATGCTAAACCGATGACCGGTTCTGGCCCAGTGAACGTTGTTTCGGCCCCCCCTTTTGCTAGGGCGTCCGCTATTTCGTTTCCTTCTAGGCCCGTGTGACCTGGTATCCAAACTAGGGTAACGTTGTTGCCTTGTGCTAGTCGGTTTAAGGTAACAAACAAATAACTAACATTGATCACGGGGGAGGCGTGGCCACCCTTGTGAGGAGAGATATGAAGCTGGAACAGGTGCACTTACCATTGAGATACCAAACGAAGGATTTTCAATTTATCGTTCTAAAATATAATAATATATGAATATTTACTCAACACCTCAAAATAAACTTTCTCCTCAAGTGTTTGACCGAATTATTGAAAAACTTGAAGGGCCTTTGGTCATAATGGGAGATCTCTATTCTCACCATCCCCTATGGGGAAACACACACTGTGACAAGAATGGTAAAACAATAGTTGATATAATTTCAAATCACAATTTTGTTATAACGAATGATGGAACACCCACACGTTTATCAAACCCTAAAAACAACCCCAGTCCTCTTGACTTAACATTAGTATCCAGTGAACTGGCCCATAGAACTTCATAGAATGTATTGAGAGACTGTGGTAACAGCGATCATTTTCCAACCGTTTGTCAGCTAAGGGGAGGTGTACCTGAATCACATATGACTACTAATAACTCAAACGTCAGACGGCCATATTCTAGAGCTGATTGGGAATAATACACTAGGGAACTTACACGTTTAAATTTAGATAGATTAGAGAACGTAGACTATGGTACTTTATTGGTTGGTGTGATTGAAACGGCTGCCGAAATTGCTATTGCCAAGAAAAAATATAACACTTCAAATTACTCCAAAAGAGTTGAATCCCCTTGGTGGGATGAGGAGTGCTCAAATAACATCAAACAACGCAAATCTGCAATAAACTTATTCAAATTCAACCCAACAATTGAAAATTTCGTAATTGCTAAGAAAACAATTGCAACATGCAGAAAATTTCTCAAACAAAAAAAGAAATCAAAATTCAAAACTTTTTGCTCTTCTTTGAATAAATAATCGAATCCCTCATATATGTGGAGCATGGTCAGAAAATTCAGTTCAATACAACAAAGAACACCAACCAAGACCCTCCCTGACCGAAATACTTGCATCAATATTTTGAATGATCTTTCAGTATGTCAGATTGACCCAAACTTTGATTTATTACCAGCAAAAAACGATTCACGACCTTTTAACATCATCGAATTTAATAATGCCTTAGCTAACAAAAAATAGTCAGCACCAGGGATTGACAACATTACGTATAATATGATAACATACTTACCATTATCATTTAAATATAAACTGCTTAACATCTTTAACAATTGCCTTGAGGGGGAGAAATCCCTCTTCAATGGAGAGAATATTTGATTATTGCATTTCTCAAACCAACAAGAGACCCCCCTCTAGCAAAGAGTTATAGAGCCATAGTTTTATCTTCATGTATTTGCAAAGTATTAGAAAACATGATCAAGATCAGAATTGAATGGTTTGTGGAGAACAAATTACTGTTTTCACCATACCAAACCGGCTTCAGAAAAGGATTAAGCACTTACCACAATGTAGCACAATTAGTCACATATACTCAACTAGCATTCAGTAATAAAGAACAGGTATTGGCAGTATTTTTAGATATTAAAGCCGCATATGATCACGTTAACATTACCATTTTATATAAATATATCATCGATATGAAAATTCCTATCAAACTAGCGAACATTATAGTAAGATTGTTGAGCAACAAACATTCATTAAAGATAATGAGGAACAAACTTGGGGCCTAGATTAATAACGAGGCATTCCGCAAGGATCTCCTTTGAGCCCAATTTTATTTAATATTTACCCCAAGTCTTTATATGATATTATACCAAATAACATCCTTCTACTTTCTTATGCTGATGACCTCACTCTGCTGATTAAGGGTAAAAACATTTGTAGTATGAGAAATTTAATGAATGAAACACCTAATAATGGATGCAACAACATCACTTCCAAATATCAGTAGAGAAAAGCGAAAGCATCTGGCTCACTAAGGATAACAGAACAAGAACCCCAATATCTCCTTTACCATTACTTTATCAAGATCAACTTATTCCTTTCAAAAATCATGTTAAGTATTTAGGATTCTACATCACTCAAAATTTAAATTGGGACATGCATATAGAACATCTTAAATTCAAAGCTCTCAAAGGTATAAACATAATGAAATCCTTTTGTCGTGTATGGTGGGGAGCAGATCCTGTCACCTTACGAATGGCCTATAATGGACTTGTCAAATCCCATCTAGATTATGGATCAATTTTCCTTAAACCTTCCTCATTGTACTCGTTAAAAAAACTGGACACGATACAATATCAGGCTCTCCGTGTTATAACAGGATGCATGAAATCAACTCCAACCAATGCATTATTAGCAGAAACATCTGAAATTTCACTTGAATACAGATGGCAATGGCTAGCATGTAAATTCATAACCAAAATGATTTCATATGACAACCATCCACTTCTTAACAATTTATTAAACCTAAAACCATATTGTTGTCTAAATTCCGGATATTTGTACTGTAAAGCCATTCCCTATCTCGTAGAAGCATTTAATATTTTAACACCATATAAAAATGATATATATTGCAGAGACCATTTAGCCTGTTTTGAATTTGACTATGAGTTGCAACTGAGTCCAGTACCATGCACCAATCTTAAAATGCAAAAACATCAATAATAAAATTATCTTTCAAGAGGCCACCCATAAATTTTTAGACTCTCACACTTTTGTGTTTACTGATGCCTCAAAACGCAATATAGGCATGCACTGACGAAGAAAGGACTGGGATCGGAGTATACATCCCAAAAATCAATCATTCTTTCTCCCCTCGAGTACCAAACCTGCTTAATTTCTGCAATAAATTTGGGTATTGTCACCTGCTTGAAAAATAACATTGAAAAATGTATTATCTTCACAGATAAACAACAAATAAACAAATGATTGTTGAATCCAATGAAAACGGGATGGATTATCGTTTAGCATGGGTACGCTGACATAGAGGGTAATGAGACAGCAGACACTCTAGCATCAATCGGACGAGCCCTAAATGTCCCCCATCAAATTAAACTCAACAGAGAAGAAATATTACCTATTGTGAAGAAACAAATTAAAAAAAGATTCTGCACTTACTGGAAGAGAACTACGCAGGACAAAGGCAAATGGTTCTCACAAATACAAGAGTATTTTCCACCCATTCCATGGTATGGTTCCCATTTATCGACAGAAGGCACATTACGACAATTATCAGGATGCGGACTGGACACTGTCTTGTCTGTCTCAGCGGTGCTCATCTGTATATAATTGGTTGCAAAGAAACCCCACACTGTGAATGCGGAAGACTGAAGAGTCGAAGATCTCAACCACATAATTCTTGAATGCCCAATAAATCGTATTCCTAACCTGGATATTTACCGAGAATTACAAAACATGGGCCTATCGTCACCAATCTCCATGTAAAATATACTGCACAACATGAACCATAAAGTAATGATACTCCTAATGAAATTTCTAATCTACAACAAAATTGATTTATAGTTATTTATTGTATCTTTCTATTTCAGATTCCTAATCTTTCATTACCTGGCCTGGGTGCTTCTACTATCTACTGAGGCAACATTTCGGGTGTGTGTAATGCTCCGCCGTTGCCCCGGAGCGAGAAATAGTATAAGTATAAATACAGCTGCACAACCGACAAATGTTCAGTTCTCTCGACGGAGTAGACAGATTGAGACCTTAGAGAGAACAAGTGACGAGACCTGGGGAGTAGACAGATTGAGACCCCGGCGTCAAGTTACAAAATCCTGATGATACCTGAGGAATAGGCAGATTGAGACCTAACTTCACACCCTTTCAATCATTTTATCCTTTTTTCTTGAAAATGGCTCCAAAATCGGAGCCGAAACGTCGAATTTCAACAAATTCTAGACGCGGTTCAACCCGAACTTCCAGTTTTCATATATATATATATATATATATGCTATGACAGGTGACAATAAGGATCTCATCGGTATAGTCCATCCTCCTGGGCGAAAAAACAGTATTTTTCCTGAAAGTGACAGCCAACTTTCCAGTTGTTACATAATACCAGAGGGCCCCGATTTTTGACTTCCTTCGTTATGTAACGAATTCGCAATTTAACGATGATTCCATAACGAACATTCAACTTATTTCGTATTTTTGAAGGTTTTCGCTACGCTGTTAGCGATTCCTTATCAATTGCGAATGTGTGACTTGGCAACGTCGATTTACTCGTTCATTTCGTGTTTTGTGGTGAACGATTTATGTTTGTTTACAAAATATCGTTCGAATTACTGAATATTTTATAAAGTTCCTTTTTAAAATGAATGATCAAGTGAAAAAGAGATCATCAAAAATTGTAGAAAAACAGAGAAAAGTTTTAATTGAATTCATTAAAACGAAACCTCATTTGAGCAGTGGTAGATTTAGCCAAAATTTTACACAAAAAGATGCTGAAGTCCTATGGCAAGATATTGCAAACAATTTAAACAGTATGGGAGGTGCTACTAAACCATGGCAGAGCTGGAGAAAGGTAACATAATGACAAACCATAGAGTACCTATTTTGTATTGATTAAAATTATAGTGTTGGCAGGACATTCGTTCACGAACCAAAATGAAAATGGGCAATTCCAAAAAATATCTTAATAAAACAGGGGGCGGGCCTCCCATACCACCTGAAGACGTCTTAACATCCTTCGAAGAAGATGTTCTAGATTTAATTAAACCTGTATCTGTTGAAGAATCTGTAGTAAATTTTGATTTCAATGAATCTGCTGATGAAATACCTCCATCGAATGCACATGTTAGTGATGGATTAAACAAAAAAGAAGATATGGTATTTCTCCATGAAAATGATCTTCACAATGGAGAAAATGAGGTTCCTAATGGAACAGTTAAAAGGCCTCAGAAAAAGAGAGTTCCTAAAAAAATTGAGAACCTTTTGAATTCCTCTGCTGCTGCAAGCTCTTATAAGGACTCTTTAGATAAAAAAAATCCTTGAAGGAAGCACATTACGATCAAAAAATACAAATAATGAAAAAAAATATTATCCTTAAAGAGGAACAAAATGATATCCTACAACAACTACTGAATAAATGTACGGAGATTGCTGACCAGTTACTTTGAGATTTTACCATTGTTATTTTTGAGTTTTTTTAATTATAACATGATTTAGTTTTTGTTGTGTATTTTTAGAATTTGAATTTAATTTCTTGTTTCACTCAAATATGTTTGTTTTAGTTATGTACTTTGAGATTCAAATATTGTAGGGTTTTTTACATATTTATGTAGTATTCCTCAGCATGATTCTTTCTGTTCGGTATGTATGATTTGAATTTTGGTTATGTTGTCATTTTGATTCTATTTTTTTTCTAATAAAGTATATTCTGGCTGGAACATTTTATACATTTGTCATTTACGAGCAATATGAGCATCCTCTAGGTACTAAATGAATCTAAACTTGAACATAAAAATAAAAAATGTTGAATTAAAAATAGTTTATTAACAAATTGGAATTTAATCATATTTTTATCTTGGCAAATTTCTAATAATATTTGCTCGTATTCTTCTACCTTCAGCCAATTCTGGGTTCATTCTAGCATAAACCAGATTCTCATCATTTTCATTTGGGTTATTTCCATGAAGCATGCCGAAGTCTTCGTCATCATCTCCTGGTTCTGGCTCTACGTCAGGTAAACCATGCTCCATGCATAAATTATGCAAGACCACGCAAGCAATAATAATTTTGCAGGAGTATAGAGGATCATAATGTAAAACCCTATGCTTCAATAAACATCTGAATCGTGATTTAAGAACACCATTACAACATTCAATTTTAACTAGAGTACTCTTATGTATGTCATTGTATCGTTTTTCAGGTGAATTCACAGGTGGATTGTATTCCAATGGGGTAAGTAACCATGGTCTTAGGGGATATCCTGAATCACCTAATAAAAAATAATCGTTGTGCCCTCGTCGATGTAAATCCCTAAGTAACTCCTGCACATTAGATCTACTCCAGATATATGAATCATTTGTGCTTCCAGGGTATTTTGCAATTACATTAAGAATTTTCAAGTCAGAGTCACAAATCTGAAAGCATAGTATTAATATATGAGAATATGAAAATTATATCTTTTCAACTTACTAACTGAACATTAATTGAATGGTAATTTTTCCTATTTACGTATAGGTGTTCAGGAAATTCAGGATCATCTATCAAGGGAGAATGAATTGCAATGTGTGTACAATCAATACAACCTATCACACCTGGAAAATTGTGTTTCATGTAGAAGCTAAAAACAAAAGTTAAAGAATTGAATTGATGACAAAAATACCAAATACTCACCTTCGTCGAATTTTATTCAGGCTCTCTAAATTGTATGGAAATGAAACCCTGGTATTAAATATATCAGGATGATTCAAAGCATTTGTAACCTCCTTCAAACAAAGACTCACTGATGACTGACTAACGTCCAAATACCTATTGAGTCCGACACTTTTTTGATAATTGCCATATGCATAAAAGTGTAAAGCAATCAACACCTACAAACAAGGTGAAAAAAAATTCAAGTTGCAGAATATTTCCATTTTTTCGACTCACTTTAGTAGATATGTCCAAGTCTGTCCTTCTTCTAGGTGCTCTCAAGTATGGTGTAAGAATATTGATGAGATATCTTGCAAGATTTTTGGGTAATCGGAAATTTTTTACGAATTGTGTTTCACTCAAAGTAAATGGGTCTCGAGGGTTACGTTGAACATTAGGGATCTGATTTTCAGCAGCCTCCAAATTTTCAATAATAAATAAATGAATCAATTCATCCATTCTGTATGAAAAATCATGCACGCAATGAATAAATAAAAATTAAAAATTTCGGAACTAATACCTACAACACGAAAAACTATAACCTCTCTTCATAAACAAATTCAAAGAATTTTACAAAACGACTACTGAATGGCGCTCGCTACAACACGAATGAAATATTTCGTTATATAGCGCAGACGAGTTTTAACGATAGGTCAAAAATACGCTAAAAGTGTTTTCGCTTCAAGACGAATGATCCATAACGAAGCGAGTGGTCAAAAATCGGGGCCCAGTTAGGGGTTGGCTCGTCCGGTTCTTCAGGGCTTCGTCCTCATATGGTTTTTCGCGAATAACCTGTAAGGAATCTTCAACCGGAACGTTGGTATACAGACTCTCCATATAAAAGCACCAAAGCAGGATCTCAACAAAATGCCTGGAGTTCTTCACGATTCTTGTTTCAAGATGTTATCATAAACAGAAGCCCATCAGTATTATATATTTAGAACCGGTTTTTCAATATATTGTTAGCGTAGTTTGACTGACAGCTATATTCGACTGGTGGTTAGAATGAATATGACATTCGCCCAAATGAACCATCACTGAAATTTAGCTGTCAGTCTAACAACGCTAATGGTGGATTTATGGTCAAGTTTTAAGTAATAAGTCATAAAAAGTTCAATCATTCGCTTTCAACAGAAGGGCTCATACACGAGTCGTAAGTTTTAAGTCATAAGGAAAGTTGGCCAACTTTCATCTTTTACGACAAAACTTGCGACTAATTTTTAATACGCATGCGTCAAGTGGTAATAAATTTTAGTAAATGCTGTCATCTGTCAAGAAGAATAATAATATTCGAGTTTTGAAAGTTATTTATTGTTAAAATAAATATAAGTTATATGTTTTGTGATGTTCATTAGTTTGATTATAAAATTCTCAGACTGTGCAAAATTGACCAATAAAACACTCATTTCCTTATGATATGACAGTCTTTAAGACTTGGGCATGAATGGTAATTTTTTTCCTTAAGATTTCTGACTATTACTTTAAAACTTCCGACTTATTACTTACGACCTAAAACTTGAGCATAAATCCACCATAACAGGATATTGAAAAACCGGCCCTTGGTTAAGTAACACTTTTCATTACGCGATTTTCTTTTAGTCGTTTGTGCAACAGGTGGTTGGTATAATAGGTGTATTATATTTTTTCTCTCCGATAGGTAATAAACATGGTCGGGAGATCACTCAAATTTCCAGTTGAGAAACTAGCAGAATATTTGAATGCAAATTTCTCAAACATGTCTTCTGAAGATCTTGATAAACTTAAATTGGAAGATAGTATTATTCAAGAATCGGCTATGTTTATATTTTGTAAGAATGATCGTAAAACTCGACGTGCAATTTATATGGCACTTCGAAGAAATACAGGTAACATACGGGATATTTTGAATCATAAACGAGATAAAGTCGTTGAATTCGTTAATAAGGAAAATAATGAGATGGACAACACTTCATATTTGAGTCGTATTAAAAATGCTATAAACAACCTATAAGTTGATTCCTACTTTTCAGTTTAGAATATCTATTCACGTTTGTGTCACGCCATGGGTATGAAAAATTCAGAAAAAATCGTAGGAGACTACATTATTTTATAAAAAGACATTTGCATTCTATAAAGAGTTTATTTCAATCATATGATTTAGAAAAAATTCAAGAAGCTTCACTTCAATATTTTTCGGAACCTACACCCATAAATGATGAGAGGAAAGCTGAATTACATCTTGACGATAGTTCTGATAAATTTATTTCTGAAAAATCTTTCACTTGCAGTTCATCAAAAATTTTTGAAAATAAAAGTGCATCTCATATTTTAATACACTCTACTCCAAAAGGTACGGAAAATTCGACTCCAAAAGTTACGGAAAATTCGACTCCAAAAGTTACTGAAAATTCGACTACAAAAGTTACGGAAAATTCGACTCCAGAAGTTAGGGAATCAACTTCTTCCATTCTCACATCAACTTCATTGAAGAGAAAAGAAGTCAGTTCGAATTTCGATGTATCACCAGAAATGAGAAAAGTTTTTGAAATGGAAAGTGAAGTTCTCGAACGACATCCGTGGGGTACTGAAAATATACAGGAGGGTAACTCAAGACCTGCAACTTATAAAGACTGCATTTTAAATGAGGGAGAATTTGTTTTAACCCGCGATGAATTTTCGATGATATATCGTGATAAAACTTTAATCAAGGGAAAATACCCTCTGTTGCTGAATAAAAAAAATCAAATCTGTAAATAACACATGCAATATTTATTTTCAAAATAACCGTTATTAAAAAATAAAGATTTCCATTAAGTATATGCGTACTGTGCGCATCCCACGTGTAAAAAGTTTATTTTGATTATGAAAGATATTTCTGCTACACACTATTCTGAACATAAAGTCGACGTATACAGTTCTTCAAAAAATTTCAGAGATTTGAGTAAGATAACGACACAAGTAATAGTTATAGGACGGAAAATTATTAAAAAAGAATTGCTGAATATACAACCCCAGAACAACGACAAAACAACATTTTGAATTTGGATAATGAATCAATAAGAAATTTGAACTTAGGCGCTGTTAAATCGGATGATGTATATAGAAAAATGCGTTCAGAAGCATTCGCGAAAAATTATAGGCATACAGATGATATTCTTGAAATAATATTAATGCAGAATGATCACTAGAATTATATTCAATTCGCAGGAATTCCTTTACATGTGTATATATGTATAGTGCCAAACAGGTCAACTTATTAAATTCTATAATAACGAAGTGGGTGCTTCATTTGGATGCCACAGGAACTATAATACGAAGGCCTTATAATATCGGTACTGAAGTTTATTACTACGCGGGTGTTGTACAGATTCCTCAACCAAGTAGAGTATGTGCAATATTGGAAATGATTTCAAACGAACATAATGCTGGGAGCATAGGTTCTTGGTTGCTTAAATTTAAATCTTTTTGTATTAGTCAGCAGAAGAAATGGTCAATTTGTCGGAAAATTGTAACAGATTTTAGTTTTACCTTTTTAAATGTCATTTCTATATCTTTTAACAGCATGGAGTTCAAGGAGTATATCAATATGACTTTCGAGTGCAAACATAATAATAAACCATTTCTTGTTAATGAAATTCAGCTACATATTTGTTTCTTTCATATGTTCAAATTGATGGCAGCTGATATTGATAATTTTTATGAAAGTATTCAAGTTGAAGGACACATGAAAGGAATTCTAGGCGCGGCATATAATATCAATGATAAACACCTCATCAATTTTTTTTATACGATTTAATCTAAATTCTAATTCTGTCAATGAAGTATCATCAATATTCAACGTGTCTTCTGGAATACTATGCAAAAACTTCGAAAAAAATTTGTTAATTTTGATCTAAGGGTACCTCTTTTACGTGTACGACTTCTTTGATACGACGATCTGACATGATTAATCAACAATACTCACACAAACAAAGAACGGTACTGAATGGATTGATAGGATTTAAGGATTGATAGGATATAAGGAATAAATTGAACGACTCACACCCTTTTATCCAAAGGATTATTACCACCTTCTTTAACCCAGACAGCACACAACATACTATGAATATTCTCACAAAGTTCACAACATACCTCCTATCGAATATTCTACAGAAGTTCCGCAGAATGTGATAATTATGTTCTGGATGAAAAGGGGAACATTCTCCATGAAAATTGAAAAATGAAAAATGTGACTTATTTGTAATATCTAACAGAAAACAACTACTTCCCCGGCAGAAGCCACGCTGGACATTGAACTACATCTGATAGATATTGTGAAAAGACTCTAACTGAATCTGAAAGTGAAAATTTGCATTTTCATTCAGATAGATGACTTTTTTAATTCTTTCTCGTTTTCCTTGAAAAAATCATTAAATAAATTAGATAAGGAGAATGTTATTAAAAAAATATCACTCACAGAAATCGTTCATTTCATTGAAGCAAGGTTCGCTTCTCTCGCATTTAATCCCCAATACATTTTGTTATCCAGGAATGATCATAGAATATATTATTTTGAATATTCTTAGAACTTTTTAGGATATTTCACAATATTCCGTGGATGTTCTCAAAGGATGATCATAGAATATAATATTTGAATATTCTAAGAAAGTTCTAGAATATCTTATAATATTCTATGAATGTTCTCCATGAGTGATCACAGAATATATTATTTGATTATTCTGGGAACTTTTCAGAATGTATCATAATCTTCTATGGATATTCTCAAGGAATAGTCATAGAATATATTATTTGATATTCTTAGAACTTTTTAGGATATAAAATGTGGAGAGGTTATTTTCAACTTTAATTGAAATTATTTGTTTTCATTGATATAAGGAATGCGTACATAATAAATAATGGGATTAAATAAATCGAACATATAAATGAAAACAAATAATTTCAACTAAAGTTGAAAATACCCTACTTTCACAAAATATGGAGAGAAGGGTATTTTCAACTTTAGTTGAAATTATTTGTTTTCGTTAATATTGGTATTTATAAATCCCAATATTCATTATGGGCTCGTTTTGAAAATATAATACCTGGAATGTTCTCAGAATATTCTTAGACCATCCGAGAGTATGTCCCACAGATGTTCTGAGGATATTCTTGAAAATATACTGATGATGTTCTGGAAATATACTTGGGTATGTTCTCAGAACATTCCAGAACATACCCAAGAATATTGATTAAAAGTTTGATTTTGTGGAGGAAATCCAGTTCTTGACATAATTTTTTGGGTTTATCACCTTCCACAATCTGAAAATGAAATTTTTTTTTAATCCAAAGAAATCTGTACAAGTGTAGAAGGGCAAATTAATTAATTTGCCCGATAAGTTACTGCGTTCACAAGACTGCTGTCTTGAAAGAAATTAATTTTTGTCAGTAACGTACCCTACACTGAATTTGCCTATCTGAAAAAATGAGATCGAATTAACAAAGAATACTTCTCTTTTTTTGAAAACTGTTGACGTTTCGGAAGCTGTATCTGCCTCCGTTATCAAAACTTCTTAGAAAGACGCTGAGAAAAATTTCTTTGGATTAAAAAAATTTTTCATTTTCAGATTGTGGAAGGTGATAAACCCAAAAAATTATGTCAAGATACCCAAGAATATTCTGAGCATGATTTTGGAACTTGTGTTTCTGTCCCATTTTCATGTTCTCAGAATATTCTCAGAACATTTGGTGAGAACATTCTGAGAACATCCAAATGTTCATCGAAACTATTCTGAGAACAATCTCAGAATAATCTTGTGCTGTCTGGGAAAGCTCGCTCGGTGCTCTAGGACTCCACTTATAAGACTGCCTCCAATAATTGGTTTCAATTAAGTATTGTGCTCCTCGTGCTCGTTACCCAGTGTACCAAGAATGACTATTTCCAACTTTGCGACTCTTATATTTTCCGGTTCAGTTTTCTATCCAGCTACTGAAGGACCAATTTATGTTGGGATTACCATCCGCTTTCGAACGCCAAATATACGTATTAATCAGAAATATGGGTTTCTAATCCAAGTTTTATTAGAAAATTGACAATAACATCCAAAATTGAAGTCTTATCCAAAGTTATCCAAAATAAAAACAAAAACAAGTTTTTTGCTACATTCAATATTCCATCTACAAGATGTCCCAAAAATAAGTTCTTCAATTTTGACCACTCGTGTAGAATTCATAAAGAGCCTGTTGGAATATTGTAATCCATGAATGTCATTCCTACTCATTGTGTTACATGTTTTTCAGTATTATGTCAAAAGTCAAAGAGTATTTTAAGATATATGTCAAGTGTCGATATAAAAAAGAGGAAGAAGTTTTTTTAATTATTACTGTAGGGCCAAGCAAGTTGTTTCTATATTTTTTCAAATATTAATAAAGAAAATATTTTAGAATTTGCAAGTTTATTTGAATAATATCAACAACAGGTATGGGCCCAGGACCCACAATATAAAAATAAACTGTAAAGTAAGGCAAGTTCTAGAATAATTGAAGGCGTGCTTGGGAAGTTACCGGTAACAAGCAAAAAAAAAAATTGATCATGGATTCCGAAGGAGTAAAATTTACCTTTGCAAGGTTGAACAACGGAAACTACCAAAACTGGAAGTTCAGAGTTCGAATGATTTTAATAAAAGAAGATAACTGGTCAGTTATAGAAGATCCAACCCCTGATCCACTCACGGAGGAATGGAAACGTAAAGACGCAAAAGCACAAGCCACCATCTCATTGGGCATTGAAGACAACCAAATAGTTCATATCTGTAAATGTGAGCATGCCAAGGAGATGTGGAATGAACTACAAAAGGTCCATGAAAGAAGCAACTTGAGCAATAAATTATACCTTTTGAGGAAGTTATATCAATCAAAGCTTGGAGAAAGGTCCATGTCTGAATATATAAAGGATGTTTTGGAGTTGGTGGAAAAATTGAGAGGTGTGGGTGAGACTATCAAAGATTTTCATGTAGCCGCACTATTGTTGGGAGGCTTGCCAGATAGTTATTCAACTCTAGTAACAGCGCTCGATGCTCGACCTGATGATGAGCTAACCTTGGAGTACGTTAAAGGAAAATTGTTGGACGAGGCAATAAGAAAGGAGGAAAATGTAACTGGTGAAGTTGCAATGAATACTAAAGGATTTATGCTGAAGAAGAATCAAGGATCAAAGTTCAAAAAGGAAACGAGGGAATGTAATTACTGTCACCGTAAAGGACATTTGAAAAAAGACTGTTTTTTCTACAAGAAAGACCTAAAGAACAAAGATCAGGCAAAAACAGCTGTTGAAAAAGGTGAGTCTGATTCTGAATTCTGATTCAACTTGACTGAAGATCAAGAATGTTCTAAAAATGAATGGTATATTGATTCAGGGGCTACAAGCCACATGTCTAATAACTTAAGCTGTTTTATTAATTTTGAAAACGTAAAATCTGATAAAATAACAGTAGCAAATGGATAGCAAATGCAAATAAAAGGAAAAGGCGACGTAATTATAAAATCTGAAGTTGATGGAGGTGTTAGAACCTTAAAATTCAAAGAAGTACTATATGTCCCTGAGTTGGAAAATAATTTGTTGTCAGTACCAAAGATAGCAAAGGCTGGGTACAAGATAACATTTGATGAAAAACAATGTTATATTGAGCTAGATAATGTTTTAGCAATGACTGCCAAATGTAAAGGGGGTTTGTATAAAGTTAAAACATTTGTAGAAAAAGTGAACCAAATAAAGAATTCATGTAAAAAAGCTGATAGTTGCATACATATTTGGCATAGAAGGCTAGGTCATAGAAACCCTGACACAATAATGTACCTAGTTGAAAAAAAATTGGCCACTGGAATAAATATTACAAAATGTAATAATATAAAACAATGCATTTCTTGTATAGAAGGAAAACTTACTAAAAAATCTTTTCCTCAGTCGTCCAATTTACAAACTAAAGAGGTTCTTGACTTAGTTCACAGTGATGTATGTGGACCTATGAAAACCCCTACGGTAGGAGGTAAAAAATATTTTGTAACTTTTACTGATGACTTTTCAAGGTATACAACATTATATTTAATGCATTCAAAAGATGAGGTCATAGATAAACTGAAAATTTATTTAGCCGAAGTGAAAAATATGTTTGGAAAGAACCCTAAAATTTTGAGATCTGACAATGGCGGAGAGTATGTAGGCAACTGTGTAAAAAACTTATTGAGGAACAAAGTTATAAAATTCCAATATACAGTACCTTATAGCCCAGAGCAGAATGGTGTTTCTGAGCGAAAAAACCGTACCTTGGTAGAGTCAGCTAGGTGTATGCTTTCAGATGCTAAACTATCATATAAATATTGGGGAGAAGCAATAACATCAAACTATATTTCAAACAGATTGCCTACTAGACCGAGAGACAAAACTCCTTACGAGCTCTGGACTGGTCAAAAACCTGATTTGGCACATTTGATAACTTTTGGATGTCAAGCTCTCATATATGTACCAAAAGAAAAAAGGTCAAAATTGGAAGCAAAAGCTGAAGAAGGATTAATGATAGGATATAGTGAAACCAGTAAGGGTTATAGGATTTTAGATCCAAAAACAGATAAGGTAACTGTTAGTCGTACAGTTAAATTTAATGAATGTGTTAATGAACCTTTTCGAGAAATAAATAAATGTCAAGCCGAAAGAGATTCAACCTCTGAACCAGAAGTTACTGTTACATTGGGTTCAAAAACAAAAGAAATAACAGAGTCGTTAGGAGAAACCAAACAAAGAATTGATCCTGAACAGGAGAGGAAAGAAGAAATAATAGAAGAAGAATATTCAGATGAAAATGAACATGAAGCGGAGATAATAACAAGATCAGGGAGAATATCAAGAAAGAAAACATTTGAAAACTATGTTACATATAATGTTTTCAGTGAAAATCAGAAACTTGAAATTGAAAGAGGGGATCCAAAGACTGTAAGTGAAGCTTTAGCGAGAGAAGATAGTGAGCAGTGGATGGCAGCCATGAGGAAAGAATATCAGTCGCTGATGGAAAACAACTCATGGGTCTTAGTTGACCGACCTGCGGAACAGAAGATAGTGCAAAATAAATGGGTGTTTTGTGTAAAAAAGGCTTCTAATAGTGAAGTGAAATATAAAGCTCGCTTAGTTGCAAAGGGTTTCACCCAACAATATGGTATTGATTATTATGAAACTTTTTCCCCAGTAGTGAGGAACTCCTCAATAAGATTGTTATTTGCTTTAAGTGTTGAATTGAATTTATCTGTTGACCACTTAGATATTGAGACAGCATTTCTAAATGGAGAAATTGATCCGAATATTTATATGAGTCAACCAGATGGTTTTGTAATTCAAAATGAAGAAAATAAGGTATGTTTATTAAAAAAGGCAATATATGGCTTGAAACAATCTTCACGAATTTGGAACAATAAAGTAAAAGATATAATGATTAAAATGAATTTTAAACAGTCTTGCCATGAACCATGTATTTTCTTTAAAACTCTAAAATGTTCAATAATAATTGTGGCAGTATATGTAGATGATTTTTTGGTTTGTTCAAACTCTGTCTCAATGAAAACAAATGTTAAAGATGAATTGTCAAAACATTTCAAGCTAAAAGACTTGGGTCCAGTAAAATATTTTTTGGACATGAATATTGAATATGATGAAGAAAAACACATTTTGAAAATGCACCAGAAAGATTATATATTAGAGCTTTTAGAAAGATTCAGATTACAAGAAGCACAAACTGTTTTGACACCCATCGAACCAGGTTTAAAATTGAAACCAAGTAATGATGAATTACCAAACTTACCTTATCAAAATTTGATTGGCTCATTGATGTATTTAGTAGTTCATACAAGACTAGACATTTCATATTCTGTAAGCAATTTTAGCCAATTTAATACTTGTTTCACCTATGAACATTGGAAACATGTAAAAAGAATTTTGAAATACTTGAAAAGCACTATTGATAAAAAACTGACTTTTACAAAATCTGACAAAAGTGTTATTGGTTATGTAGATGCTGATTTTTCAAACGATGTGAATGATAGAAAGTCATATTCAGGAAATGTTTTCAAAATGAGTAATGCAGCAATTTCCTGGGAGGCTAAAAAACAGTCCTGTGTAGTATTATCAAGCACAGAGGCTGAGTATATCGCCATCACTGAAGCTAGCAAGGAAGCAGTTTTTATCACAGGCCTTCTTATGGAACTTGTTGAATTTAATGAACCATTGATGCTATATAATGATAGCCAAAGTGCTCAAAAACTTATAAGAAATCCAGTTTATCACAGTAGAACTAAACACATAGATACTAAGTACCATTACATAAGAGAAATTGTTGATAAAGGTATTATTGTTCTGAATTATGTACCTACTGATAAGATGATTGCTGATATTTTTACAAAAGGGCTGCATGGTCCTAAACATAAATTTTTTGTTGAAAATTTAGGTATTATTTGAATTAATGGATTAAGGGGTAGTGTTGGAATATTGTAATCCATGAATGTCATTCCTACTCATTGTGTTCCATGTTTTTCAGTATTATGTCAAAAGTCAAAGAGTATTTTAAGATATATGTCAAGTGTCGATATAAAAAAGAGGAAGAAGTTTTTTTAATTATTACTGTAGGGCCAAGCAAGTTGTTTCTATATTTTTTCAAATATTAATAAAGAAAATATTTTAGAATTTGCAAGTTTATTTGAATAATATCAACAAAAGAGCCAACATTCTAATTCCGCCAGATCCCATTCTTGTGAAATCTTATAAGCCATTAGCTAGGAAGGTACCTAGGTACTCTTACGCACAAAACTAAACTTGATTATCACCACACAGCGGCGTTATTCCCAATGAGTACTCCTAGACTATAAATTAGCCGGTAACAAAAGCCTGCACGAACACGATGCCAAGAACAACTTAATCTTTGACTTGACCAAGCAAGCGACCAACAGCCCAACAATGCTGACAGCAAGAGCATAAAAATATTTGTTGTGATCGTGGAAGGACTAATTTTTGTTGAAATTTTAGCAAAATACTGAATAAGCAAGCAAGGCATAGAATAATGGTGAGTGGGTTAGTTCAGTATACAACGCAATAGGTACCTCATGACAAAAACTTAATTTTACATAGTCGATCTTTAAAAATAAAATAATAAGTGATCCAGAATAATAACAAAAACAACCCAGACAGCACACAACATACTATGAATATTCTCACAAAGTTCACAACATACCTCCTATCGAATATTCTACAGAAGATCCGCAGAATGTGATAAGTATGTTCTGGATATTCTAAGAATGTTATCCAGGAATGATCGTAGAATATATTATTTGAATATTCTTAGAACTTTTTAGGATATTTCACAATATTCCGTGAATGTTCTCAAAACATGGTCCTAGAATATAATGTTTGAATATTCTAAGAAAGTTCTAGAATATCTTATAATATTCTATGAATGTTCTCCATGATATATTATTTGATTATTCTGGGAACTTTTCAGAATGTATCATAATCTTCTATGGATGTCCTCAAGGAATAGTCATAGAATATATTATTTAAATATTCTTAGAACTTTTTAGGATATAAAATGTGGAGAGGTTATTTTCAACTTTAATTGAAATTATTTGTTTTCATTGATATAAGAAATGCGTACATAATAAATAATGAGATTAAATGAATGGAATATATAAATGAAAACAAATAATTTCAACTAAAGTTCAACTTCAGTTGAAATTATTTCATTAATATTGGTATTTATAAATCCCAATATTTATTATGGGCTCATTTTGAGAATATAATGCCTGAAATGTTCTCAGAATATGCTTAGACCATCCGAGAGTATGTCCCACAGATGTTCTGAGGATATTCTTGAAAATATACTGATGATGTTCTGAAAATATACTTGGGTATATTCTGATGATGTTTCGATAAAGTTCTCAGAACATTCCAGAACATACCCAAGAATATTCTGAGCATGATTTTGGAACTTGCGTTTCTGTCCCATTTTCATGTTCTCAGAATATTCTCAGAACATTCTGAGAACATTCAAATGTTCTACGAAACTATTCTGATAACATTCTCAGAATAATCTTGTGCTGTCTGAACCTTACCTAACCTAACTTAAGTTAGGTTAAGTTAGATAGTCTTAGGTTGGGTAGGCATGACATTATATTAAATTCTATCACAACAAGGGTTTAGTGGCAGAGCACCAATAATTGGTGAACTTTCCCTTGAGACTTCTTCATTCATTTTATTTTATTTTAATCACTTTATGATCATTGTAATTCATTGATTATTTGTAATGTGGAAATGAAGACATTTTTATTATTATTCGACGGGAAATTTAAAAAAGACATGAAAATATTGGTATGAAATCTATGTGTAATCTAACTTCTGAGATCTGAACAACGTGATCACCTTCAAAAGAATAAATGATGGATTCGTATACAATTACGTCATATTGAGGGAGGTTTTGAAGGAATGCATTAGACAACCCCGTAAGTTTCAAGGTTGCAAACACCAAAACTTGACCTCACATATCACACACAGCTCTGGCCCCGAGGTATATCTCGCCAGTTCTAGAAACTTTCAATATATCAAAACAGAGGAGATGCAAAAACCGATGTCTATCACACACACCAGAACAATTTCTAAATAGCGAATGCGGAGAAGATTCAAAATTCACTATCTGCTACATATAAGACGACGGATTCTGACTCTTAAATACGAACTGGATATCAAATGTGAAGGAGTAGTCCGCCGCATATGACTACTTTAGTTGGAATCTGAGGAATACTGGGTGGCCAGGAACCAATGTACCCCCTGTATCTTCTTAATTTTGTATAGATGTTTCAAATTTGGTACATCTATTTATGTCATTAATGTACAATTACAATATGACACTTCCGGTTTGACCAAAAGCACATCCACTTTTTTTAGTTCGAATGAAAGGTACCATTTTTTTTAAATCATCATTCGGTACAAAATTACCTTTCCAACAATATTCCACAATCATACTTCCAATTCACAGTCTACTGATATATTTGAGAATTTATAAAAAATACTTTTTGTATTCGCCTCGTAACGGAACATTTTCATGAAAGTGTGTTATGAAGGATGAAAAAATGGCATGTGAGTAACAATAATTCGATGTCGAAGTTTTCACACTATGGTGTTTATGCAAACATAACCATTTCCTTTATTTAAACAATAAAACTCATTTCTTTTAAATGCGAACATAGGATTTCTTGTGTACGTTAGAAACTCCTATCTATATTGAAATACAAAACAAAAAGAACTACTTATTTTTGCTTTCTATTTATTTTTCATGAGGATAATCCCCATGCTATACCTACATTTTTGTACTGAACCTTTCCATTTCACGTTAGTTGGCTATGGAACTGAATTTGTTGAAGTATTGTTCTGTCACTGTGTTGACGCCAAATTTATTACATATATCGAATTTTCTTGGATAATTATTAGTAAAATGAGTAACTATTACCGTTTAATGAATTATGGAAACCATGGCATTTTTAGCCTTACGTCTGTATACCAGGAGAGATATCCTAACCCTAGTAGTAAAAACTATTTTGCAAGGTTGGAATCACAATTTCAGGAGGAACGAAATAATCATGATGATTGGGACCATTTTATTGTAAGTGAAAATACGGAGATCATCACTGTTCTAGCAGCGGTTGAAACTGATCCAAATACATCATTGAGGCATATCGAATATGAGGTAGGGTACATAGGAGGATTGCGTATTAATTGTCACTGGGTCATACGAAAAGGAACACAAAATCCAAATTTCCATTACAATATTCTGTACAGTGATGAATCACGCTTTACCAACAATGGTCATTTCAAAAGTAATTAGTTGTGTGCTGATGGATTTTTGACCCAAATACTCCTATTGTATAGGATTATTGCAGTGAGCATCCTGGTATGGCAGGACCTGGTTTCTAGCTAGAAACAATTTACGTTATTGGGCACAAGAAAATCCGCATGTATTTATTAAGAGAAGGTAAACACCAGGAAATATTGGGATTTAATGTTTAGCTAGGAATTTTTGGAACCAGAATAGTGGGACCAATTATGGAGTTTTAACAGGTGAAACTCTAATAGCATAGGGGACAAGCGAGTTCCCACCAGTGGTTATAAAGTCGACTTTGCTAATTACAACTCACTTGAGAATATTAGAAATAGTCGAATAACTTATATTCTCAAACTTTGCTACTGCTAGAGAGTGCACCTACCTATGGCTATGCAATATCTGAAGTAGATGTTAAACTTTGCTACCACAAGCGACTGCACTTACTTATGACTATGATCATCTATGACTATGACTATGATCATCATCTACGATGTTCCAAAAAATGATTTTTTCAATTTCAATCACTTGTGTAGAATTCATAAAGAGCAAACCTTCTAATTCGGTCAGATCCCATTCTTGTAAAATAATCTTGTAAGCCACGGCAAATAATAATAGCCGTCCTCTACCCGCAAAGGCCATGCCTTTGAGTACACTCTACGAGTGTTTATGAGGGAGTATTATTATCATTATTATTAGCTAGGAAAGTACACTTACACACAAAACTAAACTTGATTATCGCCACACAGCGGCGTTATTCCCAATGAGTACTCCTAGACTATAAATTAGCCACTAACAAAAGCGTGCACGAACACGAAGCCAAGAACAACAACCTGATCTTTGACTTGACCAAGCGACCAACAGTCCAACAATGCCGACAGCAAGAGAATGTTTTTATTTCTTCGTTTTCTTTCGCACTACAGGACCTGAAAATATTTGTTGTGTTCGTGGAAGGGGTGATTTCCGTTGAAATATTAGCAAAACATCGAATAAGCATAGCATTGCATAGAATAATGGTAAGTGGGTTCGTTCAGTAATATTTTAGTGGCAGGTTGACAACTGTATTACAATAAGTGGATGAACTTCTATGCGATTGTCCACTTATAGTACGCAGAAAACTTGCAGCCACAGGCATGTATCTTTAATAGCACGATTTTCCTCAGTCTACAGTCCGAGGACATCTTAATAGCACTTTTCGAGACAATTGGATCGTAACCATGGTTCAGTTCGTTGGCCACCAAGGTCACTAGACCTCAAGCCAATGGATTTCTTTGATTGGGTTCACTTGAAAAATAAAAGTTTATGCCCATCATAGACCTCAAAATCGCGAGGCACTTGAAGAAATGGTATGGAGAGCCATTATCGAAATTACTCCGTCTCAACTGGAGCATGCGGGCATGCTCTGAAAAAAACACGAAAATGTTTGACGTTAACGGGCGACATTTTGAACAATTATATTAATTGAGTCGAATTATGTCAAAGGTGTTTAATTTCTTTTGAATTCAGTCAGAAAAATATACATGTTCCAAATGTAGAAAAATTGTAGAATTAAATATTTTCTTGTGTCCGATTTTGTAGTTTCAATAATTATTCTAGACCTACAGGAGAAATTCAATATCGTAGCCAATTGAGAGACGTTAAAAGGTTCAATACAAATGTAGGTAGGTATAGCAGGAAATTACCAGTAAACACAAATCGATCTCAGAGATGTAGGTGGACCTCACATGCACGTTCCACATCACAACTGTGAGTGCATTCCAAGAATCATACATATTATACACCTTCGATTTCTATGTTAATGAGTTATCAAACTGCTGACTGCTGATAGAAAAATATGTTTAATCAACACGCTCATTTCTAACAGAAACAACGAGGGAATAGGCCACTGGAGAGTGGAGGCGGCTTTGACGCCATTTGCTCCTAGTCCGTATAGTTACAATTCAAGTCATCACATCACTCTGTCTGGCTATTTATTTACTCTGGTCCCGCGACTTCCACGGGTTGAAACGGGTTCTAGGCCGCTCCAACTTGCGACAAGAGGAAAGAGCACTCCGATTCTTCGAGTTTAGAGATGAATCGGAGTTCTTTTTGAGATTAAAATAATATTAAAATTCGTCGAGTAATCTGTGACCAACACAAATGATATAACAAAACCATCAATCCAAAAACTAATATCTCCTTGCATAAATGATATTATTAACATATAACATATCGACAAGTAATGTTCTTTTTTTGTTAATACACCTTAATTACCTTGTTCTATCAGTTTATGTAGGTTACAGGTTACCCAATGTATTTGAATCTTATTTTAATCTAAGATGTTTCATTTTAAGATCTTAAGTCATCTTTTCAAGTTTTTTTTTAGAGAAAGTTTGTTTGAAACCTATCATAACAGTTGAAACGATACCATGAAATGGTGGTTGCCTACCGTTCAGTTTCGAATATTGAATTAATTCTACGTGCTGTATCTACTCCAAGCGAATGTTTTTTCTTTGATTCGTATAAAAACAGGGTTCTCGGTTTTGATGGCCTTTCGGAGATTTGATTATTTTGTTTTGATAGTTCGATGGTAAAAGTGTGACCTCGTGACAGTTTTGAAATTGACAAAATTGTATGCAGATTTTGATTGGATTTCTCGTCTGGCACAGTTTTCACCATCATACAAATTAAAGCAACTGTTTGAATTTCCGCCTAGTTTATTGAAAAAATACCAGAAATCTTGAATCCCGTACTCTCTCGAAAACGGCGCAGGTCGTTTCGTTACATCTTTTGGCGCATCAACGTGGGCTGGTATTGACTTGGCGAGAGAAAATAGAAGATTTTCTTTGAAAATGGGTTTGACATATACTCCATCAAGCAGGCCGGAACGGCCGGTTACAAGACAATACCGACAAACTTTAGAAAATGCTCTGGAAAACAGTGGAAACACAAATCGGGCAGAGGCAGCGGCACAGCAACAGCCAGAGTCAAATACAGGGGCTATCCGAAGAATTGCTACGACATATCAGCCAACTCCTTCGGCTGGACACGAACCTCCGCTGGTCTATACTGCGGTAACTACTCCGAACGATGGGAACAACCAAGGTAGGAACTTTTCAAAGTGCTGGAAATCCTCGTATGAATTTCTCGGAAGCAGCTAGACTTCAACAAAGAAGAAGATCTTTGAATTTTAATAATTTATCAAAAACGGACTATCAGCGGCCTAATAGTTTGTTTGAATATCAGAGTAAATCTTTTCAACGAAATGATTATAATAATAGTGAATGTAATCAAAATATTTCAGGTTTTGTACATCAAACTGAAAATGTAAGGCCGAGAAATCCAATTTCAAATTTGCTTGTGAATGAAAATTATAATAATAGTTTTAAAACTCAATCAAACGGATTTAACAATCCAAATACTGCTGCTACTTCCGAATTATTATCTAATTTTCAGAGTCAAAATGCGAACTTTCGCCAGCATTTTGATTCTGGGAATAGAAACATTGATTCAAACACAGATAATGTGAATCCAAACTCTACTTATTATAGAAATTCAGAAAATATGTGCCCAATTCTGAATGTTGGAAATAAAAATCCAAACCACCAGTTGTTCTCGCAGATTTCGAATCAGGCGTATCAAAATCCAATTTTGTTTCCAGGTAGGAATCCAGATAATAGTTTAACGTCAAATAATGTAGCCAACCAAAGTTCTCAAAATAACAATAATAATACGACGGATATGAATGTTTTTCAGAAAAATCCTACAGAGGTTTTGAAGCTCATACCTATCTTCAAAAATGACGGAACGGTTCACCCCGTGGAATTTTCCAAAAAATTGAACAAACCCTCATGTTTTTTCAAATACCTTTCAACTATATGGCATTGTGGTTAGGAAATCAGTTCAAAGATAGTGCAAAAGTTTGGGCAGACGCTATACTGCACCCAAACATTACTTTTGAAAATTTTCAAGATGCATTTTTAAACCATTTTTGGAATGCAAATAAACAGTCGGTCATTCGCCAGGAGTTAGAGACAGCTAGGTATGATCGGAATTCAGGCCCTTATGTCACATATTTTTTAGAAAACATTACAAAATGTAAATACTTGCAACCACCTATTTCTGAGACTGCAATGATTGCCCTTATTGCTCGCCATTTCCCTGCTGAAGTATCATGTTGTTTAATAAATGCCGCGACAATCGGAGATGCGTTACGTAATCTACGACAAGTCGATTACTACTTGCGGTTAGATAATATCCCCATTCCCTTGTATTCTGATAGTCGAAATGCAAATAATAGAAGGGACTTTTCACCGCGCAGAAATGACTTGCGATTGGATACTTTTAACAACCCCTCGTATCCGCGTAATGGCCCTTCAAGCTACAGAAGAGATTTTTCACCCCGCAGAAACGACAACTTTCAGAACAGGGACTCAGAAAAAGGGGAAAAAGGTATGTCTCCTCGAGTATCACATATTGTGGGCCCTATAATGGAAGAACAATTTGAGAATGCGGAAAACTAAAAATACCCCTATGTTTTAAAAGTCCCCACATAGGGAGTCTTGAGGAGCACCATTATCTCATGCCTGTTGATAATAATTCTGTTATAAATAAATCTTTTTTTGACCCTGTGGGGGAGTTGACGGAAGAATGTAATTTTGTACACGAATTGGAACCATCCCGGTGTCCTGTTATAAATGTACAAATTAGTTCCCTTAACTTCCCGGCTCTATTAGTTACCGGAAGTGAAATATGTTGTATTTCAGAAACTGTTTGGGACAGTCTGGGAGACGTTCGAAAGCAGTTCCCACTTTTCCCGGTGAGTGGGGTGAAAGTGGGGGGAGCATTTAAAGAGAAAAAAAGGAAAATTTCTCATCAAGTTTATTTGGGTTTTAATTTGCGGGAGCATACTTTTTAACAAGAATTTTTCTTGATTCCGGGTTTCAGCTACCCGATCATTCTAGGAATTGACTGGTTAAGGTCAGTTAACGCTACTATTGACTTAAAAAAAGAATATATCGTTTTGGACTCTGGGGGCACTTCCGTTATAGTTCCAGAGGTGAGAGCAACCCATGACTTCGAAGTAGTCTTCCCTTACAAATTGCAAACGCTTTCAATAACGACCTCTGCTGCCGTTGGAAGGGATGATTTTTATTCTGAACTTTCGGCGGACCACAATATGGAGCGTCTATTAAAACATACAGACGTGGCAGAAGGACTTAAGGAAAATGTAGCAAAATTACTTTCTTCGCATTCAGAAATATTTTCTTTGAGGCCAGGATTAACTAGTGAGTACGTTCATCGTATTAAGTTAACCGACGAAACCCCTTTTTTCGTGAAACCCTACCCCATACCATTAGCACACCGCGAGGCGGTGGAAAGAGAAATCAAAAAAATGGAAGAGTGGGGTATTATAAAGCGTGCTTCTACCTCTTACATTTCGCCATTGGTAACCGCCGTGAAGAGGGACGGTTCAGTTCGTGTCTGCCTTGACGCGAGGAGGCTCAACCGAGTACTAGAAAAAGACCATGAAATGGCAAGGCCAATTGAGGAAATCATGTCTCTTTCTAGTGCGAAATATTTTTCGACCTTGGATTTTCGATCGGGATACTTCCAGATACCCTTACATGTTCAGGACCGCAAATATACTGGTTTTTTGGTAGGGACCAGATCCTACCAGTTTCGGGTTATGCCTTTTGGAATCTCCAATGCTGTTGGTTCAGTCTCTCGCTGTATAGATTTTATATTTGGTCTTGAGTTCAAGGAATTTTTAATTCCTTACCTCGATGATCTTTTGATTGTATCAAATAGTTATGAGGAACACTTGGTGCACTTAGATAAAGTTTTCACCCGTGTAGCCTCTGCGGGGTTTACTCTCAACTTAAAAAAGTGTCAGTTTTTTTTAGCGGAAATACGTTTTTTAGGATATAAAATAAATCGCGAAGGCATACAACCTGATGAAGACCGGATTCAAGCTGTTGTAGATTGTCCTAATCCAAAAAATGTGAAGCAGCTGCAGGCTTTCTTGGGGATCTGTAATTTTGATCGAATTTTTTGCAAGGGGTTTTCTAGTATTGCCGAACCACTTCACGTTTTGCTGAGGAAAAAAACGAAATGGTATTGGGGAAAACCCCAACAGGACTCTTTCAATCTGTTGAAAGAAGAGTTGAAAAAAAGGGCTCTCCTACATCACCCAGATGGGAACCTACCCTACTACGTACAAACTGACGCTTGTGACGTAGGTTTGGGGGCTACTCTTTTCCAGAAAGTAGAAGGCGAGGTCCGGGTAATGGCCTATGCTAGTAGACTTTTGCTACCTAGGGAAAAAGCTTACTCCTCCTCTGAAAAAGAAGCTCTTTCGATACTTTTTGCATTGAACAAATGGCGCGTTTTTTTGTTAGGTAGGCGTTTCATTATATTGAGCGACAACAAAGCGTTAATCTTCCTAAAAACATGCCGGTTATTATCGGCCCGCCTTATGCGCTGGGTTCTAGCCTTGCAAGAATTTGACTTCGAAATACAGCATATACCCGGCGTCCAAAATATCGTGGCGGATGCGCTTTCCCGAAACCCAGGAAATCGTCTTCCCGCTCCTCCGGACAAATGTTTCAATGTTTTTTCAACAATAAAGTTTTCTACGTCTTTATGTAAAGAACTAGAAAATATAGCTGCGCTTCAGAGGAGCGATGATAAGCTATCAAGTATTGTGTCTTCTATGGAAAAAGGAGGGAGTGAGGATGATAAATTAATTTTGCATAACAGGGTGTTATACCTACGCCAAAGCGTAGACGAAGCACATTTATTATGCATTCCTAAGGCACTTGTCAGTATGGTTATAAAGGACTACCACGAAATGCTTGGGCATTATGGGGTTTTTAAAGTTTGGTCTGCTTTAAGGCGTGACGCTTGGTGGCAGAACATGCACCGAGACATCAAGAGATTTATATCCTCCTGCGATGTGTGTCAAAAAACCAAGATTTCAATATTGCCACGGCCGGGATTACACTCGGTGGTCCCCGAGGGTCCTAATGATTGTATTGCCCTTGATCTGTATGGCCCTTTGCCTCGTTCCAGGGGAGGCGTTATACACATATGCGTAGTTCTCGATATTTTTACTAAATTGGTAACTTTGTATCCTCTCAAGAAAGCCACTACCAAGGCGATTCTGAATAGACTGTGTTCTGATTATTTCACCAAGATGGGTATACCCAGAGCCGTACTCACTGACCACGGCACTCAGTTTACCGCATCAGGGTGGAGTCGGGCCTTGCAGAAGATTGGGGTGAGGGTTATACACAGTTCAGTGAGGCATCTCCAAAGTAACCCTTCTGAGAGGGTGATGAGGGAATTGGGGCGTTTGTTTCGAACCTTTTGCGCAGAGAATCACAATAGGTGGGCTTGGGAAATAACCCGTATATCAGACATCCTAAACTCCGTAGTGCATGAGTCCACCGGTTTTAGCCCTTACGAGTTGCACTTGGGGAAGACCCCTATATCGTTAGGTAGACTGATAGATTTTCCAGGAACTCTGGATATTGGGCGCAGTCATGTGAACGTGTATTTTGCAAAAGAAGCTTTGCGTGGTAAAGCCGCCAGGCGTTCTCTTCTCAACCCTGGAAAGCCGTACGTACCATTCGAGCCTGGGGACTTAGTTCTTTTGAGGTCTAACCCCGTGTCCTCGGCACTGAAGCAAGAAACTAAAAAGTTTCTTATCCTTTTTGAGGTCCCATATAGAGTGAAGAAAAGGGTAAGTTATGCCACTTACGTCTTAGTTCTTTTGGACTCGGACGCGGAACGTGGTACCTTCCATGCTAGCCATATGAAGCGCTACATTAAAGAATCCAACCCCAGGGATCCCTAACCTTCCTGGTCTTGGGTTGGATTCTTGGGGGGGCAGATGAAACGATACCATGAAATGGTGGTTGCCTACCGTTCAGTTTCGAATATTGAATTAATTCTACGTGCTGTATCTACTCCAAGCGAATGTTTTTTCTTTGATTCGTATAAAAACAGGGTTCTCGGTTTTGATGGCCTTTCGGAGATTTGATTATTTTGTTTTGATAGTTCGATGGTTTAAAGTGTGACCTCGTAACAGTTTTGAAATTGACAAAATTGTATGCAGATTTTGATTGGATTTCTCGTCTGGCACAGTTTTCACCATCATACAAATTAAAGCAACTGTTTGAATTTCCGCCTAGTTTATTGAAAAAATACCAGAAATCTTGAATCCCGTACTCTCTCGAAAACGGCTCAGGTCGTTTCGTTACACAGTGAAGCGGTATCAACATAAAAAATTAGTAATACAAATTTCAAAATGAATTGTATGTACATATTAGAAATATTTCGACTGAAAACAATATTTCACAAAAATCTTAGAACTTGCTAAAGCTGAGTTTCTTGTCAAAAAATGCAGTTTTAAGTCGTATACAAATCCTCCTATTTTTTTTCTGACCCAACCTGAAAATTTGAAAATAAAATAGTAGGAATATATTAAAAATTGAATTTTACACAGCAGATGCATTTTAAATTTGAGCGTATCCATAGCCCTCTAGATTGAAAATTAAATATCGAAATAAAGAAAAAATATGGTCACAAAAAGTAAAAAGTGATACATGGTTGTATTCAGAATGTCATATGGAGACCAAAGAGAAAATATACGTGTCTCATTTAAAAATCAAAAGTTTATATCACTTCCGGTGAGACCGAAAGTTGCACGAATCTGAGTCATTTATCAAAAATACAGTTTTATGTTGCATACAGATCCTCCAAATTTCATTTCAATATCTGCAAAACCAAAAAAGTTATAGGGCGAGCCACTTTCTGTGGGCACCCGGTATAGGGTTTATTAAAAATAATACATTGTTTGATAACGAATAAAGGATGGAAACGGAAAATGAAATAAATATTATTCCCTATATAAAGAAAACAGTAGAAAAGACTGATTGTAACCGTTCGCCGCCTGGAAACCAATCAGTAATTGCGCTGACTGCCTGTTGTACAAATTAGCATAAAAAATGAAATGAACGACAAAAAATGTGTCAATGAAATTTTCGGAAGGATATCTCATCTCATCTCACCAGTTTGGGTCATTCAACTATTCACAGAGTGGTTGAAAAGGGGATATTGTAGATCATTCTCGTAAAGGAAAACGAGAAAATTAGAAATCAAACAAAGTTGATGAGACCACAAAACATTTTCTTCGAGGACAATTTGTGATCTCTATAAACAAAACGAAGTGCCTACTTTGGAATCAATCAAAAACAATTTATCTGAATAACATATAAGTCGCGGGAAACACTACGCCAAATTATTTTAGACTGTAGTTTCAAACATAAAAACTAAATTAGCGAATGACAATTAATGGAATCACCCCGGTTCGTTCTGCAAATGAAATATTACTTGCAACAAATAGAAGAACATCGGGAATGGAAGACACATATAGTGTATGTCTTGACAATGGTTCGATAGTCTTGATGTGATTCGGTATGGGTATATTATTCCCAAAACTGTTGTCTCCAAGCACCATGTTCCAGAGGAAAACGTATAATTATTGTACACGCGGGTAGTGAAGATGGTTTTTTGTACCGAACGCGTTGCTGTTGCCAGCAAAACAATTTAAAAAAATTTCAGCAGATTATCATAAGGATATGACTGTAACTTTACTCGAAAAATGGTTCAGTGAACAATTATTAACATATATTATATACCACCAACTTCTGTTATTGTAATGGATAATGCCTCATACCACTCGCGTCAAAAGGTAAAAAAGAAATGCCGACGAAAGTGACGAAGCAACGAAGGAGATATTACAATGTATAACTGAAAATGAAAATTTTGAAAAATAATATATTATTGATGAACTTTGTAAACAATCTGGCCATACGCTCCTTAATATTGTGTTGTTAACCCCATTCTAAGCGGAGAAGTAGTAGAAAACGTTAGGAGAATGTTAAGTGAAGAGTATAAAGATCTTTGGACAAAATGTATTTTACATGTGATTTCAAAAGAACGTGAATATTCCCTTATGCCGTCCATTCAACCAGTAATTCATAAACCTAAATCCACAATATCTTCCATCGTTAACATTCTCAATTGAATATTAAATAGGAATAATTTTATGAAAGTTGAAAAATTAACAATGAGAATTAGGTAAGTGTTTCTGTATATCTAACATAAACCAACCACCCAAGTAGAAGAAAATATATCCGCTAATGGTTGGCATTCAATTTCCATCCCATTTTCTCATAATATACCTACAGATGATTGGAATTAATCAAATGGAAGTGCAATGAAACCTGGGTGAAAATCAACAGTTAAATCAGTATATTTCAACACACTTCCGTTCAATGTGGTAGTAAAATTTCTAAAACTACTTACGATTTGTAAATTTTTCAAATTTTTTACTTCAGCTGGTAGGTATTCGAAATCATTGTCGCCCAAATACAATGCTCGCAATGTTTCTGAAAAAATATAAATATATGTGTAAAATATGTTAATTAAGCAAAAGTTGTTCTAAAGTTGTTGTTTAATGTTTCGTTTGAGGGGTTCTGTTCTTCCAAAGATATTTTTTGTTGATCTTCAAAACAAATTTTGGTATTCTCTACTAAACCAAAAGCCGAGAAGAATGCCTTAGAACTCTGTTCATCCTGGTGTCTTTGCTACCGAGGATTGCTTATTGGTTTCCCCACGGGTGGCGCTGCGACTGACTCTTACTGTAAGTCGCTGCTTCATATGTGTGGAAATATTAGTTATACATCAGTGGATTATTCATTGGGCTGGGACAGGACGACTCTAATGTTGCCCGACCTACCCTGTCACTGACGAGCGGCAAGAAACGCGAAACGCGTCTGCAGGTGGTCTTCTCCAGCCAAATGAACGATAATTTGTTGTATTATTACAATAAGCCATTGCAACTGAGTCTTTTTGGAATAAGTTTGCACAAATATCTGTCAGATGTAATTCAATGTCCGTCGTGGTATTAGCCAGGGAAGTAGTTGTTTTCTGTCAGATGTTTGCCTCATATTTTCGACATGATGGAAATATTTGCAGAGAAGAGTACTTCGACATTGTCGATTTCATTTATTCTTAGGTACTTCTGATACTGTGCAGTGTTCTTTTTAGTTAAATCAGTGTGTTTGTTAACATTGCCCAATAATTATTTCTATCAAGAACTGTATCCCTTTAAGAACCGGAACGGTGAGTGGAAAGTTTGAAGTTAAATTCAGTGATTTACAGAATTTGGCATTTTAAGGATATAGGTACTGATTTCGCCGGGAAGATAATGCTGTCCAGAGGATTGGAATTGAATTATAGTTTATTATACATTTCTATATATTGTTTTTACCATGATAGACAGTTTAATTATTTTTTTTTTTTGTAAAAAGTATATACAACGGAATCAACACATGTATGTTTTCTAACATTCCATTCCATATAAACCGTAATTTATTAGTAAGGATAATAATATTGAGGTATCATTTCTATTTATGTTGAAACATGGTAAGCTCTGTTTCATTCTTGAATATTTTATATTTCATACTCGTTCAAGTTGCCAATTAATTATTGTTCTAGCAGTGAATTCGCTTCAAAGATAATTTGAGATACTCTCAGTAGGTAAGTCTAGTTTAGCTTGTCAGTGGTTAGGTTTACTCAGGATATCGATATGAGAATGTTGTGTACGACTAATGCTGTCTAGAAGAGACTTTTTGTTTACAACAACTTATTTTAATAAATATATATTTTTCAATAGCAAAAACAATATCATACCTACCCACCCAGTAAACATGAAACGTTTATGAAACATTTCAAAAGTACTGTAGTTGGGAATAATCGAAACATTTATTAGAAACATTTCTGAAATGTTTCAAAATTATTGAAACAAGACAGGTTATTCTGATATATTCAGAAACATTCCATATTTACATAAATTTTGGATAATTTAAACATTTCAAAATAACTTCAATTGAGAATGATCGAAACGTTCAGGTAATAAGATTTCTGACATGTTTCAAAATGATTCATAAAGGTCAAAACATATCATGATGCCTTAAAACAATGCAATTCGAAATCTCTTGAATTATGATTCAATGAATCATCACAAAGAACATCAATTCGATACACAGAAACATATTTTACTAAGTATTTCATAAATGTTTCAGATGTGTTGAATTAACTTCTTTGGAAACATTTCAAATGTTCAATGACTCTTGGACATTTGAAACATTCCAAATCAACTCTGAATGTGGATAATCGACTCGTTTCATTTTGTACCGTTTCAGAAATGTTTCAATAGTATCATATAATATTTCTGAAACATTCCAAGATGGTTTATTTTGAAATACTCGACAAAATTTCATATTTCAATAAATTTTTGATACTTGAAATATTTCAAAATAACTTCAACTGAGAATAATCGAAACGTTCAGAGAGCAAAACTTCTCAAATGTTTCAAATGATTCATAAAAGTTCAAAATATATAAGTATGCTTCAAATCGATGCTTTTGAAACATTTCAAAATAAAACGTCACGAAAGAACATCACTCAGTTTGATATACTTAGAAACAATTCATATTTTACCTAAACTGTAACTGATTGAAACTATCCAATATAACAAAATTTTAAATAATTTGATACATTATATTCGCAGTAAGTAACATAGAAACGTTTAAAAAATGTTGAATTGATCTCTTCGGAATCATTTCAAATGAACATTAAATGGTGCATATTTGAAACATTTCAAAATAACTTCAAGTGTGAATAACTGAAACCTTCAATTTTACATCGTTTCAGAAATGTTACAAAAAAATTGATTAGTACTTGTATGATGTGTATACCAAAATATCCTCAATTATGAATAATGTGTTTACCAAAATATCCTCAATTATGAATTGAAGAAATATTTCCAAAGATCTAAAATTGACTAAATGATATAATTTTAAGTTTTTTTATTCCGAATATTTATGTAGGTACGTAAAAAATCGAAACCTTTACCTGCTAGGTACCTAATTACCGAAACATTTCATTTTAGCATCTTAACAAAAAACAAAAACAAATTATTGATATATTGAATACGTGTTTCATTCAGTAAGATTTCGAAATAAATAAAATTTTGATAGAATACCCTCCCTCAATAATTGAAATATTCCAAAAGGTCTCCAATTGCGAATGATAGCAACATTTTTTACCATCATCGTGAATGATTATAAATACTTATTATTTCCCTTATCTGTCAAATTTTATTCGCTGAAAAACCGCTCTCTTTCCTTTGCGTATGGACCTTTTAAAAGTCGTCGACACAAAGCTCTAAATGTATCTCTAAACCTGGAAAACTTCATCTTCTGGTCACAAGACGGAGCAGCCTAAACTCGGTTATATCGTGTGAAATCAGAGTAAACAAATATAACTGGAGAGATATGATTTGTAACGATTCGGAGTATTCGGACGAGGAACTTAGTCAGCATCAAAGCTGTCTAGATTGACCCAACCTCTTTTTGTTTCTGTTAGAAATGAGTGTGTTAAAATATATTTTTTGTTAGCAGTTTAGTTTGAATCACAGTGTTTCTTCTGTATTCAACTATTTCTGAAACATTTCCAGAATATTTCTCTATTTGTGGTTCAAACATTCCCTGGATGTTTCTATGTATGTTTTTCAAATATTTAGCAATGTTTCACATAAATGCAATGCAGAATTCATTCAGAAATATATCTGAAACATTCAAATGGCTGTTGTTTTGAAAAATGTATATTATGAAACAAACCTGAAATATGCCAAGAATGTTCCAAAATATGAACTCATGCAAGTTTTCTTCGGAACCTCTCTGAGGTCAGACATTTTTAGATTTAGAAATGTCCCTGAAACATCAAAGCAATATTCAGTGGAATGTTTCAAATTGTACAGAAGTAAAGATAAATATTTATGTCAAATTTTGAATCCACAGTTTCTGAACACCCCCATTTTTCAAATATTTTATTCTGGCACCATTATGTCGATGACATAATAGCACTTTTCAAAGGCACTTTAGAAGACCTTAATAATTTTTTAATCTTTCTCAATTCTTTCAACCCTAGAATACAGTTTACTATGGAAATTGAAACAGAAAATAAACTACAATTTTTAGACCTCATGATTCATAAATCTGAAACACTAGATAGAGTTTTCTCTATATAGAAAACCGACCTCCACTGACAATATTATACCTTTTCACTCCAACCATCCATATAATAAAAAATTTTCATCGTTTCACTTACTTTTTCACAGTTTGTTCTAATAATGGCTTTCCAATCCACCTAATTGATAGATTATATCACAGATATGTCAATAAATTTTCAAACTATAAATTAACACAATCAAATTCACCAATTAAATATTTCTCGTTATCATATTTTGGCCCCCTTTTTTTAAAACTTAAAAATACCTTGCTCAACAAACTCAATGCTAACATTTCAAATTTTGCAATTTCATTAAAAACCTCTTATAATCTGAAACACTTTTTAGTTAATTCCAAAGATAAAATTCCAATGCTGGATAAGTATGGAGTCTATAAATTGAACTGTTCTTACCCTGATTGTAAAGCTTGCTATATTGGCCAAACATGTCGCAAGTTTAGAACTCGTCTAGCAGAACATGTAAGAATTATAGATTCCAACTCTGATAAAGATGAAATTAATTCTAATTCAGTTTTTTCAAATCACATCATAAAAGAGAAACATAATTTTGATTCCAACTCTGACTTAAAAATCTTACATTTGTGTGATAAAGGCAAGAGACTCAATTCACTAGAGACTCTTGAAATTAATAAAGGGATTAAAAATTTGGATCTACAATGCTCGAATGAACAGACCCATTTTGACAGTTTAAAACTTTTTAACTCTTTATTATTTTGATACACTTTTCTCTCCCACTTTTCATAATATTCAATGATTCACTTACATTCCTTGGTAAAAGTCTTTATTAAATTTCAATAATTTTTACAAAACAAATCATAAATTCTTCTTCTATAGTTCTGTCATTAGACGATACTAGGTTTAATGTTGTCTTGTTCCATGGAAGCATGGGACATCTCATTCTGTTCTCTGTCACTTGGAACCGGGACTATTCACATGACAGATGTCATTCATGTCAAATTATAACCTAGTGTTACTTCCTCTTCCTAGTTGTCTCTCGTAAACACATGTGCATGGTCTTGTGATTTTAAGAAAATTTCAATTGATTATGATTTTTGGGTGGACCAACCATAACATTGGTGGACCCCGCTCTAGCGGACCTCACTAGGTCGTAATTATAACCATGCAAGTTGAATTTTTAATAATGTTTTAAATATTTTTTCTTGTGAGTTTTCCACCATAAAATGGTAGGTCATACATTTCATTGTTATTCTTAACTCTCTGTTAACAATTTTATTTTTCTTAGATCGACTTGTAACTAACCCAGTTTTTGCTGAAGATGAAGGATGAATCCTTCGAAACACGTCCTCTCTCTCAATGTAAGTCTTCCGACTACATTTTTTCTATGTGATGTTAGTCCTCTGACTACACACTATCTACAATAAAGTTAATTTTTGGTGGAGTTAGACTGAAAGTTTTTTCACCTTCCTATTGAATCTCACCTCCACTTTATACAATGGATCGACTCCAATTTATATTGTTAATTTATTATATTCAGTACCTGTCCTGAAATCTTGGTTGTTATTAATTATTAATTAATACAATGGATATAATGGATGACCTCAAATTATTGAGCTTTCTTTGAAAGGCTTCCACATAAAGAGGTAGAAGGAAACTTTCCTGAGGATGATTCCATAGCTCTGGAGTAATTGAATATTATTTTGTAGTTCGTCTGTGTGTTTTTATGTTAATAAAAAATTGTAAATGATTGCTTGCGTAGTTATGTTTACTTAAAACGACGTAATAATATTTTTATAATATATCTAATTGTCACTAACTCCCAAACAAGATTCTTGATATAGAGCCATAGTAGCTTAAGTCCTCTCCTAATTAAACTGGGATAATTCTATCAATTGTGAATTATTTACACAAAAATTGTATATAAATGAATAAGGTACGTCCCTTTCAATGTTATTGATAAATTTTGAGATGATAGCTCGAACAATAGCTCTGTGAAGTTGGAACAATGTGACTTACGCCCTTTTGGTTCTGAGGTACAGATATATGAGAATCAGAAAGGGAAGCGCATTTTTAAACAAGTACCAGTCCATTCAATTTCACATTGTTACATCGAAAGGGTCTTAATGTGCATTCCATTCCGAAGTATAAATGGAATGCCACATTGGGTTGATTTCGAGTTACATTTTGCATCACATTTCGATGTCTTGAACTGACCAACGGGGCACCGAATAGACGTTTATGCAATGATAATGGAAGTCACATTGTGATTCACTGGTGTGATCTGAAACATGAATGTGAAGCCCACTACCATTCTGTGTTGACTGGGTCAGACGAAAAGATATATCAGAAATTTTGAGTACTCTGTCTTTCATTTGTATTAATAAATTCACTTTCATCCAAAATTTGTGGTAAGAAAAGAAATTCAAATACCTTCCTGAACTGCATGGTTTTCTATACCAATCAATTACAATTGTGTTATCAACCGATCGTATAAGTTTTGTATCCAGAAAAGGCACTGAAAAATCTGAGTCTTCTGTTTCGATTGTGAACTGTATAAATGGATCGTAACTATTGAAAGTAGTTACGATCCATATATCTTTTCATAATAAAAATTTGAAAATACTTCAAGAAATTTTTATACAAAACTCTTATCCACCATCTTTAGTTAAAAAAAAATTTTGTTTGCACATCTTTAACAGAAGTTAATAATAGTGTAAGACAAAAAAGAAATTTTCATAATGAACTACCTGTTGCAGATATAAATCAGGTTTGAATTTTTTATACTTCTTTACCACACATCAAAGAAATAACACCTAAATTGACCAAAATTTTTCAACCATTTGAAAACATCAAAATTGCAAACAAAACAGTTATTTCAATAAGACAAATATATTCAAAAGTAAAAGACCAAATTGATATTTTTTCACTTTAAAATGTTGTTTATAGTATCCCTTGTTTTGATTGTGATAGGAATTACATTGGCCAAACAAAAAGATTATTAAATTACAGAATAACTTCTCATAAAAGTGATAGTAGATTACATCCTGAAAGATGTGCTTTAGCCAAACATGTTAATGATTTTGACCACCGAATGAACTACCCTTCAACAACTGTTTTTGCAAAAGAATCACATCTTTCAAAAAGATCTTTCTTAGAAATGGCTTTTATCTCTCAAGAGAATAATTCCATCAATAAAGGAACAGATATAAGCCATTTGAGTGAAATTTATTCTTTTTTACTGTCACTTGACATAAAACACCAATAAATCATAACTAACCGAACGTAAGAATTTGAACACACTGAGATTATTTGTCTTGGAACATAATAATGTCACTTGTCAAAAAGTAACTGTCGTATATCAATATAAACAAATAAAGTATGTCTTTATGTACAACTAATTTGTTTTTTCGTTCAGTTTTGTATTTTCAAAGAACAACGAAAATATTGCATTTCTGTTTTATTTATTAGCTGAAACATTCTTTTTATATGTAAATTATATATAACATTTATGAACATATATGTAAGCATCCTCAAATAAGATGTAAGTACTCATAATTTTGAATTTTACAATTTCTATATGACATTTTCTATTTGTAGTCTCCCTGATGATGGAATAAACGATTCCGAAAGCTTGGAAAAACTTAAAAGAGTTTCCTTTTACATCGCTGCAGCCCTACTATTAGTTATACTCTCTCTCTCTCTCTCTCTCTCTATATATATATATATATATATATACAGTGACCGCCATATGGGAAAAAAGTTTATTATTAGAGTATTGGAAAAAATATTTTTGGGGAAAGTTTGTGCATGTCCGATAACCTAAAAATCGATTTTGGCACATGTCACATGACCGCCGGTATGGCGGCAAATTGAAAAGAAAATACTATGAATAGGCAAAAAGTCGGGTAAAACGGCAAGATATCAAAAAAAGGTATTTGAAAAAGTTGCTTAGAATTCAATTTTATACACATATACAAAGTTTGAAAAAATAATGTGAGAAAATTGAAAATTGCATTTTTTTAATAATAATAATAAGAATAATACCACACCAGAGACCACTGAATTAAAAAAAAGTAATTCTGTCAGAACTCTTGCTGTTACATTGGTTCGTAGTAACAGTAAAAGTAAAGGTCTCTGAGATCATTGAGAAGAACTAAAGATATGTCCTGGGTAGCAATGTAATTTCATATGTGCAATAATCGCATTATGCTAATTTCTTACAACATATCGGAATATTTGTCATTACATACAGTACTGAGAAATATCTATCTTCATTTTCATTTTGTATTTATCCGTAATGGTTGATTCTGACTTTTTTTTCTCTAATCACAAAGTAACCGATAATGTTCATTCAATGCTATATAATAAAGCCAAATATTATTCTTTCATGGACAGCTATGACCAGTTGAGAAGCGAAAAAGTTCAAAAACCACATTAACCAAAAAAATTTCTCAAGAAAATAAGTCATCATATAAATACATAGATCTACATGATTTCATTCTTTTATTCTTATTATTGGACGGTCAAGTCTAAAGGTACCACATTGTCCATATTATTTGTAAGGAGGTTTCAATGCTTACCAATCATAAAGAAATTTCCGGGCAAAGATTTTTCATTGAGATTATTGTAAGTCAAATCTAAAACTTCCAAAACGGGAAAGGCACCAAATCCTCTTGGTAATTCATCAAGTTTATTAAGTGATACATTCAGGATCCTCAACTTTGGCATGGACGAAAGTGACAGAGGCAGCTCCTGTATATGATTGTTCGCCAAATTTAAAATTTCAAGATTCGTAAGATTGGCGAGTCCTGGTGGAACACCTATAATAGAAATCCAAAATTATACTATAAGTTAAAAATAGTGCAAGAATAATCAGTTTCCAGTACCTACTAACGCCGGAGAATAAAATTATGCTTAATCGGACATAATCATACGTTTTTTCAATTTCATGTTTAAAAGTGTCATTAATTTGGGTACTTATAATCGGAGCTGGGAAGTACTAATACCCGAATACTGTACTCTTGAGTACATTTCTGGTACTCTGTACCCGTTACCCAGTATATTTTGTATAAAGTACTCGGTACTCGTACCCGTACATATCGGGTAAAAGTATCCGATACCCGCGCTTCTGATGAGAGTACATTTTTACGAGTACTTTATTATGCAACGCGTCTTCGCTAAGCCTGTCTGTTCAGTCCAGCATGCCTCATCCAGCAACCTGAAAACTTCAAAAGCTTTATAAATTATCAAAATTATTTATTATGAAGCCAATCCTGGCAAACAGAATCAACCAGTTATGCCATTACTGAATAATTATTTTTTCTGCAAACGTCAAAAAATTACAAGGTTCGCGCATTGACAACAATATGCGAAGTGACACTTTTTTCATTTTCCTTCGTCACCATGACAACGTGCGCGAAGTAATAACTATATGGGCTTTTCATATTCTAACCTATACTCCTCAATCAAGCAAAAATTCAAGAAATCATTAATTTCTAACTTTATGGTTCTCAATCAAGCGAAAATCCATTTCTGAATGTTCAACAATAATTAAATAAGGCTTCTTTAACACTTTTCGAATAGTGAAATTTTTTATCACCTATTTTTTTTTTTTGACCTTTGTAGAAAAAAAATTGTTTGCATCTCGTGAGCGAAATACTTTGGTGATCGAGAACTGATTTTTTTAACGAGGCGCAGCCGAGTTTAAAAAAATAGTCGAGATAGTCGAGCATTTCGCGCACTAGATACAATAATCACTATTGTTTTTATTATTATTATTCTTAATTTTATCCTCCATGGACTGAAAACTACAAAATAGTTTAGTCATTACTCATTTGATAGTTCATGGTTATTTATAGGGTGCAAAAAGTGGTGAAGGTGTAATGCAAGACTCAGAGAAAACCCAATGGGTGGATATTTTGTTCAATTATTTTTGGACTTGCTACATACAACTTGAAGAGAACGTACTTGCAAAAAGTACTCTTAGAATTCGAGTACTTTTACTCGAGTACTCGAGAGATGTGTAATGAGTAAAGTAGTTGGTACTCTGTACTCGTTCATCAATTATTGGAAGTACCCGGTACCCAGTACTCGAGTACAATTTATCAGTACCCGGCCCAGCTCTGCTTATAATTACTATACTATCCTTTTTTCAGCATGGTTATTCATTTTCGAGTTCTATTCAAATCTAATTTGAGATATAGGTATAACGACATATTCATTTTGAAAGATCATGTCGAAAACAGTCAAACCAAGTATATATTCAGTCAGTGATGATTTATTTCCTACAAAGGGTGGTGTATTTTTAAATATGTCGTTTATCTTTGAACTGCGATGAAAAATCCAAGTTTGTGACCTTGAGGACTGGTCGCTAGGGCCGCTATCTTGGATGAAAGGTGCTAATTATTTTAATTTTAATAAAGCCCGTTTAAGTTTAATTTTTGAGCATAGAGTGAAGGCTTTCACGGCCGGAAGTGAAATCGTGAAGAATGCTGAGGCCGTGATCAGTTTTACGTCGTTCTTCGAGAACTGATCAGTTTTACGTCGTTCTTCGAGAAGACTAAACCAATGCTGAATATGCTCACCGCAGTTGTGAGCGAAACGTCCAAAGAAACCGCCTCCAGGGAGGTGAACCGACCACGGCCTCAAAGCCCGGAAACCATTCTTCACGATTTAATTTTTGAGTAAAAAACCAGCAATTTTTTTATCAAAGACTCCAAAATTGAAGTGGTCGACATGAGCGAAAAGCTGAGTGAAATTTCAGTGAAAGCTGAATACTCCTCACTAAATTTATGACTCAGAAACTAAGAAATTTCACTCAGCTCAAATTTTCCATGTTTTTTATGGTTTTTAAGTGAGATCGGTGACACTCAGCTGCGACTCAGAGACTCAGTCATTGAAAAAACACACCGTCACGTCAATTTTGGTGTTTTTTCACTCAAAAATATCATAACTTTTCACTCTGAAAATGAGCAATTTTTTCACTCAAAAAGAGCATTGTTTTCGCCTGTAAAAATAAACACTTTTTGCTTGAAAAAAACGATCCATTTTTGAGTATGAAAAATCTCGATTTTAATGTGAATAATGAAACAAAATTATACTAAGATACATATATTTTGAGGGATGTCCAAATTGGTACTCTATTTGTAGCACAGTCCGGCACATTGCGAGCAGCTCACCTAGTGTCTACAACGATAAACAATACAGAGCGCTCATTCACAAAATAAACACGTCACATCATCATAATGTTCTGTGAGTCTGCACTGCCGTCATCTGTCAGCTTACTGTCCTCTCTCAGCTCGCTGTCATCTGTCACTTGTCCCACTGCGTGGGCGATATAAACGCCAACTGTATGTTGTTGTGGCGGTAATTTCGATCAAATTCACAATTGGGACTCCATTCACGATGGTCAGCCATTGTATAGTCATTCGGCTGCCATTGGAAGCCTTCAACACCACACACATGACACAAGACAACATCATTCTCAACGGTGTACGTGAAACCAGCTCTGGCTATCGGACTTGTCGAAAATGACGAAGTCCAGCCTCGAAACGTCTCGAGTCTTGGTTCGTACTGCTGCATCTCTCTATGCATACTGAAATGAAAATGCTACCTCTGTCCCATGAATTTATTTTTTTCGCCTCATTGTCAAACAACACTTCTCGGAAACATAAATGTTTATCATCTTTAGACGATATAGTACACAAATTTATAGCCTCATCAAATGACAAACCATTGTTTCTAGCAAGAACTTTGGCACCAGCTAATATATCATGCTAATATATTATGATAATATTGACAAAAGTTCATATTCAAATCTTCCCGCCAACACTGTGACATCCAAATGCAGGTTTTTCTGAATTCGATCTCCGTCAAGTAGAGTTAGGTGTCATCTTTGAAAACTCGCACTGTGGCACTCTCTCCATAGGTGTGTAAGTCCATGACATCGTCCCAATCGAGCGTGATTCGGGTGGTCCTGTCGGTCGCATTCGGAACAGCTCGACTACTATAAAGTCGATTAATGCCCCCCACGAAAATGGCCCATTTGAACATGCTGGAAGACAGGCTGAAGGAGATGTGTGTAGGATTGTGCACACAAGTCTCACTGCAGGCACGAAACTTCGAGCAAAACTTCTACATTGCACAAACAAAATGTCTGTTTCCGAACTCGTTGGTAGCATTGCACGGTCCAAATCAGCAACCGTTCTGCCCACTTTACTGATGCTGATGACGAAGAATCGTTCTCTGCAGACACCAATGATGAGGACATGGAGTCGTAATCGGACGTCGGATCGTTAGACTCGAAGTGCACTTCACCAAGCATGACGATAGACTGACTCATCATGTTGTTGGTTCACGGTTTGAAATATTAGACTGGGAGATGATGACAGATTTTAGATGACGATTTTCTCGTTTATGCCTCTGAAAGGACTGAAAGTTATAAAAATGCTGATGAAAATGCTGGAAAATATGAGCGGTCCCCGAGTGGCTTTCATATGGAAAATTTAATTTTCATTTGCACAAAAAACATGTGTTTTGAGACGATTTTCTCATCGCTGCCATGTGCACATAATGTTAACATAGACTATAGCACCGAAAAACGATAGGCATAAGGGTTGCAAGTAGCCAAAGGGTTGAAATGATGGGGTGAACTTATGAAAAAAAATGGAAATTTTAGGTGGTTTTCTCGTTGCTGCCAATTGTAAATATCAATGTTTTCATAAAAAATTGCTCATCAAAAAATTGGCATAAGGTCTACGTGTGCCGAAGTGAGGCATTGCGGTTGGAAGTGTCCACCATAAAGGCATAAGCTATTTTCACCATTTTGTTTTTCATGCCTTTCTGCAGGTGCCTGGGAAAAGTGATTTCAAGCCCCTAAAACAAAAGGCATAACTATTGATGATAATAATAATAATAATAATAATAATAATAATAATAATAATAATAATAATAATAATAATAATACTCCCTCATAAACACTTGTAGAGTGTACCCAAAGGCATAGCCTGTGCGGGTAGAGGACGGCTATTATTATTATTATTTGCCGTGGCGCTCGATGATACATAACATGTAAAAAAAAATGATAGCACATTGAGCAAGAATGTGCATATTTTCAGTTGTTTTCAACATTTCACCCATTAAACATTGTAAATTACAAAATATTGCAGCAAGTATGAATTATTGTTACTTTTGTAATATATCTTTGCAAACTTGATGTAGGTTTACTGTAAATGTGTTTTTCTCAGTTTTCAAATGAAAAGTCACTACAAGCTTCCTTCGTAAAACTTACAAAAATGAAATTATTGCAATTTTCAAACAAGAATCTTACTATAAATTTAATATGGGAGTTGGTAGTAAACTTTCACATGCAATATTGGCAATGCAAGGTACGCGATACGACAACTGGTGGACGAATCTGGAACCAAAACTAGATAGACAGTATTGTTTGTTTGTTTACATATGAGAAAGCGGTTTGATTTAATCATTTATTAAGATATTTTTTATATGTTTTAAAGTTTTGATCATGAGTCGGTATTGTTCAGTGCTTCTTCGTAATTCCTGGGAGAAAAAACTTCCTGAACTCTGCTGACAAAGCTTCAATAAAGTAAAGGTGAAAAGATTCTTCAAATTTAAGTTGAAACACTAAGTGAACTTTTGTTTTTTGTTTCAGCTGAGAATATTTTCAAGAAAGAATGTTGAAAAAAAAACGGCTCTGCCTTCCTAGAAGCTACCAATGCAGAGAGTTTCACCTGGATCTTCGAATACAGCAAAAAGGCAGAAAAAATGAATTGCTTTGAAGGAGAAAGTCTCCAATCAACAAGAAATTCCAATTGATTGCCAGGAAAATGAGAAACCAAGCTATAGCCAAGAAGATATTGATGCTGCTGAAGGATTACTGCTAATACTTCAGACCCAACCTAATTATTTATAAATAGTGGTCCAAAACAATTCAGGGATTTTCAAGTTCAAGTGAATACGCCAAAAGTGTTGACATTATGTGAACTTTTGACAAGTGACTCTGCTCTCAATAGTTTTACTGGAATCAGTAGTTTTAAAATATCACATATAATAATTGAAGCTGTAGAAATTGTGTATAAAGATATTATAATGAAAATAAATCAATATTTTTTGGATTGCCGTGGCCGTTACTTGATGGAAATCCATAGTAAGTAGGTATATGACACTAAGGTAAAACACGATTAAATTTCCACAGATTTATTATCTTCGCGACATGTTTCGATACGCAGTATCTTTCTAAAGCAAATGTAGTACAGAGTGTGCTACATTCGCTTGAGAAAAATATTGTGGATCGAAACATGTCGCGAAGGTAATAAATCTGAGGAAATTTAATCGTGTTTTACCTTAGTGTCATATAAATCAATATTGTTGTAAGCTCATTCTCAGCAATTCTCAATGAATTCACATGATATTTTCAGTAACTTTTTTGTAGACTTTCATAGAAGTTTTCAAGTAAAAACTTTCTGGTAACTTAACATTAAATTGTCTGTAAACTCGCAAAATACAAGTTTACTTTGGTAAGTTTAAGAAGGGGAAGATGCCATCTATGAGAAAACTTACAGGCAATTAACTGAAAAGTTTACACTCGCAAAACAAATTTTGTTGAAAATTTGCAGCAATTTGATATTGTTTAGTGGGCAATATTTTTATCATTTCAGCCAGAAATAGTATCAACGGTAAAAATACAAGAGCTTTATTTTATCAGATAAATTTCTTCCCACAACGGAATAATTCTGCCTATCAGTAATATACGAGAAAAACTGACATGAAAAAATTGCGAGACCGCAGGTCGACTAATAACAGTTTTTCGAGTAAAATTACTAATGGAAAAATTTTGAGTTGAAAGAAATTTATCCTATAAAAGAAAATTTCTAGTGTTTTTTGGCAGGATAAATCAACGACAATACATAAATACAGCAGAATAATACTCACCTTCATTGAAACAGTTATTTGAAGAAACAGTTATCAACAACACAATTGTGATAATGCTCTTGTTATTTGTTCAGATAAAACTTTTCCAAAACGATTCGTCTGTAAACAATACTGAACAATTATAGCTGTCATGACAGAAATTGAAGGGTCGGCCGCTTACTAGATGAAGTATGGTTTTGAGAAATAGGCATTTTTATTGCCATAAAAAATGTGCATATATTTAAATGGATTTCTTTCTACAGGAATCTACGTTTAAACAAATTTGCAAAATATAATTCCAATTTTCATGGCATACCCACTATTTTTTTTTATGTAAAAAATTGCGAAATATTATGAAAATGAAATGAAATGAAATTTCGATTCTGGATTCAGCATCCTTGATTTAAGTATATCGCAAAATTTCATTGGAAAATATTAATTGGCAACAAGGTTAAAACAACATTAATTTTGGTAAAATGTCATTTTTTATGAATATTTCTGACGAATTTGCTGGTTTTCTTCCACAATCCTGTCCTGAAAAAGAATGAAGTCTGAGCAGACTTTTAGGTGATTATCAAATAAAGGTGGTGAATATTGTTTAAAGTAAATTGAAATTTAAAAAGACAATTTAATTACTACGGGAAGCCAAAGTAAATTTCCTTCAGTTTACACTTGTATACTTTGCTTTGTCCAGTGGATTCATTTTGGACTTGAACGATTTTTCTAAACTCAAAGTGAAATAACTTTTTATTGACTTTCCTTCGTTCCAGCTGAAGCTAGCTTGAGAAGGCATTACTATTATTTAGTACCGGGCAAATCCCGAAGAAATACTTTTGTTTGAGAGGTCGGTTTTAGCTAGGGTAGTTCCTGCCTGTATGTTCTTCTGAACTATATAATAAAAGAATTCGTACTATAGTACCCTGGTGACTCAGACCATAAACATTACAACATTTTAACCAAATTGCTGATTTTATAAATTGCTGAATCTTGAAAAACATTATTTTTTCACTTTTTATAAATTAAAGTTCAATTCCCCGAACTTGTCAGATTTCGGCTGAAATCTGTCAGTTCCTTTTGCTATTCATACCGGGGGTTATCTTTAGTGAGGACTTAAAATTTTTAAGTGAAAATTGTCAAGCTGTGTGCACGTTCCAATGTAATTGGATGAAAAAAAGTTTGTATTTCGTGCAGAAATTTATTTATAAAATCATAGCAAAGCGCTTTCGACTATCAAGTCATCATCAGTGCGTACCTGTAAGTAAGTGACATTGAAATGAATTTGAGAAATTTAGATAATATGAATTTTGAAAAATTGAAAAAATTACTTACTCGTCAGGTGTACAAGAGCCATACCATAAAAATATCATGTGTCCATAGGACCATGTAACAATTTAAAACGGGACATCATATGATTAACATTTTAAAAAATCCTTATTCCAGGATTGAGTTTGATAAAAGTTTCAACAGACAGAGTAACACATGTCTGCTGAACTTAGTATACTGTCAAACTAAATGAAATATGAATGAAATTGACATTGTGTCAAAAGTTGACAATGACAATTGGCTTCGAACATGAACTTCTGGGAACACTGATCTATGTTTTGAAAATTGTTGAATGACCAATTAGTCAAATTGATCTGTAAATCTATTTATAGTTCTGTTCATCCAAACCCAAGGATATATAACAAACCCGGGAACTCATTAGACCTTTCCCGGGTTTGTTATATATCCTTGGGTTTGGATGAACAGAACTATAAATAGATTTACAGATCAATTTGACTAATTGGTCATTCAACAATTTTCAAAACATAGATCAGTGTTTCCAGAAGTTCATGTTCGAAGCCAATTGTCATTGTCAACTTTTGACACAATGTCAATTTCATTCATATTTCATTTAGTTTGACAGTATACTAAGTTCAGCAGACATGTGTTATACTCTGTCTGTTGAAACTTTTATCAAACTCAATCCTGGAATAAGGATTTTTTAAAATGTTAATCATATGATGTCCCGTTTTAAATTGTTACATGGTCCTATGGACACATGATATTTTTATGGTATGGCTCTTGTACACCTGACGAGTAAGTAATTTTTTCAATTTTTCAAAATTCATATTATCTAAATTTCTCAAATTCATTTCAATGTCACTTACTTACAGGTACGCACTGATGATGACTTGATAGTCGAAAGCGCTTTGCTATGATTTTATAAATAAATTTCTGCACGAAATACAAACTTTTTTTCATCCAATTAAAATTTTTGGTTTTCGAATCATGTATTCGAACCAAGTGCGTATTGGCGGCAGAAAGCCCACTGCTAACCGGGTAAGCGAAAGTGAAGCTCCTCCGGATTTTTACAATCGTGAGACACCGCCTTTACGACATGGCTTGGAACGTGGGGCCGCGTTGCGAGGTAGCAGTTTCGAAATTTTGAATTTGGATACCACAGGGTGGCTACCTAATTAACTTTCGAAGATACTCCTTGAGTTTATATCAGGTTATGGGCCCAGGCATTGTATTGTAATCCAACGGAGTGAATTATAGAGAAAGGAGAATGTCCCAGTGAGTTTATCGAGTCGAAAAACTTGAAGGTAGTAAAAACTATGCTACTTGGAATCGCCATGGAAAATAGTAATCGAAAACTAAAACTAGATTCAGTGATAGAAAACTTATTGCAAGAAAAATCCAGAAGAAATGAAGCCTCGGATAAGCATAACACCGCACTAGGAATCGAAATATATGCCTAGGAAAAATCTTCCATATCAAGAAAAGAGGGAATATTTCACTTGGGAAAGTTGGACATTTATCGAACGTTTGCCGTTATAAAAAGAATAATAGAGCAGCAACCTACTAATCAGTCTTTTTTATCGTCATATAAGCCATCATCATCGAAGAAAGCCTTTGCAACAACTAAAGAAAACAATAGTGAATATCAAAGGTTCATTGACTCAGGGGCAACCCAACATATGACTTAACAGAAAGAACTTTTTGAAGAAATAGAGACGGTTTCACATCAAGTCAGTATTGAAACTGTTGATGTAACCTCAATATGTCCCAAAGAAAAAGGAAATATATGATTAGCAGTGACTGTCCGAGGATGTCCAAGTGAATGATACTATTTCATTCCAAATTTGAAGATGAATCTACTGTCTGTCAGTAAAATTGCAGACAAAGGCAATGAAATTTTGTTCAGTAAATCAAAATAACAATAAGGAATGAGAAGACCAAAGAAGTTATTGGAACGGGTAGCAGAAATACTGATGGATTATATAGTTTAGATTTAGCACGAAATGTAGCATGGCTCACAAAAACTTTGGACAATTATGATCTCTGGCATCTTCGTTTCGGTCACATTAGTGAGGGAGGACTTCATATTTTACAAAAAGTCTTGGTTAATGGCTTACCCAAAAATGTATCAATCCATAATAAGTGCACCAGTTGTATTCGTGGTAAACATTCACGCTCTCCATTTCCAAAACAAAAAGTAAAACGTGCAAACGAAATTTTGGAAATAATTCATACGGACATTTGTGGCCCAATGCAAGTTGAATCCATTGGAGACGCTAAATATTTTCTCACTTTTATCGATGAAAAAACAAGAAAAACTTTTGTTTACTTTCTGCATACCAAGAATGAAGTATTAATTTGTTTATTTTCCACTGCGTCTCTGATAAAATGAAAAGTAAATGAGTTTTCAAGCTGAAAAAAGGCGCAGACGGTAAAACAGAAACTCATAAGGCCAGACTTGTGGCTAAAGGATATACTCACAAGAGGAAGGTATTAACTACGAAGAAACTTTTTCGCCCGTAGTTCGTCAGAATACGCTGAAGGCATTGTTAGGAGTAGCCGTGGAATTGGATCTTGAAATAGATTTGATGGACGTTATAACTGTCTACCTCAATTCATATTTGGAAGATGAAATTTATATGTAGTTGCCAATACTCGACTCTTCATCGGATTCCAAAGTATTGTGTAAATTGAACAAGGCAATTTACGGCCTCAAGCAATCAGGCAGAGCTTGGAACAAGAAGTTTCATAACGAAATCATCAAAAATGATCTGATTCGATCGAAATTCGATCCATGTGTATATTTTCGAATAAAACATGAAGATATACTCATAGTAACAGTATATGTTGATGACCTGACATTTTCAAATAGAAAAAGCGCTGCAGAGAAATTCACAGAAAATCTGAAGAAAGTTTTTGTTATGAAAGATTTAGGACCTACTCATCAATGTTTAGGACTCAGGATAACGAGGGAAGGAAAGGACAGAAACATGTTCATTGATCAGGAAAGTTACATCCAGTCAATCCTTGAAGAATTCAATATGAGTGATTGCCATCTGTTTCAATGCCCATGAGAAAAGATCAGAAATTGAATCAAGAAATCCGAAAAATACTGAGGAAAGAGGAGAAATGAAAAAAATTCCATACCGAGAAGCCTTCGGTAAACTGATCTATCTCTCGCAGTGGACTAGACCAGATATCAGTCACGCTGTCAGTGTGGTCAGCAAATTTAATAACGACCCTGAAAAAACCCACTGGACGGCAGTGAAGCGGGATTTCCGTTACCTCAAGGGGACAATCAGACAAAAGCTGTTTTTAGAAAAAAGTGAAGAATCACTGGATTCTGCGATTCCGATTGGGGAAGCGATACTGATGATAGGAAATCCTATGCTGAATATCCATTTAAACTCGGAAATTGCCTCATATCCTGGAATAGTAAAAAACAGCCTACAGTGGCACTGTCCACAACAGAAGCTGATGTTCAGTTGCTAAGTTAGTGTGACATATTGAATGCAAATAACAATTGCCAATAAAAAATTTTTATTATTCTGCGTTCAAAAACCTTGAGTTTATATCAAAAACATAAGGCGTTGAGTGCAGGCTACTACCTAAAATGTTCTTATGACGATAGTTTTTCTCATTTCAAGAATTATCGGGACGGAGATTGTATGCAATGGTTTGCTGAAGTGCCCTATACTGCACAAATTGATTGAACGATTTACATAAATATTTTCCATTTTGTCCAGAGCATCGAGCACCACCTAATTCCAAACAAAAAAATTAATGGGTACCCTGTTACTATGTTATTATAAAAATATATTTTGTAATATCTAAATTTATATCAAGCATTAAAAAATGGCCTGATTTTGACTAAAATTCATCGAGTTCTTGAATTCAAACAGTCTCTGTGGCTGCAACCTTACATTGAGTATACTATAGGGTTAATTAAGAATTTCATTTTGAATAATGCTTTACTAGCCCTGTACTAATGATATTTTTATCAAATACCAGTCTGAAACAATTGCTTAGCCGGAAATGTCCTTAAGCTGCACAAGTTGTGGAAGCACCATAGCATATTTATATTGAAGGCCCTCAGAGCCGTCAAGTCGGCACCTAGGCGACCGAATAACCTTGAATCATCTTTTCTCAACATTACTGCGTCTTATTTGAGACGCTAATTCCAAGAAATAAGTTGTTTTGTTCAAAGTCGTCGGCCGGAAATTTGAATTCTCTTGCACGAATCCAACCTGTTTCCATTTTCCGTTACGATTCTAATGGTCTGGACCACAAAGCATTTTCGAAAAATTCGTCTTAAACAAACGTGTGCACTCTGGCGAAAGCAAAAAACAAAAGCACCATCAAACGTCAGGAGTGAAAATCTGCTCTGGTGACCCGCTTCTTTTGCAGGGGCATTATTCGTCGACACCCTTGCCCGTAGAACCATCCCTGATGACAAGAACTCGATGGCAAGGTCAAAAATCCACAACGCAACCAAACAGCGGGAGTCGATTTTGATTCTAGAATACAGGTTGACATACTACTTATTTACCGTGGCGCCCCGGGGTGACTTACTGATTGTTGGTGTCATATTCACTGAGTGGTCGGTGCGCACTCCAAGCAAGCACCACACGTCGGGAATGGCATTTAAGAGACTCACATGATACTTGCTTTACAACAAGGCATGTGGTCGTCTATCGAATTGGATATAACAGAAAGGAATCCATTATTTAACAATGAGCTTATCAAGTTAGAAACTAGATGTCCTGTCATACCAGGATGCTCACTGCATTTTCCTATATAATATAGGAATATATTTGGGTCAAAAATCCATCAGAAAACAACTACTTTCCTAGCTAATAAATACTACGACAAACGTTGAATTACATCCAGGATGTTCACTGCATTTTCCTATATAATATAGGAATATATGTGGGTCAAAAATTCATCAGAAAACAACTACTTTCCTGGCTAATACCGACGAACGTTGAATTACATCCAATGAATTTCCGTGCAGAGTTCCTACAAGGCTATCTCCGCAATTGCTAGTTGCATGGAAAATGTTAATTGAAACATTTGGACCACCTATAGATCGATTTCTGGGTTCTTGCCCTCATCAGTATAGGGTAGGCAGGTATGGCAATGACATCTAGTTTCTAACTTGATAAGCTCACTGTTAAATAATAGATTCCTTTCTGTTATGATACGTTCGTGCATTGCGAACAAGTGGGTATTGTGTTGAGCTGAGGTTGAGATGGCGCTCGTAGGTTTGGTTAACACCGATCTGCGGGTGGTGTCTCAGCTTTTGTCTATACATGGATTGATAATTGAATCATTTGTTGCAGACATTAGTTATTGTCTGCAGAGACCTACCCTATACTGATGAGGACAAGGACCCAGAAATCGATATATAGGTGGTCCAAATGTTTCAATTAACATTTTCCATGCAACTAGCAATTGCGGAGATAGCCTTGTAGAAACTCTGCACAGAAATTCATTGGATGTGATTCAACATTCGTCGTGGTATTAGCCAGGAAAGCAGTTGTTTTCTGATGGATTTTTGACCCAAATATATTCCTATATTATATAAGAAAATGCAGTGAGCATCCTGGTATGGCAGGACATCTAGTTTCTGATTTGGATATACTCGAGGAAAAATCTCTCAGGTCTCGAATCTCACTCTAGTGCCCGCAAAAAATTCAACGGCGAAACACCTAACCGTTGACCCACCGGCCAACTACGTCTATGTGTGAGAAAGATTGAAAAACACATTCAAAACACAAAAGCACAAAAATAAATGTGTAATCGGCTATTGACGGAACACCCCAAAAATGGTGTTTAACTAGTGAACCACCAGAAACAGCTATACAAAGAATCAGACAAATGGTTGGAAAAGAATTTGTTTATATTGAATAGTAATTCAGTAAATTTGTATTCGATAGGGCCCCTAACTAAAAAGTTTTGGGGTAGTTCTGATTTCTTTCATTTCACACGTTTTTTGGAGTGCTGAATCCGAATCTGAAGTTTGCTAACAAAATTTCTTGGCGGAACATTAAAAAAAATATATAAAAAAATGGTAAAAAATCTAGTTTTTCGCTTATAACTCGAAAATTATCAGTTTTTCGTGAAAAACTTTCCCATTCAGAATGGAAGTATATAAATTTTCCTACAAATTTAAAAATTTAAAAATTGGCGTATTTCTGCTGAGTCAGCAAACATCCACTTTTTCACTCCAAAACTCTTATTGACTATTTAATGACATTTTGAGTGAATTTCTCAAGGAATTATATTGTAATAAAATTAAAAGTACTCTTGTTCGTCATTGGAGCAGTTTCAATCAGAGGACTCATCTGAGGTTATGTCGATGACTGCTAGTGACAATGCGATAAGAAAAGAGTGCGTTTGAAAGTCTCAAACAACGCAAAACGGTTCTAGGCATTCAGGGCATTACTTGCTCCTTCTCGGTCTAGTGCATCGACCTCTTCATTGCCTCTATAACCTGTGTGTGCTGGTACCCAGGCTAGGGTCAGTCTGTTCTGACTGCCGAGCTCTTTCAGGGTTTTTATGCAGCCCCAAACAAGTATTGAGGTAACTTGCATTGAATTGACTGCTTTCATTGCAGCTTGGCTATTTGAGTATATTACAATGTTTTCTTTTGAACACTTATCACTTATGCCTCATAAGCTCTTGTGCACAATGGTGTATTGCGACGATTTCCGTTTGGAATATCGTCGCTTGTTTGTAAATGCCGGCTCCTGAACCTTCATCATTTTTTGCATCCCTCTTCGTTATACTTGTCTTGAAAGTTTTGTCAGAGCTATATCTGGGAAGTATGTTATCTGATGGCATTCTTGTAACCGGGTCGTTTATCAACTATTCGTATAGGTTGTTGTAGTCTCTAATGCATATTGCTTATGGGTGCTTGTCCCGACCTGGCTTCGCCTTGTATGTATATGTGTAGGGGTGGCAGGTTGAGCAAGACCTCTAGGGCTAGACCTGTAGGGCGGGTGGTTCTCACGTCCCCGGTGGCACTCAAACATGCTTGTCTTTGCAGTCCTCCGAGCCGTTGAACCATTCCTACCTGCCACCATATACCACCGAATTATACGTTATCATGGGTCATCATTGAGGATTCATTGTCAGCTGTACACCACCTGTCGATTATATCTAGGGCTGACTGTGTAAGCTACATGAGTGTCATTGCGAATTGGCGAGGTCGTCGGCATATCCTAGGCAATGAAAGCCTCTGTTTGCTATAGGTGTTACTGTTATTCCGCCGATTGCTAATGTAATGACCCTGTTTTTAAAGTTAGCGTTTATCCACTGCACAGTAGGAGAGGAACCCCTTTTTTACTAGAGCGTTTGCTATAGACTCGGCATTGTTGAAGGCACCCTTAATGTCTATAAATGTTGTCATGGCTATCTCTTTACTGATAGCCTACCTGATACTATTTGGTCTCGATATTTCCGCAGCAAGCCTCAATTCCAAAGTTGTTCACCTGTTTGGATGGAAAGTGTGCTTCTGTGAGCATCCTTATACTTTCCTCGAATGTTGTAGTATAGACATTGTCATTATTTTTCAAGAAATCTACTTGGTTTACAGTACCTTCTTTGGCTAAAACCTTATGGATTCTTGAGCACGTGATTGTCTTCTGGCCTTACTAATTTCTTTGGTATACTGCGTGAGTTTAGCCTCGTATGTGGTCCAATATTGGTTAAATTTTACTCTGTTGAAAAGCTTCCGCACCCTACTTCCGAGGGTTTCTATATGCTCATTCCACAAGACCGTTTTGTTATTTTGAGGCTTTTTTTCTCAAGACAGCTTTCCTCGTAGGCTTCGACTATTGCTTTGTTCACTTCGTCTACTGCCCTCTCAAGTCCCTCCCTGTCTCGTATTTCAGTCACGAGCCTCTCGAGAGACTCACTGAGTGACGCTGAGTATCTTTTCCAGTTTCTATATTTGATCGAGTGCGCGGTGGGGTTACTAGATCGTATAATATATGCTATATAATAATATAATCATTTGAAATTTTTCTTCAAGTTGTTTGAATTTCAAGTTTTGTACGATTTCGGACCTCATTAAATAACTTGTATGTAATTTTTGAAAAAGTGACCTGTACCTTCATTATATGATCTAAATAAGGTATGCGTAGAGAACTGGGGGGAATCCACTAATTAACTTCAATAATAAATTAGAGTTTTGTAGTGAAAAACTGGAATTTTCCCCAGTCAGCTGAAATATGCCAATTTAAAAGTACTCCTCGAGCCCGAATGGTTCGTCGTAGAAAAAAACTTGTAAGGTAAAATTTGTAGAAAATGTTATGCTCTTTTATTCCTAAGAGGAAGATTATCAACGAAAAATTTGTAGTTTTCAACTTATAAGCAAGAAACCACAGAAGAGATTTTTTATGCTTTTTTGCATTTTTTTCAATGTTCCGTCACGAAAATTTCTTAGCAAACCTCAGATTCGGATTCAGCACCCCAAAAAACATAGAGAATGGAAGTAATCAAAACTACCCCAAAACTGTCTTGGTAGAAATACAATTTGATTAGATTATAGAATGAAAATCTCAAACATAGAAAAAAGTGGACAAGTACCAAATAACGTTGAGAGTCAACGTATCGAAAGAGTTGAAAACTTAGAAAGACAACGGTTGACAAGTTTGGTAAAAAATAATTCACGAGGCGTCCCTGGATTGGGAAAAAAAGTGATGGGACAATGCGAGAGGTGCATAGCGATATCGACCTCTAGCGATGCACCGGCTGTAGCAAGTGTTTTTAACATTTTATGGTACCACAAAACATGCTTCACTCCGGACATTTCTCGAATTAATGAGATGAAAATTGCTATAATTTGTACGAATGAAATTTTTTGTTCGGTTTCGGACTTATTTTGAGGTACGGCGAGGGAATGGTACAGATCGTTTCAATTCATGGGATTCATTATAAAACCACGAGATCACGAGAAAACTCATTTACTTTGTTGACAAGAGTTCCACACAAATACAATAAGTTGTGAGACGACGGAGGTGTTTGGTCATGCGGTGATAATCCGCGGTAATAATAATGCGGGAATATTCGAATGTTGGCTTCCTCTGGAATTTATTTTGCGTCAACCAACATTTTTTCGTAATCCAAATCACTTCTACAAGTTTAGAGAAAGGTTTTTGTTTTCAGTAGAGCATTTATACCAGCGTTTAGATCAAATTCCTTCGATTGAATGTGGATTTATATCCAAAATCCTTTTACGAACACCAATGTGTTTAGCTTTCATGTTACTTCCATTATCATACCCTTGCCCACGTAAGTTTTCTAATGAAAGATATCTCATTCAACTGATTCATAATTTTTTAGTTAATCCAGCGCCAGTGGTGTCTGAATAAATCCTATAAAATATTCTTTCATTTCACTCTTACTTTTTGCTCTTTATTATCATCATTAAATACTTTTACAATTCGAACGATAATGGTCATTTGTTCGACTCAGGTGTGCAGTCTAGAATTATTGAATAATATTTAGCAGAATGAATTGAAGCTAGTATCTTCTCCTGGACAGCTTTAGCTAAAGGACCAATCAATTTATTTTGGATATTTTTCCCTGGGTAATGAACATGAATGTCTCTGTTACTGATTTTTTAAGATGTTCATTCATTATAAGATCAAACAGGTATCGAACTATTTTCAAAATATTTCCATTGTCAGGAGTAAATATTTGTCAGGAGTGAATATTTGTCATGAGTTCCACGAAAAGCCAAGTTTTGACTTCCTAGAACGCTCAGTAATGCCATCAACCTTTCAAGAATCTGTTTCCAGTATGTTTCCTCGTTCCTTATTATGTGTAAATTATCCTCATCAATGGTTTTATTATTCTTCAACCTAAGCTCTAACTCTTTCCACTCTTGGTAGTGTCTTAAATGGTTACTGCTTTTCTCGTGATTTGATAATATTACAGATATTGAAAAGGGAAACAGTCTCCAATAAAATTGAAAAAATTACACTTTTTTGTAATATCTAACAGAAAACAACTCTTTCCGGCTAAAGCCTCTAACTGAAAAGAAAAAATCTGAAAGTGAAAATTCAGATCGTTGATTTTTTCTTTAAATTATCTCTAGTTTTCATTGAAAATTCAATTAAATAATTAAGATAGGGAGAATGTTATTCAAAAATATAACTCACAGAAATCGTTACCAAGAGGTTATCTTGAACGATGGAAAATAGCGACTAAAGTTTGTCTTCCAGTCGCACATGATTCCACAACTGATTTTATGAACATCCTATGTTAATATTTTCAAACAAAAATCAAATTATAGATATATTCTTCCAGTCATTTAAGCCTTTGTTGCAAAGAGAGGATTTTTCGTCGCTGGAAAATAGCTTACAACAGAAACATAATACTGCACGAGACACACATTCGCCGTTGACTAGTTTCTCTTATAAACTGTAGAAAACTTTCTTCGATTGTTATTCAATTCTGAACATCAAACTGGCCAATTTTTAGTTTTCCGTTAAATTATAACCTAATATAGTATAGTTACGTTATACTATAAGTACGGAAAGAATTAATGTTTAATAATGAATTGGCAATATAATGGCAAATATTAGTTTGAAGTAAAAAAAATGTGTTCTATTATTTCTATACAATATTTGAATTCAATTGCAGTAGCACCCTTGCCATCTCAAACAAACTTTCTTATGTTGTTGACGATATACCCACTACCCACAAAAAAAAATATTCAAGATTAATAAAATACTAACTTTTAAAATATTTGAAATAATATACGCAAACGAACGTAAAACACAACACACAAACTTTCTTATGACATCGATGATTATCGTTGAAGATTGATGTCATTAACGATTATACTTAACACAACACTGACCGACTGAGACTTATATATGCCGCCTCTGCATTATCGGTCATGATGGACAATCACATTTTTGTCATCTCCTACAACATGGATACTATGGATATTTGAAATTACCTATTTACAATTCGTAGAAAGGTTAGGTTAGGTTAGTTATACTAATTTATTACGATTGCGAGCGGCTAATATGCGGACGGGCGGATGTCGCTGACGAGCAGTGTTTCCAAACAAAAGAAATGTGGGTTTAAAATCGGCAGTATTTTCAAGTGGTGGATAAAAAAAATACTTTTTTTTTATTTTAGATCCCGCCGATTGCCGCCCCACTAATACAAGCTCCCTAGGCCTTCGCCTAGTTCGCCTGGGGTACCCAAAATCAGCCCCAACTTTCATGCCAATGGATTAATATCGATTTCGTCTTCTTTTCATTAATTCTCAATATTTCCTTTACAAAAAAGGCAAAGGATTTGTTATCATAAACATCAACGTTTTTCAAGACATTTGAAGTTGAATAAGTGCGTGCATATGTGATATGAATACTCATTATTGTTTATTTTGTTACTTGCTATGTAAGTTTTGAATATCAGGATATTTTTGTTAACAAAATCCCTCGTAAATGCCAACAATTTTTTATATATTTGATTATACTCATTGCAAGATATGAAATCTGTTGGTTATATTGTTATAAATAGTTACCTACACATTTCTTTCAAAAAACAGGAAAATTTGATATGCACACACTCATTCAACTTCAAATATCTGAAAAACCGTTGATATTTTTGATAACGAAACCTATCCTTTTTTGTATAGGATTAAGAAAAAAAATACGTTCACTAAGCCGATATAGGGTTTTAACAGACTCGTAAAAAAAAGTTTTGATAGTGCATGTTTTGTGCACACATAAAGTACAAATTATTCTCTACTTTTACCCAAAGAGCCAGTCCTAAAACAAAAACCTATAAATCAATAAACGATAGTTGCGAGTCCATAATATAACAGAAAATAATCACGGTTTTCTCATTATATTTATGTCGAATAATATTTTATGCCTTATTAATTGGTCTAATTTTATAATTTTTCGATTTCAATTCGATTTCAATTTTCCTCCATAAATTAACCATGTCAGCATAAATACTGGTGACGATTACAGATTTCATTTTTTGTTTATTGAATGAAAAATTGATTTAGAATATGCGTGAAAAAATATCGCCACGCCCATGGAAACATATTCCTAAAAATAGAAGACATCGAGTTATCCTGACAAGATTACGACTAGGACATACCCATCTAACTCATGGATACCTCATAAAAAATTATGGTAAATATATTAACATAAAATCAAGTGCAAAGTTATGCACACTTGGATGTAAAATCAGAAATGGAAAGTGACAAACAGGAAGCCCATCGCATTTCCATTTGAGGGTTATAGCCAATAACTTTTCCATTTATATTAACATATTTTAACTAAATGTGTTCTATACTAAAACGACAGACTTTCTCATCACATTCCAAAAACATTGAAAAACATATTTGGTGAGAACTGTGACACTGAACAATTATTGGCCTTCCTCAACGATGAAAACATTCTTCAGCATATATAAATGAATTATATAGTTTATGTACTGATTGTATCAATTGTATTGTGCCGTTGCTAATAACCTAAGCGGTTGATGCATCTTTCATTGAATACAAAATAAAATAAAAAATATGCGTGAAAAATGCAAAATCGAAACATACTACTTCAATGATAATAGTAATAATTATGAATTGATGATCTTAAACAACTGGCTTGGATTCGGTAGGTTGCTACCCTGCTAACAACGACATACCAGCTCATATGTGCTCTTAGATAGGTTTCGATTTCACCAAATATCGTCTTCAATTACTGGATGCAAAACGTCTTCTCGTAAGCAATTCAATATTAACAAATAATAACTAATGCGTCCACATTTCAAACTATCATATAAACTCAAACAAGTATAATGTTGCGACATGTAGTTTACCACAAAATCAGAAATATCGTAGATCTCGAGGCTCTAGCACGCCTCTACTTCTGCAAGGGCGTTTCTCATCGACGCCGAGAACTTGATAGCGATGTTGGAGGGAAAAACAGTCCCTACACTAGTACTTGCACTGCACCGTTTTATCTAAACATCAAACCCCTATTATCAAACCTCACTTGATATTTGAAACACGTATCGAGGTTAAAAAATTGCGGTTTGGTACAACAAGTCTCCCAAGGACTTCTAAGGGTTGATTGTAAGAGTGCAGCCGGTTGACAGAAATAACAATTTTAACAAATGTTTTAACAATTTTTTAAATATATACTTACATTTTAATTTGTTGTGACTCAGAGTAAGACGCGTAAGCTGTGACATGTGCACTGTAAAAAATAAAAAATGTTAAATATTCATCACTCGATACTAAGAGACAAGAAATAAAAAATTCCTATTCAAATATCAAAGAATAAGTTTTCGGGTCACAATATTCAATAATGAACCCCTTCGTCATAATCATTAATTAAATATATTTTTGGAGTAAAAAGATTTATAAATTTCCAAATCTCTTGATTCAACCATCATTGTCTTGGCTGATCTCTCTCTCTATATTTCATTGCCAAATTTAATTTAAAACAAGTAGGCGAAAGGAAATCGAAATAAACATATCTGGAATTTTGTTACATAATCCAAAGCTGAAAATCAGTGTGAAGGCAGCCATGAGTTTCAGCCATGAATTTGTCGCAGTTATACGGCGCGCACCCGATGGCCAGCGGTCCCGAATATACGTTGAAATTTCATGGACAGTCATGAATTTGCCTAACTACTTTACAATTTTCGTAGATGTGGATTTTTTGGCATTAATCTATGCTAGTGAAAGTGCACTACAAGATCTACTTGCCAAAATATTTTGTCGGGCAGAACTTTTACCCCCACCACCAATTAAATAATTTACAAAATAAATTCATAAGTCCGTCAAAGTTTCCGTAGATGGGGATTTTTTTGCGTAAGTTGATGCTACCGAAGGTGCTCTACAAGACCTACTTGCCGAAATATTTTGTCGGGCAGAACTTTTACCCCCACCACCAATCATAATAATTTTCAAAATAAATTCACAAGTCCATCAAAGTTTTCGAGGATGGGGATTTTTTGGCATCAATTGATAATACCAAAGGTTTGTATAAGACCCAATTAATAAAATATTTTGTCGGGCAGAACTTTTACCCCCACCACCAATTTAATAATTTTCAAAATAAATTCATAAGTCCGTCAAAGTTTCCGTAGATAGGGATTTTTTTGCGTAGGTTCATGTTTACGAAGGTGCTCAACAAGACCTACTTGCCAAAATATTTTGTCGGGCAGAACTTTTACCCCCACTACCAATTATAATAATTTTCAAAATAAATTCACAAAATATTTTGGCAAGTAGGTCTTGTAGAGCACTTTCGGCAGCATCAACTTACGCAAAAAAATTACTTTCTACGGAAACTTTGACGGACTTATGAATTAATTTTGAAAATTTTTAAATTGGTGGTGGGGGTAAAAGTTCTGCCCGACAAAATATTTTGGTAAGTAGGTCTTGTAGAGCACTTTCGGTAGCATGAACCTGCGCAAAAAAATCCCCATCTACTGAAACTTTGACGGACTTATGAATTTATTTTGAAAATTATTTAATTGGTGGTGGGGTTAAAAGTTCTGCCCGACAAAATATTTTGGCAAGTAGATCTTGTAGTGCACCTTCACTAGCATAGATTAATGCCAAAAAATCCACATCTACGAAAATTGTTAAGTAGTTAGGCAAATTCATGGCTGTCCATGAAATTTCAACGTATATTCGGGACCGCTGGCGATCGTGTGCGCCGTATAACCGCGACAAATGCATGGCTGAAACTCATGGCTGCCTTCACACTGATAAGCTGAAGTAGGAAACCTTAAAACACAACATATTTTTAAGTTGGCAGAAATGGTAATTGTCTAGAACGGGATCAATATAACTTACTTAAACGAACGAAAAATACAATGAGATCTGTGGCGTCCAGTGGAAAAATAACCATATTAATATTTTTATCTTCAGCGTTCACAGCTGAAGATACCTCTCAAACTTTTTATGATCACAGGTCAGTATTTCTCAACAGAATATGTTGTTCCAACCACCCACATATCAGACCGTCAGATAATGACAGATTTTACTGACTGATTTTCTCTTTTCTAGGATTTCAACCACTGAAAATTATGTCACTGTTGAGCTCAAAAAATGAAAATTTATCGATTGGACGTTTGCTAGACATATGGAAAATTCTTTTTTTTTTGCTTAAAAATATATTTTTTTTTAAATCTCTCGTTTATGGCATTTTAACACATTTACAGGTATAACAAACTAATAGTGAAAAACCAAAGCCATAAGGTTTGCACGTACTTTAAGGGTTAGAATGAGGGCGCGATCTTGTGAAAGAATACTTGGTTACTGATGCATTTTCTTGCTTATGTCAATAGACAGAATGAAATTTGATATCGTTAGGAATCTGAAAAAAAATGACCCTTAAGCTGGTCAGTTATTGGGGTAAACTTTCAACTGGAAAATAGTGATTGAATAAAATGTCCACAAATAAATGTTTTGATTGTTTATAATCGTTTTTTTACATTTCGATTGTTTAAATAATTAGTTGAGAAATTATTTTCTCCTTGAAATTATAATTGGTACTTCTCAACAGTTGAACGAACATTTTTCCTTTAAAAATAATTTCATTGTTATTAGTTAATAACAAATCAAATAATTAAAAATAACAATCAAAATAATAACAAGTTATAAGCAAATTCTGAAAAAAGTTTTATATTTTTTCTGAAACTAAAAAAATTACAAAAACATCCATATATAACAAAGTACGGAAAATTAAATCATTAAACTATTTGAGATACGATAACGGACATTCGGATCGGTTTTGTGAAGGATTAATTTAACTTGGAAATGAAAAAAGCCAAGTTTGTAACTATTGTTTATGTGTATTATGTGCATTTGTTTATAAAAATTCTACATTTTTTTGAGACTTTCATATCTAAACTTATTAAATAATGCATATACAGTAATGAACCTAGGGACAATTTTGTTTAGCGATAAAATATCTAACAAATTATCAATGAATCATACCCACATCTCTAATTTTTGAAATAATATACTTGTTTTCATTAGTATTCATTTAACTCGTGTGGAATTTTTCGTTTAATGTTTTGGTTAATTTCCGGGTTTTCAACTTCAACTGCAACTGCGGTAGTCAGACGGGAACGGTAGAATTCAAGGTCATGCACTGTAAATCTTATATTTAATATTATGATAAATATATCTCCTGTGATTTGGACTCGAACACCAGGGCGAACAAATTTTTAATATGTCATTGTGAATCTGTCGAATTAAAGGACCCCCCCGCCCTCCGGTACCCCATTGTGGACATCCCAACAATTTTTGATACCCAGATGAGATTCACCGACACAGATGCATCATATGAGTTACAGAAAATGTAGACCTCATCATTATGTTTTTCAATAATGTAAATCTGAATTTTTTTAACAATTTATGTGAACATCATCAGAGATAAAAAGTCCGGTTGAAACTATTATGCTTTTTAGTTTTTCAGTAATTAGTCCACTCTACTGTGTTTTTATTATTTTAACAATTGACCCAGACGGGTATATCATAAGCATCCGAAGTCAAGTCTGAAAAATATTCGATAGTCTTGGCAGTCGGTCAAGATAAACTCGATGTTGAAACTGAAAGTTAGCAAGCAACCAAAGAGAATCTTGTGTATATTGATATCACATTTACCGTTTGGAATGAAATAATATCGATGCAGTTACTCTCACCGGTGGCGGCGGCGAAGGACGATGTATTCGCTAATTCTGAAGAAAATGCCATTTCTCTAAGTGAATACCACTCTTTGGGGTTATTTTGTGAAACAATCAAGTGAAGAAGACATAATTAGTCGAAAATATTTTGTCACACCAAATGTAATTTTAGATCAGGGAACGGATCTAGTTGTGTGGTACCGAGAAAATATTATTGATTACATCTTAAATAAACTATTAGAATTTTCTGAAGAATCAAGCGTTTGGGCGTTATAAAAAATTCTAATGTTAGAAGTTGCTATAAACACATATGAAATTAGTAATGATACATCTAATATTAAGCTTCCAATAAAAATTGCAAGAAAACGAGCGTGTATTAATATTAAAAATAATGATGATGTATGCTTTTTTTGGGCCATAGTTAGTGCTTTATACCCACCCACAGTAGATATGAACTATGCATCATCATATCCACCATACAATCTTGCATTGAATAATGAAGGTTAAGAAATACCTATGGAACTTGATCAAATCAATATATTTGAGAAATTGAGTAATATTCCTGTAAATGTTTATGCGTTGGAATTGAATGTTACCTACAAAAGTTCCTTTTATGAAGTAGTGCCTGTGAGGTTAACTAAAAGTAAATTAAAAGGTCATGTCAATTTGCTATTAATTCAAAATCATTATTTTTCCAAAATAAATGATTATGCTGCTTGATGAAGATAATGAAAATAAGTTTCACTATTGTTGGATTCAAAAATATGTTACTTCTGATAGCAAAGCAAATTGGTAATCACAAAACAAAGATTCATTTATGTAATCACTGTCTCAATTATTTTTTTAGTGAAAAAAAATCTATGTTGATCTAATCCACTTTGGTAAAGAATAATTATCACGATCAGCGACAAAATGTCAAATACACAAGACATTTTCGGTGGGCTATTATCTAAAGAGAAGATGACTCACTTTATCATTTTAATAGTTATGTTGGTGAAGATTGTATGGAATGGTTTCTACGGAAATGAAGAATATATTACAATTTGTAGAAGGCAAAATACTCAATATCGTGCCAATGATTGAAAAACCTAAAACAGTGAAACTTGGAACTTGTCACATTTGTGAAAAAATATTCAAGGCTATTGATGTCATCGTTAGAGACCACGATCATTTCACGGGGTAATTCCACGGATTTGCGCATCAGGAGTGCAATCTGATCTTTAAAAATTTATTTGTAGTAGCACTTATTTGCCATAATATGTCGAATTATGATGCCCACTTCTTAATTAAAGATTTAGCCAAAAGAGGCTCTAGGAGCATGCTTCCATTTAACAAAGAAAAATACATTTCCTCCACTCTCAATGATTGTGATAGTAGAATAAAATTTAGATTTATAGGTGCAAGTCCTGATGAACTTGTATCCACTTTCTGTATGAACAATCTTCAAAATTTAAAGTCTGAATTTAGATGACAGATTTAGATGACGAAATATCCAAAATGTTGACTAGAAAAGGGTCATTTTCCAATGAAAATTGGATAATGTGGAAAAATTGAATGATCCTCAACTTACGCCTATTGTAAAATTAAAAGATGTAGAATTATTGTGCGGAGAAGACTACTTCCATGCACAAAATCTGTGTAAGGCATTCAAAATGAGAGTATAGTGATTTTTATATGAAAACTGATATTTTGGTACTTGCAGTTGTCATGGAAAATTGTAAGGACACTGCTTTGAAAACTTATGGTTTAGATCCCGCATGGTATTATACAATGCCCGGATATACGTGGGATGCTATGTTGAAATACACAAAATGTAAACTACAAATTTTGAAAGATACCGATATGATCATGAGTATAGTAAAAGCAATTAGCAATTAGTAATCGGTTCTCAGAGGCCAACAATAAATACATGCCCAACTATGATCCCTAAAATCATACCAAAACACTATTGTATCTTGATGTTAACAACTTATATGGTTGGGCAACGTCTCAGCCATTACCTTTTAGAAGTTCTAAGTGGTCCGATATAAATATTGATGTTACAATGATTCCAGATGATTCACCGGTGTGACACATTTTACAAGTTGATTTGGACTATCCTCAAACTATACATGACCTACACAAAGACTTTCCATCAACAACCATATTCAACGTATTCGACACTTAATATGTCAAAATTTTTCGTGAAAAAAACCTCAATAAAATGATATAGAGAATCGGAAACATTATTTTTCCTTATTTCGATACTTATTCGGTCATCACTTCGTCGATAATGGCGCCATCGATATAATTTTAAAATGAACCACCCAGTAAGTATATTTTTTAAAATTTGGTTAGAGATTGTCATTACGAATCTATGTTTGAAGACTGCGAAGACTTGGGAAAAACTATCTCATATGTCTAATAAGTTTACGGAGTATTACTAAGACTAGACAATATTCGAAAGGTTAAATATTTATATCGCACTTATTGCACTTATTGCCAATATCTTCGCAGCCGTTGGACACAATCCCATCAAAATGGTATTACTGAATTCGTAATGAAACTCCCTTATCAATTTTAATAGTATCAATGAACATTGTGAACAGATATGGATAAAAATAAATTAAAAAATCTCTCTTTCGCGATTAGAAACACATATCGTCCAACAAAAGGTAATTTAACTTCTTTTATTAATTCTATAGATGATTCTCTGTCTCAAATAGTACCTATGGTGGACGAAATAATGTTTTGATGACATGAATGTGAACTTGTTATTTAACAATAACATAAGCGAGTTTTTTGCTGGCTACAATTTTTCACAATTGTGCAACGAACCCACTAGAATTGTTCAACATTCTATGTCATTTTGTTAGAAATTCTGGTGTGAAAGATGCAAGTAGTATATCTGATCACTGCTTGGTATTTGCTGAAATGCATATAGATTATCCTAAACAGAAACCAAAAATCTACACCTACAGAGATTTCAAGAATTTCGATTATAATCAGTTTTGTATAGATCTAGAGACTGCAGCTTTTCAAAATATTTATGCAATCGATGATATTGATGATAATGTCTGATTCTTTCTATTTTTAATAAACATGCACCTATCAAGACAGCGCGTATGACGAAGGCTTCTGCTCCTTGGTTAACTTATCCTATCAAAATTATAATAAAAGAAAGGGAGAAAGCTCTGTGTAAATTCAAAAAATCCAAATCGGAAAATGACTGGTTACACTATAAAAATCTGAGAAATTTTACTCTATCATCTATTCGTCGTGAAAGGAAGGCTTATTATGATAACTTATTCAAAACTAAAGACTCTAAAAAATTATGGAAAGGCTTGAGAAGCATTAATAATAATAAAAATAATATGTATTTGCCAAATTCTTTGCATCATCCTGAAAGTATCAATAATTATTTTACTTCTGTTTTCATTGATGATGACATTGATAACGTCCTCTTGAAATTCTATTATAATAATAAATACCCAAAATTGAAAAACCAAGAGAGTGTTTTCAAATTAAAATGTATCTCTGTCGAGGGGGAAGTAACTCGTTCATTAGGTGTACATCATAATATTTTCATTACTTCATTACTCATAATGTCCCGAGCATTAGACCGCTTAGCCATTACAGATTCACGATTGAAACGTTTACATGAAAATTTTACGCTAATCAAAATAGTCACATCGCATATCATGCCCCTTCAATAGTTTTTTAGAGAATAATCTGGCCCCTAAGACTTTTCTTATTATTTTTCATTGAAAGTAATTAGTAATTAGGTGTACAAAAAATTACTAGTTGTTTCCCCCTCGATCTCTATAGATCAAATGAAACAAGTCTTACCTACTATCAAATCAAATGCCACTGGTTTTGATGGTATATCTGTCAATATTATGGATTAACTACTGTAGTCCGTTAATAGATACTTATCTCACACATATACTGAATTATTGCTTAGAAAAAAGTTATTTTCCAATCCTATGGAAAATTGCTATTGTCAGACCTTTGAGAAAAGTTTCGAACCCAGTGAATTTCACCGACCTTCGTCCAATAAGTATTCTCTCTGCAGTTTCAAAATTATTGGAAAAACTCATTCATCAACAAGTTACGTTATATCTCAGTGATAATCATATCATCCCTGATTGTCAAGCGGATTTCAGAAATGGATATAGTACTTCAGCAGCTCTTATTCAGGTTACAGACGACATAATTCGAAACACAGATTTTTCGAAGGCATTTGATACCATAAATCATACTTTATTGTGTTTCAAGTTAATATATTATGGATTTTCGGACGAAACGGTTTCTACATTTAAACTTTTTGCGGCATTCCACTACGGTTTTTTGCTTTCGCAAGAAATGAAAGAATGTCTCGCGTTACCGAAAAGAATATATTTAGGGTGAAAACTTTGAGCATAGAACAACGTTAGAAATATTCTCTTGCTAATTTTGAACCATTGGGTTATTTCAATTCGAGAAATCCTCTGGATTGTCGCCTGGTCATTTTTCAGGTAGGGCTATTTAGTATATACGCTTTTTGTACAATTTCTTATTCTAGTCATTTTTCAGCAAACTGATATTTTCCTCTCAAGCTCCTACTGTCTCATCAAACTCTGCATATCCACTGAATTTTTGAGCTTTATTCCGTCCTACTGGTTACCTACCGAATTGGCCATAACCCCCCTAACCAAGCCCTGAGAAAGTGTATCTGTGCAACGTGTCGCCCAGCACGTGAGGCCTTTTTTCCAGTATACCAGTAGGCGTGGATTGTTGAATCTCAAGATGCAGAGAACTCCAGGCAATTGCGATCTTAGGCCTAAAAAATCGCTAAACTGACAGATTGAACGAGGGACTGCCGCAGCAGCCGGATGGAAGTGAGTCCTCTAACAATAACCACGATGAAAGGCAAGGTAGGATCTTTTCATGTAATTCACCACCGGTCGTTGGTTTTTCAAATGCTCAGAACCCTGTGGCAAATATATCATCTTTGGGTGCCGTACCAAAAAATAATCAACTTCGAAATCGTACGCCGATAACACAAGCCCTGCAAAATCTTTCCACAATACGAAAAACTCCTCAAAAAGGGAAAAATCAATATCAGCAAAATGTTTTTCGGAATCCTCAACAACCTCTTATGGGGGCAACCCATAACTTGGGAGCACATGAGGACTTGGGAGCAACTGCCAACATTCCAGAGTTGCAAAGGGAAGATTTTGAGGAACCAACCCCCATACGTTTGCCGCCTCAACATGAGGATTTTACTGAAATGGTTAGCAGGATTGTTTCGAGAGTGCTGCAAAATAATCAAAACCAAATACCCAACCATTCGTATTTTAAGCAAAATTTTCATAATCAGAATCAAATACCTAACCAGTCGTATTTTAGGCAAAATTTTCAAACTCATAATTATTTACCTAGTTCAGAAAATAATTTTGTAAGACCAGGTGGCAATCCAAACTTTAGTAGAAATGTAGGTGGAGGGCCTGTCAATGACAGTTTTTCCCTCATAGAATTCAGTAAATTAATGCCATTTTTTGGATCTGAAACTGATAACATTCAGCCACCAGATTTCCTCCAGTTTTTAGAAAGAGGTATCGACTTAGACAGGACAGCATTTAATAAGATTAAAATTATCTTGAATGCCTGTTTCAAAAGTTCTGCAAAACTGTCTTTTCTGAACAGTGTAATACTTATATACAGTTTAAAGTAGCATTCTTGGATAATTTTTGGCACTCTAGAATCCAAAATAAACTTAGGTTACAACTTGAGAGTGCCCAGTACAAGGAAGGGTTATTTGTTGATCATTTTAATTATTGGGTTGCAACAGCAAAAAATCTTCAACCCCCTTACAGCCAGGGTGATCTCATTGAACTGATAGCTCCACACTTCCCTCCAAATGTAGCAGGTTCACTTTTGGGAACTACTACCCTATCCCAAGCGGTTTCCAGGTTACGTCAGGCTGACGAGTACTATAAAAATACTTTGAAAAAACAAACTATTTCTCAATACAGGGATACAAATCCAAGTAAACAGGTCAGAGAAAACAAACAATTTTTCAATCCAAGAAATTATGTTTTGGAAGTTGATGACATTTCGTTACCGGGAAACGAGTTCGAGTCCCCCCATTGAGTTCGAATGTGGGGACAATTTTAAAAAAAGCTCCAATGAATATTGCCAATAATCCACTGGAGGAGTTGTTAGAGGAGTGTGATTTTGACCACACTCTCTCGGACAATAGATCACCTATCGTAATGATAAATTTTTATGGATATGGTTATCCCGCCCTAGTTGATACTGGGAGTACCATATCTGTTATTTCACAGGATGTTTGGTCACAAATACAGGATCTCCATGGCGAAATAGCCCATTTCAATGCACCAGGTGTGCGTGTGGTTGGGGCATTTAAAACAAAATTCAAAAAAGTTTCTTGGCAAGCCCAACTCCGTTTCAAATTACAAAATTTGGAATTTGTACAGGAATTTTTAGTCATTGCAGGACTTTCCTATCCTGTTATTCTAGGATGTGATTTTATGAGATCTTTTCAGGTCATAATAAATTTAGCTGATAGGCATATCAGTTTTCAGTTTAATTCGGAAAAAAATAATTATACCTGAGCTGGATATGTTTCATGAGCAGGAAATTTTAAATATTAGGGCAGTTTCTAGTAGGCATTTCCAAAACTTGCAAGGAAACTTGATTCCGGAAATACAGGGTGTCTTAGGCTCAGCAAACCCTAACCTTGCTTTAAATCAAAATAAAACAAATCTCTCTACAATGCAAAATGAAACGAAAACAAATTCCTTCTTACAAAATAAGGATAAATTCTCAGGGTTTCTGGAGGATTCTCAGCTGCCTGAAAAAGAAAAAAATTGACTTGGTAACAATGTTAGAATATTATTCAGATATTTGAGTGATAAACCAGGGTTAACTAAAGAATATGTTCATTCTATCAAATTACGAGATTATTCAGGGTTTTTTGTCAAACCCTACCCTATCCCTATAGCTCACCGAGCTGCTGTGGATAAGGCTATTTCAGAGATGAAAAATTGGGGAGTGATTAAACGTTGCTCTTCACCCTACATTTCACCCCTAATGACTACATTGAAGAAAGATGGGACAGTACGCGTTTGCCTAGATGCTCGTAAATTGAATTCCATTATGGAGTCAGATTTTAAGCATCCCCGCCCTATTGAAGAAATCATCAAAATGTTAGCAGGAAAAACAGTGATGAGCTCACTTGATCTAACTCACGGGTACTGGCAGATACCACTGCGGGAGAAAGACCAACAGTATACAGGGTTTATGGTGGGCACCAAAACTTATAAGTTTTGTGTCTTGCCTTTTGGCTTGGCAACGGCTGTTTCTTCTTTTTCACGTTGTCTTAGTTTGATTTTAGGAAGGGATTTTGAAAGTTTTACGATAACTTATATCGATGACATCTTAGTGCTTAGCTCTTTTATAGAAGAACACTTAGTTCAACTGAAAAAAGTATTTGCCCGATTGCAAAAGGCAGGTTTCACTTTGAAACTCTCAAAGTGTAGGTTTTTCAGAACCGAAATGTCTTACCTGGGATACATCATAAGTACTGGTGGCGTGCGTCCCGATCCCTCAAGGATTCAGGCAATCAGAGATTACTCAGCGCCCCATAATGTTAAGGAACTCCAGAAGTTCATAGGGTTTTGTCAATATGACAGAATCTTCTCATATAAATTTGCTGAGCTGTCAGCACCTCTAACACACTTGTTGAAAAAAAAAGTGTAATGGAAATGGGGGCAATCAGAATCTGCAGTTTTCCAAGCTATCAAGGAAGCTATGCAGGAAGCAGTTCTACTTTTCCACCCGGATCCCAAATTACCTTGGCATGTGCCATCGGATGCGAGTGACATTGGCATTGCGGCCATACTTTTTCAGGTTGTCGGTGACAAGCGGCAAGTTATTTCTTATTCCTCATGTCTCTTACTGGAGAGGGAAAGAAGATACACCGCTTTTGAAAAGGAAGTCCTGGCTGTACTATGGTCATTTCAGCGCTGGAGAGTCTTATCTACTTGGAAATACAATCACTTTGCATACTGACTGCAAAGCGATAACTTACATCCGTCGTTTGCTTTCTCCCCGGGTGACTAGGTGGGCCTTAGCGCTCCAGGAATTCTCTTTTGAGGTTACCCACGTTCCAGGTCCGGAAAATATAGCAGCTGATGCTCTTTCAAGACACGCTTGTGTTCGGTTTCCTACTCCAGAGTATAAGTGTTTTCAAATATTTTCCATGTTCAACTTGCCAGACTCATTTGAAAAGTTATTAAAAAATATAGCTCACTATCAAAACCTTGATAAGAAGCTGTCGAACATCAAAAGCCATCTGGAAATTGATGAAAAGTTGCAGATGCGGTTTGCAGTATACCAGGACGTTTTGTATAAACGGGGTTCAGATGAAAGTACTTTTCTCTTATGTGTTCCAAGATCTTTGGTATCGGAGGCTATTAGTGTTTATCATCAACTGTTAGGCCATTACGGTTGCTGGAAAATCTGGGTAGCCATGAGACGTGAGTTGTGGTGGACAAATATGTACCGTGAAATCAAAAAGTTTATACGAACCTGCGTCGTCTGTCAAAAAGCTAAAATTACAGCGTTGCCAAAGCCACGCCATCTGCAAATCGTGCCAAACGATAAAACCGACATTGTAGCCATGGACATTTATGGACCACTGATTCGAAGCCGCGGGGAAGTTAGTTATCTGCTTGTTGTTTATAATTTGTTCATTAAATTCGTAGTTTTATACCCTCTGAAGAGAGCTACTTCTAGAGCAATGCTTAACCGCCTGTTTAAGGATTACTTCCCGACTTACGGCCTAGTAAAGCGGGTATTACATGATCAAGGAACCCAGTTTACTTCCAAATTGTGGCGGAATAGATTGAGTGAGGCCGGCATCAGGCTGGTGTACACTTCAGTTAGGCACCCCAGTGCAAATCCCGCTGAGCGTATCATGCGTGAACTTGGTCGACTATTCCGTACGTATTGTAGCGAACAGCATTCACGGTGGGCATATGAAGTTCCGCGTTTCCAGGAATTTTTGAATAACCTGGTGCACGAGTCTACGAATTTTTCACCTAGAGAGCTTCAGTTAGGGGTTGGACCTTTGCGACTCCTCCCATCTGCTATAGGAAATCCGCTCGATACGAGCACACCAGTCCTACCACTAAAACAAAAACTAATTTTAGCCGAAGCTACTCTTCAAGGAAAAGCTGCGCGTCGCGCGGTGAGGAATCCGGGAAAGCCTTATCACAAATTTTTACCTGAGGAACTTGTCTTGTTGAAAGCCAACAATATGTCCTTCTCCCTGAAGTCCGAAACGAAAAAATTCTTGCTACTTTTCGAAGGGCCCTACAAAATAAAAAAGCAGATTAGTGAAGCTACCTACCTCCTGGTGGATCCTCACGACGAAAATAAGGAAAGAGGCATGTTTCATGCCAGTCATCTGAAGTTATATCACTTACCAGCTTCAGTTCAATGAGCCCATTTTCACCGAAGCTTTGGGGGCACGTTGTAGCGCGACAAAAGACTCTATGTCGTTTGTTAGCCTTTGAACTAAGATATTTAGTTAATTTTATTCGAACTGTACTCTGTACCGCCATTGGTTATTATCATATCATATTTATAATTAGATCTCATCCAAGATCCATGGTTTGGCAACCCGCCTGTCCATCGCGTCAATGTTGGGTTGCATACCCCACAGGCTGCCGGACCGGCGGTTTCTACATTTAAACTTTTTGCGGCATTCCACTACGGTTTTTTGCTTTCGCAAGAAATGGAAGAATGTCTCGAGTTACCGAAAAGAATATATTTAGGGTGAAAACTTTGAGCATAGAACAACGTTAGAAATATTCTCTTGCTAATTTTGAACCATTGGGTTATTTCAATTCGAGAAATCCTCTGGATTGTCGCCTGGTCATTTTTCAGGTAGGGCTATTTAGTATATACGCTTTTTGTACAATTTCTTATTCTAGTCATTTTTCAGCAAACTGATATTTTCCTCTCAAGCTCCTACTGTCTCATTAAACTCTGCATATCCACTGAATTATTGTGCTTTATTCCGTCCTACTGGTTACCTACCGAATTGGCCAGAACCCCCCTAACCAAGCCCTGAGAAAGTGTATCTGTGCAAGTACTCTAAAACTGATTTATTCAAATAGACAATGTTTCAGTCAATCAATCAGGAAACTTCTTACAGAGTCATTGGTCTTATCGCGGTTCAACTATGGTGATATTGTATACGGTAATCTCTTGAGCAAATTTAATCAAAATCGGAGGCAGAAAGTACAGAACTTCTGTTGTGGATTTATCTATTCTCTGAGAAAATTCGATCATGTCTCCAACAAAATCATGGAATTGAATTGGTTAACAATGAATAATCGTACTAACTATAATTTATGCAACTTTATTTTCAAAGTATTAAAATCCAGAACTCCTTTACCACTTTACAATAAATTGATTCCAAGGTGTATGATACATTCTCTTGATGTGAGATCTAAAAATAAACTACATGTGTCTCGTCATCATACCTCATTGTTTCAGAGATCGTTCACTTATCTGTCTATCAAATTTTACAACTCACTGTTATACAATTACATGCAATGTTCAAAAATCAAAATCAGAACCATTCTGAAAAAACACTTTTTCAATACTAACATGAATTCAAATAAAGACGATTTATTATTATTATTATTAAGTATGCAAACATATTAAAAAAATATCGATATCTATCAAAAGTAAAGAGTTGCGCAATTGAAAATGACAAATGACTTACCCGACGATTTTAACAAAATATTTTCGGTGTAGAAAAAAAATATATAACATTTTCAGTTTATTAACTACATATATTTATCGAAGGTAAATTGATGGATGCATACTAAACTTTATATTATTTGTAACATTTGCGTTACTGCAGTTTCGTCCTATAAGGACATGATCAAACTTTATTTCAATTAATTATTTCAATTCCAGTTTGAAATATAGTTTGATAATGCCCATATAGGACGAAACTGCAATAAGTAACGCAAGTGAAGTGTTACAAATATAAAGTGGTATAAAAACATAGGAATTTTGATTTCTCATTTTTCATTATTTATCAAGGTTTTTTTCTTGTATAATATTAGATTTTTCAACAATAACATTACTTGCCAAACATTTAACATTCAGATTCGTTTCAGTTACTTATTCCCTGTACAATAACACTTTATTTCTTTGTTCTTTTCAGATCAATTGCGGTATGGCTAAGTATTCAGTGTTTTTAACTGAAGTATAGGTTATGGTAAGTCAGTTCCCCTAACATATGAAATTTCAAAATTGATCAATATAAAACGACGCGGACGACCTTTCCGAATAAATGTGCAACAGTTGGCAGAATATTTCAAAAATGTTTATTCAGGGAACATATACGATCAAATTAGAAATCTCACCGCGGGATCGGATGAAATAAAAATGGCTGCTTTACATCTCTTTAACAAAAACGACGAAAACACTTGCAATAAAATTGTTCAGACTATCAGAACCTTAAGACAAAAATTAATATAATTCAAAATATAATAATTCCCAACAATAGCACAGATTCACTACAACAAGATTGGATAGATAACTAGAGAAAAGTTTTTTAAAATGATATACCCGTTTCACCACACATTGAAAACAAATTAAAAACATTTACGCCGGAATTAAATAATTTTTCTTGTATACAAAGTCTTTCTGTACCAGTATGTCAATGGCATTCAAAAATGAAAATAACCTCATTAAAAATCTTGACCTAATCGAAAATAGTCTAACGACTTTTGAGCACACAAATAACGAAGAGAACTTTTCAAGTATTTGCTCTTCTCCTGACTTCGGTAATAATGTTATAACATCCACACCACATTTGACCAATAAAAACTGCACTAGAGTACTATCTGCAACTAATATATCTTCAGATATTTGCTGTGATCAAACATTCACCAACAAAAACTCCATCGCCTTAAACAAGTCTTCCGACATTTCAACGAGCAATGAGCAGATACCACAAACTTTTTTAGAAATTCACGATACAAAAGTCGAAAACATACTCCCTATCAATTCTATCAATTTAAAATGTACTGATTGGATCAAACCATCTTATAGAAATTATTGTAAATTTTGGAAAGTACTTTCATTATCACTCACCAAGAACTTTTATCAATATCAAAACGAAATTACAACTGGATATACCTATCTATTGGAACAGAAAGTACGTTAATAATATTTGCGTTATAAATTTCAGACAAAATCACCGGAGTGAAACTGGCAAGACGTAATCGCCAGCAATATGAACGGCGCTATGTTTCGATAAAGTCGTGCTTGGTATTGCGACAGCATATGGATTTTCATTTTATCACGTTTATTTTCATTTGAGTAGGTGAAATATTTTCCTATAAATTTTCTAGGGAGATGAGAACCTATCTAATTTTCAAAGCACTATAATCCGTACCTAGGAAAGCATGTATATCTTGAACTAATAAGAGTGAATCATGAGATATAATAAAAAAACGTTTCTTAATCTGTATATGATATTTTTGGGACTTATTTCACGAAAAGTATTGAGAAATGAAGAAATGAATACATTGAATGTCAATTTTGATATTGTCGCATTCATTTGACCCCTTTCCTCCACGCTAGAAATAATAATAACGAAATATATGTTTCTGACTTAGATTGACATCTTGCTGGTTTTTTTTCACAGAAAATGAAGATAAATTATGTGTTGAATTCGTTGAATGTGAATGTTGATTTTGTCGCATTCATTTGACTCCCCCACCCCTCTATAAATAACGAAAAAAAAAATTCTGACTCGTTTTATTATTTTTTGAGGATTTTTTTCACGAAAAATATTGAGAGATGAAGTGTTGAATACGATGAATGCGAATGTTGATTGTCGCATTCATTTGACTCCCCCACCCCTCTAGAAATAACGAAAAAAGTGTTTCTAACTCTATCTATTATTTTTTTCAGTAATATTATTCTTAGACTGACGAAAAGGGGTCAAATGAATGCGACAAAATCAACATTCACATTCAACGAATTCAACACATAATTTCTCGTCATGTTCTGTGAAATGAACCCCAGCAAGATGGCAATCGAAGTCAGAAACATATTTTTCATCATTATTATTTCTAGAGTGGAGGAAAGGGGTCAAATGAATGCAACAAAATCAACATTCGCATTCACCGAATTCAACACTTCATTTTTCAATATATTTCGTGAAAAAAATCCACAAAAAATAATAAAGCGAGTTGTAAATTTTTTTTTCGTTATTTATAGAGGGGTTGGGGAGTCAAATGAATGCGACAAAATCAACATTCAGATTCAACGAATTCAACATATAATTTCTCTTCATTTTCTGTGAAATAAACCCCAGCAAGGTGGTAATCGAAGTCGGAAACATATTTTTTATTATTATTATTCCTAGGGTGGATGAAAGGGGTCAAATGAAGGCGACAAAATCAACATTCGCATTCAACGTATTCAACACTTCATTTTTAATATTTTTCGCAAAAAAATCACAAAAAAATAATAGAGCGAGTTGGAAACATTTTTTCCGTTATTTCTAAAGGGGTGGGGTAGTCGAATGAATGCGACAAAATCAACATTCACATTCAACGAATTCAACACATAATTTCTTTTCATTTTCTGCGAAATAAACCCCAGCAAGATGGCAATCGAAGTCAGAAACATATTTTTCATTATTATTATATCTAGAGTGGAGGAAAGGGGTCAAATGAATGAGACAAAATCAACATTCACATTCAACGAATTCAACGCATAATTTCTCTTCATTTTCTGCGAAATAAACCCCAGCAAGATGGCAATCGAAGTCAAAAACATATTTTTTATTAGTAATATTTCTAGAGTGGAGGAAAGGGGTCAAATGAATGCGACAAAATCAAAATTCACATTCAATGTATTCATACTTCATTTCTCAATATTTTTTGTGAAAAAAGTTCCAAAAATATCATATACAGATTAAGAAACATTTTTTTCATTTTATCACATGATTCACTCTCGTTAGTTCAAGATATACATGCTTTCCTAGCTATTGATTATAGTGCTTTGAAGATAAGATAGGTTCTCATCTCAGTCATCTCCCTAGAAAATTGATAGGAAAATATTTCACCAACTCAGATGAAAATAAACATTATAAAATGAAAATCCATATGCTGCCGCAATACCAAGCACGACTTTATCGAAACATAGCGCCGCTCATATTGCTGGCGATTACGTCTTGCCAGTTTCACTGCGGTGAGAAAATCGATATAATATTAAAAACGATTTTTTCGCAGTTTATGCGTACTGTATCCACAACTGCAAAAAGTTCAATTTTTTTATCTATCACGTAAGTTTCAATAGAGATCATAAAGTTGAAGTTGTGACTTCAAGCAGAAATTATAATCATTTAAATATTTTCACTAGATATGCCAAGAAAAATATTCATGCAAAAACTCAAAAACTATCTTTGTTTCGTGACCGAACAGTTCGTGACTCGATTTCATCGCTAACTGAAAGTGGTAATCTTCAGAATATCAAATCGGAGGCAGTATTCAGGAAAATTCGATCTGAAAAACTCCGTAGAAACGATCATCATGAATCTAATTTTGATGAAGAGAAATAATCCTGCATATATTAAAATTGTAGGCCAACCTCTCCATGTTTATTTACTTAGCACAAAACAATAATTGCAAATCTTTGAAAAATGTATTTCGAAACCATTTCTTTATTTAGATGCAACTGGTAGTATGGTTAGGAAGCCTCTATCTACTGAAAAGCTTGTGTTTTATTATGCTGGTGTCATTAACATACGAAATCGTATATAGTACCCGTTCTAGAAATGATTAATTGCAATCACGATATGGTGTCCATCGGTGTTTTTTTTAGGAAAATTAAATCGTTTTCCTTAGAATATTCCTATATTTTCAGGAGTTGTCACTGATTTTAGTTTTCCGGTAATAAATGCGACTTCACTTTTTTAATAAAATGTTAATGAAAATGTACCAACGTGGGCGTTTTCTATTTGGGAGTGAAAACAAATGGATGGAAGTGATATTACACCGACATACATTTGTTGCGCGCATTTTTTCAAAATAATATGTAATGATTTAAAGAAAACTGGTACCAATTTAAAAGAAATAATGGCAGCGTGTATTAACTTCAGTCATTTAGAACAAGAGGTAGTTTGGTAGTTAAAATCTTATGTTCGAAAAATCGAAATGATTCAATGGAAATTGCTCTTGTTAATTTATTACAATAATGTTCAGATCAAAACCCTTTAGAGGAAGAAACTTCCAAAACGGATTCAATTTCCACCGAATTAGACTCCGGTCAGTGTGATACTTTATATTCAAGTAGCCCATTTCATAAATTATTCCTGAGAATGTATACAATAGCTATCCCCCAAATTGATTGTAGGATCGGCGAGGAGAACAAGTACTATAACAAAAAATATTTACCTTTTCTTTCATTGTGGTCAGCAATTTTATATAAAAATAAGAACCCGGGTAGATTTAGTAACGCGAATGTGGAAAATTGGTTTGCCCAAGTAAAAAATCAATTATTCAACGGCAATTATTATAACCAGAACTGCTCTAGAGTTATCAGAGTTTTGCGCAAAAAGATTATTTCTATACACAAAGAGATTATGCTAGATATTCCAAGACAAGCTTGTACCTCAAAAATTAAAGTAAAGAAAAGCTCAAGCAATACGCAGGTTCCAGAACGATTAGAGGATGAATATTACCAAACCGAGACGTGGCAAAAAAATAATGTCCAAAAAGTCAGAAATTTTTTAAGATCAAATTTGAAGAAAACTTTAAATGATATTAAACGGAAAGAAATTCTAATGTGAATATGCAGTTGAGAGAAATTGATGACGAGTCAACAGACGACGGTGATTTTCAATCATTAAAAAAAACAAAAAAACCGAAATTCAGTAGTACTGCGGAAAAATGCAAAGAATTTTTAAAGACACTTGGGAAACATCACAATACTGAATTTGCAAGTTTAATAAAAAATTTAAAATGTGGCTTCACCAAAGAAAACTTCGACTAACATCGTCCAATTTTGGATCTATAATCAAATCTACCTCAGACAAGACTAGGGTGTCTAGTTAAGTCTCTTTTATTCAATGAAACTCCACGAACAGAACCCATACTACATGGAAATAAGTACGAACGGGAAGCTATTGTAGATTATGAACTCAGAACCAATTCAAAGGTAACATGTGTAGGACTTATAGTCCTCAAAAAAAATCCATATCTGGCATTTTCACCAGATGGTTTGGTAGGAAATGACGGTATCATTGAAGTCAAATTTCCATTCAGCATTAAATTTGAAAATCCTGAAATATCAGTCGCAAATAATAAGTTGAAATATTTTGGTAACCATCAATTGAAGAGAAACCATTATCACATTCAAGGGCTTCTGAACATATCAGAGAGAAAGTGGTGTGATTTATTCATTTGGACTTGGTCAGGTAGTTTTTCAATTAGAATTGAACGCGATTATAAATTCTGGGAATAGCAAATGCTGAAACCTTGTGCGATTTCTATTTACCTATTTACCGGAATTAGTTGATCCTCAGCCTGTTAATATAAGAGATAGACAATGTTTATATTTTTTCATAGATGAAAATAGGGATATTATCCCTAAGCAATCAAATGTTTAAATTTCTTTAACATTTTTTTAAAACGTTCTTTTCCGAAACTATAAATATTAAAGTAGTTGTAAGGAATACGGTAATTATGTTATTGCTAACTACCAGAAGAGTTTTTCCGCAAAATTGCGATTTGACGATTTTAAAACATTATATGGAAGGCTGTGGCTCACGGATTTTGCAATGAACTATTGTTTATCGACATTTTTTAAGCTTTACCCTAATGAATCTCATATCCTACTTACCACACATCAAACGTATGCCATAATGCATTGCGGCACTGAACTTGAGGAAAGTTTTTTTTTAGATCTGCCTGAAATAAATTTTAATTCAAAAATATTTTTTATTTTATTTTTTTACGGTAAAACATACTAGGGAGCAAAATCGGCTGGAAAATTTTGAAGATTCGCGAACTTACAATTGATACATATTTTTTCTAAAAAAATTCCATCCCTGAAAAAATCAAAATTGTCTTACTTTTCATGGAAGCACCCCCGTGACCTCTGTAATTATCGAAGATGAACGATGAAACTCTCACGACTGAAAGAAATGCTGGATATGTATCTACCGGAATTGAGGAATTTTCAGATTTATTGTAGAAATGAGTTGTTTCATCGCGAGTGTCGGGCAGTGTATAACTTTTAGGCCAACACCATTGAGCCGGTAGAAAAATTTTCATAATTTCCATCAGTTCTGAGAGTTTTATCATTCCACCTCGATAATTACGGGTGCTTCCATGAAAAGTGAGACAAATTCGGATTTTTCAGTACCGACATTTTTTCAGAAAAAAAAAAATTATCTACAGTGAACCGGGGGTCCTGATCACGAATCTGAAGTCATTTCAAGCCTATTTTGCATTCTAGTATGTTTTACCGTAAAAATTGGTTGTTCCATCGCGAGTGGCGGGCAGTGTATATCACATAGGTCAACACCATCGAGCCGTTAAATGTATTTTCACGAGTTTCATCCGTCCTGAAAGTTTCATCATTCTACCTCAATAATTACGGAAGTTACGGGGGTGCTTCCATGAAAAGTGAGACACACTGTATATATACCGGGTGACCACGAGGTGAGGTAAGCCCCCCAATTTTTCTATAGTTTTGACGATACAGATTTCAAATTAGGTATGACACCCTGTACATATTTTTTCATTATCCGAAAGAGCACGCCATTTGTGATAACACTGTTCTTCAAAATTGAAAATCGATTGAAAAATGGCGGAAAAACAGTTGATTGTTCAATCGAACAAAGTTGGCCATGAAACTCAAACTTAACTCATTACAATTGACAAACGACATCAGAAGTTACCAGAGGAAGCTTCGAAGTGCGATACAGTTGAAAACCGAGTTTCTCGTGTAATTGCAGCTCCCATATAACCCCACAATTATCAAAAATTTCCTAAAAAAGGAATAGTACCCATAAAGAAATACTCACAACTGCTATTTCTCAAATGGCAACATGTTCTTTTCACTTCGTCATGATGAAAAATGACTACTTAATTATCAGATTACTTGTGTGAAAAACTTTGAAGAATTCAGAAAAAAATCGCAAATACAAAATGTTTTATCATGAGTGTTCTCCAAATTAGATATTCTTCAACGAAGGCGGCCATGAACATAAAAAAGCAAAACAAAAAAGTAGCATTGATTAAATAAGTAGAGTAAACTTTGACTTCGTTGAAATAATATGAGTTCAAACATTCAATTTTAGGAACACTCATCATGACTCCTGATTGTATCTTCGTTTTCTTTAAGAATTCTCCAAAACTTTTCACACGAATAAACTGAATTTATGATGACAAATTGAAAAGTACATGTTGCCATTTAAGAAATGAGAGTCGTGAGCATTTCTTTTCATATCGGATATCATTCCGTTTTTAGGTAATTTTTTATAATTGTTCGAATATATGGGAACTGCAATTTCATAAGAATCTCAGTTTTCAACTGTATCGTACTTCGAAGCTTCCTCTGGTAACTTCTGATGTCTTTTGTCAATTGTGATGATTTAAGTTTAAGTTTCATGGCCAACTTTGTTCGATTGAACAATCAACTGTATCTCCGCCATTTTTCAATCGATTTTCAATTTTGAAGAATAATGTTATCACAAATGGCGTGCTCTTTCGGATAACAAAAAAATATGTACAGGGTGTCATTGAAAAAAAAAAGTTTGAGGTGCATTTTCAGTAGAGGCGTCAAAATATGCGTATTCAAGTACTATAGCCACACACCAAATTTGAAATCTGTATCGTCAAAACTATAGAAAAATTGGGGGGCGTACCTCACCTCGTGGTCACCCGGTATATATCGATCCACGATACAACAATATTTCGAGAGATGCCGAAGAATACAAAGACAAGTTTCAGTTATTCATAGAAAAATATAATCAGAATAAAAACTGTTTCAGAGGGCTTTAAAACCGAGAGCATCGCTCATATTAGACAAAGGGACGGGGTTTATGTTATATATTATTTCATACAATATTTGAGAAACGATTCTTCGATGGAACCCAATAATATGGATGAGTTCAGAAACGAATTAATAACAATAATTTTAGATCGATCAGATTGATTATTGTATCGTTTGCGGATTTTACATCAGAGGAACTTTAAACTCTAGCTGTAAATCATGTAAGAGAATATTTCATAATATCTGCTGTAAATTGAGGAATAGTGGATGTTTGTTGTGCAATTACTTTTAAGGTACGAATGATTAAGGTCTTTCTCCTACTTACATTTTTAATTTCGTGAAAATATAGAGATGTGAAGGAAAGTGTATCTGGGATGAGACTCTAATCTTTCAAATATATTTTGAAACTACATTTTTTTTGTTTTAATGCTGCTGGAAACGGCTTATTACGTTTTTCATGAAATATTTTTTCAGTTCCATATTTATTGCAAGAATGAACTTTATTTGATTTTTGGGTATATTGAATCACACATTAATGATATTATATTATAGGTAACGTACAATAAGTATAAAAAAATATATTTTTTTTCATGTATTTGTGAATATCGGTTCGAATATCTGAGGAGTTAATTTCATTATATATCTTATTTTATATGTTTATTTAGTTTATTCAACATGAACATGTTTATTTAGCATTAGGTTTTTCACGAAATATGCAGTACCTGACCTATCGTTATTTATTTTTATATTTAATTCAGAATTTCATTTTATTTTTTTTCGTTATGTATCTAGTGTTATTGCGGAATAGGCCTACGGGGGGCACCACATGAAAAAAAAACGCGCCTAGCACTCTGCCGCAAGGTGGTGAGGAAAACAGTGCCACTAAGGCGGAAACCCTGCCCAACAAAAGCATTTGACATGTAGGCCTTGGAGAGCACATCAAGTAGCATAGGTTAATGGAAAAATTCTGCATGACAAAATATTTTGGCAAATAGGTCTAATAGAGCACCTTCGGTAGCATCAACTCACGCTAAAAAATCTTCATCTACGGAAACTTTGACGGACTTATGAATTTATTTTGACAATTATTGAATTGTTGGTGGAGGTAAAAGTTCTGCCCGACAAAATATTTTGGGAAATAGCTCCTATACAGCATCTTCGGTAGTATAAATTAATGCAAAAACACCCCCATCCTCGAAAACTTTGATGGGCTTGTGAATTTATTTTGAAAATTATTATAATTGGAGGTGGGGGTAAAAGTTCTGCCCGGCAAAATATTTTGGCAAGTAGGTCTTGTAGAGCACCTTCGGTAGCATCAACTTACGCTAAAAAATATTCATCTACGGAAACTTTGACGGACTTGTGAATTTATTTTGAAAATTATTAAATTGGTGGTGGGGGTTAAAAGTTCAGCCCGACAAAATATTTTAGCAAATGGGTCTTATACACCACCTTTGGCATTATCAATTAATGCAAAAAAAATTCCCATCCTCTAAAACTTTGATGGACTTGTGAATTTATTTTGAAAATTATTATAATTGGTGGTGGGGGTAAAAGTTCTGCCCAACAAAATATTTTGTCAAATAGTTCTTGTAGAGCACCTTCACTAGCATAGATTGATGCTAAAAAATCCCCATTTACGAAAATTGTGACGTAGTTAGGAAAATTCATGGCTGGCCATGAAATTTCAATGTATATTAGGGACCGCTGGCGATCGCGTGTCGCTGCCCGCTATATAACCGCGACAAATTCATAGCTGAAACCTGAAAATCATGGCTGCCTTCACACTGATACTGGGGAGGCAACCCAAAAGATGGAAGTTTGCATCTTTACATTCTTTACTTACGATCGGTTTTATACCTTCAGTTTAAACTCCGGATGAACTTACTAATAGTTAATGGGAACTCAATAATCTATTTGATAAATGTCATTCACATTCTGAACCTCTAGTTAGTCCATCTCGAATTAGCTGGAAGTGCTGGAACCTATAAAAATAAAACTGGCTCTTAGGCTACAAAAGTTTAACGGCGATTTTCAACACTGGCAATACAAATAATAAATAATGCAATGAGAACATAAACAAAACAAGCACTCAGCAGTATTATTTGTATGTAGGAGACGTAGGACTGTACTAGGTGACTAGTGACCGGTCCGACCGGGCTGCAATATTTTGATCGCTCCGGTCCGACCGGGTGACGAGTTGATGAGTGAGTTTGTTCTTTCGCTCGCGATTGACACACAAACGTGGCCCAGCAAGCTAACCTAGATAGCTTGATTTTTCACCACAGAGTACTTTTTCGAATGTGTATCACGGTATAACAAAAAGACGAACAGAGTTGAAAATGCGTGAATTTGTTTTTCGCTCGCGACTTACAAACAAACCTAATCTGAGCTACGCCTCGTTAAAAAAAAATCAGTTCTCGATCACCAAAGTAGCATTTCGCCAGTGGCGTAGCTACCAAGGGGCTCAAGCTCAGGGGGCCCTCGAAGAAATCTCGTTCGAACTGAACTTTTGGAAATTTCTCCCATTTTCAAAATAAATATGACAGGTTGCAACCCCACTTTATTAATGACAACTCAGTTGAGATAAATTCAAAAGTTATGCCTAGGGAATTCCCTTCAGTAGGTACATTAATTCAGGTCCGCGGGCAGGAGATCGTTTATGGTCTCCACCCTTAAATGTGGGATTCCCCAACGACACTTGTAGCTTGTAGCGTATCATTGTGTTTCTCTTTTCTTTTATTTTACTTTTAACGTCGCGCGTCGTCAGTGAACAGTGAGTACCTACCTACTCGAGCACAAACTAATATTGTATTGTTTAAATAAATTAGAAAACTAAAATTATGGATAAAAAGAAGAAACCCAGTGGTGTATATAAACGCAAACAACGCCAAGAAACAGAGGATAGTAAACAAAAATTTTCTAACTTTACTACAACTTTATTACGAAAGTGTGACGAGTTCCAAAGAAAATATTCAGATATAATAGGCCTTATAGTTTTTCACTTCAATTTATAAATATTTACCACCTAGTTTTACCTCAACTAACTCAAGCATGGACTGTTCACCAATTATGTATGGAAATAATGAGCAAATATGGAGTGCTAGAATGCGACCTAACGGAAGTATTTACAGCAATGTTATTATTCTTTACAATTCCTGTCATTTCTGCAGCAGCTGAAAGGTCATTTAGCAAATTAAAAATAATAAAAAATTATTTAAGAAATAATATGGGCCAAACTCGACTCCGACATTTATCGCTAATAGCAACTGAAAACAAAACCGCATCAAGCCTGGATTTAAATGAAGTCATTGATACTTTTGCGAAAACTAAAGCTAGGAAAAAATTGTTAATATAATTGTTATTTAGTCAGTTTGTAGGCCTGACCTTTATATAATAAACCCTTGAATCTTCTCTATTTCGTTTTATTAGCCAAACCTACACAAAGTATTAATTGTAATTCATGTTGTTACTGTTTAATATTTTTATTACCTGCCCTGCAGTGCACAAAAAAGAGCTTAAGTAGCTTAGCATTTTTTAAGTATTTGTATATTTCATATTTTTATTTGATAAAACCTAATCAGTTTACATAGCAGTGGGGCCCCATTTTTTAATTTGCCCCAGGGCCCTTGTTACCTAGCTACGCCACTGCATTTCGCGCACTTGTTACAAAAATAACTATTTCTGGTCCATCATTCATCCACCATATTCCAGCTCAACCACAGTATAAGGCTGTTCTTTTAGCCTTATACTGTGGCTCAACCACACCAGTTTGGTGAATTAAAAAACACGCCCATAATAAAATAAATGATTACCATGTTTTATTTTACTTCTTTTATTTTATTTTCTGTATGAACTTGTTATGGGTGTTGTGCAGTTTTATCTTTTTATATTATTTTATTTTACTTGCTGTAGGTATAAACTCACCATAAAAATGATAAAATTTCAAGTTCCAAATTTTGATTGATAGCTTCTTATCATTTATATAAAGTCACTCAACGCTATAAACAATCCTTTTACTATTACTCATAGTTTTATTTTATTTCTCATTTTATTTTGCTGTGTAAACTCACCATCAGAGTTGGTTACCTAGACACTCCCAAGTTTAGTGGAGGTAGGTTCGTACCAATCGTAATGTATATTTATATATGTATATTTTTAGCAATGGTTTAATGACACTCTTGATATCGTTTCAGGATGGAAATGAGCAATTACCAAACAAAAGTGAATATCTATGGATGCCTGAGCATTTTTTACTTTCACTTTCACCTATTTTTCATTAAATTCGGGATTCACACACAAACAAGAATAAAGGGTTGTATAGAAATTGTAAAATAGGTAATCATCATGTATATATATATATATATATATATATATATATATAAATATATATATATAATATTATCAAAGGGAAAGCATAACTTACATAAACCAGGCATTTCTTCGAAAGTCGTAATCCCTCTATCGAATAAATCCAGTTCTGGATTTTGAATTTCTCGAGCCTCTTCTAGAATTTTTTTTGCTTTAGACATTTTCGCGTAGAAACAAATATGAATAACACAACCAAATCACGATTTGGAATCTTTCACTTTCGATAACTGAGTAACTGACCTCATAAAAGAAGTAAATATAAATATATTAAATAAAACATGCAGTGTTGCCAGCCCTGCAATTCAAAATGTACTAGAAAATCACCGGAAAAGGTACTACGTTTTCAAGAAAGGTACTAATTTAGATTTTCATTCAAACTTCCGTTAGGAAAGGGCGTAAATAAACAACGGAAAAAATGAAATGAATAACTGTAGGTTCATGCGTTTGCTTCGAGGTGTAGAACTTTCCTACACCTGGTGTAATTGATTGGTGTTCGTTTGCAGATTGTTTTGACACATTCCTTTGTGTGAACTGCACTCGATTTAAAATGTGTTGTAAATTCCACCACATTTTACCACTTCTCCATGTAAACGAATGAACCTAGTCTTTGGTAATGACTATAATGCCAACTTCATATGCCGGCCTTTTGTAGTTCAGCTTACAGCATTCTGTTCACTGATTTGTCACGTAATGATACAGAACGAAATGTTCTCATTCAAAAGCCAATCAGAAAGTTATACGCTATAAGCGTGAGCTATCATGTGCACCTAGCGTCATGAGCGACGACAATTGACAAATGAAAATATTTATATGGAACTCAGAGTAGGTAATAAAAGACTATCCGATTTTGTCCGAAATTATCAGAAATGTTAAAAAAAATCAAAAATAGTAAATTACTGCCATATATTGAGGTTTTGTACCAAATAGAAGGCAAGTATACGTATTTTGTAACAATAATAGAAAAAATAATAAGTTATTTTATATCTTTAGTAGCAATAAAATATACTAAAAAATAAACACGTACCTATATATTTCGCTATTTAATATTTAGTGAACATTTCGTTTAAATGAAAATGAAACTACAGTAAGGGAAGATCCGCTCTATTCGCGATATCTGAAAACAAGCGTCTAGCGATAGCCCGGATATTTTGGCTGGCGAGCATATTGACACTATTGACAGTAGGTTTGTTCGCGTTCATAAAATAAACAGTCCGAAACCATCAGAAGCATGAAGCATGCGCAGTTTCACAGAACTGTACGCATTCTTTGAGTTCTGTGGGACTACGCATGCTTGTGATGGTTTCGGACCATATATCTAAGCTGAGTTCGGCTTGCTCACTCTTTTGACTCTATTCACTCGGTAAGCACCATATGCGTTCGGGTATAATGAAAAGCGTCCAACGAGTGCGAATTTCATTACTCCAAAAGTACCACCTCGACCTATGAGGGCACAAGCTAGAGCAGCTCTTTTTCTCTCTGGGTCTCTGGTTTTAACCTAAAAATGTTATGCAGTTCGAGCAAGGTCAAGTCGAAGCACCGATAAATCATTATTTGAAAATAGGTGATCAATTGTGTTAGTAGATATACACTTTGATATACAGGTTCTTTTTATTATCAAAAAAGTCGTTCGGGAACTTCGGACACAGAAAACCGCGGTGCTTCAAAATTTGCCACCTGTCTTTATCCACTTTAGCTCTACTCTCACTCCGCTCCAACTCCTTATAACCCCGAACTCACCCCTATAAGGTTTGTTCGCGTTCACAAAATAAACAGAACTGAAAGAATCCGTACAGTTCTGTGAAACTGCGCATGCTTCTGATGGTTCCTAACTGTTCATTTTGTGAACGCGAACAAACCTATTGATATGTTTCGGAATGTTTATTTTGTGAACGCGAACAAACCTATAATCATATATAACATATAACCTCCAAATTTGCAGCTTCCTTGGTCTGATTTCTCAAAAACACATAAAAAAGTAATTTTTCACAGTTTTCAACAATTCTGCCTTCCTCAAAACCCGTAAATTGCAATTTTTCACATTTTTTTCAACCATTCAGCCTTCTTTAAAAATGTTCTATCTCATATCATAATATGAATCTTTACGACACTCATATCGTAAATAATATCTATTATTGTGATGTATGTTGGGTTATTCTCAATGAAATGCTCTGTACATATTTGATAATTAACGGAGTAAGCATATGTCAGATTATTATGATTGATGTATATCTTTATGTATGAGAATAAACATTAATATTGAATCCTATCTAAATAAATCATTATATATTCCATAAAAGGTAGTAATATATTACAATTGGCGACGAGTGATCAACTGGTACGATATAAAAAGTTTAAAAGTTAGTTCAAATTGAACGGCAATAGTGAAATATGCCGAAAGCCGGTGAGCAGAGTATACTCAGAGGGTCTATTGGTTCTCTTTCCGAGTACAGAATGGGCGATGATTGGTGTACCTATGAAGAGAGAATGGAGCAGTATTTCTTAGCAAATTATGTGGAGGAAGATAAGAAAGTACCTGTTCTTTTGACATTGATTGGTGAACAGGCTTACCGAATTCTACGAGATATTTGTGATCCAAATTTACCAAAAACTAAATCATATACAGAATTGTGCAAGATTTTGAAAACTCAGTTTTCTCGACGTGTGTCTGTTTTCAAGGAAAGGATACAATTTTATGATGAATCGATTGTAAATTCGGCAATTTACTTCAAGAAGTTCTCAAAGATAAGTTTGTTACTGGTCTGAGAAGGGGAGCAATTCTGGACAAGGTATGCGAAGAAGAACATTCATCAAGTTTGGACTCTATATTAGAAGTGGCATTGAAAAAGGAGACCTCATTGGCTTCATCAACTTTGTGTTCAACATTCCATAAGCTTAACGTAGCACACGGTTATTCTAAAGTCACACAGGGGAAAAGACAGCAGGATGAATCGCAAGAAAACAAAACAAGAGCTCAAAGAGGTTCCAATTCTGCAGGAGAAGGTGGCAGTGTTCCCAAGTGTAGGAGTTGTGGTGAAGGTTATCATAATTTTTCTAAATGTAAATTTAAAACATATATTTGTAAAATTTGCAAAAAAATTGGTCATATTTCAAAGGTATGTCATTTCAACAATCATTTCCTAGAAGTGGAAGAATGTAACACTGATGAAATGAAAGAACAAACATTTGATTTTATGGAAATGTATTTTGTTAGTTCTGCAAGTTTTGTAAAACCACACAAGGTTGAAATGCTTGTTAATGATATACCTCTTCTGATGGAATTGGATTCAGGAGCAGGTATTTCTGTTATTTCTGAAAGTATTTTTGTAGCTAAATTTGGTGATTGTCATTTGACTGAAACTGCTATTCGATTGAGATCATACGATGGTAACATTATCATTCCCGAAGGAGAATTTTATGTCACTATGAAATATAATAATATGTGTGTAGAAAATTGCAGACTATTGGTGGTAAAAAGAGGAAGTACATGTTTCCTTGGCAGGGATTTAATGAAAGTTTTTAATTTCAATATACTAGGAACCGAACAAATAAATTCACTTGAGACAAATGATAGTTTGAACGATTTATTAAAAAAATATGAGGATTTGTTTAAAAATGAATTAGGTTTGTATAAATATGAAAAGGTTGAACTAAAATTAAACAACAATGTGAAATCAGTTTTCTGCAAACCTAGGCCAGTTCCATTTGCTTTCAAGAAACAAATAAATGATGAGTTGGATGAATTAGAAAGAAAAGGTGTTATTACATTGATAGAAAATTCAGAGTGGGGAACTCCATTGGTACCAATAGTTAAAGAAAATGGCAAACTGAGGTTATGTGCAGATTATAAAATCACGATCAACAGGTATATTCAAGACGTTAAACATCCTCTTCCTCGAATAGAAGAACTTTTTGCCGCACTACAGGGAGGAGAGAAATTCACAAAGTTAGATTTTTCTAATGCATATAATCAACTTGAAGTTACCACAGATACTAAAAAACTTCTAAGTTGGAGTACGCATAGGGGAATCTATCAATTAAATCGATTACCTTTTGGCACAAAGCCTGCTTGTTCTATTTTTCAGAAAATTGTTGAGAAAGTTTTATTGGGAGCAAAAGGTGTTATTAATTTTCTTGATGATATTGTTGTTACAGGAAGAAGTGAACAGGAACATATTGAAAATTTAGAAAATGTGTTTGAAAGGGGTGTAACTATTTTGCAGGTCTGCAGGTCAGCAAAATGTTCCCAGTGCAAAAACCTTACAGATCAAGAAATCCTTGCAGGTTGGACCGATTTGAGATGTAACTGGTATAAATAAGAACACTTTTGACCAAAAAAAATGCATACCCCCACTCCGAAATATGAGATTTTGCCATATATTGAAAAAAAAACTTTGCAGGTCGGCAGAAATTCCTGCAGGTTGGACTGACATGAGATGAAACAAGACCATATCAACACATTTTTGACAAAAAACGTCCATACCCCCACTCCCGAATATAAGATTTTGCCATATATTGAAGAAAAACTTTGCAGGTCGGCAGAAATTCTTGCAGGTTGGACTGGCATGAGATGAAACAAGACTATATCAACACATTTTTGTCAAAAAACCTCCATACCCCCACTCCCGAATATGAGATTTTGCCAAATATCGAAAAAAAACTCTGCAGGTTGGACTGACATGAGATGAAACAAGACCATATCAACACATTTTTGACAAAAAACCTCCATACCCCCACTCCCAAATATGAGATTTTGCCATATATTGAAGAAAAACTTTGCAGGTCGGCAGAAATTCTTGCAGGTTGGACTGACATGAGATGAAACAAGACCATATGGCATCTATGGCAATCTATGGCAAAATCTCATATTTGGGAGTGGGGGTATGGAGGTTTTTTGTCAAAAATGTGTTGGTATGATCTTGTTTCATCTCATGTCAGTCCAACCTGCAAGAATTTCTGCCGACCTGCAAAGTTTTTCTTCAATATATGGCAAAATCTTATATTCGGGAGTGGGGGTATGGAAGTTTTTTGTCAAAAATGTGTTAATATGGTCTTGTTTCATCTCATGTCAGTCCAACCTGCAAGAATTTCTGCCGACCTGCAGAGTTTTTTTTCGATATTTGGCAAAATCTCATATTTGGGAGTGGGGGTATGGAGGTTTTTTGTCAAAAATGTGTTGGTATGATCTTGTTTCATCTCATGTCAATCCAACCTGCAAGAATTTCTGCCGACCTGCAAAGTTTTTCTTCAATATATGGCATAATCTTATATTTCGGAGTGGGGGTATGGAGGTTTTTTGTCAAAAATGTGTTAATATGGTCTTGTTTCATCTCATGTCAGTCCAACCTGCAAGAATTTCTGCCGACCTGCAGAGTTTTTTTTCGATATTTGGCAAAATCTCATATTTGGGAGTGGGGGTATGGAGGTTTTTTGTCAAAAATGTGTTGGTATGATCTTGTTTCATCTCATGTCAATCCAACCTGCAAGAATTTCTGCCGACCTGCAAAGTTTTTCTTCAATATATGGCAAAATCTTATATTTCGGAGTGGGGGTATGGAGGTTTTTTGTCAAAAATGTGTTAATATGGTCTTGTTTCATCTCATGTCAGTCCAACCTGCAAGAATTTCTGCCGACCTGCAGAGTTTTTTTTCGATATTTGGCAAAATCTCATATTCCGGAGTGGGGGTATGGAGGTTTTTTTATCAAAAATGTGTTAATATGGTCTTGTTTCATCTTATGTCAGTCAAACCTGCAAGAATTTCGGCCGACCTGCAAAGTTTGTCTTCAATACATGGCAAAATCTCATATTTGAGAGTGGGGGTATAGAATTTTATTGTCAAAACTGTACTGATATGGTCTATAGTTTCATCGCAAAAATCGGTTGAACCTGTAAGAATTTCAGCCGACTTGTGAATTTTCTGCACTGAGAACACTTTGCTGACCTGCAGACCTGCAAAATAGATTTTCCCTTTGAAAGGCTTCATAAAGCTGGTTTCCGATTGAATTTAAAAAAATGTGATTTTTTTGTCGACAAAATAAAATATTTAGGGCATTTGATAGATAAAAATGGTTTGCACAAAGATCCTGACAAAATCAGAGCAATAGTAGAAGCTCCAAGACCTACTAATGTTACAGAAGTTAAATCTTTTATAGGAATGGTAACTTATTACGCAAAATTTGTTTCAAATCTATCTGAATTATTAGAGCCACTTTATAATTTATTACGGAAAAACACTCCGTTTGAATGGTCAAAGCAATGTATGAAATCATTTTAAAAAGTTAAGTCTGTTATATGTTCGGAACAAATATTGACTCATTTCGATCCTAATCTACCAATCAAATTGGTTTGTGATGCTTCGAAGGTTGGTATAGGTGTAGTATTGTTACATGTTTTTCCTGGGGGGATTGAAAAACCCATTAGTTTTGCTTCACGTGTGTTAAACCAATCGGAAATGAATTATTCGGTCATACATAAAGAGGCTCTATCAATTTATTGGGGGGTTCGCAAATTTTATCAATATTTGATGGGACACAAATTTACACTATGTTCAGATCATCGTCCTCTGTTAGCCCTTTTTGGGGAATCGAAAGGTATACCTCAAATGGCAGCTGGAAGATTGCAACGATGGGCTCTCTTTCTGAGTGGATTCGATTATGTATTTGAATACATTAAGGGGGCAGAAAATTGTGTTGCAGATGGATTATCAAGATTTCCTATAAAAAATAACGATATGAACGAAACTGAATTTGATTATTTCAACTTTTTAATAGAAGAGCAAATTCCTATAGACTCCGAGCATATACGAAAAGAAACAAGAGTTGATTCTATTTTGAGTAGGGTTTATAGGTATAGTAGAGATGGGTGGCCAACTAATATCACAGATGAACAACTTATGCCTTATTCACGAAGGGCTTCTGAAATTAGTATAGATCAAGGTTTATTGATGTGGGGTTATAGAGTTTTAATACCGAGTAAATTCAGGAGACAGCTATTAGATGAGGTACATGGAGCTCATAATGGTATGGTAAAAATGAAAACTTTAGCTCGACAATATTTTTGGTGGCCCAACTTAGACAGTGAAATTGAACAATATGTTAGTGACTGTAATTCTTGTATGATCAATTCAAAAACACCTAACAAAGTACCTTTGATTAAATTCAGCGAGAGTAAACATGTATTTGATAGAATTCATATTGATTTTTTAGGTCCTTTCAAAGGAAAAATGTTCTTATCATAATTGATTCGTTTTCAAAGTGGCCCGAAATTTATGAATTATCGAAGATTGATTCAAATAGTACAATTGAAAAACTAAGGGATTGTTTTGCAAGATTTGGTTTACCAAATACGATTATTTCAGATAACGGGCCCTCTCTTGTTTCAGCAGAATTTGAAATTTTTTGTAGAAATAATGGTATTTCACATATAAAATCACCACCTTATCACCCTGCTACAAATGGAGCAGCGGAAAATGGAGTCAAAGCATTCAAAAATTCTATGAATAGATTATTGGCTGATATGAAAAATAAAGAAAATAGTTGGTCTACTATGATGAGTAAATATTTATTTTCGTATCGCAATACACCACACTGTGTGACGGGTAAAACACCATCGGAATTAATGTTCAAACATAATGTTAAAACTCGCCTCGATTTTTTGACTTGTTCATCGCGAGAAAAGGCAACGCAAAATCAAATTAAATTTCACCAAGGAAATAGAAATGTATGTTTGTTATGAAAAGGGGGAAATAGTTTTTGTAAAAAATTATAGAAATTTCAATAAACCAACTTGGACCAAAGCTATTGTATTAGAGAAACTGGGAATGGAAAATTATGTGTTCACCCTTGGATTATCGAAATTTAGAGTGGCGAAGACATGCCAACCAAATAATAAAAGTTGGAAGATTTTATAATGATACACTTCATGATATTTCAAAAAATATATCTATTGACAACGAATCTGGATTAAATAAAGGTCCACAAGAAAATAATTCAAATATTCAGGAGATGGAAAATCACCCTGCTCCTGAAGGTAGAATGTGTGGAGGTGAGAAAGAGATAGAGAAGAATGTAAATACTAATGTTAGAGAAAGACCCAGTAGACAGCTCAGAATACCTGATAGACTTAATTTATAAAAAAATCTTAATGGTGGAGGTGTGATGTATGTTGGGTTATTCTCAATGAAATGCTCTGTACATATTTGATAATTAACGGAGTAAGCATATGTCAGATTATTATGATTGATGTATATCTTTATGTATGAGAATAAACATTAATATTGAATCCTATCTAAATAAATCATTATATATTCCATAAAAGGTAGTAATATATTACAATTATACTTTGGTTTTATGCTTTACACTTAACTGTTTCCACAAGTTGTTAATAATTAAATGTGTTTTATCAAAATCTGGATCAACGTGTGTGCTAACAAAAATGCTGCCTACAAATAATTCACTTGCGTTAAAATTAAATAATAATAATGAATGAACTTTATTCACTAACACAAGGTATGTACAGAAAAGTTAATACAATTGAAGTGAGTGAGTAAATTGGTACTTGATAAATTGCAATAAAACTTGCTTCTGCAGTGAATTATATCAGGACACATTCAAATACCTTCGAGCATACCATTCCAGCAAACTCGGCAGTTCCCTAGAATGTCGTACAAAGGAAATGCGTCAGCAGTTCCATGTCTGACGCTGTTATTTTATATTATATTTTAAAGCAGTCTTGACTTGGCACTTACATTATTCAGATGAATATTTCAACTCTGTAAATTTTTCATCAATAAAGTTATATTTTTTGATTCAACTCAACCTGAGTTATAAAATTGGCGCAGTCGATAGGAAAGTCGGGAAAATCCATCGTGGAAATTTCATCTATATCAATAGTTAACCGGCTGTCAGAAAAGTGCCTACTTTCCATCGCTCTATCGAAGAAACTTTGGAAGTGGAGTGCAGATACGAACAAAACCAGAGACGAGGCGAACCAGATACCGAGTGATAACAGAGCAACCATCAATGGAGAAAATCGTACTGTAAGTCACTTTTACTTTCCATGTCAGGCTCCTCTAGTGAATCCTCATCCTTTTGTGATCGTGAAGACAATCTAGAGTTAGTTTTAGGTGATATCAATAATTCAACTATCGATACAGAATTGGATAATTTGACTAATAGTTTAAATTCTATTAGTTTGATTGAGGAAAAAATAATAATGTCTCTTCCAAATTTCACAAAAGTTCATGCGGAAACGATCCCAGATTTTGATGGAGACGTCAATGAACTGCAATTTTTCTTAGAAAGTGTAGATAGTATTGTAACACACTTTTATGACAAAACCAATACAAATAATTTTCAAAATGTAGTTATTCTGAGAACAATTATTAGTAGACTGAAGGGTTCTGCTGAAGAAGTAGTAAATATCAGCTGTTCTAGCACCATTGACGAAATAAAAAAAGAACTCATTATAAATTTCAGTGATCCTAGAAATGAAAATTGTTTGTCACTAGATTTAAACAATTTGAGGCAGTCTAATAATGAAAGCCCTTATCAATTTCACGATAAGGTTCGAAAAATTTTGAATACCATATCCAATTATTTGGCTATTCATGAGAGTGATATGAATGTTAGGAAGTTTAAGCAACAAATGTACAACCAACAAGCGTTGCAAGTATTTTTAGCGGGATTGAAAAATCCCTATGGCATTATGGTACGAGCTAAAGATCCTAAATCTATGCTCGAAGCTATGAATTTTATAAGAAACGAAGATAATATCCGGTACTTACAAATTTTGCACCAGTCCCAAACTATTCACAGTACAGATGCCAGCTCAAAACGAGACGACGAAACTACATGCAAGCTAGTACCAGTGGTCAACAAAATAAATCATTTCCAACAGGCCCCATCAATGTTCAGCCCAAACAAAATAATTTTCAAAGATTCCCAACGAATCAGCAGGTTTTCGGAGCCCCGAAAAACGTGTGGAAACTAGTGATCGACCGATATGACTTTTTTAGCCGATACCGATAATCGGCCGATACCGATAATGTCTTGGCCGATAACGATATATATATATCGGCATATCGGCCTTTTTTAATTGATAACATTATTAATTATTATTTTATTGTCTAAAATCTCTAAAATCTGAATATTCTGTAATATAATTTATAATTCTTTAACGTTCAATTTAAAATCATAAAAATAAAAACAAAAATTGCACTTTGGCAATACAGCAATAGGCGGTAATTTATGTGGCTCAGCACCAAGTCGTTGGTGAATCCCCTTAATTTCTCGGTGAATTCCGTGCGTTTATTGCCGTGCATTCAGTATTGCATTCTTAAAGCAGATCGTTTTAAGTTCGATTATTTCTTGGCGTAATTTAGTTAATCTTTAAAAAAGACATAATATTAATAGTTAATAATAATCCTATTGGAGTTTGGTGGAGTGCAAAGTAGCGAAATGGATGGAAAAAGTATTTTTTGTACAACTGACATTAAAAATGACGTTTTTAATTCATTGACACATGAACTAAAAACTGACGTTTTCACAAAATCACTTTTAACACTAGTGTTAAAAGTACTTTTAACACTAGTGTTAAAAGTAAAATGACAGATGAGATGATGGATACTCAGTAATATAGATCTCTCTAATAGAAACACTTCAATCAGATATTATAATCAGAACACCTACTCAAGAGGAATCGTTTATAAAAGTTCACACATGTATTTGGTCGTTTGCGCAATTGATAATACTAATTCCTTTTGAAGTTACAAACGAAGTAGTATTTAGTCCAACTGTAGAATGTCCTTCATCACTGACAAATAATGACATTCATAAATAAAGTGCGTTGGGGTTTATTATATTTGAAGTATCTGTCAGTCAGCCTTGTAATCCAAAGATCGTGTGTTCGAATCCTTATGGATCTTATTTTTTTTTTGTTTTTTTCTTACTAGCAGTAACTGTTGAACAAAAAATTTTGTATGATACATTTGTTAAAAGTGATTTTATTTTGCTCGTGGGGTTGCTCCACTCGCTAACGCTCGTTTCGCAATATTCCCCACTCACAAAATAAAATGCCACTTTTAACACTTGTATCATAAATAACTATTTTGTACAACTGACATTAAAAATGACGTTTTTAATTCATTGACACATGAACTAAAAACTGACGTTTTCACAAAATCACTTTTAACACTAGTGTTAAAAGTACTTTTAACACTAGTGTTAAAAGTAAAATGACAGATGAGATGATGGATACTCAGTAATATAGATCTCTCTAATAGAAACACTTTAATCAGATATTAATACTATTATAACAATCAGAATCAAAATTACTTATAAATATGTATTTGGCAATTTGTACAATTTGTGATATTAACTGACGAAGTAACTGCAGAAGCTTCATCGCCAATCAATGATGGTGCTATTATTGAAGTGGGATGATCAGATAATGCTGGGAGAGAACTAGAACTTATACCAGGAAACATTTTATCAGCTATTTTATTTTTATTTTCAATGGAATCCTCGATATAACCCTCAGCTACAGTTGAGGACTTCCACCCGCCATGTCGTTTTATTGTAGTCAAATTTGCTCCTGAATTCGCTAACAGAGATGCTGAAGATCTTCGAAAGCAATGGCCGGTAAACTGCTGCGGATCTGGTAATTTCAGAAATTCAGCAATAGTGGAAGGCATCTTCCCAAAAGTATTTATTCCAATATAGTACATTTGTAGTGCATTTGTAGTTAGAGTAATTCAGGAAAAATCGACGGTGAGTAACAGAAGTTGGGCGTAATACAGCATATTCACGGTAATAATTCACGTAGTGTCCAACGATGCAAAAACTTCTTTGAATGTTGGTTTTGGTATCCGAAATATGAATTAGTAATGACTGTATAGTTTCTTCAATGTCATCTACGCTCAATTTGCAGAGTTCTTCACGACGGCACGCTCCAAATAATCCAAAAATGGTTGCCACTTTAATCATAAGATATTTGGTATCGGGAGCTTCATTTAAAAATCTGTCAATCTGTTCCCTTGTCAGAATTTTCGATTTTTTCGGACGGTATCCGACACTTTTTCGTTTCAAAAATGCGACTAATTTATGGTATTTACTTATATCCACATTTTCCTTGATTTTCAGTTCAGCTTTTATCATAGAGAATTTAGACCACAGTGTTGATGATTTCCATAACTTCGATTTTTCTTCGAAATAAACTAAAAGTACGCTTTCGCTGAACTTGCCTTCAACTTTCTTCAGTTGACTCCATTCGATGAATCCATTATAAGCAATATCATATTGTTGCCGTGATTTTTCAGGCAACAGATCTAAAGTTGCTCTGTTTGCAGCTACTTGAATTTCTGGTGGAAGAAAATCATCTGAATCATCCATTCCAACTTCCATTATATTTATATTTGCAACAGTAATAGCTACGAACACAAAGAAGCTAGGATCGTTTATTAATTTGTGGTAGCTAATAAACAACAATTATTAGGCAGTTGTTTTTTACCTGCCTGTCATGCTTGCAATTTAGATTTGAAATACAAAATATGGTTGTCAATTATAAAGTCCATGTAGCTAGATCCGTAGAGCATCTGACTTGTAATCCAAAGATCGTGTGTTCGAATCCTTATGGATCTTATTTTTTTTTGTTTTTTTCTTACTAGCAGTAACTGTTGAACAAAAAATTTTGTATGATACATTTGTTAAAAGTGATTTTATTTTGCTCGTGGGGTTGCTCCACTCGCTAACGCTCGTTTCGCAATATTCCCCACTCACAAAATAAAATGCCACTTTTAACACTTGTATCATAAATAACTATATTGGAAATATTTCATAAAGAATAAATTATCCCCAGCAGATAAGAAATCCACCGCAAAATGTAAATTGTGTGACATAACCATTTCATTGGGGGGAGTGGGAAAATCGGCGAATACCTCAAACATGAAATACCATTTAGAGAAAAAACATCCTCAAGAATATTATAAATTGAAGGGACTGATTCAAGCTCAGGTTAGTACTAAATTTTTATTTTCCAGTTCGCATTATAAAAATAAAATATTTACCAACAATAGGAGAGGTCTGCTCATTCAGGATTATATTATTATATAGGATTGAGGGGCAAACCACCCAGGAATTTTTTGCTAAAATTCTAGGGAATTATTAGGAATTTAGGGAATTTTAAGGGAATTTGTGTAAAAAAATTACCCCCAGGGGCAAACCACCTAAAGATTTTTTGCTAAAAATCTGAAGAATTAAGTAATTTGTTGGGAATTTGGGGAAATTAAAGGAATTTGTGTAGGAGGGGGGACATTTTTCTTTTTCATCACTTTAAATCGTTTCGTTAACACCTACGATATGATTCTATTTTTTTTTTTTTAGAAACGGCTGGACCTTCTTCTAGTAGTACTTCTAACTCTAAGTCTAAGCTATTGCAAGTCTCACTGGCTGACTCTTTCAAGCAAATGCAAAAGTGGGACGTTGATTCATCCAGAGCGAAGGAGTTTCACTACCTTATAGGTGAAATGATATGTTTAGATAATCAGCCATTCAGCATTGTATCAGATGATGGCTTTACTCGGCTACTAAAGATAGCTATTCCAAATTATCAAATTCCTTCTGACAAATACTTCAGAGAAAAAGTTGTACCAGATATTTACTCAAGATGTAAAGCACAAGTGACTCAAAAAATTTCAAATATGTTGGGAAAAGCATCTTTTACTGCAAATATACAAACAGTTCTTTTTTGTCTCTCACAATCCATTTTTTTGAAAAAACACGTTTAAGTTTAAATCAGAGATCCCATTTTTCTCTTGCCTGCAAGAAGTTCCCAGGATCTCATACAGGAGACGCCATAGCTGAAGCATTTAATTCTCTGTTACAAGAATGGAATATAAAAAAAGGGAACATATTCACTTAGTATTAGCAGACAATGCTGCCAATATGAGGAATGGTTTTGTTAAGGCAAAAGTAAATTATGAAGCATGCTTCATTCATTCTTTACAACTTGTAATACAGGATGCTGTAGGAAGTCAACGTTCGGTCAGTGATTTAATAGCAAAATCAAGAAAAATCGTCTCGCATTTTAATCACTCTCAAACTGCTTGCGATAAACTACGTAAACTACAAAAACAACTAAACCTTCCCAAACACAAACTTTTCCAAGATGTACAAACACGTTGGAATTCCTCATCTACTCTCTCGCCTACTTGAACAAAAACAAGCAGTAAATTTATATATTTTGGATCATGGGACTCTTACAGACTTGACATTTTCCGAATGGGAATTAGTTGGAAGCATTTTAAATTTGTTAAGGCCATTTGAAGACATAACAAAAATTACAAGTTCTTCAGACTGCTTCATATCTGAAGTCATTCCATTTGTTTCGACTATCACTGCCTATCTTAACAAAGAAAACGCTAATTTTGCAGGAGTAGGTACAATGAAAGAAGAATTGAAAAACAGCTTGAATAAACGATTTGAGAATATATTTATAAAAAAACATTATACCATCACGACTTTCTTGGATCCTCGCTTCAAAGACAATTTTTTTACAAAAGACCGTGAGTTTATATGCGAATACATAATTACAAATCTAAAGTCCCAAATAAAAGAAAACAATACATCTGTAGAACATTCCAGTTCCCCTGACAGTTCGGATTACATTCAAGATCAAGACCATACAATAAATGAAACTATAGAAATTGATAGTGATGACAACGAACCACTTGCTAAGTATGTTCGAACTTCTGAACCTGAGAATAGTCGAACATCTTGCCAAAATCTGTTTTGGGAAATCTACGAAGACTTTGCCGGAGAAGGGATGAGCTCCACAAAAAGTACAAAAACAAAAACCATTCCAACAACATCTTCTTGTGACACAAAATCATCTTCTAGAGCATCCATTTGTGAAAAAGTGAATGCTGAAATTACAGAATATAAGAATAAGAAACATCCTCTTCTTGAAAGAAAAGCGAATCCCATTTCTTGGTGGCAAGAAAAAAGAGAAGTTCTACCATCATTATATAATCAAGCTCTTATATATTTATCTGCACCAGTTGGCAGTGTTGCAAGTGAGCAAATGTTTTCAAAAGCTGGAACCGTAAATTCGGCGAAAAGGAATCGGCTGAATCCAGAAACAACCGAGACACTTATTTTTGTACATGATAATTTGCCAAAACTACAGTATTCATTTTCATGTTATATCTACCATAATTTCTTAAGATTACCTTATTTCAAATATAACTTTAAATTTAAATATAAAAAAAATGTTTTAAGCTGCTATGGTTGTCTTTATACATCGGCCGATATAGTCGATATATACTCATATCTACCGGCCGATACCGATAATCGGCCCTCACTAGTGGAAACCTAACCCAAATACAAATATAAATCTTCCAAAACCTACTCCTATGAGTACAACATCCCAACAAGCTACAGATAATTTCAGACCTAATCAATCAAATCAAAGATTGTATATGGAACAACTACATTATACGGACTAATTTGATATATCCCCTAACGAAGAATATACTGATTATTCTCAACAAGAAATTGCCGAATACGTCATGAAAATGATTTCGAATTCGAAGAAATGCTTACGTACGAAAAACCCCAGGATTTTCAGTCGGACAGCCAGCCGTCCGAATTCCAACACATAATTCAATACCATAGCTCATTAGACAAAAGGCAACTACCATACATCGTAATAAATAACCCTCCTCTGAAATTACTTGTTGATAGTGGATCTACCAAATCATTTTTATGTCCCGAAATTGTTGATAAATATTACATGAAATTTAAAGGTAGGGATCCGTTTGTTGTTTCGACTGCATTTTCGTCGTCTCAACACGATTTCTCGGTAACAATACCGGCGTTCGCAGAATGCAATGATAAAAGAAATCTGAAATTTTATGCTTACAAGTTCCATAGCGTATTTGATGGACTTCTTGGAATAGATACTATACAACTCTTGAATGTAAATCTAGACTTTGCTAAACTGCAATTTGATACAAATAACGCTACAATTCCAATGGAATATTTCAGTGCCGTACCTAAAACATTTTTTGAAAGGAACTTGCCAGGCAATACAATTACCCAAATTAAAATTCCTGTAACTACTAAATTCGAAGAAATTTTAGTTCCCCAGCAAATTTTCCAAAATTTCAGAATTCCTGAAACAGTAACCATGTCAACCGACGGTTGAAGTATTTAACGATTCTATGTATGATGCCAACTTCACTTCACCATATCCGATTCAATCAATGCCCATGCATGACAATTTTAAATATTTCAACATAACTTCGTTGACCATTCCGAAACTAATAATCAATTCGACATCGAAAAATTGATAAAAACTGACCATTTGAATAGCGAGGAAAAATGAGAAATTTTAACGTTATGCAAAAAATACGCTGATATATTTCACTTAGACCAAAACACACTGACATTTTCAAATCGAATTAAACACCAGAATTTGACTCGTGACGAAATACCAGTACATACGAAATCTTACCGATACCCTTTTGTTCATAAAGAGGAAGTGAACGCGCAAATTCAAAAAATACTTCAACAAAACATTAATGAAAGTTTACCAGAAAAGGTAAATCCCCCCTACCCTCCATTTATCACAACTCAGAGGAACACAATGAATCGATATCAGGAAATATCGATGAACCCCCAAATCGAGACGACACTAATACCGAAAATGACCAAGACTCTGAAATTTACGAAGTTTACAATAATGACAATGAAACCGTTCACACTAGTCGAGAAGACCCTGTATATGAAGTCCCGATTTCAGAAACGCCTATTAATAACTTTCAGAACCAGTTATTTCTGAAGTTTGTCCTACATTCACCAATAGTCCCAAAAATAAAGCGATTATTCGAATATAAAATTAGAACAGAAATTCAAATTTCCCAAAATAATTTTGAGAAGGATATCATAAAGACATTTAAAGAATTTACTACGACAAAAAAAATGTTTGCAGTTAATTTGGACAAACAAGAGTACATTCCTCGATTCTGTGAAATTTTGAGGAACACATTCAAAAATTCCGATTTAAAATTATTCTTTGTAATCACGTATTAGAGGACGTAAAATCAGCTGACGAAAGGCAAGATATTTGTTTATTTATTTATTTATTACTCGAAAACATACAGGGATTAACATATTTACATGTTTACGTTAAGCTTATTCTATGTACTGTAAGATATATAAAGTATACACATTATATATACATGTATATCTACTATTAACTATAACTACTTATTACATTTACTATTTTTTTCAAAAATATCAACGAAGAATGAATAACAAAAGATAAATGAGAAACAAAAAAGAAAATTATCATTTGAACCCAACAAACAGTTTGAATAACATATTAATTTAGCCATGTTGACCTAGCCATATTGAAGCAGAGAATTCAGTATCAGTTTAAATGTAAGTACAAATGTGGAATATGACGTCATATAAGGATTGTTTGAGGTGCGAATATTTCATGTAGCTGATTTCCACGAACCGCAAGAGACAAGTTATGCATATCTACTGCAGAAAGTGATTGCAAACATTTATTAACATGATAACACATCTTATCAATAAAACGTGGTACCCTAGGAATATGAAATAAGATATTTTTCGGACGCAACACCTGTCTTGGAACAAACAGATTGAGCTGTGATAGCAAGAACTCGCTACTAATTTTACATGTCAAAATTTTATAAATAAATTTTTTTTTTGTATGTATCTTCTATTTTCAAGTTTTATCATTTTGAATTCTAGTCTTATGGGGTCATACGATGAGTGGTCCGGGGACTTGCCATATTTTTTATAGTACAAATATGAAATAAATTTATTTTGGACAGTTTCAAGACTTTTTCTTAAAACTATTTTTCCCGGATCCCAGACTATTGAAGCAAATTCCAAGCGACTTCTAACAAATGTGGAGTAGAGGGTTTTTATTGTTTCTATATTCCTGAATTCCGAAGTGAATCGCTTAACAAATCCTAAAATTTTTTTGGCTCTTTGACAAGTATTGGTTATGTGTTTTTCGAATGTTAAAGATGCTTGACAGGTTACACCTAAATCGATTATTTCATACCTCCTTTCCAATTCTTGGTCATTTATACGATAACTGTACTCCAATACATTTTTAGATTTGCAAAAGCTGACTACAGAGCATTTACTCAAATTTAGGTGTAACTTATTTTCTTCACACCAATTATGAAGGGAAACGAGATCGTTTTGTAAAAGCATATGATCTTGTTGACTGGTTACTCTCCTGAATATTTTATAGTCATCTGCGTACAGGAGACAATTACTTGTTACGTGATCTGGAAGATCATTAATAAATAATAAAAACAGTAGAGGGCCCAGGTTTGATTCTTGAGTTACTCCAGACTTTGCTAGGAAATTTTCAGACACCTTTCCTTTATATTCAACGTACTGCATTCTTTCAGATAGGTAGCTAGTAAATAGCATTATTAGTGATGGACTGAAGGAGTACATGGATAGTTTATTTATAAGAATTTGGTGTTCTACTCTATCGAATGCCTTAGCAAAGTCTGTGTAGATTGTATCAACCTGAGCCCCACATAATTCCGTCAGTTAGTTAGTTAGTGACTTAAGATAAGAAAGATGTTAGGTTTGTTTCGATTGATCTTCCACTACAAAAGCCATGTTGCGCTTCGGATATATTGTTTCGCACATTGTTGAAAATTTTTTGATATAGGATGTATTCGAATAACTTTGCGATGCCATTAAGTATAGCTATCGGTCTGTAATTTAAGACAAGAGTTCTTTAATTTTTTTATGAATAGGTGTCAACTTACTTATTTTGAATGCTTCATGAAAAATTCCAGTCCTCAGTGAGTTTTGAAAGATTATCATCAATGGATACAAAATATAACCCTTACAGGCTTTTATGATATAGGATGGTATACCATCTGAGCCGGATGATTTTTTTGGTCTAAGTTTACGGAAAGCATATTCCATATCAGATACTGTAATGTGTGATATGTGCAAAATTTCCGCGTTAAGCACATGTGTGTTATTTTCATGATTACCCACAGGATCATTTACGTAGACCGAGTTAAAATAATCAGCAAAAGCTGATGCAATTTTTTGGGGGTCTCGAGTAGTTTCATTCTCCAATATAAATTGGGAATCAAGTTCGCTATTTTTTTTTTATTTACGAAATTCCAGAAATGTTCAGGGTTCTCCCTTAGATTAGCCTCGGTTACCTTAATGTAGTCATTGTGAGCATGTCTTATGTCTGCCTTCAGTTCTGATCTGAGCTTTCTATATTCGTTGAGGACTTCTTCCGATTGGTTTTTAATTTTTCTGAAGTATTCTTTTTCCTTCATTTCTTGTTTTATTTCAAATGAGAACCAAGGGGGGAAGCTTTTCCTGTGTTTGTTGATTTTTATTTTTGGAACACACTTATTAATGATATAATACATTACATCATAGAAATATCTCACTTGTTCGTTTATATCCTTCAAATAACCTATAGGAGTCCAATCAATGCATCGAAGGTGATTGCACAACTCATCAAAATTAGCTTTTTTATAATTATATTTGTTTTTGTAATGCCATCTCACATATTAATGATGGATGCTTTCTATCTATTGGGACTAGTGGAGTTACTCATGTGACATTTATATTTTTATCACTGAGAATTAAATCAAGTGTTCTATTATCCTCATTCAAGCAGTTATTGAACGATTTTAATTTAAGTAAGTTCATTAGGGAATATATACATTCCAGCATGCTGTTGTTAGATGAAAAATTAAATTGTGCACCATTGACATAACGTATATTATAGTCCCCGAGTAAAGCGTAGCTAGTGAGGTGACTAGTTTCATCGGTGATGGTATCAAATTAATCTATATAATTTTTATATAATTGTGAGTTGGAGTTTGGGGGTATGTAAACAGCATTGAGGATGATTTCATTACCCAATATACTGATTTTGTTGAATATTGTTTCGTACTGGGAATTATCTGACAGTATTAAGGAGCTATTGTATTTCCTCAGTACTGCTATCAGTACCCCTCCTCCTCTCGCTTTTCCTGTTCTTAAAAATGATCTATCACAGCGAAAAATACTGTAGTTATCAGTAAAAAGTTGAGCATCAAATATCTCACTGTTCAACCACGTCTCAGTTAAGACAATTACATCATAATTGTCCAATACTACATTACGATAAAATTCTGCTTGTTTAGTTCGCAAACCTCTGCAATTCTGATAATAAATTCTGAGCTTCATAGAACCTATAATAAGTTTTCGTTTAGATACCTAAACAAATGCTAATGCCACAAAATTAAATAGTCCCAGCGCACTAACGAGATAATGAAAGTGTAATTGCAAATTGTAGGTAAAGATAAAATATAATAGTTATTTATGATACAAGTGTTAAAAGTGGCATTTTATTTTGTGAGTGGGGAATATTGCGAAACGAGCGTTAGCGAGTGGAGCAACCCCACGAGCAAAATAAAATCACTTTTAACAAATGTATCATACAAAATTTTTTGTTCAACAGTTACTGCTAGTAAGAAAAAAACAAAAAAAAATAAGATCCATAAGGATTCGAACACACGATCTTTGGATTACAAGGCTGACTGACAGATACTTCAAATATAATAAACCCCAACGCACTTTATTTATGAATGTCATTATTTGTCAGTGATGAAGGACATTCTACAGTTGGACTAAATACTACTTCGTTTGTAACTTCAAAAGGAATTAGTATTATCAATTGCGCAAACGACCAAATACATGTGTGAACTTTTATAAACGATTCCTCTTGAGTAGGTGTTCTGATTATAATATCTGATTGAAGTGTTTCTATTAGAGAGATCTATATTACTGAGTATCCATCATCTCATCTGTCATTTTACTTTTAACACTAGTGTTAAAAGTACTTTTAACACTAGTGTTAAAAGTGATTTTGTGAAAACGTCAGTTTTTAGTTCATGTGTCAATGAATTAAAAACGTCATTTTTAATGTCAGTTGTACAAAAAAACTATTTTTGTTTATTCGATCGTAAATGTCTTTGTGCTGTTTCTTTTTGCGAGCCACTGGAGGAAACACTGTTTTTTCTTGGTTTTCTTGAGTTTTCTTCTTCTAGTGAAACGTTTTCTTTCAATTCTTCCAGGCTCAATGTAATTCCGTTCATAACCAACGAGAAACCTTCGACTTTAACTTCCTTTCCCAACTCCCTCAAATGTTTCTGATAAACATATAATGACTTCTTTCTTTGATAATCCTCAGGTACGTAGTCTAGTGCTATATACAGGGTGTTATGTAATAAGTGTCCGGTATTTAACAGGACGATTCCTCGGTTATTTATAAGGTAAAAAGTTCATATAAACATGGGTCCGCAAGGCCTTCAGTTTTGAGATAGAGGGTGTTGAAAATTTATTTTTATTTTGGTTTTTCGTGAATAAATTTTGAAATAATGTCGATATTTGAACAAAAATTGGTATTTGGGGACTTTTCAATATGAGAAATTCAAATTTGATCTCTGTTTGGCACTTTATTGTAGGGGGCGCCACCTACAGGTCTTTGTCTCTTTTGGGGAGTCACAACTTTTTCGTGCATGTATGTATCACATTTTCTAGAAAAAAACATATTCCACTATCATTTTTACGTGAAAAAGGAATACTTGTCAAAAGTCGCTACAAGCAGCCGTTTTCGAGATATTTCAATTTGAATTAATCGTTTGTCCAAAAATGAAAAAAAAAAGATTTTGTTTTTTTATTTAACCTAGAAACATTTCAAAAGCTAATTCCTAATAAACCATAAATAACGGAACACTATAAATATTAATCTAATTCAAAATTACAATAAATGTTCGAAATGTCCACCTCCTGCCTGTATGCACGCATCCAATCTTTTTCTCATTGATTCTCGCACTTTTTGGAAAATTCCTGGATTATCGTGAATCGATCTGCATGTGTTAATTATTCGATTTCTTAATTCTTCTCTATTTTGGATAGGTGTCTGGTAAATTAAGGATTTTAGATGTCTCCACAGTAAAAAATCTAAACTATTAAGATCTGGTGACCTAGGGGGCCATGATTGAGGCCCTCCCCGACCTATCCAACGGTTGCCGAAAGTTTGATCTAAGAATTCTCGCGCTTGTATGCTAAAATGTGCCGGGACACCGTCATGCATAAACCACATTTCATGTCGTAGTCTAAGCGGCACATATTCCAGTAAAATAGGCAAATCTGCTTCAAGAAAATGACGATATCTCTCTCCGTTTAATCTCCCTGGAATAAAGAATGGGCCTATCAGATAATCTCCAAGGATTCCTGCCCACACGTTGAGAGAGAACTGTTCTTGAAAATGTGATTCCTGTATTGCATGGGGGTTTTCCTCTAACCACAAATGATTATTGTGAAAATTGCGAATAGCGTTGCGTGGGAAATTTGCTACTTCGGTAAACAGGATTTGATTTTCAAATAAAGGATTTTGAATAAGGCGTTGGAGAAACCAACGACAGAAGTTGATACGTAACGGAAAGTCACGAGGGAGGAGTGCCTGAACTCTCTGAATATGGTAGGGATATAACAAATTATCAATTAAAATTTCCCATACCAGAACATGAGAAATGTTCAACGTCAGCGCTATTTTCCTGGAGCTCGTTTCCGGGTGTTCTCCTACCAGATTAAGAACTGCTTCCTCGGTTGCTGGGGTTCTTACCGTCCGATGTGCACCCGACAGATCACTAGCTTTCTCAAAACTTCCTGTTTCCCTTAACGGAGTGTGAATTCTTGAAAAGGTTTTTGAAGTAGGAGTTGTGCTGTTCGGATAACGCTCCTGATATAAACGTCTAGCCTCATATGCATTTCCGCTAGCAAGTCCGTATGTAAAATGTATGTCAGCATACTCTGCATTGGTGAAGTTTACCATTTTCAATAAAATAATCACACTAGTAACAAATAAAACTGTTTAACTATGCTTCAAGATATAATTTTTGAAATGACAGCACAAAAAAAACATTGGAATAAACTTACTAGCCTAGTTGATTATTTAATTTTCAAAGAGTTCGCGAATCAATGAGAAGGCGATTGGATGCATCGGTTAATTTAAATTAAAATATCTCGATAACGGCTGCTTGTAGCGACTTTTGACAAGTATTCCTTTATCACGTAAAAATGATAGTGGAATATGTTTTTTTTCTAGAAAATGTGATACATACATGCACGAAAAAGTTGTGACTCCCCAAAAGAGACAAAGCCCTGTAGGTGCCGCCCCTTACAATAAAGTGCCAAATAGAGATCAAATTTGAATTTCTTATATTGAATAGTCCCCAAATACCAATTTTTGTTCAAATATCGACATTATTTCAAAATTTATTCACGAAAAACCAAAATAAAAATAAATTTTCAACACCCTCTATCTTAAAACTGAAGGCCTTGCGGATCCATGTTTATATGAACTTTTTACCTTATAAATAACTGAGGAGTCGTCCTATTAAATATCGGACACTTATTACATAACACTCTGTAGATACCGGTACTTTTCAGTTTCTTGGTTTAATACTTCTACTTTTGGCTTGTTGTTTAAACATTCAACTAGGATGGGGCCTGATTTGATGTTATTTTTATCAGAGGTTAGTTTGTAAACATCTCTTAGATCTCTTTCCTCGCATTCTATTTCCAACTTTCCACGAAATAAATTGATAACCGACTGAAACGGATCTGTTCCGTCTTATAAGTTTGTATTTTTTATTTTTCCTTTCAGTAGATATTAGTTTATCCCTTAATTTTCCTATTCCTTCATTCAAGCTAGCAGACTCAGTCTTCAAGCTGTCGATTTTGTCTTCGACATATTTCTTATAAGTTCTGAATTCTTCTTTCCATGAAGCTAATTGACCTACAACTTGGTCGTTCTGTTTCTTTATAGCTTCGTTTTGAGAGACAATAACTTGAAACATTTTTTGGAGTTCATCTTTGGTGATTTCGCCCATTTCCAGTGTGCGTATGGCTCATCGACTATATAGTAGAAACAAGAACACTAGATAGGCCTGAGTGTACTGGTTTTTATTTATTGTTTTATTTTCAACTTTTTATTTATTTCCAAGCAAAAGTGATGTACTCTAAATCCACCAAATTATGAATGATCTTGAATATATCCTTCGTTTATTGACCCACATATAGTTCTTTTAGATATTAGTATTTGGCTTTTTTGTTCATCAAATAGATAAAACACTGAGGAAAATACAGTTAAACTGTTGTAGATCACTTTTCTTTGAGAGAGCACCTCAGATCACGACTGTATATTGACCGTTATAGTTGAATATAATGATGATATAATATATCGTTCAAGGATACCACCAGGGTAAAACTAATCACCGCGGCATAATCGAAACGGAAGCACAAATAAAACGACGTTATTGTTGGCCAAATATAAGGAGTACGGTCACTCAATTTATCAATAATTGCGAAATATGCCAAAAAGTAAAATACGATAGAAACCCACCAAATCAGAAATTTGAATTGATTCCTACTCCAAGTAAACCTTTCGAAGTTGTTTATGCTGATACATTGTTGACAAATTTTCAAAATATGCGCAAGCATATGCAGGCACAGGACTGACTGCTTATAAAATTTATGACTCACCATGGTACACCAAAAATGTTAGTACTTGACCAGGGCACCGAATTCAAGAACAATGTTATACAAGAATTTGCAGCCCTACATAAAATAAATATCCACTACACCACTGCCTGGGATCCGAACTCAAATCCTATTGTTGAAAGATTTCACTCCACACTCATCGAACACCTTCGAATTGTTCGAGAAACCCGAAAAGTTCTCAATATTCTTGATCAAATGCCATACGCGATTTTAGGCTACAATCATGCCATTCATTCTGCCACCAAACAACGTCCAATAGATATTATCACAGGACATTTGGACAGTAATAGTCCATTTGATATGAATTTTCACGAAAAGTATGAAAACTACATACACAAACATAAAGAATGTACGGGAGAAATTTATAAACATATTATTGAACAAATGTCCAAACAGAAACAAATTGTACTCAAAAAAGTCAATAAAAATCGTCACGATCCGCTTATGATCCAGGTATCCTGATATATCACAAAACCCGATCACGAAACAAAGCTAGTCCCAAATTTGGGTCCCGACTTCTTAAGAAGAACAACAAGGTAACTGTTCAAACCATATTATTAACAAAAAAACATCCGGGTAAAATGAATCGCAAAAACATCCCTTATTATAACAGTAACTTGAGGAGACCTCTATCTGATAAATTATCCCATTGCAGGATACTCCTGGTCTTTCCGTTAGCCGAGACCGCGCAGGAAATCAAGCTGACTAACCTGGAATCCAACCCTGGCATATTTTACCATATAAACTGGGAGAGGCAAAATTAACGGGTACTTACCACACCTTTATCCACTATTTTGATTTGAACCCAATCGAAATAGAACTAAAAAAAATCGACAATCAATTCCAAAATATTCAACAAACAATCCATAGTAAAAACAAACGTTTTGACGAAGAACTCAAAACCATTCAAAAAAATATTTTATTTCAACTTAACCAAGCTGAAGGAAAGTTTAATTTTCTCCATTCTACTAAAAGAATAAAAAGATGTCTGATTGATGGTCTTGGGAGTATTTTTAAAAGCATTTCAGCAAACCTCGACGCAGAGGACGGAAAAAGATATGATAATGCTATAGAGACTCTAAATACGAATCAGAAAATCAAAGTAATGACCCTAAACAAACAAATTTCATTGAATAGCAAAATAATCGATGATTACAATAAAACTCTATCTTTGATTAAACAAAACGAATTACAAATTGCCGACAAAATCAACGAACTCAATTCAGAATTGAAGGAATTGATGTTTGATTTCAACGGCTATCTCACAGCCAAGAATGCCTTCGATCAAATCAGTGCCGTACTCCACATTTTAACGGAAATGATAAACAATTTGGAAAGCGCGGTTACTTTTGCTAGATTAGAAACAATTCATTACAGCATTTTGAAAATCGAAGATTTGGAATATATTATACAAGTCCTACTGGGAAGTCACCCATCTGAAGACTTGATGTTTGGAAGTCACTTTTCAACCTTGCACAAATACTATGAAGTAGAATCATATTGTTCGAACGATAGAATTGTCTTCATAATACACTTTCCTATCATGCTACCCGAAACCTTCACGTATTTTCACCTATACTCAGTACCCACCAAAAACAATACCATTCTTGTTCCACCCAAACCTTTTCTTGCCATGGGAAGTAAACTCTTCAAGTACGAGGACAGAAAATGCAAAAATACACACCCGACCCATTTTTGCGAAGATGGTAACCAACTCCAGCCATTCAACCAGAAAGATTGTGTCTTTCGACTCCTTCAACTGGAAGCCGACGAACTGTCCACATGCGAACCAGTCCGAATCAGGATTGATCACGAAATCATTCAGCAAATCAATAATGCCCACTACATAGCCACCCTCAAAGGCGCCTACCTTGTCGAAGTGCCAACTGGTTGCAGTTTCCAGACCACAAAGGCACACATTCGTCAACATGACATCATTACAGGCCAGCCATTACTACTACCGGTGGTCAAGACCCCCAGAGCAAGCCTGAGCCACCTACAAGAGCTCAACTTCCACGATATACCCCTGGACTACAGCGGAGTGTTATTCATTCATTGAAACGAATCAAAAGCAAATTAATGGCTACAATTGAATACAGGAGAGTTATAACTCTCGATGAAAATGGGTTAAATTACGCAGCATGGAAGTTTCAGTTGGTCATCATTCTGAAATCTTCTGGGGTCTACAATACCATTGAAAATATACGATCCACAGCGACTAATGAAGAAGAAAAAAAAATGGGATGAAAATGACCTTAAAGCTCAAAACCTCATTGTGATTTCAGTGCAAGAGAAGGTAGTCACACATTTGATCGCTTGTAAAACTGCAGGTGAAATGTGGCAAAGAATCCAAGCACTATATGGAAAAACCACAGAAGCAAACTTGCATTCTCTCCAATAAAGATTGTATGCATATTCTTATAGAAATAATGGTGTTGCCAGCCATGTGGCGGATCTAGAGAAGCTCAGTTATGATCTGAAAACTTGCGGAGAAGATATAAGCGAAAGTATGCAGGTGAACAAAATTCTTATGACTATACCAGAAAGTTTTAAACACTTCCACTACGCATGGCACAGCTCATTGAATAAAACGCTGAATAATCTCACATCGAGACTAATAGCAGAAGAAGAAAGAATAAAGAACAGAGGCAGTGAGGAAGTCGCCGGAGCTCTAACAGCTAGAACCTTCAAGAAAAATGCTTCAAAAAGGAATGAAAATGAAAGACAGAGGAATAAGTTTTCAAAAAGTGATATCGTTTGCCATTTCTGCAGAAAAAGGGGCCATTTCGAACGTGACTGTTGGTTCAAAAAGAACAGAGCCGATCGTAAATCACCACACGACGACAGACACAAAACTAACTTCGCTCTTATAACTAATGAAATGAATACAACTACTGATTGGCATTTGGTTATTGGTGCCAGCCACCACATGACTTTCAATAGAATGTGGTTCAGTACTTACGAAGAACTTGAAACGAGAGAATAAATTGTTATTGGAGATGGTAAAAGACTCGAAGCTCTTGGAAAAGGAACCATTCTTGTAGATGCTCGGATAGAAGGTGATGAAAACGTTAGTTGTTCCATTGAAAACGTTCTTTTTGTTCCTGAATTAAAATACAATCTATTTTCTGCCAGTGCTGTTACTGACAAAGGTTGTGTCATCATAACTGACAGAAATAAATGTCAGATCAAAAAAGACGATCAACTAATAGTCCAGGGGCTGAGGAAAGGAAAATTGTTCAAACTACAACTCGAAGTCAGATATGAAAAGGAATCTGGTAGTTTCATTAGCACTAAAACTAATAAATCAATAGAAGAATGGCACTATTCATTGGCACATCAGAATATTGCACACTGTAAGAAAATTTTAAATAGCTACAATATCGACGTAGATGAAAATTCACATTTCCAATGTGAGTCTTGTATTTATGGGAAGCAATGTCGACAACCTTTTCCAAACTCAACCAATGAAACTTCAAAACCAGGAGAAATCATTCACTGTGATCTTGGAGGTCCGATGGAAATCAAATCAATTGGACGATCAACCTACTTCTTATTACTGAAGGACGATTACTCTCTTTATAGATACATTTATTTTTTGAAGAATAAAACTGAGGTAATCAATAAGTTGGCTGATTTCATACCAAAATTCAGGACGGAAACAAATGAGAAAATAAAAATAATAAGGACAGATAACGGCACAGAGTTCAAGAATAAGGCAGTGGAGCAGTTTCTGAGAAAATTTGGAATAAAGCATCAGTCTACAGTGAAGTATACACCCGAACAAAACGGAGCTGCTGAAAGAGAGATGAGAACATTGGTGGAAGCCGCTCGAACTCAACTCCATTACCAACAGTTGGAAAAATGTTTTTGGGCTGAAGCCATAAATACTTCTTCGTATGTTTTGAATAGAACCGGCACAAGTTCAATACCAGGTAAAACACCATTTGAAGTGGTATTTAAGAAACAAGACTATCGATAACTTGATGATATTTGGATGCCCTGTATTTACTCATATTCCGAAACAACTCCGTCAAAAATGGGACTATAAAAGCAAAGAGGGAATATTCGTAGGCTATTCCGAAGAAACAAAAGGATATAGAATATATTTTCCTAATGATCGAAGAATAGAAGTATGCAGAGATATAATTCCAAAGAAATCGATGAAAGAAAGTACGAAAATATTGATAAAAACCGAAGAAAAATTAACTCAGACTACACAGATCAGAGAAAATGATGAAACCGTAAGAAATTCTGATTATATCGAAACATCAAATGATGAAACTGAAGAAAATGAAATATTCGACAATGAGAGGTGCCTTAGAGACAGAAACTTGATAAAACCACCAAGTAAATACGGAGAATATGTTTGTATGATAGCGGAAGAAGAGATCGATTATGAGACAGCTATACAAAAGGAAGAATGGAAGTCCGCGATGCAAAAAGAAATGTATGCTTTACATAATAATGAAACATGGACACTAACCCAACTTCCAGAGGATAGGAAAGCTATAAGAAATAAATGGGTATACAAAAAAAAGTTGAATGGAGTTCACAAGGCACGATTAGTTGCGAAGGGGTACAGTCAAACTTTCGGCCAAGACTACTTTGAAACATTCAGTCCGGTGGCTCAATATAAATCTATTCGATTGATACTCGGCATAGCAGCCTACTTTGGAATGGAATTAGCCCAATTCGACGTAAAGACTGCATTCCTCAATGGTGACTTGAATGAAGTCATTTACATGGAACAGCCACCTGGTTTCCATGATGGAACGAATAGGGTTTGTTTATTGAGGAAAGGTCTTTATGGCTTGAAACAGTCTCCACGCAACTGGAATGCTAAATTTGTAGATACACTCAAGAAGTTCAAATTAACCCAGTCAATTAATGATCCATGCATTTTCTACAAGGACGACGGAGTAAAATTATATTTGGTAATTTATGTAGATGATGGTTTGATTGCATCACAAAGTAGAAATGAAATAGAAAGACTATTAGAGCATTTGGACACTAATTTTGAAATCAAAAGAGAAGAAGTCAAGCATTTTCGGGGAATGGAAATTGTGAAGACAGAAAGTGGAATTTTTATTAGTCAGAAAATACAAATAGAAAGAATTCTTGAGAAATTCAACATGACTTCCTGTAAAGCAGTCGATATACCAGGACCTACGAAAGATCTGGATGATGAAGAAAGCCCATTATGCAAAGCACCATACCGTGAGGCGATAGGAAGTTTACTTTTTCTTACATCTGTGACTAGGCCAGATATAGCATTTCCTGTCAATAAACTTAGCAGATTCATGGAAACTCCTCGTTTAATCCATTGGGAAGGAGTTAAGAGAGTATTGCGATATTTGAGTGGAACAAAATCACTAGGTCTTCACTTTAAGAAAAACTCAGATGTAGAACTTCTAGTTGGATACAGCGATTCAGATTTTGCAGGAGACTGCCAAACAAGAAAATCAACATCCGGATTCGTGTTGCTTTTTGCAGGAACACCCATTGATTGGTATGCCAGAAAGCAGAAGCCATCAAAGAAATCATAATCATGGGCAAATTATGTGAAGAACTTGGAATTTGGTTTAGACCAATCACTCTAAATATAGACAACCAAAGTGCCTTAAAAATGTTAAGTGATGAAACTGCTCAAAAAAGAACGAAGCATATTGACATCCGTGTACATTTTTTGAGAGATAAGATGAACAAAGATTTCATTTTGAAATTTGTCAAGAGCGAAGAGCAGTTAGCAGATGTTTTTACGAAAGCACTTGGGAGATGCGCATTCCTATCCATTCGAGATAAAATAAATGTTAAGGAGGGAGTGTTAGAATGATTGAATATTTTGTTAACATTTATTTTTAATGTGAAGTTTTATTTATGACTTCCTGTACAGTTGTTGAACAAAAAAAAATGAAGTTGTTGATTTTATTTGAAGTAACTGATAATGTATAAAAAAAATATATATGTCAAAGTAATTTTGAATATTAAACGTTGTTGCTTTCACTACTCTAATTATTCACCCAAAACACTGTAAAACGAACACAAAGGAAATGAGAGCCCAACACCTTTGACGAAGACGAATAGCCAATCCATCCCCTGTATGGATCTCTCTGAGGATGGAGGAATTATATCAGGACACATTCAAATGCCTTCGAGCATACCATTCCAGCAAACTCGGCAGTTCCCTAGAAGCTCGTCGTACAAAGGAAATGCGTCAGCAGTTCCATATCCGACGCTGTTATTTTATATTATACTTTAAAGCAGTCTTGACTTGCCACTTACATTATTCAGATGAATATTTCAACTCTGTAAATTTTTCATCAATAAAGTTATATTTTTTGGTTCAACGCATCCTGAGTTATAAAATTAGTGGGAAGAAAGGGTGATGAGGTATGATGATCCATTTGTCTTCATGACCTGCAAAACATATATATCGAATCGATATAATCGAATCCATGAACCGATTCGACTGCCGGCCGTCGTAGAGGTCGGGACTCGGGAGTCATGATATGTTCGTCCGCCATTTTGTGCATTGAAACAGTATTTTGTGTAAAATATATGTTTGTTAGTGTTAACAATTAATAGTTTGTGCAATTGTCTGCCCCCTCTTGATATCTACGGGGGTTAGAGGCCCTATGGCAACGGATTTGCCGTATCAAGATCAAGGGGGCCCTTAGTTAGAATAGTTTTTTATCGCCGTTTTACGTGCATCGCAACGAATAACTTTTATTTTGTGGATATATACATTTATTTATTGTGGCGCGTGGATCTCATTACTTACTTGAAGACTCTCGTTAGCTGGCGAAATAGTCTAGTAACTAAACGCTATACTGTGGAACGAAACGAATATATGGTTTATGTAGAAATGCAGTAAAGCTGTAGCTGTCCCTCCTGGTTATAACTGGTGTGAATGATTGCCATTTTTTCTTGTCTACTGATGTTTGTCGGTCTTGTAGTCTGAAGTCGACACGCAGTAATAAAAGTGATTATGCTTTAAAAAAAATCATTCCATAATATAATGAAACTAGAAATATCAAAAAAAAAAATTATTTCAAGAATATAAAAAAAATTAAATTAAGAATGTATATTGAAATAACGCTAATAGGTATAATCACTCTCACATATTGATCGACACAGTATGATATGTGTTATAGTCAAAATCGGTCTTAACGTGCGTGCGTGAGACTTAGTCACCGACAATTTATTTAGCTTCCACTCATTCCTTTGTGTTGAATCATACCCGTTCAAATAAAATCCCAATGATACATGAGACAGACATATACGATTTTCACATGCGAAAAGCATATGTGTTGATAATAATAATTTTCAGCAACGCTAACCCGCACGATAAGATCGATTTGGACTATATGGATGGATGACTTAGGGTCGGTCTTTTCACCTCACAATAAAGTCTCTAATAACTATCTATCGGATAAACTTCACAGGTTTACATATCCTTATCTGATAGATAGAGTTATCTGGGATTCGACTTATCTATAGGTGAAAAGTCCGACCCTTAGTAAAAGAAAAATGATTCATCATAAAATGTCATGTTCGTCAGGGAACTATCCTTATAAACAAACCATATTGCCATTTGATTTTGTTTTCAGTGTTTTAAGTGTGTTAGTTAATTTGGTAGTGATTTCGGGAGCGTTATATGATTTATTGATTGTTAAAACACAAGTGAAAGTAAGTTTCAAGACTGTGGTTCACGGTCAAATAGCCTGGAAGTGACGTCATTTCTAGTGGTTTGTTTCGAATTTTGCGAAACAAAACAATAGAAACAACGTCATCAAAGCAGTTTGGTGAAACTATTTGATGTGATCCACGGGATTTATAGGCAGTACAAGTATAAAAAATCAATTCCTGGTCTCATAACTTCAAAACATTACAGTACCAACATTTTTGCGCTTCTCATTAATACCCAAAAAAGTCAAGAAATTTGTTTAAGTTCTGAAAATCATCACCAGAAGTAAAAGAAATGCTACACGTGAAACACCATAAACAAACTCTTTGTTTGGATGATGCACCATGACCACGAAGGCGGCGTGACGTCATTACTTTTTAGTAATATCAATACTCTCTATTGAGACGACGAAAAATTACTTACTGCGAGAAAAATCAAACCAAAAAATAACATATATCCAAATGCTCAAAAACGTTTCAATAATATTGGGGATACAACATTAGATGTCAGCGCCAAAGTGGCAAAAATGGAACTACTCTCGAGTACATTATGTCAACAGAAGAACTGAATATTGACCATTTATATGTACAAGAAATTCATTACTTATTAATAATGATTTCAGGTTCAACAAAATGCACATAAACAATAGCCAAAATTTTGGGAATTTTGACGAAAACAATAATTTCACTGTACTTATCTATAGTGTCAAAACTTGACACCAGAAGGAGTATCCCTCATGTTGAATTCCCAATTGGTGTTCTGTTGTTCTTCTCTGTGTTTTGTGTGGTATTATAAAACTGTTTGACAGAAAACTAGAAGTTAACTTGTGGAATGACGTCACATCTTGCAGTTAGCAATGTAATGCACAGGTAATATTACTGAAATTTTTATTTGTAATGTGTAATGTTGCAAATTTACCTTCAGCAAAGTTGCATATACTGTATTACACATTTCTGCAGCTCACTAATATTGACAAATGTAACATTGCAAAAGTAATATTACAGAAGTGTTCGGAAATCAAGTTGCCACAAGGTTTGATATGTAATATTACAAATTTTCCTGTCAGTAATATTGCATATAGTTTGCTGCCACGGACATTTTTACATTACTGCAATGTTATTGAGTGTAACATTGCAAAAGTAATAATAAGTAAACCTGCCTGATTACTTTTGACCAATTTTTAAGGAGACTTGAAAGCTACCTATCAAATGCCATATCATCAAAACTTTTCACATATTTTTTTAAATTTTCAATGTTTTAGTGATTGATATTTCATGGAGAATTTTCGAGTCTCGTTAAAAATTGGTCAAATGTGACTTGGCTGGTTTACACTTCAAGCGGAAGGTGTAGAATATTACTATACACAGCAAATATATTTCATATTTCTACAATATGTAGAAAAAAAACAGGAAACAGAATACTTTAATAAAATACATATTAAATACCTATACATTACAAATTAAAAACAGAAACTCACTGTGTGGGCGGATTTATTGGATACACAAGTAATGAGGAAAAATTACACTAATCAGAAGTAACATATTTCAACTAGGGGAAGTGAATTTCATTTTTTGAAATAATTATTATCCATTTAGTTATGTTTATGTATATGCAAAATTTGCTTGAAATCCAAAAGAACCAAACTTATCTTTCTTTACTCACTAATGGATAAACACTATTTTCTTTGGTGAAAGAAAGAATAACATTTAATCCTTTTCTAGGCTTTTATTCGCTTCCTTTTCGTAATGCACCTCTGGGAACTGAAACCACGCCACAACACATTCCTTGAATTTTTTTAACAAAAAATTGGGAAACTTCTGCTTTACCACATCTAAAAAAATCATCTCCATTTTGCAAAAAGTACATACATGAACATGTTATTGTAGCCTACCTCAGTGTTACTATCATGTTTTGCTGGTGGAAGATAAAAATAATTAGACAAAATCACTAAGAGAGAACTAAGAAAAAAAGGCCTGAAACCAAAATGATGCAGGTCGCAGGTGTAACTATGTTCAGCTGAATAATGTTATATAGTATCACTTATGTACAAACCTTTGATTTAATGTAGCCTTGTGGATGTCTGTTCCTGTTTTTCATGTTTGAAATCAGTAGGATTATCCTTCTACAAAAATGTTATCCAACAGGTATTTTGAGAGTTTCTAAAGTATCTAAATACTAAGAATAAAACAATTTCTCTTTTTGTAGATTGTTATCTCACTCACTCACTCAATAAATCCTTAAAATAGCTCTCAAAAGTACCACAAAAAATTATCTGTGGACTTCTGCATAAAAACTATGACAGGATATACCGGCTTAAGGTAAGTGTAGATGTAGGGCAGGTTGGTTGCTCAACTAAATTTGAATATTTTAAATTATGAGGTAGAAATAATGGTGATAATGATTTATTGATATCTAAGTAGTTCAGTTAAAAGTATAAACGAATGGGTTCATTAAAACAATAATTATTTCAATGTTTCAGGATGAAAGAGATTGGAAGAAGAAAAATATTAACCTTAAACATTAGAGTTTATGCTTTGATCCTGTCACTTGATCACAACAATCGAAAATTAAGAAAGGCATTTGGGCATCACCTGATCCAAACACTTGCAAGGACAAGAGAAAACTTGATAAAAAAAACCTTCCTGTATTCCCTTTTTCAATTCTTCCGTCTGTTTTTTATTAGCTTGGAGTATCATTTGGAAGATCTCATCTTTATCCATAGTTTTCTTGAATAATCAACTGATGTTGGAATAGGTATCTAACCTTTTCGGAATTGCAGGATGTATGCACAATTTGAAGTCTAATTATTCACACAAATAACGTTTTGAAGTGGAATTTTCAATACTGCACTGGTGTATCAACTCCTAAAGAGTATGAATACCAATTTTCATAATTTTTACTACACTTTTTCACAGGAAAATCTTCAGTTTTGTTAGAGAACACTTTTATACACTTGCTCGCTTTACTATTTCGTATATAAATATATACACTAAACTGTGAATACATAGAACAAGACACATGTATTTCATTTCAAAACAAATAAAATATACATTGTATTCGTTGAACTGTTTTTCCTGAATTGAGAAAGATGACACTTATACATTGTGTGGCTAAATTCATGCGAAAAATAAAAAAGTCAGGAGATTATATGTAGATTCTGAAGATTGTGTTCTATAAAAACATTCTCAGTCCAACTCGTCATGTCATTTTTTATTTTTCTGCTCGAAAACCATTAGTTCTATGAAAAAATAACATGAGTAAAAAAAGTTGAGGAATACAAGAGAAAGCCTAAATACATTTTTAATTCACAAAATTTAATCACATAAAAAATTTCTGATAAAATGTAATGAGCGAAGTGAATTATTATCTCCAACATTTTCCAAAACATTTTCAAACTTCTAAGTGCTTGTACGCCTTTAGTGACCTCTTCCTGTATTCCCTTTTTCAATTCTTCCGTCTGTTTTTTATTAGCTTGGAGTATCATTTGGAAGATTTCATCTTTATCCATAGTTTTCTTGAATAATCAACTGATGGTGGAATAGGTATCTAACCTTTACGGAATTGCAGGATGTATGCACAATTTGAAGTCTAATTATTCACACAAATAACGTTTTGAAGTGGAATTTTCAATACTGCACTGGTGTATCAACTCCTAAAGAGTATTAATACCAATTTTCATAATTTTTACTACACTTTTTCACAGGAAAATCTTCAGTTTTGTTAGAGAACACTTTTATACACTTGCTCGCTTTACTATTTCGTATATAAATATATACACTAAACTGTGAATACATAGAACAAGACACATGTATTTCATTTCAAAACAAATAAAATATACATTGTATTCGTTGAACTGTTTTTCCTGAATTGAGAAAGATGACACTTATACATTGTGTGGCTAAATTCATGCGAAAAATAAAAAAGTCAGGAGATTATATGTAGATTCTGAAGATTGTGTTCTATAAAAACATTCTCAGTCCAACTCGTCATGTCATTTTTTATTTTTCTGCTCGAAAACCATTAGTTCTATGAAAAAATAACAAGAGTAAAAAAAGTTGAGGAATACAAGAGAAAGCCTAAATACATTTTTAATTCACAAAATTTAATCACAAAAAATTTCTGATAAAATGTAATGAGCGAAGTGAATTATTATCTCCAACATTTTCCAAAAATTATCGATAATTCTATATGGACTCGGATTTGAGGAAAAACTCAGTGTTACTGCTGTTTTCAGGAGTAATATATCTCAAGGGGTTGAACTGCTATTTTATGTTTTATAGGACAGGCCCCTAATAATTTACAATGATGGATCTTATTTTTTGGGGTTGAACTGCTATTTTATGTTTTATAGGACAGACCCCTAATAATTTACAATGATGGATCTTATTTTTTGCATGAATTCAGCAATACCGTGTTGGGTTACTTCAGATATCCAGGAGTGGGGGCGGGTGGGGTCTGTCGTTGACTTCTGAAAGATGCAATGCAAATAACTCATAACTATAACAAATATTTTGATTGCACATTCCAGGCTGTTCTGGTTTTTCCTTATAGAATGTATGTAGTATATGGAAATATGAATGGAAATAATAAAGACGTTTATTAATCTTATATTAGATTATATATTAGGGACTTTCGTGCTACAAGCCTCTACACTCAATATTCAATACCGTCTTGATGGGATGATTTTCTGATAATTTATCATTTCTTTGCAGTGCTGGTTTAGATTTTTACTGTTTTGCTTTTGTATCGTTCTTACAGAATGCAGTCTCCATTTTATCATTGGAGATTTGTAATTTTTGACAGAATACAATTGCCATATGCACAGTTGACAATTGTCCAGTCGCCAAAGTACGGTTCTGACATTATACGAATCTGTTTGTTTACGATTCTGAGTTTGTATAATTTGACGAATTACCTGTCGGATATTTTGCATTCTGCTAATATGTATGGACCCCACGTGATCATTGATTCAGTGAAAATCCTACTTTTATTCTTTAAGAGTATTTTACGAAAACGTAGAAGGGCCACAAAAAATAAAAATATATAATTCTGACTTGGAACAACTTGGAATTAGCGTAATTCCGACTTTGCAACTCGGAATCAGTATAATTCCGACTGCACGACTCGAAATTAGCATAATTCCGTCTTCCCAACGTCAGAAAACAACTTCTTCCCCCTACGAACATTAAATTACATCTGACATCAATTTGTGCAATGTTCGTTCAAAAGGACACAATTGCAAGGGAATGACCACCTGCAGACATTACATATGTTTCACGGTTCATTTCCCACTCATCAGTGCAAGGATAGGTCAGACAACGAGAGAGTTATCATGGCCCACCCAATGACCACAACACCTCAAACCCTAAAACAAGAAGCACTCCTTGGTAGCACAGACTCCGGGAGGAGTTAATGCATGAATTCGAACCAAAGTCCGAAAAGTGTGGCTGAGAGTTTCAAGTAATTGAAACAAAAAAATTCGATAGAGTCGAATTACCCTTCTCTCCACACCATCCCACAAAGTGGAAAATTTTAGGCAAATGTCTGTTAGAAAACAACTACTTCCTCCTGCGAACATTATGAATTACATCTGATATCCATTTGTGCAATGTTTCTCCAGGTGGTCATTCCCAGCCAATGGGGGATAATATTCAATGCTTGATTGCAATCAGTTATTGCAATTGTGTCCTGGAGGGAATACTGGAAAATTAATGTCGGGTGTTGCAATATTCGTAGGGGGAAGTAGTTGTTTTCTGACAGATATTTGTGTAAGATTTTCCACTTTGTGGGATGGTGCGGAGAGAAGAAGAATTCGACTCGACTCGAAAATTTTCGTTTCGTTTGTTAGAAATTAGTTTTTACACCGTCGATCACTACAATTCCCAATGCCAACACGTGTAATCGCAATGATTACACCAATTCCGAGTTGGGAAGACGGAATTATGCTAATTCCAAGTTATGAAGTCGGAAATATACTAATTTCGACTTGCGAAGTCGAAATTAGGCTAATTCCGAGTTGTAAAGTCGGAATGATACTAATTCCGTGAAGTGAAGTCGAAATTATACTAATTCCGAGTTGCGAAGTATTTTGTTATTTTTTATATTTTTTTATTCCATTAAATATTTAATGCAGTTGTAGTTTTTTTATTTGATATCATTCTCCCATTAACATTTACCTCTCTTTGTTTTGATACTTTGATTTGTAGTGTACGGGGTGGAGCATATTATACTCATGGTATATCATCTTTTTTTCTATATTTATAGATACATTTCTGGAATTTTAGTAGTATCTTTTTTGTGTGAATTACTTTGACTTAATAAATATAAAAAGAGAAAAAATACAATGAGTCATACTTGCACCCAATATCTCAAATGAAATAATATGGGACAAGTTGAATGTTAGACGTTCAAAAGCAATATTTTTCCATTTGAGATACAGGCTGCGAGTGTGGCTCATGATTCTTTCTATATTTTTCAAGTTGAAGTTACTCGCCTCTACCAAAAAGTGACTATTGATATTCCACATTGTATGTATAAATTCAGAAAAGATGTGATATACCATGAGTATATGCTCCACACTGTATACTACAAATCAAAATATCAATATAGAAGAGTAACAACCCACTAAACATTAAAACATAACTTAAACATAAATGTTACATCACATTGTGAGTTTGTGATGTTGTTCAGAGGTATGCTTGACATTACAGATACGTTGGTCCTTTGTGCCTCTTTTAAATATTACAATGTAACGTTTAAAACTAAACGTTACAAAAATGTATCATATTAACATGCATTCAATGTTGCTCAAAACATGTATGTAATGTAATAACATTGTTACTCTTCTATATTAATATTTTAATTTGTAGTATACAGGGTGGAGCATATACTCATGGTAAGTATATCACATCTTTTCTGAATTTATACATACAATGTGGAATATCAATAGTCACTTTTTGGTAGGCGAGTAACTTCAACTTGAAAAATATAGAAAGAATCATGAGCCACACTCGCACCCTGTATCTCAAATGGAAAAATATTGCTTTTGAACGTCTAACATTCAACTTGTTTCATATTTTTTCATTTGAGATACTGGGTGCAAGTATGACTCATTGTATTTTTTCTCTTTTTATATTTATTAAGTCAAAGTAATTCACACAAAAAAGATACTACTAAAATTCCAGAAATGTATCTATAAATATAGAAAAAAAGATGATATACCATGAGTATATGCTCCACCCCGTACACTACAAATCAAAGTATCAAACAGAGGGAGGTAAATGTTAATGGGAGAATGATATCAAATAAAAAAAACTGCAACTGCATTAAATATTTAATGGAATAAAAAAATATAAAAAATAACAAAATACTCTTAAAGAATAAAAGTAGAATTTTCACTGAATCAATGATCACGTGGTTTGTGTGTCACTACTCCTTCCTCTTCAGCCTCTACTTTGCAAACCTTATCCAATCCGTCACAATGAGTTCAAACTCAATTCACCTGTAGTTGAACGGAATGTCATTTACAGATCCTGAAAATAGTCACTGAAAACTTAAATCAATTTTAAATTTATATTGTCAACAAAATGTCAGTTGTATGCTATGTAATAAGACTTGAAATATTTTTATTAATTCTTGAAATATTTTTGGTAATTCTTAAAATCACTAATAATTGCTTAAAACCCATTTATATTTCATTTTAATGGGTGTCATAAGTATAGGTACCAGAGCTTTACAAGACAGGAGAGATTGCAATTTAATAGAATTAAATATTTTATTTATTTATTACTATAACTCATGCTTCATCAGTTAGCAGTATTAATCCTTCGTTCGCTCAACAAAAAGCTTATTTATGCAAATGAGCAACAGAAAAACAAATCACTAATTTATGCATCGAGTATTCGTAATCTCATACCAATTCTGATAATTAATCTATTTTGAAACTATAACTTGAAATGTATGGAAATATTAGATATACATTTCAGCATCACTTCAAATAATAACATTTGTTGGAATTGAAATAATTTTCTAACTCACCTCCGCCTGACCTGCATGCGGTTATCTTCACTGGATGTAATGACTTCAGTATTACTCTATCATTCCTTATTAACCTAAAATTGTTTCCTCAGCAGAGCTATTTTTATTGGTAAAAGATGGATTGACAACGCTGTTGTTCAAGAGCCTAGGCTTGGAAACCTGAAATAATCAAACGTTAATACTTGTTGGGAGGAACTGGTAAAATCATAACCTCATAAACACTGTGAATTTCACAATAATATGATATTGAGACTGAATTTTTTTAATCCTGTTTTAAAAATTTCAATAATATTACTTTCAATCACTATTGGAAATAATAAGTCGATAATAAGGGTCCAGGACTTCTTCCATCAACATAGATGTTCATCTAGATACCAACTGTAGGAACAACTGATACGTTTCTAGTTTTCTATGAATTGAGCAGCATCCTGAAATGAATCAGTGATGTTTATTGAATATTTTTTAGTAGTTTAAAGTTCAATGCCTACCTAAAATATCTGCCAACAAATATCTGGCTGTTTGTTCATGTTTTTATTCTTTCTACCATAGTTCAGCTGGTACGAAAATCATATCACTCGCGAACTGGTCAAAAAGTCAAGTAAGAACTTTCAATCAAAATATAGAAAGGCATCAGATTATCCTACAAAAAATCTACAATGAAAATTGAAAGCACTCGCCCACAGCTTGTAAAATAAACAAGATGGATGAATGTCATGAACATGAACGGGAAAATTGCATTTAATAAACATTTTAAGATAATATTAATTCCAAGAGTTTTCAGTACACATATGAGTAATGTTTTGAGGTGGTTAAACACAAACATCGTACAAATAACATAATCGCTCTGTCTGAGACATATCTGAGGAACATATACTCAACATTTTATATATCTTTTAATGAATATTATTTGTTATATTATTTCTATGTGACACAAACATATAGCTGAAAACATTATGTAAGAAACATCATGACAACATTAATATTCTGTTAGTTTGCCAATATCAAAAAAGTTATCTCTGGTAAATGTTTTTATTATGTATCATGTTTAGTGGGAATGTTATTACACATACACATAGATGTTTTGAGCAACAATACATACATATTTTGACCAACATTACAAACATGTTTTGAACAACATTGAATGCATGTTCAATATGATACATTTTTGTAACGTTTAGTTTTAAACGTTTCATTGTAATATTTAAAAGAGGCACAAAGGATCATGGACGCAACGAATCTGTAATGTCAAGCATACCTTTGAACAACATCACAAAGTCACAATGTGATGTAACATTTATGTTTAAGTTATTTTTTAATGTTTAGTGGGTAAGTATTTCTCCTTCGAGTTATACAATAGTTGTAGCTAATTTACTTTTTCAATACTATTGTATTCATTGAAATTACTTATCAGCGTTTATTATTGTCATCCCTCCGCTTCAGCTAATTATGATCTCCAAACTGAGATATCTCAAAAATAACAACAATTCATTAATACCTATTAAAAGAAAATTGCAACATATCTGTCCATATTTTATTAAGGAATGGAAAACACTTGACATATTATTATATCTATGCAAATGAGTTAATGGCTATAAACTATACTTTGTATATATCAAAAGCAGAGCAATATAAAAATGTCCATCTAGGTACGAATTTGAAATTTTTATTTTTTCATTTGCATTTACATTTGCAAGGTTCGTGCCTTCTTGTAAAACAAAATAAAGGACAGTACAAACACCACCATTTATCAAATTATTCAAGCAAATTCAAATATCCATCAATCATGAACACTATTCTTGTTGAAGATCCATTGTGTGTGAGTGCTCAAAACAACATAATCGTTTCAAAAAATGAAAACGTTTGATCAATGAACGCTCCAATAATACTTGAATAAAGTAAATGAACAATTCCCCAAATTGCTTTCTAATCACAAGCACCGGCAACACTACGAAAAAACCATCAGTCGCCAAATTTTCACTCTGACAAAATACGATTCTGCTGTTTTCAATTTCTGATAAAAACGAATCTGACCGAATGTCAATCGGCTCATGTATCGGTCGGAGCAAGTCCAATCGGTGTTAGTACCAGTATAGATATTTATTATATTATTATAATACGAATCGAATGATGTACGAATTTGAAGATTTACTTTTCTATTAAAATTAGCTTCTGACAAAATAAGTTTTTGCGAAAATCTCATTCGGATCATTTACATATACGTCGAAATAACAATCCAGGAAAGTACAGTCGATATTTTTGTTTCTGCTTTTATCCAGTCTGATGAAATAAGGTTTGATGTTGTCAAGTTTTACATTTTGCAGTAGAGATAAGTATGGGCCTGTTCATTTCATTTTCTGATAAAGCAGCCATCTGATGAAGTAAAGTTTGTCAGTTTCTTTGATATAGTTCGTTTTGACAATATGAGTGTCCCCGATGAAATCATAGTCGTTACTACCATATGAGACCTAGAGTTAATTCAAATTTTGTTACTGAGCAAATACTTTCCAATAGAATAATCGTAGATGAAATCATGCGCGTTACTAGCAGGAGACCACTTGGATGAATTATTGCCTTACTAGACGGCCAATTCATAGTAAAATTCGGAATGAGATTAAGGGCCGGTTCGTCAATATCCTGCTGGCGTAATTTGAGTTTCACGCATTGACTAATCAGACAGTTGTGGGGTGGTTATGTCTAATTTGAAAGATTTATCCAACTGACTCTTTATCAAAAATAATATCGATTATCCTTATTCTCGACGGAATTTTGCAAAATGATTAATTCGTTTTAACACGTAATTGTTTAAAAAGGTTTTATAAGCTCCGCCCACTTGTGACGTCAGGGCTTAGGTGGTCTATTGTTTGCTATTCCTAAATCAGAAAAAACCGCCACAAGAATGTTCATAGCATGACATTTTTCGGTATTTGAATTCAGACATCATTGTTGTTTATTTCCTTTTCTTAAAATATTGCAGTAAGTCGATCATGTAGGAAGTTGGCAGTAAAAAGTATTGCTCACTCAGTGTTTCTGCAGTTATAGTAGATACGTATTTAGATTCAATCTGTAGCCTATTGAACCTTTGGAAAATCGAAAACACCTCTGATTTTTTAGTTGCATGCATCAAATAATATACAAATCACTCAGAGACACAGCCAGACTTTCTGCAGGAGCTAACGATTATGTATACCTCAATTCTGAATCTAAATACACCTTCTTTAATTTGTCGCCACTGTGGGTACCTAGAGAACATTCACAACAGTTTGTCGAACTGAAACTGTAAGCACCAGGTCATACGAAAATAACTGAACTTTTAAATAACCCAGATAGCACAAGTACGTCCCATGGACGTCCTCAGGACGTCCGCTTCGGACATTACAGATGTCCTAGGGACGTCCATTTTTCCCATGGACATCCTATGGACATACGATGTTACAAAACCAGATGTCCATAGGACATCCGATTTAATTCTATCTTGGGTCTGAACAGGACCATTTAAAGACCTTTATCGTATGTAGGTTCAAAAACATATTTTTCATTCATATTTTGAATTCTATCATGAATAATGTTAATTTGTGACCAGACACCAATAATGATAAACACATCACTGATTGACCAATAAAAGATCTCGAAAATTGCTAGTAAATAAAATGAAAATCACGATCAAAACGTTCTGTATATTAATCTGAAAAATTACAGGTTTCGTTCTATATTATCTGAAGAATAACAGGTTTATGAACAGTAAGTAAGTACTCATGATACATAAAATAAATAAAATTGTCAAAAAAATTAAAAGTATACTTCTCGGTATATCACTTCAAGCGGTTCATTAATTCTATTTTTTTTTGTTCTTATCCGCACTCATCCGATCAGTTGCTCTCTTCAGCCACAATTGAATTGATTTTTCAGTTGCAATATAATTCTGCGACAATCCTGCTTTATCTGCAGCTCCTTAAACAAAAGGAAAGTTAGTAAATTGTATTGTGCTTTTGGAAGTTATGTTTCAACATGTTCTTCTCTAAAGTAGGTATAGGTACCTATTATCTATTTTCTTATTCAATCTCTACTCACCCATAAATACGTGACTGCCCGAGATCTACAAATAAAAACACATTCATCATTTACACTATTTCGCACTTTTAACTTCACACACCGAAAAATCCAAAGCCAGCGTCTGTTTACTTGACAGGGTGTTTGACAATATTTTACATAAACCGGACGTCCCGAAGACGTCCTGTGCTATCTGGGAAATAGAAATGGATTATGCAATCCAATCTTCCACAGCATCCCTATACAAAAGGTAATTCGTCGACAAGTATCCAACTAAAAACAGCCACGACATTTGAATTATATTTATTCTTGGCAAAGCTTTCTACAAGAACGATAATTTTGCAATGCTTTGTGAATACATAGATCACTTTATTTTTCGATTTAAATGGCGAAACACCAACGTACTGGTTTCAGGGTACTTCAGCGAAAGCTAGTTCCCAATTGAATCTAAAAATACATTAATCATTTGTTTGTAATTATTAAGATGGATACTGAAGTATGTATCCAGTGTCACCTCTAGGTTCCAAGTAAAGCATTCTAACTATTGTGTCGACTACAATATGAAGCCAAATAAATACACATTGTAGAGTTATTTTTGTAAAAAGAGCTTCGCCGAGTGTCAAACAGATATAATTCAACGATCGTTGAATTTACCTATTGAAGAAGATTATAATAATAATTGTTTAGAATTCGCAACGATTAGAATGAATAATTGAACGAGTGGTTACAGCCACTTACCGAATTCCATTTGTTGATGGGTTGCCACAATTTTCTCGCTCGCCGAGGGTATGTTGTTGTCGATAGCGAAATCATTTACCAACTCATCTGTGTGCCTGTAAACCACGTTTTTTTCGCGAAAATAAAAAGTAACATAAAAAACGCCGAGTCCGATACCTCGAGCCAAATCAATATAACGAAAAACTGAATAGAAAATGGTCTTCTTCCTAATGAAGTTTAAAAATAAATAAATATAATATTCCCGAAATTACCCAAAATATATACAGGGTGAACGGACTAAACATTTCCGCCCACCATGAAAGACCAAGTCTTTTATCCCACTAATTAGACTGATTCGGCAAGGGGCAAAGTTTGACCAATGGTCGTTTTATGGATCCCTGACTAACCCTTACGGTAGCGACTCTACATATATTATCCGATCCAGGATGTAACTCTATAATCCTGCCCAGCTTCCATTTTAAAGGAGGGCTATTATCTTCTTTAATGACCACCAATGTTCCAACTACAGCTTTAGAATTATTGAGATTCCATTTGTGTCGTTGCATCAAATTATTGAGGTATTCCAAATTCCAGCGCTTCCAGAAATCGTGACTTAAACGTTGCACAAGCTGAAATCGTGTCAACCTGTTCATAGGAATATGTGTCAAATCAGGATCTGGTAAGGCAGTTAAAGGTTCCAAACAAAGAAAATGATCAGGTGTAAGAGCAGCCAAATCATTAGGATCAGAGCTCTGCGCACTAAGTGGTCTTGAATTCAACATGGCTTCTATTTGGGTAAAGACAGTGGACAATTCCTCAAAGGTTAAGATTTGATCACCAACCAAATGAACCAATCGGGATTTGACTGATTTGATGCCTGCCTCCCATAAACCACCGAAATGTGGGGCTGAGGGGGGATTTTGAATAAACTTTATTTGCTCAGACTCAACCACGTCCTGCATTATTTCATGAATGTATCTAGCAGCACCAACAAAATTTGTACCACAGTCGCTGAAGATTTTAGAACACCTACCTCGTCGAGCGATGAACCTTCGCAATGCTCTTAAAAATGCTTCTGCAGAAAGATCCACAGCCAGTTCCAGGTGCAATGCCTTGGTTGCAAAGCAAACAAAAAGACAGAGATAAGCCTTATGTGTCTTTGCTCCACGAATTTTCCCGAGAGTAATAGTAAATGGACCTCCGAAATCCACACCAACACACGAAAATGGCTTCAATTCCCTTACACGCAATGGTGGAAGATTAGCCATCAGTGGTTCAAACGGTTTCGGATTCACCCGAAAACATTTATAGCAACCTGTCAGCACTGACCGAATAGCACCTTTGCTGCCCAGAATCCAATAGTTTTGGCGAAGCAAATAGTGCAAGGTTTGTAAACCTGGATGTAACATTTCTCTATGCGTATTTTCGATGATGAGGCTTGTGAGACGACTATTTCGAGGTAACAGAATTGGATGCTTTTGCTCGAATGTCAAATTAGCGTTCACCAGCCTTCCACCTACTCTGAGGACGCCGAAATCATCAAGAAATGGACACAGTTTACGGAGGGGCTTTGAAAGACATTGGTTGCTTTGTAACTTTATAATTTCGTCGTTGAAAACATGTGATTGGACATATTTTACTAACCCCATTAACGATGTATTCAATTCGAATTGATCAAATGATCCAACCCGTTTACTAACAAAACGAAGACAAATTGCAATTATGCGCTTAATCTTTGGTAACGACGAACAATTATTCAAGAGATTCTCAATTGAGGGGCAGGACAGAAAGGTAGAAAGGGTAATCAGTTTTTGTTCTGATGATAATATTAACTCATCAACATCAGAAGGGAGACTAAGCGGCCACTGGTTTGGGGCACATTTCAACCAAGCAGGGCCCGAGAACCACAAGGCATGTTTGACAAGCTCTGAGGGCATCAAACCTCTACTTGCACAATCTGCTGGATTTTCTGCCGACGAAATGTAGTTCCATTGAGATGGAGCAATACGTTCTTGAATACGGCTAACGCGATTGCTAACAAAGGTTTTCCAGCGATGAGGGGAATTTTTTATCCAAGCCAGTACAACAGTACTATCACACCAAGCAAATGTATGTCGAATATGTAATACATTTCGAAATGTCTTACTCACTACCGATATGAGATCAGCTAAAAGTACAGCCCCACATAATTCCAATCGAGGAAGACTGATACGTTTCAAAGGAGAAACTTTAGTTTTTGCACAAACAAACGATACTCCTACGTTTCCTTGATCATCAAGGAACCTAACATAGACAACAGCGGCATAACCCTTTTCAGAACTGTCACAAAAGCCATGAAGATCACAAAAGGCATGTTTGAAATTGAAATAACAACGATTAATACGAATATCCGACAATAAAGGTAACTCAGCCTTGAGCTGAGCCCAACGATGCTGAACATAATTAGGAGCTTCGTTATTCCAATCTAAGCCCAAGCTCCACAAACACTGTATGATGAATTTGACAAAAAATGATATAGGTGCTAAAAAACCCAACGGATCGAATATTCTTGCCAGCTCTGATAGGACACTCCTCTTCGAACAAGGCCTTTCAATCGTTTCCACAGTGTATGAGAATGTATCCGTCGATGGATTCCATTGAAGTCCCAGTATCTTGACAAACGAGTTATCTTCATGGTCAAATATGAGGGCATACTGATGGCAGTAATCAGAAGGCAAACCTTGCAACAAACTGGCGTGGTTACTGGCCCACTTTCGCAGTTCAAAACCGCCTAGTCGAAGTAAATCAATGAGCTGTTTCTGTATGGTTAAAGCTATATCAAGACTATCACAACCAGAGACAATATCGTCTTCAAATATGTCTGTTGATAGGACATTAGAAGCTTCTGGAAACATGGACTTTTCACAATTTGCCAGTTCCTGCACACAACGAAGTGCCAAAAAGGGACTAGCCGATATGCCATAAGTCACAGTTTTCGAACGATATTCTTTCACAGGCTCTTTTGGAGAAAACCTCCATAAAATCCTTTGGTAATCCTGATGCTTGGATTGCACAATTATTTGACGATACATCTGTTTTATATCTGAGGTGAACACTATTTTATGAATACGAAACCTCAACAAAATTGAAAAAAGATCTTGTTGTAATTTGGGTCCCGTCATCAGTGTGTCATTCAGAGAAGTACCTTGAATCTTGCATGATGCATCAAAAACAACACGGAGTTTTGTGGTGGTACTCTCGGGTTTAATGACACAATGATGGGGAATGTAGTACATTTTTGAGGACTCACCAGTAGTACATAGAGAAGTTAATTCTTCCATATGCCCCATTTTCAAATAATCTTCCATGAACTCGGAATATGAATGGTATAATGATGCATCTCTAAGCAACTGTTTCTCCAATGAGTACAGTCGATGAAGAGCTACTGCCCGAGAGCCTTCGAAAGATGGTTCGGGTCCCTTAAAGGGAAGAGGAACTACAAACCGTCCGGTTGAATCACGATAATGATCCTTGACAAACAATTCCTCACATTGAATGTCTTCAGGTGAAGCCGAAGAAAAATTGGGAACTTCTTCAACTTGCCAAAATTTCTTTACAATATTTTCAATTGAAGAATTATTATCAACTGTACAAACGAATTCAAATCAATGGTTGGGATGGGGGAGCATAGAATTTTACCCATAACCACCCAACCAAATATGGTATTGACAGCACTGGGTTCATTGGCTTTTCCAATAACAACTCCAGATTTCAAAATCGAAGGGAAGACATCAGCACCAAGTAACATATCAACATTACCAGGGATGTGGAAACTGGGGTCAGCCAATCCCATTCCTAACAAATGCTTAGCATTAGACAACAACACTGGTGTTCTTGGCATTTTCTCACAAATCTTCGAAAGTATCACAGCATTAACCGTTATCAAAGGCCCTGTACCCATTCTTGGTTGAATCAAGCACATGACCTTACCCTTCGCCTCCAAGGACATATCACCTAAACCATGAATCGAAAGATTCAGGTTCGATCGACATAACCCCAAACGCTTACAACAGTTCTCATTAATAAATGAGGCCTGAGAAGCACTGTCGAGCAGAACTCGAACTACCTGGTTATATCCTCGACTATCCATTATTTCTATCAAGGCAGTTGCCAATAGAACAGTTTTTTCCGTTCTCATATTCGACATAGTAGCCAAAGCATCTACATTAACGTGTAGGCTGTCTACTGCTGAAGCAGCACCTTGTGCGGCAACCACACCCTCAATAGCAGGTAGCGGTGTGTTCGCACTATTATTCACAGGGGTGGTACTTTCTGTTCTATTATTTATATAATGTAACAATGAATGATGTCTTTGAGAGCAAATATAGCAATTTGTTGTAACTGGGCATGCAGACGATTTATGAGACGATTGAATACAATTCAAACACAATTTATTTTTCTTCACAAATTGATACCTATCAAAAGGGTTTTTTTGTAGAAAGGACTGACATTTTGATAATGCGTGAGGTGACTGACATAACGGACAGCTTGAAGTGTTATGAGCATTCAAAAGACAAAACGATTTCGATTTATTTTGAGAAAAATTAATTTTATTCAGGCTTTTCCCACTATTGGACGACGACGAGATGGCAATAGATTCCAAAGCTGTACATTGCTTCAATAAGTAATTTTTCAATTCACTATAACTAGGAATAGCTGTGGAAGCATTGTTTAGTTCAAATCTAGTTATAGTTCCTTGATCTAATTTTTGTATTATTATGTTAAATAAAACAAATTCCCAATTATCCACAGGAAGTTTCAAAGCTTTTAGAGCTTCCAAATTTTCATTAACACAATCTAACAAATTTCTGAGACCGGAGGCCGAATCCGATTTGATTTTTGGATAATCCATAATTTCTTGCCAATAGGTATTAGCAAGCAATCGTGGATTTTGATATCGATCTTTCAAAGCCTGAAATGCAATTGGATAATTGTCATCAGTGAGGGGTAGAGACTTGACAATAGACAACGGATTTTTCGAAAGTGACATCAGAAGAAAATGGAATTTTTCTGCTTTTGACAACTGCTTATTTTCATCAATTAAAGTAGAAAACAAATCTATGAAGGTAGGCCATTCCTTTAATTTTCCATCAAACTTGGGGACATCAATTTTAGGCAATTTGACACTGGAATAACTACTACATTGTGAATTGTTGGTATTATTGGAAATGGCAACATCCTTCTTTTCAAATTTATCATAATAAATTGATTTGATTGAATAAACCAACTCATCAAATTTCATGACAATACTTAGTTCTTCTTCCGAATCTGCATTTTCATTAGTTGAATTTGCTTCAATAATTCGCTCATGATATTTTTGAAATCCTTCTCTAATTTCTGCCAAGTCCTCATATCTCACCCTGAACTGGTTTTCCAACCCTGGATTTTGCACAAAATTCTGTGCAAATGCTTCTAGTACCAATATTCGATCATACCATAACTGCCTTTGAGCTTTATATTTTTTCAACGTACATTAGCTAGTTTAAAATTAGATCAAGGAAACCAATGAAAATATTATTTCCAATCAAACAACCACTATTCACTTTATATTTTTTGAGGTATGTTTTTTTCAAACTGTAATTTGTACACCTTATATGTGAAAAAGCTTTTGAATATATAATTCGCAATAACTATTTTCAAAATCTAATGTCCACTGCCAAATCAAAACAATTGCACCACCCTGTATATACTCAAGAAACTATTAATAACCACTTCACTGAACGAATGTGAAGTGAGTGCTTTTTTTTTTTTTTCAAATACAATACCCAAAGAATCGAACAATAATGAACCCTTTTTTTGGGAGCAAACAAATCAAGAAAAAACTTTATCAATGAACTGAATTCCACAAATGAAACAAATCAAAAGGATAATAGCTAGCTTAATTAAAAATTGCAAAATCATATAATCCCGAAAATGTCCGTAGACCGAATTGAGTAATATTTTCAAATGAATTAATTAAACACATTTGGCTCGAGAAGGACCATGTTTAGAATTCGCAACGATTAGAATGAATAATTGAACGAGTGGTTACAGCCACTTACCGAATTCCATTTGTTGATGGGTTGCCACAATTTTCTCGCTCGCCGAGGGTATGTTGTTGTCGATAGCGAAATCATTTACCAACTCATCTGTGTGCCTGTAAACCACGTTTTTTTCGCGAAAATAAAAAGTAAATATAAATGGTCTTCTTCCTAATGAAGTTTAAAAATAAATAAATATAATACTCCCGAAATTACCCAAAATATATACAGGGTGAACGGACTAAACAATAATAATAATAATAATCCCACAAAATCACTCATAGAGTGTACCCAAACGCATATCCTGTGCGGGTAGAGGATGGCTATTATTAATATTTGCCGTGGTGCTCTGGGCAACTTAGTGATTTTTGGTGGCGTATTCACTTTTCAGCTATAGGAAAACCTACAGCACTACCTTGAGTGGTCGGTGTGCACTCCTAGCTAGCACGAACCGGCTATCGCTATGCTGAAATTTCGAATGGCCTATGCCTTACACCGCTAAGTTACCGGCCACCCAGTAGCTTAGATTAGGTAGATTGGATTATTTTTCTGAATGATTCGGACGTTACTTGATGAAGATCCATAGTAATTATTGTATATAGACAAAATTTTTATAACACATAATCACTTGAGGAAGCTACTGTGATAGCCATGCAAACATGTCGTGGTTGAATTATAGTGTGTGGAAGTTTGTGGAATCTTCAGTTTCTTTTCTAGAAGTTGATACTGCAGCTTCTGTAAAATTCAGTTAGAATCAAAATTTTTCATTGAGTTAGAAGTGTGCTGCAAAAATCAATTGACAATATTCCACAGGCTATCGGTGATCGGTTTTTTGCTGCCAGGTTGGTAATAAATTTTGGTTTTGTATATTGGAAACTTTGATTCAATTCGTAATTATGTCATCTGTCAACTGATTGTTTACATTTTTGATATTTGTGAATTTTGGGATATTCAAAAATTCAATAAAAATTTGATTGAATCGGATATACCTTGAGATTTTAGACAAACATCGATACCTATACCGATTGACCTGACACATTTTATTATCTGACTTTTAGGAAAGTGTATTTTATGGATAGGTCCTTGATCACATTCATAAAAGTTTTGACCAAATATCCCTTATGAGCTTTGAGTTGATTCTGCCCCTACTATACTTTGGCCAAAGACAGAACGGTCTGGTACAACATTGACGACGGTTAAGTAAATAGAACGTCTTTCGAAATAGACATTTTGATGCCTTTGGGGCACCATACATCCTATTTTACGGTAGAGCAGTTATCAGCAATTCAACAGACCAGTTTTTATTCAATCAATTCAACTCTTCAAATGATGTGGTTTTGCAGGTTTTTTCGAGTTTCCTGCAGCTGTTCTAAGCCGCCTAAGTGTGCAGTTTAATTCTTTTTTATATTGTTATTTTCCCATTGGTTACAAACAGACAATCGGGTCAATCCTTTTTCTCAGTAGCAAAATTGTTAACATAGCAAGACAATTTTCACAGCAAAATATACCAATTTTGTAGAAGACTTGAAAAATATCGGCTAGAGATGTTTTGCTGCCACATCATCTCCTGCCAATAAAGCAATGTAGTATATCAATCCTTCCAGAAAATTGAGATATATTTGGCTATGAAAATTGTCTTGCTATGATAACAATATTGCTAGTGAGAAACAGAATTGACCCGATTGTCTAATCAAATGTAACAGTTGGAGGAATAAAAACAAATATGTACAGCTGTTAGTCTACAGATACGTATATATTAGGTGTATTGGAATATAAGAACTAATAAACATCAAAAATCACTCATATTACAGATGGCATAGTAGGGGAGGCAATAGAAATATTTATATTCACATATTCTCAATAAATTGTTAACACTGGTTAAGCAGTTGTTAATGTGTGTGCTCATATTCTAAATTTTGGGGGTGCTATTTCTGATTCTCGTATTATTGTTGTAATCAATATGTTAATAAACTCCCAACAAAATTCATCTCCTGTAACTCAAAAATAAGCATTATGGAAATATAAAATTTAGTTTTTCAGTTCACTAAGTATTGTTTTCTGTGCACCAAGATGTATAAAAACTATAGCATTTCCTCCTATGTCTTTTATAGGTGAAATGCATTAATATTTATGATTTTATCATTTCAGTTCGTTAATTGTCTACTACGGCGCAGAAACAAAAATATGCATTTTGATTTGCATCACGATATTAAGTGTTCTCCACAATTAAAGACATCAACTCGAGTCATCTGAAGAACTTAGTTTTATCTAGTTCACTGGTGATAATTCCCATCATGTTGAAAATATATTTTTTAAACTAGTAACAATATTCTGTTATTTGCAATCTGAAACAAAAGCAAGAAGAGTGACTGTAGACGCGATAGTTGTGAATAAGCGAAAATTGATAAACGTATTGTTTATTCCACGTCCCTGTTTGTCCGAATGAAGCATGTTTCTCTCTCTTCGAAAGACTACATACACATTCTGTGTTTTGAACCTCAAGCAATAATTTTGCTAAGAGCCAATATGCACCTTTTGTGAACAATTCATCACTTCTTTACCTTTTCTTTCTCTTGCCGGTATTTCCCTTCCACTTATTGTATCGTTTTATTTAGAACAGCTAGCAAGTTTATAAAAATTGGGAATTTCAAATGTTTGTAGCTTAAAAACTGACATCTGTAGCCAAAAAAAATGAATTTTCGTAATTACCCCATTCGCAATTCACTAATGCTGTAAGTATTCTTATATCTACCCTGTTGTAGTTGGTGTCTGTGGTCAGGATTATTGAATACGATACCGTGAATGAATTTTGAAACTCAGTAGTGGCTGGGGTAAGACGAAAGACGACCGATAGCTGGAAACCATTTATAGATTATTTGCTGGTTTTCTGAACAGCATGGGGGCACGACAAAAACATAGACTTAGTACAAATATAACATATGACTTCCAGATATTTCAAAAATCTGGTAATCATTTGAAACCTCGAATTTCAGAAATAAAATGTATTTCAATCAAAGTTTGATTTGAAATATTCAAAACAGAATATTGTTTAAACTGGTACAAGATCCAAAACCAGTAATTCTCAAATATTATAATATTTTGTTATAAATTCAAATTTCAAATTGAAAAATAGAATTAATTTGACACTTGAACTTGAGGTTTGAACACAGATCTCATAAAAGAAGTAGATATAACATAGCCGCTCTTCCAATGATAACAAAATAGCCCCTTATCCATGGCCGCCATGTTGATTCCGCTTTACGTTGGCACCACTGATTTACAATCGGTTGAACTCTTTTAATGAATAAAACAAAGCGAGATGTAAATTACTTTCCTGGATTGACAGCCACACACTTCAAATCACTACTGTTACCCAAAATACAGGGCCGGCTTTCCTAAAACCATATATTTTCCACACAAACAAAAAAATTGGAATTGTGGAAATATGGAGTACATAAAATCGAAATTTGAGAAAATATACGCGTAAAATAATAATATACCCGAAATAAATAGAATTGTATTTTCAAAGGTGTTTATTCAACTTACTTTATTTTCTGAAATCTTGCAATCAAAATTCGACTACTTCTATAGAGATTTCAAATTTGTCAGATGCCCAACATTCCTGTGGCAAATGCATCAAGATATTTTCACATGAGAATTTTTTTTTTAAAAACAAGTGGTTATTCAAATGCACTAAAAAGAAATATAGAGTAATCTACTATGTGACAAATCTAAATATTTTTATCCAACACATGACAGTTATGACTGTCATTATTAATGTCATTTTAGAGAAGTAAACTATCAAATAACAAATCAAATAACTCACTAGTGACTTATGGATTATAACTCACTAGTGTGTTATTTGATAGTTTACTTGTCTAAAATGACATTAATAATGGGTCATAAGTTATAACTGTCATGTGTTGGATAAAACATGGTATGCCACTCATGTGTTATGTTTCCTAAGTCACTTTAGAATTTATACCACTCGACCTGACGGCCTCGTGGTATAAATCTTTCTCGCGTGACTTATTTTCAACATAACACACTAGTACCATAAATAACTATTTTCTGTTTGGTGCATTTAAATAAATGCTGGTTTTCAATTTTTGATCTTGATGTCAGGGAATTCATGTCTGGAGAAATGGAATCAGAAGGACATCTAATTATTTAAATTTTTTTTTTCGTCATCAATGAGTATGCAAATATTTTCAACATATTATTAAAGTAAATTCAAAAGACAGATTCACATCAGAAAAGAACATGACACAAAATAAAATATGTTCAATGTAAATTGGTGATACATCACAAAGTCCTAATTATAAAAAATATACAAACAATTCCTATACAAAAATGGATTTCTTGAAAAATTTTACACCCATATTTTACCCATATTATTTTTTTCATAGAAGTCATCTTCTTTAAAATGATCCGAACATACAACATTACTCGAAACAGGTTCTGTTGGATCCCTTCCCATTGCCACCAACCAATCTTTTTGATTAGATTTCGGAAATCTATAAAATTGAAAAACACATTATAATGCATCCTCCACACCTTGTGTATCTCTGACTTAATTTAAACTACCTGTGGTATGAAATTCGAATTCCATAGTATTACGGTGTTCGGGCATCCAGGCACAAAACAACGCGGCATCTTGAATGTCTACTAGTCTACTACACGAAATATATTGTTCCAATTAGAAAATAAAACCTAATTGAACAAAAAACACAAAATAAACCGACTTCGAAAACTTACAGCCACCCAAACAAAGCAAAAGTTTTAATACAAGAATGCTAAAAAAAATCACAATGCTTCCAAAAGTGACACTGGACAATGATCAGAATCAGAAATGACACGACACCGGCCCTGACTTTTAGTGGTACCAACATAAAACGGATTACATATGGCGACGAACACATAGGTGCCATCAGAATGTTAGCATGATACATCTACTTCTTTTATGAGGTCTGTGGGTTTGAACTTGAAATGCTGAATTATGTCACTTGTCAGTTTATCAATATTCAGTGTTTCAAACATTTAAAAACAAATTTTAATACCAACCTGACAACAAAAAACCGATCACCTATAGCCTTTGGAATATTGTCAATTATATCGGGAGTATCCATTACAATGAAATCTTCCATTTTAATACTTGGAATTACCACTAGAAGCACTATTTCATGGAAAACCTTGTGAGGTCCATTGCTGAAAGAGCCCTCCCAAAACTTATTGTTTTGTTCCCTGCCAAGAGCTGTTTCACTTCCTTTCAACTAATTGTGACTTACAAGACGTGTTCAGGAAGTTCCCATGCATGGAGTGCAGCACCTAAACACACCCTGAAACTTTTAGATTATGTCCAAAGAAGAGCTTTTCATCTCGTTAATGATGCTTCGCTTAAAAGCCCACTTCTCTGAAGATCGCAGAATAGTTATGGTGATCTGTCTCAGTTTCATTCAAGTTTTCATGGGCGATGCTCTTCTGAAATATCATCAATTGTTCTACCGTTAGAGGTCTCATCGAAACTGACCTGTCAAACTCAGTCCTCACATAAAATTGGCGTCACTTTGGAGACATGCCGAATATTTCTTTTCCAGTGCTCGTTCTTCCTACAAACAACAAAGCTTTGGAACTCACTGCCGCGGGAGTGGTGTTCCCCGAGGCATACGGTCTGCAGAAATTCAAGAAAAACACCAATTCTCACCTTTCTTGCCATCGTCTCTCAGGTCTCAAAATACACTCTGAACATTACAGAATTTTTCATTGCGAGAGAGTTAATCAATGGATTCCTGATAAGGCAAGATTATTACGACTGTTTCTGGTAAGTTTTGCGCTATCTAGCTCTTCAATGCATCTCGAATGTATCAATTTCAACAAAATATTTATGATCTTCGAACCCAAATACCAACCATAAATTATGAAACTCATCCACCATTTTGAATTCATGAATTTCGACAAAATATTGATAATTTTCGACCTCGAAAACCCCCACATACCAAATTTAAATATAATCAAACCATAATCAGAAGAATCGTTCGCCATCTTAGAGCCGCCATCTTGAATGTAAGAATTCGGAATCGAATCGGACCATAACACAAAACCAGTCCGTTATCTTGGAGACGCCATTTGAATTAATAAATTTTTACAACAAATTCATAATCTTCGACTCCAAGAACCTCCAAATACCAATTCTGAATAGAATCGGGCTATAATCACGAAACTCGTCCGATCTTGCAGCCACTATCTTGAATTTATGAATTTTGTCGAGAAATCCATAATCGCTGACTTGAAAAAACCCTACATACCAATTTTAAATGGAACCGACCATAAGCACAAAACTCTTCCGCTATCTGGGAGACTCCATTTTGAAAATATTTTCATAACAAATTCATAATCTCTGAGTCCGACACCCTACAAATACTACTTTTGATTCGAATCGGACCATAATCACCGAAATTGTGAACACCTGCCAAATTTCCAGTGAACTGAATAACTAGAAGTACAAAAATCACTTGCAATATTTTGACTCATACCATAGAAATTATAATATATACTTACTCTAGAATGCCAATCCCCTCTTCGTGGGACACTGAAAAGTGTTGTAAAATTCCAAATGTTTTCATCAATGCGCATGCCCATAACCAGTCTCCTTGCTCTGCAGCGTTGACAAATTTCAGAAAATTTTATCTTTGTAGTCGAGATTCTGTCGAAAATAATCTAACATTACTGTGAAGCCTACCCAAATTCCCGTTGACTTGTTGGGATCGTGCAACAGTGTTATCAGTTTTCAATTGTCGCAGAGGAAGGAAGGTAGTTTGTCAGAGTCGGTTTGGTTTGGGTTAGTTTGGTGGTTTAGGCGATTTGTGTTCATTGTGAAATTAACCATTAACGTTATTGTGTTTATTTAGATGTGCTTTTCTTATTACTGTTGTTTACTTCAATTATTCATCGGTAGTGTGTATGTTATTGGTTTTCAGGTTTTTTCTGTAGTGAAATTTTAATTTTGACAATGTTGACGTGCTTGGTTCTATGGTGTGGAAATAAAGGAATTATTTATTCCTGGAATCCATTATTATTAGTAAGTACCTACTTGAATATGAATTGTTGATGCCAAATCTAATAAATAACATAAATAGAGCAGAAATAACTCCCATCTTTGATAAAACTGAGAATATTAATCCTTTCTTTACGTTTGGCTTATATAAATCATTTTAAGCTTGACGAGAACAAATGGCATGACATGGCATGGTGATCCAACAACTTCACTCACAAGCTAGCTCACTCCTCTGAAACATCGCAGAAAGGTTGGCGATCTATTTATAGATATTTCCATGAACGATGCTCTTCCGAAATATCAATCGTTCCACCGTTAGCGGTCCCTTCGAGACTGACCCGTCGAGCTCCAGTCCTCAGCACATCCATATGCCGTCACTTTGGAGACATGTCGAACATCAGTAGTATGACAAAGCCGGTTTCGCCTCATTAATTTGAATTTTCGCTCTCGATGGCATCTGGCCATCGAGATCTCCGCCATTTTGGTTCTTCGGCGAAGTTCTTCAGCAACCCCCCAACGCCGAAGAAGGTGGGGGGAGGGTTGCGGAAGAAAAAAAAAAAAAATTTTTGTCCCCGAGTGGGGCTTGAACCCACGCCTATTGGCATGGCAGCCGAGTGCGCTACCAGTGAGCCATGACGGTTCCATACTAATGTCGATTTAAAACTCGTAGCTTTGATAATGGGAAAAAAAAGCCGATTGGCGGCAGTCGCAATAAACATGGCGGTGTAGGGTGTAGCGTGTGGGGGTTGAGAGAAAGAAAAATTGCAGGTACATGATAGGCGTAGAGAGCAATTGGGTGTGTGGGAGAAGAAAAAAACGACCTCATGTGATTCGTTGTGTCGAAAAAATGGCCGTCGAAGCAACGTCCCCCTGCGGTACATGATAGATGTAAAGAGCGGAGGGCGGGGGGAGGGCGGGGGGCGGGCGGGCGGGGAGATCAAAACGACCTCATGTGATTCGTTGTGTCGAAAAAAATGGCCGTCGAGAGCCCCACGCCTACGATAGCAATGGCCGCCGCTGGCCGCCGTCGAAGCATCTGTCTCGACTTAGAACAGGCAGCAACATGTCCAGACTTGAGTTGGAATTCCGAGAATCGTGTGTGACGTCACCATGAATGAACATCTGGTGTTTACTGGCGAGCGGCGTGTGTGATTCTAGGAAATGATGACTCCGCGAAATCGAGACATGATTTGGCCTTGGACTTGTTTATCGCTCCACAGCTTAAGTAAACAACCACATCCGGTGGTTGTTTACCCAAGTTGAAATTCCGAGAAATGTCCACTCAGCATTTTATTACTGCGTAGTTTGGGTTTTCCCCCCAGCATATTCAGCGTGGGCAGACGGCGTGGGTCACGTGACCATCGGCGTGGGGTCACGTGACCATCGGCGTGGGGTCACGTGACCATCGGCGTGGGTCACGTGTCCATCGGCGTGGGTCACATGACACAGAGAGTTTATACATACGTTCACAGCGCGCGCCGATGACATTTGATAGCCTGCCTCCGAAGCAACAACAAGTGTTTTGTGCTGCTCATCTGCCTCTCGCTCTTCATACAGTTTTATTGTGAGTGTCATTCATTCGTGATTTGCAAAAGGTTAGTAGATTTGACATATGTTTTCGCGAGTGTTTCAAGTGTCTATGCCATTCGATTCAGTTGTTATAAAGTTCATTTATCTCATACAGAGTGTCTCATAAATCGTCATATTTTTCTCATACAGTGTACATTGAATATTTTTGTCACATTTCTCTCATACAGAGTGTCTCATAAATCGTCATATTTTTCTCATACAGTATACAATGAATATTTTTGTCACATTTCTCGTACAGAGTGTCTCATAAATCGTCATATTTTTTCTCAAACAGTGATTTTTTGCCATATTTCTCATACAGGGTGATTCGAATTTTTTTGTCATATTTGTCGTACAGGGTGAATCACAATAATGTTTTGAGAGAGTTATACAGCGTGTATAAAAAAAAAAAAAAAAATCTTCATTATTTTGAAACGTGCATGTTTTTCGCAGATGTCTCATCTCGACGAAATTAACAAGGTCTCCTTGGCTTGCAGGAAGGACCTGCACAAACTACAAGAGCTGCCGAAGGACGAACCCAAATTGATCCTCGACGCTCAAACCAAAACTACAAAGTTTGGGGAGTCAATCCTTGTGGAGTTAGAGGACTGCGTAGTATTCCTTCCGAATCGAGTGACTGGAGCATTGAAAGCGAACCTCGACAAATTGACCGAGGCCCAGCACGTGCTAATATACAGGGGTGAAAAGAAAATTGCCAATCGAGCTCATCCGCAGCAGCTGTTTGAGATCGCCAAGGCCTGAAGACGTCGCAGCCGTTGGAAACAGAGAGAGTAAGTTTCTTGTATTTTCATTTGACATTTTCTTGAAATTTTGTGTTGAATCATGTCATCTGACGCCATTGTTGAACAAAGTGTGGAGATGGCGGCAAAGTTGCTTAAGGCGGTAAAAATCCTCAAAAAGGGCTGTTCCGATGAAGAGTGCAAACATTGGTTGGCCCAATGCCAGCGCACCGCCCGCCTTATTAATAGAGCGATCGCAGCGGTGGAAGGCATAGGCTCTCTGAGAAAATTGCAAACTTTATGTGGTCACTTAAAAATTATCCGAAATTCAATCAAAAATTCAGGCCAACAGCCAGTCGTCGTGGGGGAGGGGCTCAAATCAAAATTGACATCTCGAGTAAAGTGGGAGGACTTGAAATCGGCATTTTCTTCGCGTCTGCGCACAGGTATAATTATAAATTTAAAACATAAAGAAATTGGACAATTTTTCGGGGACGCATTCTCTCTATTCAAAAACAGAATTCAAAATTTATTGAAAAAACATTCACTCATTAAAGTCAATTCGACATTTTGTGGGAAATTCGTGAAAAACTCTTTGAATCAAGAACAAAAAATCGACTTCAAGTATTTCAACACTAAAAACGCTGTGATCGATAGGGGTACAACTTTGAAAGAGTGGTTCTTGGAAAATGTCATCGATCAAATTCAAAACAAACATTCTGAATTCGCGGACAAAGAGAGCGGATGGAGTCTCGAGAAAATCGTTAGTTTGGAAATAAATATCAACAAATCCGGCATCGGCAACGGTTCGTCTTTCATCGAGTTGCCGAAATCTATTGCCAAAAAACGAGCTTGCATCAACATCAAAAATGATGATGATGCATGTTTCGCTTGGGCAATCGTCTCCGCCCTGTATCCTGTTCAATCTGGTAAAAATACTGATAGAACATCGTCATATCCGCATTACTCAAAGGCATTGAATTTGGACGGAATCGACTTTCCCATGAAATTTAAACAAATCACCAAATTTGAACAATTAAATAACATTTCCGTCAATGTGTACACTTTGGAGTTAATTCAGCCGAAGCCGGACAAGGAGGCATTTTTCGTGACTGTTACAAGTCGACTCACGAAACAAAAATTAGACAAACATGTCAATCTTCTCCTCATTCAAAATGAATATCACCCGAAATTAAATGATTACGAGGCACCGCCACTGATCGACGATGACACTGACGATTCAGACATAAAATTCCATTATGTTTGGATAAAGGATTTATCTCGCCTACTTAGTGCACAACTCAATAATCATGTTCACGAAAAATTCATTTGCGACAGATGTTTGAATTATTTCACAAGTGAGGAAAAATTGAACAGTCATACTGTTGATTGTCAAAAACAAAACACATGTAAAATTTCTTTCCCCCACTACGATCATGTAGAATTTCGCGACTTTGTACATAAAGAAAGAGTGCCCTTCGTAATATATGCGGATTTCGAGTCGATTTTGGAACCGTTCAAAGATGCCGCCGGCGCCGGATGCAATTCTCAAACGGAAAAGTACCAAAAACATATTCCGTTCAGTGCCGGATTTTATTTCAAGTGTGCATATGACGACACTTTGTCATTTTACGATAGCCATCGAGGTCTCGATTCGATGGATTGGTTTGCGGAAAGAATGGGGACCATAGCCAAAATTGTGCAAGCCAAAACTTTGGACATTGTTCCCATGACCGCATCACCTGATGAGGTGAACGCGCCATGTTGCCACATCTGCGAAAAACCTTGGAAAACTGACGACAAAGTTGTCCGTGACCATAATCACTACACGGGTGCCTTTCGCGGATATACGCATGCGCAATGCAACCTGTTATACAAGAAGTCTTTTGTGGTGCCGATCGTTTTCCATAATTTATCCGGATACGACAGCCATTTTATTATTCGAGATATAGCAAAGAGCGGGCGAGTCAGCTTGTTGCCTGTCAACAAAGAGAAATACATATCTTTCACCCAGTATGACGACAATACAGACATCAAGTTCAGATTCATCGATTCGTTCCGTTTTATGGGCATGAGTTTGGACCATTTGGTTCAGACTTTGACAGTGCACGATTTGAAAATATCCAAACGCGAATTTGCACATCTGACAGCCTCGCAGTACGAATTACTCACTCGAAAGGGCGTATTCCCATACGATTTCATCGATTCGATGGAAAAGTTGGAAGTTGAATGTTTGCCGGCGCTCCATCATTTCTACAACAAGTTGAACGATTGTCACATTAGCAAGGCAGAATACGAACATGCGCAGAACGTGTGGCAAACGTTCAACTTAAAAACACTGGGCGAGTACTCCGACTTGTACATGAAAACAGACATATTGCTCTTGGCTGATATTTTCGAGAATTTTCGAAATATCGGTCACGTGACATATGGCCTGGACCCCGCGTGGCATTACACCCTACCCGGCTATACGTGGTCGTGCATGTTGAAGTACACCCAGTGCAAGTTGCAGATTTTGAAGGACGTCGACATGCTCATGTTCATCGAGCGAGGAATTCGCGGAGGCATCAGTCAGTGCTGCAACAGGCGCTCCACGGCAAATAATAAATACATGGGTGACAGGTATGACGTCACTCAGCCCTACACTTATTTGCTATATCTCGATGTAAATAATTTATATGGGTGGGCCATGATGGAATATCTTCCGTATGGGGGATTCAAATGGCTCGAGAATGTTGCCGATTTGAATGTGCTCGAGGTGTCAGACACTTCGCCGATTGGCTATATTCTCGAAGTCGATTTGGAGTACCCCGAACACTTGCATGACAAACACAAAGATTTTCCTTCATGCGCCGAACACCGTACTCCGCCAGGCTCAAAATTACCCAAATTAATGACCACCCTGTACAATAAGGAAAACTATGTTGTACACTACAGGGTGTTGAAACAAGCACTGACGCACGGACTTGTACTTAGAAAAATTCACAGAGTTCTGCAATTCGACCAATCAGCCTGGCTCAAACCGTACATTGAATTAAATACGAAATTGCGCGCAGAAGCAAAAACCACTTTCGGCAAAAATAACTACAAATTAGCCAATAACGCAGTATTCGGGAAAACGATGCAGAACATACGAAAACATCGTGTAGTGAAAATGGTCTCAAAATGGGAGGGGCGATATGGCGCGAAAAATTTAATTTCCAGCCCGAATTTCAAGAATCGCACCATTTTCGATGAGGACCTCGTCGCTATCGAGATGGCAAAGACGGATCTGTTGTTCAATAAGCCCGTGTACATCGGAATGGCGATACTTGACATTTCCAAGGTGTGCGTGTATGATTTCCACCACGGTTTCATGATGGAAAAATACACGAGCGATCAGTGCAAGTTGATGTATACGGATACTGATTCGCTGATTTACGAGATCAAATCCGATGACATTTATCGAAATTTATTAAAGTCGAACCTGGAAAAATTCGATACAAGCGATTACCCCATCGACAACCCGTATGGGATTCCCCTTGCCAACAAAAAAGTCCCCGGTTTGATGAAAGACGAAGCGAATGGCCGAATTATGACAGATTTCGTGGGACTCCGTTCAAAGCTGTACACCTATAAGATACAGGGTGGAACATGCGTCAAAAAATCCAAAGGAGTGAAATACAGTGTTGTCCAAAATAAAATCACATTCGACGACTATGTAGAATGTTTGGAAAATCAGCGTGAGAAAGTCACATCTCAACGCTGTATTCGCTCCTTTGCGCACAACGTTTTTAGTGTGGAGCAAACAAAGATCGCTCTCAACCCCCACGACGACAAGCGCTGTCTCCTCCAAGGCTCCCATGACACTCTGCCGTGGGGCCATTACAGTCAATTGGATATTTAACTATGCACATCTCGCATACAAACGCTTCATTGGCTTAGGAGATGATGATTCGGAACTCGATGACTGATTCAACGCACAAAATCTCGATAAAATGTCAAATGAAAATGCGAAAATTGTGCTCTTGTTTGTTCCCACACATCATATATCATATAATCAAATGTATATATTAATGTTTGAATAAATCAGCATGTAATCCATGTTTGAATATTATTTCGTTTCACCTCCACATTAAAAAAAAAATACTTAGTACTCATTTTTGAGTCAAAAAACAGCACTTTTTTCGATCAAAAAGAGACTCCAAATTTGACATGGTGGTTGAACTGAGTAAAAAGTTCAGTGAAATTCAGTCAAAGTTCAGTCACTGAACTCAGTGAGACTCAGCGACTGAAAAATTTCACTCAACTGAAATTTCCCATGCTTTTCTTATGGAGGCTGAAAATTCAGTGAATTTCAGTGAAATTTCAGTCACTGAATTCAGTGACTGAAATTTTCACTCAGCCACTCAGCCACCGAAAAAACGCACTGCCACCATGTCAATTTTGGTGCGAGTTTTTTCACTCAAAAAGAGCATCGTTTTTGAGTCTAAAAATGAGCACTTTTTTTCGCTCAAAAAGAGCATCGTTTTTTGAGCCTAAAAATGAGCACTTTTTTCGCTCAAAAAGAGCATCATTTTTGGGTCTAAAAATGAGCACTTTTTGAGCGAAAAAAGTGCATCATTTCAACTTAGAAAACGATCCATTCTTGAGGCTGAAATGATCGATTTTTATTCGAACAGAAAATAAAACAAAAATTAACTAAGATACATATATTTTCAATAAATTCCAAATTGGCGCTCTACATACTATGCATGTGTCGCACAGACCGGCACATCGTGAACAACACACCAAGTGTCTACAAGGTAGAAACAACACAGAACGCTCATTCACAAGACAAACACAACACGTCATTATAGTGTTCTGTGGTGAGTCTGCACTGCCATCATCTATGGGCTTGCTGTCATCTGTCACTCGTCGCTCTGTGATTTCAGCGCCAACTGTCGATGAATTGTCATCTGTCACTTGTCTCACTGCGATGTCAGCGCCAACTGTCGATGAAGTGTCATCTGTCACTTGTCGCACTGCGATGTCAGCGCCAACTGTCGGTGAAGTGTCATCCGTCGCCGGCCTTGGTTCTGGAGGTATATCAGCGCCATCTGGCGGTTCTACCACCACTGATGTCTGATTGTTGTGGCGGTAATTTCGAACAAAGTCACAATTTGGACTCCATTCGTGATGGTCAGCCATTGGATCGTCATCAGGCTGCCATTGGAAGCCTTCGACACCATACACACGACACAAGACAACGTCATTCAAGCCGGTGTACGTGAAACCAGCTCTGGCCAACGCACTCGGCGAAAATGACGAAGTCCAGCCTCGGAACGTCTCGAGTCTTGCTTCGTACTGCTGCATATCTCTATGCATACTGAAATAAAAATGCTACTTCTGTTCCATAAATACATTTATTTCGATTCATAATCAAACAGTACTTTGTCAGGCAAATAATATAGGCATTCACGAAAACATAGATGTTTATCATCTTTGGACGATATAGTACACAAATTTATAGCCTCGTCAAATGTCAAATCATTGTTTCTAGCAAGAACTCTGGCACTAGCTAATATATCATGGTAATATTGACAAAAGTTCATATTCAATTAATATTCAAATCTTCCCGCCAACACTGTGGCATCAAAATGCAGGATTTCCTGGATTTCGAGCTCCGTCAAGTAGAAGTAGGTGTCATCTTTGGAAACTCGCACTGTTGCACTATTTCCATAAGTGTGTAATTCCAAGTCCATGACATCATCCCAATCGAGTTTGATTTGAGCGGTCTTGTTGTCGGTCGCATTCGGATCAGCTCGGTTATTGTAAAGCCGATTAATGGCTCCCACGAAAATGGCCCACTCGAACATGGCCCACTCGAACATGCTGAATGACAGGCTGAAGGAGATGGTGTGCGGGATTGTGCACACAAGTCTCACTGTAGGCACGAAACTTCGAGCAACACTTATTCCACATTGCACAGACAAAATTGATGTGTTTCGGAACTCGTAGGTGGCGCTGCACACGTAAAATCGTTCCTTCTTGATGGCGTCTTTGTACATGTCACAAACACGGTCCAAATCGGCAACACGTTCTGCCCACTCTCTTGATGATGACGATGACTCCGAAGAATCCTTTTCGATAGACACTAGGGACGAAGACATCGACTCGTAATCGGACGTAGGATCGTTAGACTCGAACTGCACTCCACCAAGCATGATGATAGACTGACTCATCGTGCCGCTGAACGGTTTGAAATATTTCGCAGTCGGTCGGAGAGAGAGGGAGAGAGAGAGACGAAAGGCCCCCAATTTTATGCTCCAATATGCCTATTTTCCATTGAATTACAAGCGATTTGTCGAATCTATCCAGGAATTGTGAGTACTGTCGAAACCCAACCATTTCACCAGGACTTTTCGGCCTTTTCGTCTAATGATTTTTTCCACGAGACAGATGTCGGGATTCTTCGTCTTTTGCAATTCCTGTTCGTAGAAAGCGCCGAGGATTGGTCGCCCCTCCAAGTCCTCCAGCAAGTACGTGATTGGTTGGGTGATTTTCACTTTGACGACTTTAAAAATTTCAGTCGTCCAATTGGGCGTATACCCCTTCTCGAACACATGTTTGGCCTTGCTAATTCGCACAAAGTCTCCAATTTTGAACTTTTTTCGGCCAGCTCGTCCCACATAATCATACGCATACTTGTACACTTTGTCTTCATTGTCTTTGGTGACGTCACAGGGTTTCATGCCGATCGTCCGATGTTTGTGCTGATTGTAATTTTTAGCAATGTCCGGTAAAATGTCCAGCCACTTGTAGGTGCCGTTCAAACTGAAATATTTGAAGAGTTTTTCTTTTAGCGTGCGTATCATTCTTTTAGCGTGCGTATCATTCTTTCCGCAATGGCTGCTTTGATCTTCGTGTACGTGCTGTAGTGTTTGATGTTGTACTTTTTCATGAGGGCCTGGAAGCTGGCGTTGTAGAATTCAGTACCCAAATCAGATTGTAGGAACGTAGGACTTCTGTTCGCTTTCGATAACATGTCTCCCATCGCTTCGGTGACGTCTCGACCACCTTTGGTCTTCAAAGGCCGCACCCATAGGTATTTCGAGAAGGTGTCAATCACCACGAGAATATAATTGTAGTTCTTATTGACTTTCGAGTATTTTTGAAGGTCAGCCAAGTCCATCTGCCACAGATCGTCGATTCCTTTGATGATGGTACGTCTGCGGGGAAATCTCTTTCTGGCCGGAGCATGGAGCTCATCGACCAATTGCTTTTTGGCTGCGGACGACTCCATTTCTCCCAAACGACTGCGCAATGCTAATGCGCAGCTCCATTGTTATACTCTGTACTAAAGTCCAGAATCGTTGGCGTTCTCGACATTTCTTCAATCTGCTTTTTCAAAGTATCGTGTTTTTTCAACGAAAGTGTCATGAATTTCATAACTCGAATGTCCAAGGCCTCGTGAGCGTGTTTCTGCGCATCCAATTCTGCTCTGAGCTTCACTATGACGTCATCAACGTAGTTTTTGTTGACAACATCATTCGGAGTAGTTGGCGTTTCGACATTACATATTTTCACATGTTCAGCGTCAATGTCCCCGTTTGCCGTGTAGTTGAGTATGACACCGGGGAAATGATAAGGCTGCTGCTGAGCGCGGCGAGCTGAGGAACTTTGACCGAACTTGTTGATGCTCTTGATGGAACTGTGGGGTGCGAAACATCGACACTTGTATTTATCGAATGTATCCAGCCTCTCTCAGCTCATTGATGATGGCCACGATCTCGTTGTCGGTAGAGGTGCTGCCAGCATTCTTAGCTGCGACGAGTAGCCTATATCTGTCAACTAGCTCATTGACGTCATCCCAGTATACGTATTCTACAGGCTTCGTATTATATGTCAATTGATCTGGGATACTGCCGCCGCCCATTTTCGATTGACTTGGGTCTTTGAACATTGGTCGAATTATATTCTCGTATTTGGCTATTTGGGAAGGATTCAGCCTACCTTTCGCATCTAAATGGGCACCTGTACTCATCAAAATTTGCTTGTATGCCACCAAGTCTTGTCTCTGGTATTTCGGATTCTTGTAGAAAATCAAACTATATAATCCCGGAGTACCCTGGTATGTTTCGCCATCAATGCGAATGTCCCCCGTATCTTTATCCAAGCCCATCAACTTGTTGCCGAGTATCCATTGCGCTCTGGGTCTGTCGTAAATGGGGCCGTAAGTCACATCGATTTTGCCCGATTTCACACGATGTTCATTCACGAATTTAGATGCTACTTCGGGGTAAACTTCCAGCAATTCTCCATCATCCTCCTCATCGTCGTCGTCGTCAGACTCATAGTCATCTGTGTGATAGCTGTCTTCGTCTTCTTCTTTCTTCATGGTGGTGGTGGGGAAAGGGGTCCTCGATGATGGCGGTTCTTGTTTCTCTTCTTTTTTCACCTTCAGCTGTCGTCGCTTAGGTGGTGGGGGCATTGCTGCATTCAGTCTCTTCAGCGGCACCGTGATGGGTTTGAATAATTTATTCAGCGCTTCATCCTGCTCGGATTTGCCGAGTTTCAAAGACAAATACTTTTTTCGAACAACTTTCGCCAACTGACTGACTTGACGTTTTCGTTCGACTTTGGCAATTTCGGAGTCGACACGTGATGTAGTCGGTGCCATTGCTACACACAGAATGACATATTCGAGACACTACATTTGAATATATCTGTCAAAACCCAGTCGATAGCGCCCTTTGGATACATCAAAGTCTTTGGCTCCGAATTTTTCCTTCCAACAGGTGGCGCACATGCGTCGAAATTCATCGAAGGTGTAGTCCGGAGAGACGTGCTCGTCAAAGGCGTGCTTCAGGTTCACATCGTCTTGCCGAAATAGCACTATAATGTTGCAATTGTCTCTGATCAACTGTTTGGGTATTTTCGAGTAGGTTTGACATAAATATGCAACGTCCACGGATTTATGACGTCCCATGGCATAGTACTCTCTGATTTTATCCTGTTTGTCGCACGAAACATCATCAAATATAAAAATTGAGTGCTCCTTTGCCATTGACGGCTCGATAATCTCCTCGTTGTCCCTGTATGGATAATAGCCCACTCCTTTGACTTGTTTCAATACATCGTGCAACAGCTGATATTTCGGCTGGTACAGTGATTTTGAATATACGTAGACATTCTCGAAGCGGGCTCCGTTCGGGCTGAATAACAAACTCAGTACAGCGTTGGTCTTGCCACATCCGCTGGGACCACAAAATATCGCTCGAAATGAATTCGGTAGCAGAGGACCGTGTTTGCGCACAACATTCAAGTTGCCGCCACCTACGAAATCCAAATTGGCTATTTCCATGGTCGGCTCTTGTTGCACCACTTTCATTGTATATTTGGAGAAAAAATGTTACATGTGACCACGCCCACATCTGGCGTTCGACTGACAGTTCGAGTGCTCGAGCGGCGGCTATGTAAGTAAGTGTGCAACGCCAATCGCGTCATTGTCATGCTAACCTTCGAGCACGAAGGTCGTGGAGTGGTTAACTCTGTGATAAATCGTCTGCCGTTCGAGCTACATCTGCCCGGATACCAATACTGCGGACCTGGCACCAAATTGAAGAAGAGGTTGGCACGCGGAGACGCTGGTGTGAATCCCCTAGACACTGCTTGCAGATCACACGATATCGCATACTCGCAAAGCAACTCTCTGGACGATAGACACAAGGCTGGCTGGGTGTTGGAAAATCGAGCTTGGGAACGTGTCAAGTCCAAAGACGCGAACATCGGCGAGAAAGCTGCAGCTTGGCTAGTCACCACAACTATGAAGGCGAAGCGTAATTTGGGCATGGGTATGAAGTCATCATCAATGGCCTCTGCTTCTGGTGCAAAACGGTCAACGAAAAAGAGGTCGTTCAAGAAGGATGTTGTGTCGAAAATCACCAATCATCTGCGGAAGGCACTGAAACCTGAACAACTCAAAGATATGAGTGCGAAGGCTCTGCGAAAATCCTCGTTCGTAGCACTGCGTGCAGCCCGAGCTCAAGTCAAAAAATTGGGCGGTCGCAAAAACATCAAAGTACCTCGAATAATACCTTTCGAAGCAAAGAGTGGAGGTGTGCTGCCTTTGCTTCCCATCTTCGCAGCTTTGGGAGCACTGGGATCGTTGGCTGGTGGTGCCAGCACCATAGCCAGGACCATCATCTCCTCGAAAAACGCTCAGAAGAAATTAGATGAAGAGAAGCGCCACAATACTGCGATGGAGAACATCGGAAAGCAGGGATCTGGCCTGTTTATGCGCAAAACAAGTCGCGGAGGCTATGGTCTTTTCCTCAAGAAGTTTGCAAAAAACTCCCAGTGAAGCTGCCCAATAGCAAGCGACCTTTGTACGATGTGGACTTGGTCAAGTATGCCAAACGTCTGAAAATTCCTAATTTCGTTGGGGTTTTCATGCGCGACAACCTACCTCAATCTACGCCCATGTACAAAGAGTGCGCCATTGTCAATCTGGACTCGATAAAAAATCGTGGAACGCATTGGGTAGCTTACGTGAAAAGTGGACTTTGTGTGAAATACTTTGACAGTTTCGGTAATTTGAAACCGCCAGTGGAACTCGTACGATATTTAAATGACGGTGGAAATGTGAAAATCTACTACAACAACGATCGCTATCAGACATTCGATCAAGCAAATTGCGGCCATTTGTGTCTGAAATTCCTCTACGATCAAACTCAACACAACGATGGATAGGGTCGTCAACAAAAAGACAGTGACCTTTAATGAAGAGCGCAATACGGTTCATTATATGGTTGTGTGGCGATTTGCGTACAACACTTCGCGCAAATCCGATTGGCAGCGTATGGCTATGGACAGGATCCGTTTCGCTAGGCGAATCTCCAAACTTGCCTACATAATTGACCCCATTTTGGATGTGGAACACAGGGAGCGAGTGTGGAAGTCTTTAAATGAGAGTGCATAACCCCCAAAGTGTCAGTCATGTCTTTGCTGTTCACCCTGACAGGTCACACATCTACGCTGACCGCAGACTTTGCTCCGCCAATTCAATTGGACGAACACAGCTCTTACGGCTTGGCTTTGATTGGTTTTCATTCGTACAACAGCATACCGAACATAACCAAGGGGAAGTTCTATTACTTTGCCAACGGAGCGCCATCTGTTAGCACCATCAGCATACCCACTGGCTGTTACGAAATAAGCGACATTGCCAAGTTTATTCACAAACACATCGGCAAACCGAGAGAGGTGAAGAAGAAGAAAAGAGGAGTGGACATCGACAGAGACAGCAACAATAACGCTAAGGCAGCAGTGTTCTCTCTCAAACCCAATACCAATACGCTACAGTGCGAAATTTATAGCAAGTACCACACCATAGACTTCACTCCAGAGGACTCTATCGGACGATTGTTGGGTTTCTCACCTCAAATTCTCCCAGCTGGAATCGTTCACGTGTCTGACCTGCCCGTCAACATAGTCAAAGTGCGAACAGTTCACATTGACAGTAACGTCACATCGGGCGCTTTCTTCAACAACCGACCCTCCCATACGATATACGAGTTTGCCGTTCGAGAAGATCCCGGATTTGCCATCGACGAGACTCCCTCGAATCTCATCTACCTGCCTGTGAACAAGACGGAGATACATAACATAACCTTGAATATTCTCGATCAGGACTTTTGTAGTGTGAATTTCCGTGGAGAAACCATCATCGTACGACTGGTGTTGCTCAAGCTGTCAAATGGAGTTGGTATTTGATTGGAACGACAACCAACAGCATAAAAGTACTGAGAGCGCAGACGTCAGTTCAGTCGCGCAGACGCAGTCAACGAGAGCACACACCAATCATACGCTCTCTCTCTCGAGCATAGAATTCCTCATATCTCAAGGGCATCATGTTGTCAAAACAAGTGTTCGACGTGTACAATCATCCAAAATTCGATGAATCCATCCAGACAGAGAATGGAGACTCGAACGTACCACCCGTACGTCAAATCCTTCCAAAATAATGACATTGTCGAAATCGTCATTCAGCAAAGTGACACATGGATTCTGATGAACGACGCTATCGTCTGTATAGAGGGCACTCTAGTCAAAACCGCAGGAGATGGCAATGTGCGATTCGTTAATAATGCTGGAGCATTTTTCTTCGAATCAATGTATTATGAAATCAACGGCAAGGAGGTGGACTCTGTTCGCTTGCCGGGTATAGTGAGCACCCTGCGAGGATACACTTGTTACGCAGACGCCGATTCTCGACACTTGGCCACCGCCGGATGGACGTATCCAGGTGGAGCTATTCGCAACGCCAACGACGGTTCGTTCGCCATGTGGATTCCGCTTAAACATCTGTTTGGCATATTTCACGACTACAGATATGCCACAATCGGACGACAGTGCATTCGTTTGGTGAGAAGCAGAAACGACAACAACTGCATGGTTATAGAGGAGATTGCGAATCCGCAGGTCGCAACCACAGCCACCCTGACGATCAATAGCATCGTGCTCAAAGTCAAAAACGTCATTCCCAATGACGATATTCGCTTGCAGCTGCTGCAATCCATAAAGACTGACAAACCTGTGGTTATCTCGTTCCGCAAGTGGGATATGCACGAACTGCCTGCACTCACGCCTGGTTCCACCAGAGAAATATGGTCTGTCAAAACTTGTACGGCAGTGGAGAGCCCCCGATTCGTCATTGTCGCCTTCCAAACAAATCGAATGGACAACGTTGCACGAGATTCCAGCTACTTTGACCACGTTGACATCAGAGACATACGCCTAACGTTGAACAGTGACAATTACCCGCATGAACGCATGCGCTTGCAATTTGACAGAAACAACTTTGTGGAAGCTCATCGCGCCTATACGGAATTCTACCCAAGCTATGCGAATTGTCCCCAGAAACGCCCTCTGCTGGATTACGATGCATTCAAGGATCGAGCCGCCATCTTCGTAATCGATTGCTCACGGAGAGCGGAATTCATGAAATCGTCCACCGTCGATGTCAAACTTGACATAGAAGCCACAGTTGGGTTCCCAGCTAATAGTCGTGCGTACTGTGTAATAGTGCACGATTACGTCATAGAACACTTGCCTTTAAGTGAGATCGTACGTCGTCTGTCATAAGACACAAAACACTTCAAGTCATACGTCATCTGTCATATGTCTGCAAGATCGGCGGGGGAGCGCTGGTTGAATGCGCGTCGCAAGGAAGCATAAGCCTATGGATAGGAAAACAACAAGGTGAGTGGGGGGTGGTGGGGGGAAAGCGCTCGAAGCGCATCAGTTCAAATTCAGCGTTAGTTGTTAGCCAAACGTTCAGTGATTCAGTCGATCAGTCAGTCAGCCAAGATGAAGCTCGTAGCTTGTGATATCCAGGGTTTCTGTGTGGGTGGTGAGTTCCAGCCAAAAGAACTTGCCATCACCGACGGGCAACGCACGAACCATTTTTTATTCAAAGCCGTCGTGCCATTCCATGAGCTGAGCGAAAATGATAAACGCCAAGCGAGATATTTGGAAAGGAATATCCACGGCATTCCATACTCCGATGGCTATGTGGAATTAAACGAGACCAACATCCATTCTGCTAAAGTGTGTGCTCGATCTGCCTAGAAGGCCACACATCGTCGATATTGCCGCCACTACAAGTACAATCGTCACAACCCCTCCACCGCCACTCGAGAAGCAAAGCCCGTTGTGTTTAAATCATGTAGCATCTGGAGACATAGAAGTGCATTGTGCTGTGAGACATTGTTTCGATATTTGGCTATGGATATCGTCGCACCTGATATGGTGAAACACGTCGGCAGTGGCGGCGACACTCTTCTCCATCGGCACTTGCAAAATTTGCGTGAACTCAAGGCGCAAATATCGCAGTACGAACAAAAGCTGCATATGTATAAACGCTTTCAAAATATGCAAATTGACGATGGGAAATGGGCAGCAGCATTCACCGATCCACGACGTTTCACCGGCGCCAACTACAACAGCCAAGGAAGAAGAACCAATGTTTGATATATTATTATTATTATTATTAATCATATTGTATTGTATTTTTATTATGTATTAATAGATGTATTAAACCAATTTTCTCGATTTATTTTGCGAATGAGAGAGTGACAGAGTGAATGGCAAAAATGGTCGTTCAAAGCTATTTGGTTTTGGGGAAAGAGCTTGGTGTATTTTTCGCAAATATACACCAAACTTTTCCCTCAAAGTCAAATGGTTTTGCCGCCGCACACTGGCGATTGAGAGGCTGCGCGTGATTTCATGTTTGAAATAAATATGTGCATATTTGTTTCAAGTATGAAATCTCTCTCGGTCAATCAACATGAGGGCCATGCACATTGAGCAATGGTGTATGTGTCTCTCAGTGTATATATATTTGAGTGATATATACGTCGTTTCTCAGTGTACGTTGAGCAGTCATACCGTCATGACAAACTATATAATTCTAGCAGCCGTTCTGTCGAACGTACTGTATATTAGCCCACCATATGAGTGCAGTGAGGTATTGGTATCATATTTGCACGAGAATTCAAGCATTTCTAACTGGACGAGAATGACTCAGGCGCTAGCCAATGATGAATATTTGCCTGTGTTGAAAGCCGAAATCCCGCTGAACGTCTCATCGTACCGATTGCGAAAGATCTATGTCAATCACACCCATAGCGATACGCAGTGGTTCCCGCTGAAGACGTCTTGCAGAACTTCGAGGTCCCCTCAGCCCATCCTGTATGCCGCGATGCAAGCTCCTGGAGGTCATCCTCCCGCGGAGCTTGCCAAATGTGAGCCGACACTTTACGAGTGGTTTATGTTATTTGTGACAATGATTCTGAGTGTTCAAATATCCGAATCTATATATAAGTTCATTAAAGCTATACGTCAAAAATATTTTTTAATCGATAATGATAGTGTATCATACTACGCCGCTGGCACTGAAGTCTAATAAAAATATACGCATATCTGTTTGTTTCATTTGAGTTGCAAAATGCAACATGTGTGTGTGTGTGTGTGCTCTCTGTCGACGTGACACAGACCGTGGGATCCAAGGCCAAATCGTGTCTCATGCCAACATTTCTCGAAAATAATGGTCTTGGGTAAACAACCACCGGATGTGGTTGTTTACTCAAGCTGTGGAGCGATAAACAAGTCCAAGGCCAAATCATGTCTCGATTTCGCTGAGTCATCATTTCCTAGAATCACACACGCCGCTCGCCAGTAAACACCAGATGTTCATTCATGGTGACGTCACACACGATTCTCGGAATTCCAACTCAAGTCTGGACATGTTGCTGCCTGTTCTAAGTCGAGAGAGATGCTTCGACGGCGGCCAGCGGCGGCCATTGCTATCGTAGGCGTGGGGCTCTCGACGGCCATTTTTTTCGACACAACGAATCACATGAGGTCGTTTTGATCTCCCCGCCCGCCCGCCCCCCGCCCGCCCGCCCCCCGCCCTCCGCTCTTTACATCTATCATGTACCGCAGGGGGGCGTTGCTTCGACGGCCATTTTTTCGACACAACGAATCACATGAGGTCGTTTTTTTCTTCTCCCACACACCCAATTGCTCTCTACGCCTATCATGTACCTGCAATTTTTCTCTCTCTCAACCCCCACACGCTACACCCTACACCGCCATGTTTATTGCGACTGCCGCCAATCGGCTTTTTTTTCCCATTATCAAAGCTACGAGTTTTAAATCGACATTAGTATGGAACCGTCATGGCTCACTGGTAGCGCACTCGGCTGCCATGCCAATAGGCGTGGGTTCAAGCCCCACTCGAGGACAAAAATTTTTATTTTTTTTTTCTTCCGCAACCCTCCCCCCACCTTCTTCGGCGTTGGGGGGGTTGCTGAAGAACTTCGCCGAAGAACCAAAATGGCGGAGATCTCGATGGCCAGATGCCATCGAGAGCGAAAATTCAAATTAATGAGGCGAAACCGGCTTTGTCATACTACTAACATCTGTTTCCCAGAATATCAATTACCTTCCGTTGGTTCTCACGATGTTCTCTGAACAATACAGGATGTTTCTTTCCGTGGGAATCAGAACTTCACCAATAGTTACCTACTCAAGATATATTTTTTCATTGTTATTTTATTCGATGAATTCCTCGGATATAATCAGTTTCACAACATAGGTATGCCCACCAAAACTTTTCGTGTCTCATAGACTGTCCTGACACCAACGTATTATTAAATCGATTTTACTCAATATCATGAATCATTTAAAAATCGCACTGAAACCCACCCTGGTATGAATGAAAATAGTCCTGATCATGCGCACTAAATAATGCATCGAACTTTTTACAACACTTTCGTCCCATTGAATTGGCATTCTAGAGTAAGTATATATATTATAACTTCTATGACTCATACTCACTAACATGTCAAGTTGATATAAAAGCTTGTAAAAATTATTAAAACATTAAAACAACTAATGAATAAATTTGATTATTTAGGCTTCTCCAATATCATAGATTTCTTCTACCATTAATATTTCCACATAGTTGTAGCAAGCGCATAGACTATAGGATTATGAAAAAGTACGTTATGATACTTTACGTTCTGGACGTTTACGATATGACGGAGTACGTTATGACGCATTACGAATTCTACCGAGTACGTTTATGATCATTTGAGACTATGATGCGTTGCTGTTGTGATGGAATGATTTTATGATGTTTTATTGTTATGACAGACTACGTTATGAAAAAGTACGTTATGATGCGGTATATTATGATGGAGTACGTTCTGAAACTTTTCATTATGCCGCTGTATATTTCTATTTTGTACTATATCATCTATTGCGATTTCTACGTTTTCTACCCTTTGACGATATGATGAAGTAAATTTCTGTGTGTTACGATTTCTATACTGTATATTATGATGCATTGGGTGTTCCCATATTCACTTCGATCAAATCACTCAAAATTATGCCGTTTTATTTTTATCTTTGCCGTTTAAAATGTCTCAAGGTTGGAAGTGGACATTGACAATCAGAATCTATAGTCGTACTGCTTTTTCAATCATTTGTACGTTTTTGCAGGTTCGGTGTGTTTATCGTTTTTCGTACATTTGTTTTGCTCCGGTCTAGGAATTCCTTGAGCATAAATATTGTGAACTGTTCGGTTTATTCGAATAATATGACCGATAAATTGAAAAAATATCAGACCTATAGGACAACTGCACTAAATGAAATAAATCTTATTCGTAATCTGGCAGATCGTGCAAAAACCGATAAATCACTTCGATCCCTCTGTTCAAAGTAAGATGCTCTGATTTGGATGCTGTTCGCGAAGAATTTTTAAAACAGCAGAATTCAGTGTTATCTACCCTCTTGGCGGCGGCTGAAAGCGACGTGAACGAAGACGGTGTTCGCGAAGGTTTTCTTGCTGATTATTATCATATAAAAGGTGTTTCAGCGATCTATTTGAATAATCTCTCAACACCACGGTGACACCGGGTTTGAATTCAACTTCTGCACCTGTGGAAAATTCTCATGCACATTTTAACCTGCCAAAAATTGAATTGCCTAAATTTGATGGGGACTATAAGGCATTTCCATCATATTTAGAATTATTCAACGCTCTTGTTCATACTAATTCTGCTTTAACTGATATTGAAAAATTCAATTATTTAGTTTCATCGCTACAGGGTGCTCCCTTATCGCTAGTTCGCACGTTACCATTAATTTCGGATAATTATGATATCGCGTACAAGGCATTACAAGAGATACGGTCATACTCGTCTTCGTGCTCAAGCTCATTCCGCCAAGGTTAGGTTAGGTTAAGTTACTTCTGAGAACCCCGTCGCGTTACGCAAGTTATTAGATACGTTTTCAGAAAACCTGGCCGCTCTGAAACAAATGAAATTTCCTACTGATGGTTGGGATTTTTTACTGGTCATGATGCTGTTGAAGCGTCTTGATGCCACAATTATTGTCACTTGATTTGAGATGAAGCATTCTTCCTCGACTGTTCCTACCTATGCCGTCCTTGTCGATTTTTTGAAGAATCATTGCGCCGCCTTGGATACTCTAAATTTAACGCAAATTCCATCACATTCCAAACGGGCTATTATAGCCAAACCGCCCGCCTTGACTACTCCCCCTAACCCCCCCAGTAAACACAAATCGATCTCAGAGATGTTAGTGGACCTCACATTCACGTTCCAATTCAGAACTGTGAGTCGAGTTAGGACTCACATTTCCAGAACTTCTATTTTGGACCCTTTTGGTCGTTTTTTGATTTACATTTTGATGCCAAATGTTACTCGAAGGTAGGTGAATGTGACTATTATTTCAAATCTAAATTGGAGTCACATTGAGGTAACATTATAATCATAATGTGAAGTTGAGTAAACCATCCATAATTTCTCAATGTGAGGTACTTTTCGATTATTTTTCTGTGTCACATTCCGATTTGGGGGAAGCAGCTCTGAGAACACCATATTGTGCATTCCAAGAATAATACATATTATACACCTTCGATTTTCATGATAATGAGTGATTAAACTGCTGACTACTGATAGAAATATATGTTCAATCAACACGCTCATTTCTAACAGATATAAAAGAGGGAATAGGCCACTGGAGAGTGAAGACGGCTTTGATGCCATTTGTTCCTAGTCCAAATCTTTACAATTCACATCATCCCATCACTCTGTCTGGCTATTTATTTACTCTGGTCCCGCGACTCCCACGCGTTGAAACGGGTTCTAGCCTGCTCCACCTTGAGACAGGAGGAAAAGGCACTCCGAGTCTTCGAGTTTAGAGATCATTCAGAGCTTTGCTTACGGCTTTTAAAAGGTCCATGTAGTTTATTCGAAAAGGAACGGAGGTTTATTAGCGAATAAATTTGACATTCATTCATTGTGAAATCTATCAATTATCTGGCTATCTATCATTCAAATTGTTACTGAATGAAATATTGAATATATTAATGATTGATATGATAAAATGGAATGTAAAAATTGTATAACTGCAAGTAAATATAAGTGTCGATTTTAGTGCGTACCTACATCATTTGAAATACAAAAAGAAATTATTTTGTTTATTATCAATTGATAAGATTTTAGTATATACACATATGTATATTTTCATATTTATGGGTATTAATTCTTCTAAACATTTCTGAAATCGTGCAAAGTGGAACGTGATACGTTTTGAAAGCTTTCAATCATTCTGAGACATTTAAGAAATTTTTGCTACCTTAACATTTCGATTATTGTTAGTAGGAGGTACTTTGAAAAGTTTCAATTATTCTAATGGTTATTTAACGAACAAGTGGATTAATAAAGGCGATTAACAATCGAGATATTTTAACGCGTGAGCGGAGAGAGCGCGTTAATGCTTGAGATTGTTAATCGCCATTTTAATTCACGAGTTTGTTACAAAACTTTTCCGTCGACTGTAGTTTTCAAAAATAGATATATCTTACTTTCAATGTTTATTTATTTAACGATCCGATAAAAAACAATCTCTATTTCCTATTTATATTAACTCAAAGACAGTTTAATTTTCCTTCGTGGTAGTTTCATTTTATTTTTTCAAATTGAAATTGAAAAAAAAACAAAAAAAATCTGCCTGATGTGGGTTTGAACTATCGACCTCTGTATCACGTCTCAGCTGATTGCCCAACTTTACCATTACGCCACGAGACTCATGTAATTTTACGTAACAACTACTGGTGTATTGAAGATTCTCTGAAATTTTATTTGGGAATTGACAAATAAATAATGACAGATAGTACTAACCAATCTAAAATGAATTAGAACAATGTACATTGGGTTGCATATAAGCAAATCGTTGATTATTTCATAATAACACATGTCTTGGAATCTTTCAGAAATGTTTCTAAAAAAAGGTTTTGACTATCTATCATTACTAAGGAGATGAAGTTTACTTTATGCGCTTCTTGCATAATTAGGTATATGATTCAAAAGTATATGTTCATCTGGAATCGTTGTAAAATAAGGGCAGATAATTTGAATCAATAGCACTTTCTAGTACTCTAAAATTGTTAAATGAAGCCTAAATATTGAGATTTTTCAATAATGTTTATTTTTATCGATATTTTTGTGTTGAATTTTGATATTTCATGAATTTGAAAATGATGGGTAACAATCCATTATTAATAATGTCAACATTTCATGTACACTCAATACTCAAAAAATTGAACATTTTGACTGCATCTGCAGATCTGCATCAATGCCGCAAAGCAAGTCTTATTTGTCAAAACACTTCGCATCAAATTTTCATCTAAATGCAAATATCCATGGACGTATAAATTAACTGGACCTAGCTGTTGACATCCTAGTCTGAAGTCCTGAATGGTCACAATCTTTAGTCGTAATATTGAGTTGGGCGTTGTCACATCGCGTAGGTGATAAGTCTTTATCATAGACAAAATTGTGTCACTGTACGTATTCCATTCGATAACAATTAAAAAATTAGGTATGGTGATGGTAACATTATCAAATAACTTACACCTGTAAAACTTACACATTTCGAAATACAAACTATCGAAAAAAATCGTTACTTGCATCTTCAAATGCCTGTGTAAAGTTTGTTGTTTTTGATCGTTTGTCAACGCTGTTGAATATCATTGTTTATGTTTTCCATAAAGTGAAATTCTGACAGATCTGTCATTTATTTATTGCTTTTTTGTAGGATTATTTTATTGAAATATTGTTTTTCGAACTCATTTGAGTGATATAGTAGTGAGATAGTGGCAGTGTAATAATAGACAGAGTAATAATGGTGCAAACTTGCTGGGTTTGCAAACAATTCATATGTTCCAACCCGAATATCAGATTCCATTCGTAAGTACTATAGGCGTTACAGTGGGTATCAATCTGTTTTCGCCGAACAAAATGAAATTATTATGTGTAGGTATTCAAACCTTTATATGTTGAAATAATGAAATAGACACCTCACGAAACATTTACTATTTCATTTGGTCATTTGGATGATGCAATCAGAAAAAAAGGTTGCGAAAAAGTCCAAGAAATGTTCATCTAAATTTGGATTTATCTTTAGGTTTTCAGCTGATGTGACAGTTAAAGCGGCTTGGTTGAAGAAGTTGGGAATAAAATGCTTAACTGAATGTGTTCCAAAGTCTGCTAGACTTTTGTTCCTTTCACTTCGAAGATGCAGCATTTGAGATAAAAACCAGTGAATGAATGGTATATCCCAAGAAAGTCAACTGCCTCAACGTCAGGGTAATTATTATCATTCATCAGAATTGTTATTTTCTATGAGTTATTTCAAATAATAATAGATTTCTACTTAAAAAATGAGTTATTTCAAATAATAATAGAGATTTTTACTTAAAAAAAAACAATATATTATATATTTTCAGATTGAACGATTTCAGAAAAAGAAAATCTTCAACTGATTCTACTGAAACAGTCCCAGATACAGATTTTGAAGAAATTGTCAAAACTTTAAGCTCCACACTGAAGTGGTGGGGATAAATTGAGAAAGGCATAATTCAAAAAGCGTTAACTCAAATTTTGCAACTCAGTTTTCAACTACTTCTTCGTGTTTGACTTTGAAAAACTGATGATTTGACAGATAATAATCTTTAGGTCAACTTCTTTATTTTCTGGGTTGAAAAAATATAGGGTACACAAATTGTTTCAGGCATGATTGTTTTGAAAGCTTTACAAACTGATATCCACATTAGCTATTTTTATTTAAACTAATGCGAATCACTTCTGCACCTTTGAGCTATGAGATTGAAATTCTAATCCATAGAAATATTTGATTCAGTTTTGAATGTGCTCGATAAGTTAGAGAGATTCACAAATTGTCATGCTGGCGGTAACAGCGACGTATTCTTATGTATCACTTTGTAACATTTAATAATATGATTCTCGAGGATGTTTGTGTTAACTGGGGCACTGTTACATTTTTTGTGAATAAATCTCCATCAAATACTTGCACTTTCTGCAAAGAGAATCATTCTTTCACTGCAAAATTCGCTCCTGAACGGTATTCCTTTTGTAGATCACTTGTAGAAAATGTCAATCTAGATATCACCATACTGCACGTGGATAAACCGAACCATAGACCGAATTACCCGTTTCCATCTCATCCAAAGCATAGGTCAGCTAATTCTTCTACTTAGAGTAGTAACCGCGATAATACGACTACCCCAGAAAGTACAGCCCGCGGGGAAAGAGTTGATTGTTTAGCGGGAACGAAAACTGGTCTGAGTACCGGCGTACTGTTAGCTACCGCTTGGATTGATGTTTTGGATAACCAAAGAATGTACCTTCCTTTTCGTTGTGTCATTTGAAGTATGAGTTCTTTCATCACTCATCAGCGCGTGGTTCACCAATTGAGATTGCCCAAGAGTGAACACACTATCGAAATTAAAGGGATAGGTACAATATAATTTCATTCAAGAAGTGGACAAGTTACCCTCGCAATTAAACCTATAGGGGAGGACTCCCCTCAATTCTTCACTGATGCAGTAGTTCTACAAAATATTTGTGGGAGCTTATCGGTTTCTTCCCTTCCCCCCGAATCGTAGAAACATTTATCTTCTATGAAGCTTGCTTTGGACATTCTTTTAGGCGCAGACATTTTTGCTAAAATACTTTTGAATGGTAAAGTTTCCGGAAATTTTGATGAACCAGACGCAATACAGTTTTTGGGTACATCGTAACCGGAAGAGTTCAAAGTGTTACTCCTTTGTTTTCCGTATCCATGGCTTGCGCTACGAAATTTCCGGAGTTAGAAGGAACTTTGAAAAAATTTTGGGAGGTGGAGGAAGTACCGGGAGTACGGTTGTTTTCACCTGAAAGGGACTCTTGTGAAAAACATTTTTCTACAACTCATTCGCCAGATTCTTCAGGTCGCTATATTGTATCTTTGCCCTTTCGTGTTCCTGACCCCACATTTCCCCGAATTCGAGAATTAGCATTAACGAGATTTTACTCGTTGGAACGTCAGCTTTTCAAAAAACCTTTAGTCTATGCGCAATATAAAGAGTTTATGCGGGAATATTTGGAATTGAATCACATGTCGCTAGCTTCCAATAATAATATTACGGTTCATGTATATTATATTCCCCACCACTGCGTCCTGGAACCTGAGAGTACTACTACGAAATTAAGGGTAGTATTCAATGGTTCAGCAAAACTACCCAATCAACCATCGCTGAACGATTGTCTCTTTACTGGACCCAAACTTCAACAGGACATTTGTCACCATTTTACAAAATTTTCGTTGCCATGCCTATGTCTTATGCAAAGATGTGAAAATGATGTATAGAATGATCCTCGTAGATCCGTCTAATAGACAGTATCAACGAATAGTTTGGAGATTTTCACCTCAAGATCCAGTCCAGACCTATGTACTCAATACATTAGTCTACGGTTTGACTGCTAGTCCATACATTGCGCTCCGCGTTCTATTACAGTTGGCAGGAGATGTGGGTTTAATGTTTCCTCTCGCTGCTGAAACTTTCCGTGGATCCTCATATAACGATGACTTTGTATGTGGCGCTTCCACTTACGAAGAAGCGTCCAAGTTAGTGTCAGAACTCATTGCCTTAATGCAGTGTGGTGGCTTCGAACTGCGCAAATGGTCTACCAATGAGCCTTCCCTATTAACTGACTTACCCCCCTCTCATTTGTCAATGAATCCGATGTCTTTCGATTCAGATCAGTCTCTAAAAGTGTCTGCACTGGAATCCTACTCGGGATTACTTCGCTTTTTCTGTGACCCCTATTATTATAGAGAATCGATCATGCACAAAAAGATTGCTGCTATCTGAATTAGCTAGAAAATATGATCCTTTGGGATTTCTAGCGCCAGTTACATTTTTTACAAAATACCTAATTCAAAGACTGTGGATTTCTAAGCTTGGGTTCGACTCAAATACTCGTCTCTTCCATATGAATCAAAATTTCCAATATTACTTCCTCGTAAAAGTCGCTTGACTACATTACTTATTGAATTTTATCACAAAAAACATCTTAAGTGCATTTTAGTGTATAGTCCACCCCAACCATAATCGATCTGGTGGTCAACAAGAATATCACCGATTCAAGCGATCCCAAGGTCATACATGAGAGATGACTTCAGACCACGAATTGAACACTGACTGGAAAGAGTTCGGAAAGCTTTTGAACGCTAGGACGTCGATTAAGTGAAACGCCTCTAAATATGACATTGAGGAGGTAACGCTCGCTCTAATCGAAGATATTCAGTGGGCAAGAAGCCGGACCACCCAGAAGGTTTTGGTAAGAGCTGACCGGAATATTCTTCCAGCTGCGGTTAAAAACCTGATCAGTCTGAAAAACTCGATAAGCGATGGCAAGCTACACACGCGACCCCATCGCTAAACAGGACATGCTCTGACTCGGGGAAGAGGTTACAGAACTGATCTAGAATAGCAACCGTAACTGGAAGAATAAGCTGAAGAAGCTAAACATTCGAGAGAATTCTCTGTGGCTGATGGCGAAACGCATAAACAGGCGGTTTGTGCCGATCCCCGCCGTGAAGAAGGGTAACGAACGTGTAGTGGCAGAAGGCCGAACTAATGGCAAGAGTATTTCGCATCGGAAGGCGCCTGACGCAAACGATGGGCAGAAAGCGAAAACAAGGTTCGCGGAAATCTTCCGGGACACGCCCCTCGCGATTGGCTCTCATCGATTGACAAAAGTACTGACCAATCATGAGAAGCTCACGGAAGTCATCAAGCGACTTCTGGCGACTAGGGCACCCGGCCCGAATGGGCTGGACACCATTGGAATGATTTTTTTTTCATTATTTCTAGTGCCAACTAATCTGATATTCAAGGTCAAAAATCTAAAACAAATAGAAAAATTCTAACTATCCCACTGGATTCGCGACATTTTCAAATTTTCAAATGTAAATTACGTTGAAATGTATCAAGCGATAAAAAAGTTATCAAGGGAATGAAATTTGAAAAATGTGACGCTTAATTAACTCACCAATTCAATTTCAGAACTTTTATCAAAATTCGGAATACATCACTGTATTCACGAGGTCTCGATATATCTCTGGCCAAAATTTCTTCGAAATCTGTTCATAAATACGAAAATCATAAGATAATAAAATTTGAAAAATATTTTAATGCAATTTCAGGAAAATGTCATTTATCTCATAATTTTTATTTTTTATTGGCAACAGATTTCAGTCTGTGATAGTTCGTGACTTCCTGAATCCAGTGGTGTAGTCAAAGTTCTGATAAAAGTTTTGAAATTGAATTGGTGAGGTGATTAAACGGCATATTTCTCAAATTTCATTCCCCTATAACTTTTTTATTGATTGACACAGTTCAACGTAATTTACATATGAACCATTTGAAAATGTCGCGAATCCAGTGGTTTAGTAAGAATTTTTCAAAAAAATCCCTAGTAATTATTTTAGATTTTTGACATTGAAAAATCAGATTAGTTGGTCTTGGAAATAGAGATTCATTCATTGAAATATGGTGTCCTAGTAGACTTTTGGTTGGAAAATATAGATTTTATTACAAGGGTGCTCCGGTCTTAAGTGGGCCACACTTTATAATGCATTTAATATTTCTATTTTATTTACGTGTTCATCAGTAGTACAGTAGTCAGTAATTCAGTTTCACTTCGGAATTAGCAGAGTATAGTTGTTTTGTTCTTTATGTCATGGTTGTGACTTTGTGAGTTTGAAGGGCGGTCCCTCAGTCATGGTACCTTAGGCCGGCACTGCATGCACATAACTATAAATAGTGTAGAGAGTAATATCAATGAACGTAATTATCGGTTCACATTATTTGCGGTGCAATAAAATTGTTAGTTGAGCTATGAATGCATCAATTATCTGCTGCATGCGCCCTATGTTTTTCGTTTCCAATCTTACAAGTATTTTGATAGCTATCAAAAGTTGCCAAGTTTGAATTTTCAGGATAATTTAGAAAAAAATTAGAAATTTGTATTTGGTTTTATCCTTCATAATTAATAATAAAGTTATAAAAATAGTATACATTATTTTTTTCACACTAGCTACTGTACCGACCAACAACGGAACTTTCGAGGTGCATTCCCCACCTGAACATATTTGGATTTTCCTTTACTCCCTAGTGTTTCGTTTTGATTGACAGAATATTTTGGTGCTAAATATTTTGATTCTTATATAAAAAAATAATAGTTTAAAAAAACTAAAGAACACGCATTACTTCCCATGGACTAAAAAGTAAAAAATAATCGACAATTTAATTTCTCAAATGTAAGAAAAGCGTGGGTGCTTTCGATCTATATTCTCATATTTTTTAGTTAAATTTAACAATACAGAGCGTTTAAGAGCTCAAGAGAACTTGATCAAGCACCCCACGCTTTTTTACATTTGAGAAATTGTCAATTATTTTTTACTTTTTAGTCCATGGGAAGTAAAGCGTGTTCTTTAGTTTTTTAAACTATTACTTTTTTTTTACTAAAAAATCAAAATCTCCGACCCCGAAAACCGTACCAATTTTGAATCGAATCTAACCATAATCACAATACTCGTCAATCATCTTGGGCCGCCATCTTGAATTCATAAATTTTTACGAAAAATTCATAATCTCTGACCCCGAAAACCCTCGCACACACTAATTTTGAATTGAATCAGACCATAATGACATCTTGGAGCCACCATTTTTTTATTTATGAATTTTGACAGAAAATTCGAAATATACGACCTAAAAAAACCTCACATACCAATTTTGAATCGAATCTGACCATAATCACAAATCTCTTCCGCCATCTTGGGGCCGCCATTTTGAATTCATGAATTTTGATAAAAAAATCATAATCTCTGACTCCGAAAACCCTTATATACCAATTTTGAATGGAATCGGACCATTATCACAAATCTCGTCCGCCATTTCGTTTTTTATAACAAAAAAAAATGTCATATTGCACTGTTACCGGAACTATCAAAACCTGCCAAATTTCAAATCATTCGGACGTCTATAAATGGGTGAAAATCACGCCATAAGGAGTCAATTATTACAAACATATTATAAGTGAAGCTAATATAAAGCGTGTAAAAATTATGTGTCGCGTAGGTATAGTGTGCCCGCTTGCTAATCCAAGGTACGCGTGTTCGATTCACCGCGCCGTTACCGGCCTCGTGCACGGCATCACAAGATAAAAGGTAAGGCTGCGTGTTCCCTTGATTGCACAACTCTCTCAAGTACTTCTGAGGGTTGCTCGTAAGAGGGCAGCCAGTTAACGGAAATAATTTTAACGATTATTTGCAGTTTTTATATTTACACTTTTAATACAATTCTTTTGGACATATGAACTCATTGTTTAAAGTGCATTGATTTTTCAGCTATACATACTTTTCCACTGAAGAAATAAATATAATTATAATTACGATGCAGGTACCTGGCGGGTATCGCACTAGTAAATATTAGCCAACAGTCATGGATTGCTCAGAGTTTTTTTTAGGTGACACACCTCTTGATGTAAACAAGATATAGAATGATTGTTGGTGATATCTGTTATTGAGAGAGAGCTCAGTTCAACCCGTAAGTAGAAGTGATACATTTCAAACTGAAAGATCAATGCGCCACCCTCCACATACAAAATGTTGCCATACAAGGGCTTCGTTGTCTTTAACTTTCTAGGTTTATTTTTGATTATTAGTGGATGAAAAAAATTGAACTTGCTGGTAAAGATCTAATCTATGATCCCTTTTTCTCACTCTTCTGAAATTTGATTTAGTCTTTTCAAGGAAAAAAATATGGAAAATCATCAAAAAATAGGGCATTTGCGATTGTTTTCAGAAAAAACTAAATCAAATTTTGAAAAAGTGGGAAAAAGGGAACAAAGATAACATCTTTACCAATACGTACTTATTTTTTAATTCACTTAAAGTGAAAAATGTATAAAAAATTATGGACTACCAAACCCTTGCATACAATGTTTTATAGTATAGTGCAACTTCCTCTTAATATAAAAAATATCAACATGAAAGTAACAAACTATAGTTATATTCATCTGATCAATATGCTCTTTCAATACAACTTTGAAGTAAGATCAAATTGAATAAGTTGCATGTTTGGCAATACTTCGAAGTTTTTCCACCCAATATTGTTTGGATACCAATAAATAATTTAAAGATTTCTTTCTGTATAGTTAACGTTATGAAGGACAAAATTATTAAATCATTTCAATATTTAAAATAATCATTCTGTATTTGACAAGAAAAATAGCAAAAAAGTTAAATGAAAAAGTATAGTTGGGGAAAAACCAACTGAAAACAATAACTGTCGAGTTTTCAATATTTTAAAAACCCCTCCTCATTTTCGTTTTTCAATATTGTTTTCCGTTAACGTTTCAAACATAATATTTCATAATTTGAACGATAAATTTGATTTATAATACCACTATTTTCGTTTGATTATCAATCTAATTTTTTATCCATTTGGTGTTGGACCACCCATACATAAATAAAAATTTGATTTAAAAAATGCTTGATTAGCTTTCTTGATTACTCTTTGCTTTCGCCTGAGGTCATATTCTTTTTTTCATATTCCAGACGTTCTTGTATGCCCAAAGAAACTGTTTAGTTTTCAACATTTTAACAACCCCTCTATATTTTATTTTTCCAATATTACTTTCCGTTAAAGTTGCAGAAATAATAATTCTGAGTTGAAGAATATGATTTTAGAAAAGAAATTGTGTCACCAAAATGAAAAGTTTTATAAATTTGAAGAATTTTGTCATCTGAGAGACTTGCATTGGTCTCTTTAAGAAATACCTGCCACGGCAGCATATGTAAACAAAATAGAAAATAACATCAAAACCAATCCTCGAAGTTTCTGGACTTACATTAATGATAAGAAAAAAATCATACTCGTTACCATCTCAAATGTTCTATGAAGACTTTGTAGACTTTGTTACTGAAAATAGCAATGATATTGTAAATCTTTTTGCTGCTTATTTTTCATCTGTCTACAGTGAGAAAATGGTCAACCAAGTCCCAGAATATAAATTCAGTAACACAGTAGATATATGTAATTATAGCGTAGACATTAAAGAAATCATAGAACTAGTCATGTTCATTACCCTGGAAGTTGTCTATAGGCCCGGATGGAATCCCGTTATACCATATTAAAAAATGCATTTTTACTCTGGCCAAACCTATTCATGTTATATTCAATAATTCTTTGAAACTTCCATTTTTTCAGATTACTGGAAAAATAGTTTTTTAAAACCAATCCATAAAAGTGGATCACATAATGATGTAAAAAATTATCGAGCAGTTTGCAATCAGTCTGAATTACCAAAATTGTTGGATAGTCTAATAACAAAAAAGCTGTCATGGGACTGTAGACATATAATCATAAATCAACAACATGAATTCAGTCGTGGTAGATCTACCAGTACGAATCTGCTCATTTATCAACATTTCATGAAAATAGAAACCAGGTTGATTCTATTTATACAGATTTTTCATATGTTGATGCATAAACTAAATGCTTTGGGTATTCAGGAAAACATTTTCTGAAATGGATTGGAAATTATCTCGACAAGAGGGTCCAATATGTAAAATATGGTAACTCAGTATCTTCCTCAATCACAGTTCCATCTGGTGTACCGCAGGGATCTCATTTAGGACCACTACTTTTCACTCTTTTTTGTTAATGACAAGTGATGTTATTCTCTATAGCGAATTTCTTCTGTTTGCCGATGACCTGAAGATGTTTAAAGTTATTCATGACTCATCAGATAGTGAATTATTACAGTATGATTTAACTTTGTACGCTGGTGTGATATAAACTTACTGCAACTAAATATTGACAAGTGCCATACATTTACTTTTTTTCGAAATCAAAATCCAATAAATCATCCATATAAAATCAAGGAATCAGAATTGGAAACAGCAAGTACAATAAAAGATTTAGGAATCATCCTAAACTCAAAAATGTCGTTCAAACCCCATATTGCAAATGTAACTTCTAGAGCACTAAAAATGTTAGGTTTCACTCTCAGATCTGCAAATGAATTATCTCTCTCTTCCTTGATAATAATTTACTGTTCAATTGTTTGATCAATACTCGAATACAAATGCAGCCCTTTATATGAGGTAAATATTGATTTGCTCGAGAGTGTTCAAAACAAGTTTTTGAGATACTCTGCATATAAACTAGGATACCATACTGGCGAATATACCTACAAAGTTATATTGGACATCCTCAACTTGAATACTTTAGCACATAGAAGATTGGAATCAGATGTTACACTAATCCACAAAATAATCAATGGCAGTATCAATTTCTCAGAAATTGTTGAACTTATAGCTTTAAATGTGAATTAAAAGAAAACAAGAAATGCAGAAATCTTCAAAGTTCCATTATATCGTACCAACTACGGCCAGAATGAGTCTATAGGTAGAATACTAAGACTTGCAAATAAAGTCCATTTAAACTTAGAGCTTTTTGATTCATCCTTAGAATCATTTAAAAAGATTGTTCTTGTTGTTTTGTTCTTACTCTAGTGGATAGTTATATTTATAAGTTCATATACATGTGACTTTGTTAACACTTTGTAAAAATAGGCAATGCCGTTAATAAATAAATAAATAAATAATATGTCATAATTTGAATGATTGATTAGATTTATATTACCATTACTTTCTGATGCTGTATTTTTCTCACATAATGAAAGATTATTATAATTTTGAGGGCATTTTTTTTTCAATTAATAAGTATTCAGTTCAATAAGAAAAAAGCACAATCACTTACATCTGAACTAGCACTAATGTTGCCATACCTGTAGGTAGTGAGCTGTTGCATTGAAATTAGTGACCCTGTGAGTTGTCGTTGTGTGGCAATCCAGTTCATGTATATTTTGAGCCTAGTGATTTACTGCATATGATCTTTTAGTAACAAAACATACAAATTACAGAGTAACCAAATGGAAAACTAACCCCTTCTCATCAGAAATAGGTATTATAAGTTGGTGAAAAATCAACTTATCACAAGTACTGTTGAGTTTTCAATACTTTAACAACCTCTCTACATTTTCATTTTCCCATATTATTCGAACAATAAATTATATTCATATACCACCATTTTCTAATTCTGTGTTTTCCTAACATACTGAAATTATATCAATTTTGATTGCTTGTGTATATTGATTTTTTGTTTATAAAAGTATTATAATTAGACAAAAACACAATCACTTACATTTACACTAGCACTTATGTTCTCGTACCTCTAGGGTGAGCTCCTGGAAAAGGGGTATCAGACAATTTGACAGATTAAATTATTGATTTCGTGGGTAGACTGGTGTGAGTCCAACACTAGTCACTGTTGCATTTAAATTAACTGTACTCCTCCTACAACAAATTTTCATTATTATTTACATCCGACTTTGTTAGAGTGGTCCTTATGTGGCAGTCCAATAGTTCATGCATATTTTAAGCCCAGTGATTTACTAGATATGATATTTAAGTAACAAAACATACAAATTACTGAGCAGTTTAATAGAATACAAAATATTAAGTCAATGTTTAAATTTTTTGTGACAAATTGATTACAAAAAGCCATCTATGAGAAAAATCAAACAAAGGGTGATCTAATATCCAAAATTAACAATGTTGTTTTATATCTGATGTTGGTTCCAATATGAAGGTAATAAATGTGAATAAAAACCTAAACTGATGAGCATTTCTCTCTATTCGAAGAAATATAGTTTAAAAAATATAAAACAGTTCTTTCGACGGATTTCAATACAATGAAAATAACTTCTTTAAATATGAAAAAAAAATTAATGCATGTTCTAAAGCATTATCATGCGATGAATGGAACCATTGGTGAAATTTGCAGAGAGAAGTATTGGCATGTTTGTTTGTTTGACAAATGTGATTTTCATATGTTTTGTTCCACATTGGATATTCCAGTTATCAAAATAAAAATGTGTAAACGATACCCAACACATAATAATTTCACTTTCAATGTTATATGGATGATTGTGACCAAGACATAGGACTGTTTTTTGAATTTAATTTTTTCAAGGGGAGCATGTTATACACACACTTTGCATTCAGCATTCTGAAAATAAGCAGATTAGATAGATCTGTGATGACAAATCGAATTTAACCATTCTCACAATTGAGGAAGAGTAATTATTTCAACAAAATTTTCTATAAAAAAATATCCACGGGATATTTTGATTAACTACGTTTAACCCACTTCAAACATCTAAAAAATACTGGTTATATAACATCACTACTATTTTTTGATGGCTGGTTATGCCTTATGTATGATTTGAAATATTATCTTGAAAAATTAAGATTGATGGATAACGTACCCTAGTTTTTGGCACCTTGGTGTAACAAAATGTAGAATGACTGCTGGTGATATCTATCACTGAGAGCTCTTCAGTTCAAACCTCATTATGAAAGTAACATATAGACCATCAGATATTGACATATTTTGCCGACTCATTTTCTTGTTTCAGGGATTTTAATCACTGAAAATTATGTCAGTGTTGAGCTCAAAAAATGAAAATTTAGCAATCGGACGTGTGCTAGGCATATGGAAAATTAATTTTTTTTCGTGTAAAAAAAAATAGTTTTTTTTTCAATCTCTCATTTATGTCATTTTAACAAATTAACAGGTAGGAACAATCTAATAGTGAAAAACCAAAGCCATAAGGTTTGAATGTCCTTAAAGGGTGGAAATAAGGGTGCCATCTTGTAAAAGAATACTCGGTCGCTGACGCATTTTCTCGCTTATGGCAATCGACAGAATGAAATCTGATATCGTTAGGAACCCAACAGAAAATTCCCATAAGCCAATCAGCTGTTTCCGGAAAATTTTGGGATTTTTTTTTCATATGCCTAGCACACGTCCGATCGCTAAATTTTCATTTTTTGAGCTCAACACTGACATAATTTTCAGTGGTTAAAATACCTGAAACGAGAAAATGAGTCAGCAAAATATGTCATTACCTGATGGTCTAATACCATAGTTATATTTATCAACATGCACTTCCATTACAAGAAATATCAAATTGAACCAGGAAGGATATTTGGCAAGTCATTGAAGTTTTTCTAACTAAGATGTTTTTCGTTTAGATACTGTGTACAGTTAACGTTATGAAGCACAAATTATTCAACAAAAATAGAAAAAACGGCATATGAAAAACGAACACCTTCCCATCAGGACTAGGTATCAAAAGTTGTGGAAAAATCTAATATTGATGTTTTAACAACCTCTCAACATTTTTGGTTTTCCATATTGATTTCTATTAACGTTTCAGACATAACATTTCATAATTTGAACAATAAATTAGATTTATAATACCATTATTTTCAGTTGATTATTAATCTAGTTTTTTATTCATTTGGAATTGGACCACCCTATACATAAAAAGTAAATTAATTTTACAAAAATTATAAATTAGTTTTCTTGATGGCTCATTGCTCGTGCCTGAGCTCGAACTCTTTTTTCGTATTCCAGACGATTTTGGCAGTAAATAGTATACGCTTCAGCTTGTGCAGGATCCTTCACATTTGGCTCATTCAATAGATCTTGTATGCCCAGAAGAATTTGTTTGATAGTGATGGCAGGCCTCCAATCTTTTTCTTCATCCAGCAAAGACAAGCAAACGGTTCCTTGAATAAAAATAAATTGTTGTCAGTTATGGAATTGAAATACATAAGAAGGTATATACTCTATCACAAACGGAAAAACTCGAAAATTTATATTAGGACGCTTATAAAATGAAAATACAAAAGATTTTGATAAAAGAATTTATTTTGTTGGAAAATGTGTTATTTTGTAAATCAAGCCGAATCCTGAAAAACAAACTGAACTTCTGAATGCAACAGAAACTAACATTTTTACACGCTTTCCGTTTGAATTTAGAATACTCGAATACTCGCGGTAATGTGAACTTGCGCTTGTGAGAACTACTCAATAACGTGAACAGCGAAGTATTTCCACTTATACTCATTAGTGTCAACAACGTCACACCGAATACCTTGTATATACTTGTCACAGACTGCAATATGCTGCACAATGCTGCAGTAGTGGATAATTGTGATTGTTTATGTCAATTTTGTGAATAGTATGTTTCCAAATGATCATACATTAAAAACATAAAAACTCTTCAAGCCAAAAGGATCGATAGGCCGTGCTTTCGCAGTCCCTATGCGTACTGAAATGTTTTATCCTACACCGTAAGAAAGTTGAATTTTACTGGTTTTACGCAGAAGAGAAAGTTACCTTTTCTACGGCTAGCCGAGAAAATAAACTTTACATTTTCACGCTAGATAGCGACGCCATTAAAAGTCAGTATAAAAATAAATTGTAAGCAGTTGTCAATGTCTGCAAATTTATTGAATCAAGAAGTGGCTGACCATTCTTCTTTCGGCCTGAAAAATGGCACTTTACCGCCTAGGTATACAATATACTATTAACTCTTTATGAGATGTCAAAAATTATAGAGGAGCATGAGCATATAAATAATAATATTTGAGACTGTATTTTCCAAGAAATATGGAGTAGCTAAGTCCACTATACGTTCTATCAAAAATAAACGATATAGAATTATGAAGACTGTCAATCAAAGTGGAAAGTGCACTATTTTAATTTAAAGTGCAATTCTCAAATGTATACGATAACAGATGTATACTTTTCCTGTCGCATGAAAAACATGGCATGGAATGATACTCCAGTCATCAGCGGTAAAAAACTGTAAAACCGTGGAATTTTGAGAATCAACACAGATTTTAACGAAAATTTGGATTTAAGATCTACTGATCCTCTTCTTCATAATCAACCCTGTGCCGAACCAGACTTTTTATTTTTTAGCGGTGAAATTAAAAAAAAAACCTAATTTTTGTTTGGTTAAAATAAAGAATAAATCAATTATTTGTAGTCTACTTGGCATTCTCAAACGAGTTTATAATTAATCAGAAAGAAGCCACCTCTGTAAATCATAGAGGTAGTAATTTTCTAAACTAGATAAACATCTTTAGTTTATTATAATTTGAAAGATTGAAAATTGCGTCCTTAAATTGGAATTATTGTTAGAATGTAATTATTATTTGCAAAATGCTTAATCCTTATAAACCACCCCCTGGGAATATGAATTATTAAAAAATAATTCTTTTTTAGATTTTTTTTTCATAATAAGAAATAGTTTTGAAGTGCATTCATATTGAATTGAGAGTAATTCAATAATAATATAAAATTAATTTTTTCAACCCTTCAACCCTTATAAAAGCTACCCCTTAACGGTCTTTAGCCCTTAGTATAAGAAACTTATATCGCTAGATGGCAGTTCATGTTCGAACTGCCATTTCCAGCTTGTCAACTTTCGCGAGGTACACGACTGAATTAAGTATTTCGGTGATTGTTTTTCCTATTCGCTTTCGTGGTAATCTGAAAATTTGTACGAGCATTTGAGATTAAATATTGCGGTCCAATGACAGAATGAATCGAAAATTGAAAGTAAAATAAAAAACTTAAATCTGTAGAATATGAAGCGTTAAAAATAGTAGGTATAATTGATTAACGGGCGATTAACGGGGAGATTTGCGATTATAGTCGGATTCGATTCAGAATTCGTATGTGTGGGTTTTCGATGTAGGAGATAGTGAATCTTTTTTTTTAAATTATTGTTTTTGAGATGACGGCTCCAAGATGGCGGACAAGTTTTGTGATTATGGTCCGGTTCGATTTTGTACGCTGAACAACAACTGAATGAATAGAAAAAGTATCTATATGAAGTCTTGAAAATGAAAACAGAATAACTGTCAAGTGAAAATCAAAGTTCTGATGCTCACTGCTCTGACACGCTGGCTATTTGGCAATACAATGTTATAATCTATCGTGGATACAAATCTGCCAGTAAACTAATGCCAGTAAATTAATTCAAATAATTATGATTCTCGATATAAAAGCCGTCAAGGAGCAAACAAAGCCGTAACAATCACCTGATATTGTGTCACCATGGCAAAAGTCAATTTTTCGTTTGTCGTCCGTGCCGCCATAACATTCATGAAAAATCCGCCGCGCTATTTCCACTTCAAATGGCATTTCAAGATGCTGTCAAACTCTTTTAGTACGTATGGGTCAAATTCATTAACGGATGTTCATCACTAACAAGTGTTAATGGTGACTATCATTCTCGAGTGAATCAGACGATCTCGTAAAAGCAAATTTGGTCTTGATTTACGTTATAACAAGCGATATAGTGGTCACGCGTTTTTTTTTTTTGAAAGTCGGTTATATTCAATATATTTTGAATGTGAATCAATCTGAGTCGGTCTATATTTATTATTGGGCTATAGTGGTAACACCACTGGGAAATCCCAAAAAGCCCTTAATAGTAAGATAAGATTGGAATATTGAGCTAAAGTTGAAAAATGAGGCTTTCATTTAATCTTTACTATTAAACCGTGCATCAGAACTGGGTTGCAATTATGAACACTTGATCCATAATAGTGAAAGTTTTATATTGGGTTTGTCATATAGAAATGTCAGTTTCGCTACGAATCGAGTGTTCATAATCACACACCTGAAATTATGTCAAATGAGTTAGTTTAGGAAACACTTCCATATTGTCAATTCCAGGCAAGCATTGAGAAACAGAACTTATGGCTCTAATTTTGACTCAAAAGTGAACAGTATCAAGACCAGAACATTGTAATGTCAACAAGTAATCATTTCTTTTAGAAGTAATACTTAGTATGTATGTAGAAACTTTGCTTCACACCAAATATATAATCGAAAATTTCTTCTGCTATTTTGGAGCTGCTACTTCCAATTCTGAAATGTTTGCAAAAATAACATGATATCCGAACCCAAAAGCATCAATTCAGAATGATATCGAATCAGTAATCACGATACTCGTCCAACAGGAGCCGCCATCTTAAATTTTTCTCAATCTGAAAATGTCATGATGTATTTATTGTCTTCCAACTGATGAATTCCTGCCAAACAAGTCGACTGGATGACTGAATTGACAGATTGTGGAAGGTTAAATACCCAAACAAATCATGTCAAGAATTCAATTTCCTCCACAAAATCAAACTTCCGATGAATAATATAAACCACTTTCAAATTTGAAATAAACATGTATACATGCACACACAAACACACCTACACGCACCCACCCCCACACACAGAAAACAAGTTGTATAAAAACTAGTAATTTTTTAAATTATATTTTTTTGAATTTCCACCCGACCAGTGAATTTTATATTTTCCCGAATTTTGGAATATATCCACAAATAGTTGCATCATCGGTAGAGTTCATATCCAAATAAGTTAGAGAAAACAATTTCGAGTAAGTTAAATGGAATGTACTTTCATTTAATACCATAACCGATAGTTAATAGCACAACAAAAATGTCTAGGCGCAGCGAATATTTTAAGTGATCCGAAATCCGACCCTGTGCCAGAACTTGTATGATCCCTCTCTCCACGTTTCACGTTATCAGCCATATTGGAGGAGCAACGTGAGGTGCGTAAAGAAATTCAGTTCTATTTTGGATTCAAGAATTGTAATTAATAATTAATTTTCACTAGTCGACGGCTGAAACATTCCTTTATAGCTTGACGGTTATAAAATTAGCTATTTCCCAATTCGAATGGAATAATGCAAGGAAATTCATTTCGCAAATACAACACTTTTTTGTAAAATTATTCACAAATAAACCGAATTGTGTAAGAGGAAAACGAGACCGTCATTCCATCAAGTAATTGATAGACTTCAATAATACAAGGAAACATCATAAAAATATTCGTTCATTTTGATGGTGGCACTGATCAAAAATGCACAAAAATGGGAAGAAATATCCTTTTCATTCAGTTAATACTTTCAAAATATTTTTTTTGTTATTTTTATCTGTATACACTCATACATTCCTTCATCAATCAGAAGAAAGAAATTTTTAGACGGAAAATGTTAAACTCGCGGTTATAATTTTTTTGTAGTAATAATGAAAGAAAATGTTAAAAATTTGAAAAGGGGAACTTTCTCCATGAAAACTGAAAAATATGATTTATTAACAACTACTTCCCCGGCTAAAGCCACGCTGGACATTGAACTACATCTGATAGGTATTGTACCAGCACACACAGGTTACAGAGACAATGAAGAGGCTGATTCACTAGCTCGAGAAGGAGCAAGTAAGGCCCTGAATGGCACAGAACCGTTTTGCGGTATAGCGAAAGCTGTACTAAAAACCAACACCAAATCATGGATCCAACAGAAATCTCAAGAATGGTGGAACGATTCACCAGGAATGAGACAGGCCAAAGAGTTTATCAAAAAACCGTTGCCAACATTCACAGAATATCTACTAAACAAGAGAAGGAGCAATACTAGAAAAATAGTTGGACTATGCTCAACAAACATTTGAGTACTATTGGTCTGGCAGAAGAAATGCTATGCAGGTTCTGTCAGGAAAAAGAGGAAACATCGACACACATACTAGCAACTGTGAGGGCTTGTCAAGGCTAAGGTTTCTAACACTGGGAGAAGAAAAACCAAAAGCTTCCGGGTACATGGGAGTTCTGAAAACTGGCCTATGGAGTCTCGTGACGAAGACAGGGCTAGATAAAGAACTCTAAACGATTTAGAGGGCGAACACAATAGATCTGAAAAGGTCATGGTGATGATGCTTATGGCACGGAAGCCCCAAACTAATCTAATCTGATAGGTATTGTGAAAAGACTCTAACTGAAAATAAAAAATCTGAAAGTGAAAATTCGCATTTTTATTCATATAGTTGATTTTTTTAATTTTCTCTAGTTTTCATCGACAATTCATTAAATAAATTAGATAGGAAGAATGTTATTGACAAATATCACTCACAGAAATCGTTCATTTCATTGAAGCAAGGTTCGCTTCTTTCGCATTTTAAAGAAATCTGCATGCATTATTCACAATAAGCTTGTCTAGAGAGAAACAAGATGTCCTGCACTACCAGGACGACGCTTATTGCTATAATCCTATACAATAGGAATAATTGGGTCGAAAATCCATCATAAAACAACTACTTTCCTGGCTAATACCACGACGAACGTTGAATTACATCTAATGAATTTCCGTGCAGAGTCCTACAAGGATGTCTCCGCAATTGCTAGTTGCATGGAAATGTTCATTGAAACATTTGGACCACCTATAGATCGATTTTTGGATTCTTGCCCTCATCAGTATAGGGTAGGTCTCTGCAGACAATAACTAATGTCTCGCTCGTAGTTTGGTTAAACATCGATCTGCGGGTGGTGTCTCAGCTTCTGCCTTGAAATGAATTGATAATCGAATCATTTGTTGCAGACATTAGTTATTGTCTGCAGAGACCTACCCTATACTGATGAGGGCAAGAACCCAGAAATCGATCTATAGGTGGTTCAAATGTTTCAATGAACATTTCCGTGCAACTAGCAATTGCGGAGACATCCTTGTAGGGCTCTGGACGGAAATTCATTAGATGTAATTCAACGTTCGTCGTGGTATTAGCCAGGAAAGTAGTTGTTTTCTGATGGATTTTCGATCCAATTATTCCTATTGTATAGGATTATGGCAATAAGCGTCGTCCTGGTAGTGCAGGACATCTTGTTTCTCTCTCTCGCATTTAATCCCCAATATATTTTGGTCGTCAAAAATCTATTTCGCTTTGCCAAGCTCATCGGGGAGATTGACAGAATTGGAAAGCAGGATCTTCAGAAGCAATATACACATCAAGTATGGAAATGATGGAAATATTTCTTCTGCGGTAACACTTTGAAAGTTATTTTTTGACATAGACCTGTCATGAGCATTGCATTTTGATTTTTGTTCGAAAATATGAATAGGATATCCATAAAATCTGTTGTGGAATCATCTGCGGCTGAAAGACAAACTTTAGTCGCTATTTTCCATCGTTCAAGATAACCTCTTGGGAGGTATTCATGTTGAAAAGGGAAAGTTTCTCCATGAAAATTGAAAAATTAAAAATGTGATTTATTTGTAATATCTAAGGTATGTATTCACTTGCAACAAAACACTCCGAACGAAACAAACGCGCCGCGTCAAATATTTTGCGCGAAAATTCTAGTTGTTTGAAGCATTCGCTGCGTTCCCACCCGTAATCAGTGTTGTTTGTGTGTTCGTCGACATGGATGCAGACGATGTGATAGTAGCCGCTGGTGCTTTTTCAATTATAGATGCGCTAACAAGAGTTAAAAAAAAAAGAAAAATGAAAAAATTTAGGCAAGACGCCTCTTTTTGCGACGAAAAAATATGGCCATACTCAGTGACCTGGATTATATGCATATCAAAAATTTTACGAGAATGGCTGCAGAAGATTTTGAAAATCTAATATGTCTAGTAGGCCCTGGAATAGCCAAGAAAGACATTTCATTTCGTAAGGCAATTCCAATTTAAAATTGCACTCATTTCAAGGACTTAAGGATAAAGTAAAGGTAAGTTCATATTTTTTATCTAGTTTATTCAAATTCAAACATTTAACATCGACGGTATCAATTAAAAAAATGTTCTTGAAATTCATTTATAATGATCCAAGAGGTATGATGTATTATCAGATAAAGACAGATTGAAATAACCCCGAAGAAGTCATTTTATTTTGAGAGTGTTGAGGAGAATTTGTTACAACGGTTTGGTTAGGAGAGGGTTGGTGTGAATAGGAAAGCTGCAAGTGTGGGGAACGGCTTGATAAAGAAATTACATCAGGGGAGGGTTGTTGGGAGTAGGAAAGTTGCGAGTGGGGGGAAGGGCTTGGTACAAAAATTACATTAGGGGAGGGTTGTTGGGAGTAGGAAAGTTGCGAGTGTGGGGAAGAGCTTGGTACGAAATTTAGGAATTTAATTAAGCAAAGACTGATATGAGTATTGAGGTAACTCTAAAGCAGGTGTACTTGGTTTTGAAGGCAATGTATTGTTGCCAGCACAGTCTTGTGCTTCTGTTTCTTCGTTTTCAATGCCTTGTGAATTAGTTGCTTCTGGTTCGGTCGTTACGTTTTCCGGGTTTTCCGGGTTTTCAGAATCCAGTTCTGCATTATCATTTTTCTGAAACATAAGATATGGAATTAAATAAGGTTCAAATAAGTTAAATATAATGAAAAAGTAGAAAAAAACAACATAATATGAAAAATATAAACAGAATTGCTAAGCATACTGTTAAAGCAACTTTAGTTCTCGCGAATGCCTCAAAACCGGACTCCGTTCCGTTCGTTTGTATTCAAGCCGTTCCGGAACATTTGCCCATCCCTGTTTTTTTAAATATGAAACTTTTAAATGTTTATCTAGACATGCTGAACTATGACATCCTATTAATAAAACCTTTTACTATAATGCTTTAATTATAGGTTTATTATTTTTAGATGTTGACCACTCTGGAAGAATGGTTATGCATTAGTCGGCAATTTGTGTCGGCTGTATGGATGGAAAACATATTACAATACAGGCCCCATTTAACAGTGGAAGTAATTTCTACAATTATAAATCATATTTCAGTATAGTTTTACTTGCCCTCGTTGATGCCGACTACAATTTCTTATTTGTTGATGTTGGGTGCCAAGGCAGATGGAGGAGTGTTCAAAACCACAACGCTCTACAGAAAATCAGAAAATAATGACCTAGGTCTACCTGAAGATTCCCCTTTGCCTAATTTAAATGAACCAAAGCCTTACGTATTTCTTGCAGACGAAGCGCTTTAACGGCTCATATAATGAAACCGTTTTCTAGAATACATGAAAAAGGAACACCTGAAAGAATATTTAAATATCGACTAAGTCACGCAAAAAGGATGGTGGAAAATGTTTTTGGGATTTTCGCAGCGATATTTAGGGTTCTGAGAAAAGCAATGTTGCTTAGTCCCGAAAAAGCAATGGTAGTTGTAATGGCGACTTGTTGTTTACATAATTATCTTTTTTTACATTCATGCAAAAAGTAAAACTTTATTGAACTATATTTAGTGGAAAAATATGTTCTTTATTGCACTAGTGCAATCAAGTTTTTATTGCACTCATCTGTCATTCAACTTCAACGAGCTGTAATCATGACAAAAATTAACGTTCAAACCCACTACATATTTAGCAGAAATTCTGTGAGATTGGCAATACGTTTTAAAAAGTTACATATTTTATATTATTTTGTATTAATGCTAGCAGCCAGAGTTAAACAACCGTCTACCTGCACAGAGCAAACTGTCTGTCTGTACTATGACCACACACCTCGTGATAACATACGCGCTCACGGCTACTATGATTTTGATTTTTATAATGCAACTGTGGTTATAGAAACATCAGTCAAATATTAATTCCTGACAATTACAGAAAAAGTTTTAAAATGAGTATTATTAATGGAAAATAGATGATAGTGATCTGTTTCAATGCAAATCGATACTAATAATTAATTATTTAAGTTGCGCTTCTCATTTTCCAACACCTAGTGCCGCACCTTAATAATTCATTTTTTGCTTTTTGCATGAACGTAGAAAAAATGTTGTATGCAACTCGTGCAAAAATTGTTTATTGCACTCGACAATTTCACGTCGAGTGCAATAAATACTTACTTTTTGCACTTAAATAACTATAGGAAAAGCCACCACTCCAAAAATATTAACGCACCTCTCGGAAGTTTTGACCAACAAGATGATCAAGAAAATTTCATCTCTGGCACTTGGAAATAGGAAAAACCTCCAGAAACATCATTTTTGCCTTTTAGAAATGTACCACGCAAGTCGGCAACGACGGCAAAGGAAATCCGTAATAACTTTGCTAAATATATGTTAAACAATTAGTGTTTGGATTCAGTGTGTTTACCCTATACACATGTTTTGAGGATATCTCTGTATTTTTATATTTTGACTGACATGTGATTGATGAAAAAAAAAGGTTGAATGTTGTCGTTGAAGACTAAAAAAAAGAAAAGTAATAAAAAAGTCAAAAGAAGATAATTCGCTGATCCTTCTGCCGGATTACTAACCTAAGAACCTATTATGAGTAAGATGACGCACTTAAAATAGCAGACCCAAGTGAAAAATTTTGGAAAAGATGGGTGAGAGAGTATTTACCTACCTTAACCAAGAGAACCAAATGTTTTGAGAAAAACAAATCAGTTCTACAGGTAAATGACATTGTCATCATATTTGACAATAAACTACCTCGAAACAATTGGCTACTTGGTAAAATAGTTGCTACCTATCCAGGAAAAGACGGTTATGTGAGACTGGTAGATGTGACACAGTTTGGAACCTACAAGCGACATACTTCAAAAATCTGCAAGCTGGATCTTCTAGAGTCGAATGAAGACGTTTAGGAGGAGTCTTCAACGAGGGAAGAATGTTTGAATTCAGTGTGTTTTACCCTATATACATGTTTTGAGGATATCTCTTAATTTTTATATTTTAAAAAAGGTTGAATGTTGTCGTTGTTGATTAAAAAAAGAAAAGGATCGTGTTTTAATTTTTCAAAAGATAATTCGCTGATCCTTATTCCGGATTACTAACCTATTATGAGTAAGATGACGCACTTACGAACAATTAGTTTTCAAAAGGCAGTATTATTTTCAAATATTACTTTTAATTATTTGTTTACATACCTCTATGGAATCTATTGTAGGTCTTTGTTTATCTTTGTCTAGTAGAACAGCCATGCGTGAAAACGCAACTTCTTTTCCTGTAAAAAAAAAACAAAATTGTTTATAGAAAATATCAAACCTGGATATTCAGTATAATATATCATTTACAGCATTGTAAATGTATTGTAAAATAAAACGTCGGCAATTTTACAGTTTTATTTCGTTTAGTGAACGTATATTTTATCTAATGAAAATTGTATGTTTCATTAATAAAGGATGTCTCAAAACTTCATATACCAAATTTGAACAAAATCGAACATAATTTATCATACATCAATTAACCCATGTTACTCCCTGTAAGGTAAAAAAATATCTAAACTAAACATAGGTAGTTTTGTTTTATTTCTAAATGAGTGTTTGATTTTTTTATTTGAACAGTATTATTTATATTTTTCTAACTAGAGTGTACCAAAAAAAAATTAGGTTAAAAAAAAGTATGTCCGATTTTGTTCAAATTTGGCGAAAAGGTAGGAAACAAACAACTTTTTCGAGTAAAACTAAAACTTTTCATAAAAAATTTCAAGTTTGTTTTGACAGGTAAAAGCAAATGTATAAAAGCTTTGCTTAACTGATTATTTTTCTATTTAACTTGAAATAAATGCAAAATTAGAAAAAACTTACCTCTTCCTGTTCCTACAGATTTCTTCCGCTTGGTTTTTCCCTTCTAAAACTTGAACTTTACATATTTTTTTACATCATTTACGGCGCATCTCATATTTTTAGCAATTACCGCCCAGGCCCACGCATCATGCTTTTTAATTTTGTTGAAATAACGTACGTTTGTAGAATCCCATAATTAAGGTTGCAGTTCAATTTGCTTTTCCGACAAGGAACGAACGCTACGAACACAGCAAGCGCACCAAACGTTCGTATCCACTGAACACGGGCGATAGAATAATTCCCTTTGTACAAATCGCGTTAACCGACAAACCTTGGAAAATGTTTGGCGCGTTCGGTTCGGTTCTGCACAACGTATTGACTAGGACTGGACCAATTTGTTATAGCGGGCGCGGCGCGTTTGGTTGTTTGGAGTGTTTTGTTGCAAGTGAATACGAACCTAACAGAAAACAACTACTTCCCCGGCAACAGATTTTATGAATATCCTATTCATATTTTCGAATAAAAATCAAAAACTTAAAAATTTATTTATACTGAAAATAACGTTTTTCTACAACTGTCAAAAAAAGTCCACTTTTTTGTGTGGTTTGTGTGGGTAAAGTATTACAATATTTCTCTATCAACATTTCATTATTAAACGGAAAAGCGTAAAAAAGTGCACTTTTTTAACGGCTGTTGCTAGACAGTTTCATGCAACAACAGTGACAGATTCGAATAATAACGAAATCCTATCATAAAGCCAGTTCTCATTTTGTTTGGCAACTAATAACCTATAAATATCTGATACACAAATGTTTCATCAATAATATTCTTGTTAAAAAGGGAAACATTCTCCATGAAAATTGAAAAATGTGATTTATTTGTAATATCTAACAGAAAACAACAACTTCCCCGGCACAAGCCACGCTGGACATTGAACTACATCTGATAGATATTGTGAAAAGACTCTAACTGAAAAGGAAAGAAAAAATCTGAAAGTGAAAATTTGCATTTTCATTCAGATAATTGATTTTTTTTTTAATTCTCTCTAGTTTTCATTGATAAAATCATTGAATGTCCTATTCATATTTTCGAACTAATATTCTTAGCATTCTTACTCTTAAATAAGTATTATCAAAATTCCAAACTATCGCGGCGAATATATTCAAAATAATAGCATATACCTCTAAGGAACTATTGGACCTAATCTACACTAGGTAATACAAGGTAGCTAAGGCTGTTTGGCCGTCAGAAACTAGTTGACAACAATAATTAATGAAATTTGTGAAATTGGGCATCTATCCAGATAACGAATTCTTGATAACTTTAAATTTAATTTAAGTAGAAACGTTGTTTGATAATACATTATCAAACAACGGTAGAAATGAAAAGTGACGAAGATTGAACGGAGAAAATCGTGGATAGTGCAAATATGAGATAGTTCAAAGAAAGAAAAAGGTATTCGTTGCTTCACGAGGATTGTTTATTTATTTTGAATACAAATCTAAGAAAATGAAAAGTTACTTCGATGGACTAGTTATTCGAAAGTCAAGTCAACATTAATACTCGTGAGTAAAGTGTTTTTTTACTTGTAGGAATGCCGCATTTACTCACTTGATACATAAATTACTATTAATTTTTAATTTACAATTACTTTACAAATTAGTATATTTATAAAAACTACTCCTCATCGTAGCTGTTATCTTCTTCCTATGCTTTCTCATTCTGCTGCTCATTGTCACTCTCGCTATTTGCATTTTCGTCCTCATCGAAAACGGGTGCCCTATTTAAACATGAGTCTTCACTGCACTGCAGCCTCTGCACGTAGCATTACAAAAGAGGCCTACTCGTTTGCAACCGCACGCTGTACCGCACCCCTATTTGCAATTGCAAAATATCATTTGCAAAAGCTCTTCAGGCGCGGGCTGATTTGGATTTCTAACTGGATGTAACGTTCTTTCAATTTTAATTCAATGCCAATCAAGAGGATTAATATTTTTGTTACCAAGCCATATCTGGACTTGTAAGTACCCTCTATTTGTGTGCTCATTTAAAGCACCAACTATCAGATGGCGATTCGTTAACTGTATTGATGTTTGATAACACACAAACAATGATCCCCCCGCAGGCACTAATATCGAAACAGAGCAAACCCCAGAATCACCACAACCTGGACAGAAAAGAGGACCCACGGACCCGCTTGATGACTTGCTTGAATCTAGTTCCTCCAAACCCCAGAGTGATGAAACTCCCCTAATGCCACCTCCCTCACAAGAAGCAGATCGGAAAGGTCCGAAACACGTCAGAAAGAAACCAAGACATATGATAACTCAAAAATATCTGATTCTTCAAAAAAAATAAACATATGGGATCTCTATAGCAATGATCATAGTAATTTCTCTATTTCAGTCAACAGTTTCTTAGCTTTCCTTGAAAATTCTTACGGTTACAGCAACCCATTGAAAGAAGCTCAACACTTCACTGAGAACACTGAATCACTTCTTACTGATATGCATCACAGACAGGTGAATCACTTCTTACTGATATGCATCACAGACAGGTGACTTAAAAATAGATTTTCTAGAATACGGATGAAACTAGTAGTCTCGGATCACAATCCGATTTCTTAGAGGAGAATTATCAGTCTGAGAGCTCACATGCATCAAAAACATCCACCTTTTAACAGTCACATTAATTCAGTGGAATTGTGATGGGTTTTACGCCCATCTTGAACGTATTGAACAACTTATTTCACTTACTAAGCCAGAAGTAATATGCTTGCAGGTAAAGAATTTTAAAGAGCACCAAAAATGCCTCCTGAAACGCTCTGAAGGATACCAAAGAATAAGGTATGACTGTTTGAGAGCAAGTGGTGAAACCTCAGTATTCATATCCAGTGATCTCTATTCAACGTATCTACTACTTAACACCGAACAGAGGCCGTCGCTGTAACAACCTGGTGTCCAAACAAACTTACAATATGCAGCATTTATATACCTCCAAGTCACACTTACTGAATGTGAATTAGTTGACCTTGTTCATCAATTACCTTCACCCTTTATAATTGTTGGGGACTTTAATGCCCACAACGAAATGTGGGGATCTTCTAAATCAATCGGAAAAGGTAAAATAATTGAAAATGTAATTAACATCACTGATATATGCCTACTCAATACTGGATCGAATATGCACTTCAACATATCTACAGGAAGCTTTTCCTCTATGGATTTGAGCTTGTGCGATCCAAGAACGTTCACCTCGCTTACATGGGAAGTTTCAGATGACCTTTTCGACAGTAACCACTTTCCAATCATGATTTCTGATGACAGTCGAGTAACCTCCAATGATATTATAAAGTGGAAAATCACCTTAGCTGACTGGGATAGTTTTAGAACAGAAACTGATCACAGATTGGGTCAAGTCCACTTCACAGGAGATATAGACGATGATGTAAACACATTTGTCAATTGTATCACTTCCGCTGCAGTCATGTATATCGGAAAATCTGTCATCTCTGCATCTCGAAAAAATTCACCTTGGTGGAATTATAACTGTCGTGTAATGTAATGTATTGTGTAATGTAAAAAGCATTAAATAAATATCGCAGGATCAGAAGTGTGGAGAATCTTATGAACTTCAAGAGAATGAGGGCTAAAGTTAAATTCATATTGAAACACAGCAAAAAGGCTTCCTGGAGAAATTATACTTCTTCCATCACTAATAATACTCCTCCCACCCAAATATGGGCGAAAATCAAACAAATGAGCGGGGAAAAAATACATTCTAAAATACCTGCATTGACATATCGAAATGATCTGATAACTGACGACCAACAAATAGCAAACCTTTTGGGAGAAAGTTTTCAATCGAAGACAAATAACCTCTTTAAGCCAAATTCACCCTCCGTCGATGCCGAACACACACCAATTCTACCCAGACCTCATCAATCAGATTCCAACTCTCCGAATCTTCCATTGACTCTTCAAGAACTCTCAACAAACAATCTTACCAATATGTAAAAACTCTGCAGCGGGACCCGACGATATAATATTTATACTTTCAGTCTCACAAAACTCCTCGAACTCTATAACTAAATCTGGATGAATAAGAAATTTCCTAACTCATGGCGTGATTCAATTCTGCTCCCTATTCGTAAGCACGACAAGCCTTCATCTGATCCTTCTTCATATCGTTCAATCTCACTCACATGCACAATGTGTAAGCTACTGAAAAAAATACTGAACAAAAGGTTCCTCTGGTACTTTCAAAAGCATAAAATCTTAGACCCAGCCCAAACAGGTTTAAGACCAAATCGCAGTACTGCAGAAACCTATTACTGTTACAGTCGCACATAATCACAGTCTTCCAAAATGAACAGGATGTGATTGCAGCCGCGTTCGATTTAAAAAATGCCTTCGATACTGTATACAGGCCGAATATCTTAGCCAAACTCAAATAATGCTACGTCACAGGCAAATTTCCTGCTAAACCGAACCTTCAAGTGACTGCCAATGGAAAAACTTCCTCGAAATATAAACAAGAACGATATTTGCAAGAAAATTCATCCTCCTGTGAAATATATATTGTATGCAGATGACTTAATCATTTATTGTCACGGAAGAGAAACCCTTTCTATTACCAGATTAATACAGGCCGCTGTAGATCAGCTGTCACAGTGGTCTTACAAAACAAGTTTCGAATTTTGTGCTACAAAATCTAAAATAATAAAATTTACTAGAAAATCTACCAGATTTTGTCTTGGAGCCTTTCGTTCAAGTCCTTCAATAAGCCTGTGCCTGGAAGCTAATGAAGTCCCTCTAAGGCTACGCAGACAACAACTGCTTGCCAGCTACCTTACTACAATGGGGATATATCTGACACTAATCTGGACTCCATCACACTCCCCACGTGTTACTGGAAATGAATTTGCTGATGGTGCAGCTAGGGATGCATTGTCTGTAAATTTAATCACCGAAAACATACAGTTACCAACTGACCTGAGAACATTTTTCAAAAATTCTGTTCAAATGTCCTGGCAAACCTACTTCATGACATCCGACCGACAATAGCTCCATTTCAATTACCTAATCTCCAAAGAAAAGAGAAGATAATTGTACGCATATTAAGAATTGGACATACTCGAATAACTCATAGACATCTGATGGCCTCTTAAGAAACCCCTTTTTGCATAACCTGCAATGTTCCAATCACTGTGAAGCATATCCTGATCGACTGCGCAAATTTCGACACTAGCCGTAGAAAATATCACATCGTTGGAAACCTAGCAGAAATGCTAACAGATTTACACAAAATAAAAAATACTGTACTCTTTCTAAAAGACATTGCTGTATTATAATATCTGATATTCTTTATTAATGTATCACATTAGCAAACTGATTTGTATATATTATGTATATATTGTGTGCTGTTCATGTGTCAATGGCCTTTGTTGGCGAGACACTTTCATTCAATATAAAAAGCACCAACTGTAGGCACAAGAGATGGTAATTTAACAGCTTTTTTTTTTAATGATTAAATTAATAAATGAATTATATCTCATTTGCTCGTTTGACACACATTCGAAACAGAATCGCGATGCATTATTGCAAAATTTAATAACACATTTATTAACATTAGATAAATCAGTGTGTTTTTCGACGATAACTCCTTAATTTTTTAAGCAAACAACTTAAAAAAAAGCATTTTGTATATTTCAAGGGCTTCAACGTCAAATTGATTAAAAATGTTTGCAACCCTCATTTTTGAAAAGGGGTGAGTTCAAGCAACAATTAGTGCATGAATGCAAACTTTGAACCGCCATATCTCCTTTAATTTTTATGATACAAAAATAAAAGTAACAACGAAATGTTCAGTAAAAAAATCCTACAATTGATATTTAAAACATTTTTTCATATTATGAATACTTTTTGGTTTATATAAGAAAAATGCACTTTTCTTATTATAAAAATGTCTTTTTCAATTTGATCAATTATTTTTTCCAAACTAAGCATTCCAAACCGGTCAAATCACTTGGATCCTATCAATTATAAACAGGGAGTGACTTTATTTTCGTCATAAGTCAAAGTCATAAGTCAATAAATTCTTATGAAAAAGATTTTCATCATTAAAAACAAAATTGGATCCAATTCGCACTTGAATCATACTGTGGTAATCTATAATTCATCACAAAAATTTCAGAATATTATATAGGGTGTTCCTAAACATCATGTACATCCGAAAGGTGGACATTCCTTGGCTTATTTTACAACTAAAAGTGCATACAGTGCCTTCATTTCAAAACTTCCCACCCCTATTATTTCTTTTAGCAGGGAAAATTTCCTGTGGGGAAAAAACACGTCAATTTAGATATCGAGGGGGAAGTTTAAAACCAGTGCCAGTGGTATATTAGGTGTCACCCCCTCACCCCTAGCTACCCCCACTTAATAATTTTAAATGGCACTCCCACACTTGTAATACATCATTTTAAAGATCTTAAAAATCCTCACTCAACCCCGTTTAGAAAACTGAAATTGGTTGATCCGTTCTCGTAAAATAGGGCAAAAAGAAAATAAATTATAACAAAATGCAAAACAAATTAATGAATTTATGGAACCGCTACCACTGACTCAATAACGGTATGTTTGTTCATTTTTTACACAGAGTTTTTTGGTTTAGCTAAAAGTGAGATAAGGTCTCACAGTTTCTTCTTGGGGTCAGTTAAAATTAAATGGTGAAAACATTTATCAGAATTAGTGATTCCTGATTTTAAACTGTTTGTCAAGTGGTGTCAGTTGCACTGACAGTAATACAAATCGTAATGGTGTACACTTTACAAGAAAGAACTGAAATTATTTTTATTTATGGTGCTGAAAATAGGTGTGCTCGTAGGACAGCCCGGGTTTTTAATGAAAGGCATGCAGGCCAAAATGTGAGTCACCGATATGTTCTAGACCTTGTTCAAAAATTTGAAGAGACCGGTTCTGTGTGCAACAAAGCAGTAAAGCAGCCGAGAGTTCTTACTGAAGCCGCACAGATTGAGATTTTAGGCCAATTTGCCATTGAGCCTACTACTTCAATTTCGAAAGTCGCTAAGGTAGTAAATATTTCAGTTGGTTCTATACACAAAGTTTTAAAACTAAACAAGTTCTTTCCTTACAAAATGAGTATTCTTCAGCAACTCAGTGAGGATGACTATGATAGGAGAATTGAATTTTGTGAAATAATGACTGCGAGAATTCAAAATGACCCGAATTTACTACAAAATATTTGCTTCAGTGATGAATCAACTTTTTTTCTTAATGGCTTTGTAAATAAGCATAACTGTAGATACTGGGATAATGAAAATCCACACTTGTTTCGAGAGGATCATACGCAATATCCACAAAAACTTAACGTCTGGGCTGGAATTCTGGGAAACGAAATAATTGGCCCTATTTTTATTGAAGAAAATTTAACTGGTCAATTGTATTTAAACTTATTGGAAAATGTAATCGATCCACTGATAACACAGTCCTTAGAAAGCCAAATTGACGAAGACGACAACCCGCTCTTGGATGAACAACATTTACATTTTCAACAGGACGGCGCACCGCCACACTACGCATTGCATGTCCGACAGTGGCTCGATCAACGGTATCCTGACAAATGGATTGGCAGAAGAGGCGCTCTGGAATGGCCGGCAAGATCTCCGGATTTAACTCCATTGGATTTCTTTCTCTGGGGTTATTTGAAGACAATGGTATACAAAACTCCCCCGCAGGACATTCAGGATCTAAGACACAGGATTACTGACACATGCAGACAAATTAATAAGGAAACATTTACAAAAGTCCGACAGGAATTCGAGAATCGATTGTACTTTTGCTTAGCTAACAATGGTGAACATTTTGAACACCTAATAAAGTAAAGTACATTTATTTAATTGCAATAGCTATTATTTTATTTGTTATAATAATTAATTTTCTTTTTGCCCTTTTTACGAGAACGGATCAACCAATTTCAGTTTTCTAAACGGGGTTGAGTGAGGATTTTTAAGATCTTTAAAATGATGTATTACAAGTGTGGGGGTGCCATTTAAAATTATTAAGTGGGGGTAGCTAGGGGTGAGGGGGTGAAACCTAATATACCACTGGCACTGGTTTTAAACTTCCCCCTCGATATCTACATTGACGTGTTTTTTGTCTACGACAAATTCTCCCTGCAACAAGACGTAATAGGGGTGGGAAGTTTTGAAATGAAGGCACTGTATAAACATACGTTAGAGAGCTTACATCAATGGACATGTCAAATGTTTGTAAGAATCTACAGGGTGATATTTTTTATTGGTCGTGCCCCTTTTTCTCCCCATGAACTTTTTTGTGGTGCGCCGCTGGTGAATTCTAAAACACAAAATACATTTTTTGGTTGGTCAAAAACTTTTTTGTTTCTTGTAGTTTTTACGCACTACGACCTTTATCGAGAAAAAATAGAAAATAATATTTTTTTAAATTCGCTAAAATTTAGTTTATTCGCTGCTGTCAACTAAAAATTATAGCTAACATCTAAATAAAAGCCATAACAAGGAAACTGCGTTATAACAATTGTAAGTGACCTCCTCCATTCCTTATACACGCGTCCGCTCTTCTCATTGATGACCGTACTCTATCAACACCCCCGGAGTATTTCTTACGGTGTCAAATGCATTTAATATTCGATTTCGTAAGTCATCAATGGCATTTATAACAAATTTAAATCATACAATTAACAATATAAACACATGCAAAGACACCTAACGACTATGCATGCGAACTGTTAGTGACAACAAGTGACTATCCACATTTGAGAAATTAAAGATGGCGCCGACAATCTTTCCTGACACATAGTAGAACGTAAGTTTTTTATAAGTTTTAATTTACTGAAGTTTCGCTCCCCTTTAGCGACCGTAACAGGTATAGTGGACAGCAAGTGCTGTCCACACATTCGGCAAAATATCCTGTCACTCACGTATTTAATTAGTAGGAGAACTGTGATTGTCTCCGCTAATGGAAGATCTTTCAATAATGGATTAAAGCTCATAAGTTCCTCAACCAATTCACAACACTTGCGCAATTAAAGACTCAATATCACTACTACTGTGCGCCTCTCCTGTTACCCCACCCGACGCATTAACGGACCACGTGGCAAAGCGACACGCCGCACACAGTTCACGTCGATATCCCTTCCTCGAGCGAGTAGAGGAGAAATTGTAATGCTCTCTCAACATATAGCAAGCTATTCTTTACGCTCTCATGAAACCATCATACCCAAGATGAAAACTTTCGGATACTGTAAAGAATCTTATTGCTATCACTAATTAGGATATAATGGTTTTGATTCTCTAAACAGGTATTCTTTTGTTCAAAATAATAATTACTTGGACCTTAAAGAAGGTATACTTATTGGTATCTCACGATACAGAATGAATAATAATTATGAATCCTTGATTGCATAAAAACCTTATTGCTAACATACAATATTCTGATTCTCTAAACTAAACAGTATTCTGTTAACAATAATGATAACAACTTCGACTTCAAAGACGGTATACTTTTTGGTATATCATGATACGGAATGAATAATAATTATGATTCCTTGAAAATTATATGAGAAACGGGTGTGAAGTTATCCACAACCACAAATGTATACTGAGAAAAAGTTAACTAGGTTGGTAAAAATTTTCTTTCTTACTTGAATGATGAAATAGACATTTCTCAATGGTTCCATCATATTTAGAAGGTTTATTACCATGGGATATGACTATTAGGGTAATTTTGTACGCTATGAGAAAGGGCGATATTACTTAAATGAAAAAATGTAGTATTAAAAGGGCGTTGTTAAATATTTTTGATGGCAGATTTGGTTTTAGGAGGCTAGACTATGTATTTGTAGGTATAATAATTCATTTGTAGCCCCGTCAGAGAGGGTGTGATGAGGGAGAGTTTGGCGAAAAATTCAATTTTCTGGTAAAACGACATTGTAGAGTTTTTTAGATTGGATATCCTTTTTCAGGAAGTTGAAATACATAGCTGTGGGTATATGAATTCATTTGTAGCCCCGTCGGAGGAAGTGTGGTGGGGAAGAGTTGACGAAAAAAAAAATCAATTTACTGAGAAAACGACATTGTAGAGTTTTTAAGATTGGATATTATTTTTCAGAAGGTTTAAATACATAGCTGTGGGTATATAAATTCATTTGTAGCCCCGTCGAAGGGGGTGTAACGGAGGAAAGTTGTCGAAAAAAAAAATCAATTTTCTGGGAAAACGACATTGTAGAGTTTTTAAGATTGGATATTATTTTTCAGGAGGTTTAAATACATAGCTGTGGGTATATAAATTCATTTGTAGCCCCGTCGAAGGGGGTGTAACGGAGGAAAGTTGTCGAAAAAAAAATCAATTTTCTGGGAAAACGACATTGTAGAGTTTTTTAGATTGGATATTCTTCTTGAGAAGGTTGAAATACATAGCTGTGGGTATATTAATTCATTTGTAGCCCCGTCGGAGGGGGTGTGGGGGGAAGAGTTTGTCGAAAAAAAAATCTATTTTCTAGGAAAACGACATTGTACAGTTTTTAGATTGGATATTCTTCTTCAGGAGGTTGAAATATATAGCTGTGAGTATATGAAATTCATTTGTAGCCCCGTCGGAGGGGGTGTGGGGGGAAGAGTTTGTCGAAAAAAAAATCTATTTTCTAGGAAAACGACATTGTAGAGTTTTTTAGATTGGATATTCTTCTTCAGGAGGTTGAAATATATAGCTGTGGGTATATGAAATTCATTTGTAGCCCCGTCGGAGGGGTGTGGTGGAAAGAGTTTGTCGAAAAAAAAAAAACGACATTGTAGAGTTTTTTGGATTGTATATTCTTTTTCAGGAGGTTAAAATACATAGCTGAATTCATTTGTAGCCCCGTCGGAGGAGGTATGGTGGGGGAGAGTTTGTCGAGAAAAAATCAATTTTCTGGTAAAACGACATTTTAGATTTTTTTAGATTGGATATTCTCCTTCAGGAAGTTGAAATACATAGCTGTGGGTATATGAATTCAGTTGTAACCCGTCGGAGGGCGTGTGGTGGAGGAGAGTTTGTCGAAAAAATATCAATTTTCTGGGAAAACAACATTGTAGAGTTTTTTAGATTGGATTCTTTCTCAGGAGGTTGAAATACATAGCTGTGGGTATATGAATTCATTTGTAGCCCCGTCGAAGGGGTGTGGTGGGGGAAAGTTGACGAAAAAAAATCAATTTTCGGATAAAATGACATTGCAGTTTTTTAAATTGGATATTCTTTTTCAAAAGGTTGAAATACATAGCTGTGGGTATATGAATTCATTTGTAGCCCCGTCGAAGGGGGTGTGGTGAGGGAGAGTGGTGGGGAAGAGTTGTTGAAAAAAAAATAATTTTCTGGGCAAACGACATCGTAGAGTTTTTTAGATTGGATATTCTTTTTCAGAAGGTTGGAATACATAGCTGTGGGTATATGAATTCATTTGTAGCCCCGCCGAAGGGGAAATCAACATCGAGTTTTTGAGATTAGATAATTCTTTTATGAGTTTGAAATACAATGCATACAAACTTTGTAGATTTGCCTATTGTCCCTCATGTCATCAGATATATTCAGTAGTAAGGTTTTTATAGATGTCCTCAAGCGACTGACATCAACAGGTTCCAATGAAGATTTATTCTTGATATATTGTCCTAAAAAATAAATGATCAAAACCCCACAACTGAATGTATTCACTGTAACCAAACGTGTAATGAGTAAAATATATTGAAGAATTTTTAGTTAGAAAATACCACACACAAAGTTTTAGCATTTCCTGGAGTCGTAAAATGATCAGGTCAAATTCACTCATATCCAAAATATCGGAAAATATCAAATTACAGCCTCCTTATGTTATGTTATGAAAGTTCCTTTTTCCCTTAGGTTTAAGTTTTGAATACGAAGGGACCACATTCAGGAATCATACATTTAACGACTCTTTTCAATAGCAAGTTCAATTCTTACACGTGCATATTTTTGTTAGAGGCCACATCCGGTGGTCTCCCAAGAAGAAACACTTCTTAGAATGGAGAGGGTAGAAAGATTGGTTTGGTTAATTCTCTATTATTTTTCAAGACAAAATTAGTCTTAGCTTTCAATCCATACAGAAAGCATGTAGTTCGTAAATTTGTGTTATTGTTATATTTTCCGCATAAATTCTGTTCTTTCTCATAAGAATATTTTGTTTTAAGTATTTAAATATTTGATAACTACTCAATTTCCGTTATAATTTCCATTATTATTTTTATTATGAAGTCTCAAGGTTTAGAACGATCTTTCTCACCTCTCACCAGTTTGTTTTCTCAATCAACTTGTATAAAAGTCCTTTTGGTTTTATTTTATTAAATTTAATTTATTTTCAATTTATGTTTAATTATTGTTACATCTAGTATCATTTTCTATTATTTACTTTCAAATCATGTTATTTAAAAATTAAGATTTTCACTGTCAAATAATTCTTAAAATGTCCCTAATTGAAGTATTTGTTTTCTATTATTCATTATTCCTTTGTTCAATATATATAAGTATTCTTGATTTCTTTGTTTTATTTATTTAGTAATTCACATATAGGCTTTTGTAAGCCTTACCAAGTTGAGACTTGAGCATTTCAAATAAGAAGGTTGAACAGAATGAGTAGAGTCATGAGTGCTATTTCAAGGATAAAGTAAATTTCGCGAATAAAGTAAAATTCGCAAAAAGTCAACTTCTAGCCAGTGAAGGAAGGAATCGCTGGAGATGCTGTCCAAGGCACAGGAGAGAAGAATTAGAGATGATAAGGTAAGAGAAACATTTGAAATTTGTGAGGTATGATTCTTAATTCTTGACAGAGAGCTCACCGTTCCCATACATTATTTTATTGCTTTAGTATAAATGACTTCGCTCGGTCAATCAGTTGTGACAGAACGCTATTGGTTATTATAATAGCGATTTGTTCACTTGTTTGATGTGAGACCTAAATTCCACCTCCCAAGATTTTTGATCCACGTAAATGGTATCCAATAAATAATGGTATCTAATAAATAACGGTATCTCCATAAAAAATTAAAAAATACATTCTTCAGTCGGTCTGCTTGCTTGGAAGACTGAGATCCTCTGGGATCGATATAAATAAATTAATTTTTTCCTCCGACATATACCCACAGCCATGTATTTCAAATCCCTGAAAAAGAATATCCAAATCTAAAAAACTCTACAATGTCGTTTTACCAGAAAATTAATTTTTTTTCGACAAATTCTCCACCACCACACCCTCTCCGACGGGTCTACAAATGAATTCATATAGATACAAATATGTAGTCAACAGAATAATGAAATCTGTATTCGCAATGAGCTTCTAATGGATACACTAGATGTCCGTAGGACCGCTCATTGCAAGTATCCCATACAATGGGAATATTTGGATCGAAAATACATCAGAAAACAACTACTTTCCTGGCTAATACCACGACGAACGTTGAATTATATCTGATGAAATTTCCGTGCAGAGTTCCTACAAGGCTATCTCTGCAATTGCTTGTTGCATAGAAACGTTCATCGAAATATTCGGACTACCTATAGATCGATTTCGGGGTTTTTGCCCACTCATCAGTATAGGGTAAGTCTAGCAGTCAATAACTAATGACTGCAACGAATATTTCGACCTCGCCTCTATTTCTAGACAGAAGGTGAAACAGCGCCGGCAGCGTAGATGAATCCACACTACGAGCGCCATCCCAACCTCAGTCTATCAACTAAGCAATATCCAGTGACACGACCGTCAAGGCTGCGTACTCAACAGAATAATGAAATCTGTATTCGCAATGAGCTTCTAATGGATACACTAGATGTCCGTAGGACCGCTCATTGCAAGTATCCCATACAATGGGAATATTTGGATCGAAAATACATCAGAAAACAACTACTTTCCTGGCTAATAACACGACGAACGTTGAATTATATCTGATGAAATTTCCGTGCAGAGTTCCTACAAGGCTATCTCTGCAATTGCTTGTTGCATAGAAACGTTCATCGAAATATTCGGACTACCTATAGATCGATTTCGGGGTTTTTGCCCACTCATCAGTATAGGGTAAGTCTAGCAGTCAATAACTAATGACTGCAACGAATATTTCGACCTCGCCTCTATTTCTAGACAGAAGGTGAAACAGCGCCGGCAGCGTAGATGAATCCACACTACGAGCGCCATCCCAACCTCAGTCTATCAACTAAGCAATATCCAGTGACACGACCGTCAAGGCTGCGTACTCAACAGAATAATGAAATCTGTATTCGCAATGAGCTTCTAATGGATACACTAGATGTCCGTAGGACCGCTCATTGCAAGTATCCCATACAATGGGAATATTTGGATCGAAAATACATCAGAAAACAACTACTTTCCTGGCTAATACCACGACGAACGTTGAATTATATCTGATGAAATTTCCGTGCAGAGTTCCTACAAGGCTATCTCTGCAATTGCTTATTGCATAGAAACGTTCATCGAAATATTCGGACTACCTATAGATCGATTTCGGGGTTTTTGCCCACTCATCAGTATAGGGTAAGTCTAGCAGTCAATAACTAATGACTGCAACGAATATTTCGACCTCGCCTCTATTTCTAGACAGAAGGTGAAACAGCGCCGGCAGCGTAGATGAATCCACACTACGAGCGCCATCCCAACCTCAGTCTATCAACTAAGCAATATCCAGTGACACGACCGTCAAGTCTGCGTACTCAACAGAATAATGAAATCTGTATTCGCAATGAGCTTCTAATGGATACACTAGATGTCCGTAGGACCGCTCATTGCAAGTATCCCATACAATGGGAATATTTGGATCGAAAATACATCAGAAAACAACTACTTTCCTGGCTAATACCACGACGAACGTTGAATTATATCTGATGAAATTTCCGTGCAGAGTTCCTACAAGGCTATCTCTGCAATTGCTTGTTGCATAGAAACGTTCATCGAAATATTCGGACTACCTATAGATCGATTTCGGGGTTTTTGCCCACTCATCAGTATAGGGTAAGTCTAGCAGTCAATAACTAATGACTGCAACGAATATTTCGACCTCGCCTCTATTTCTAGACAGAAGGTGAAACAGCGCCGGCAGCGTAGATGAATCCACACTACGAGCGCCATCCCAACCTCAGTCTATCAACTAAGCAATATCCAGTGACACGACCGTCAAGGCTGCGTACTCAACAGAATAATGAAATCTGTATTCGCAATGAGCTTCTAATGGATACACTAGATGTCCGTAGGACCGCTCATTGCAAGTATCCCATACAATGGGAATATTTGGATCGAAAATACATCAGAAAACAACTACTTTCCTGGCTAATACCACGACGAACGTTGAATTATATCTGATGAAATTTCCGTGCAGAGTTCCTACAAGGCTATCTCTGCAATTGCTTGTTGCATAGAAACGTTCATCGAAATATTCGGACTACCTATAGATCGATTTCGGGGTTTTTGCCCACTCATCAGTATAGGGTAAGTCTAGCAGTCAATAACTAATGACTGCAACGAATATTTCGACCTCGCCTCTATTTCTAGACAGAAGGTGAAACAGCTCCGGCAGCGTAGATGAATCCACACTACGAGCGCCATCCCAACCTCAGTCTATCAACTAAGCAATATCCAGTGACACGACCGTCAAGGCTGCGTACTCAACAGAATAATGAAATCTGTATTCGCAATGAGCTTCTAATGGATACACTAGATGTCCGTAGGACACTTGCAATGAGCGGCCTACGGACATCTAATGGATACACTAGATGTCCGTAGGACACTTGCAATGAGCGGCCTACGGACATCTAGTGTATCCATTAGAAGCTCATTGCGAATACAGATTTCATTATTCTGTTGAGTACGCAGCCTTGACGGTCGTGTCACTGGATATTGCTTAGTTGATAGACTGAGGTTGGGATGGCGCTCGTAGTGTGGATTCATCTACGCTGCCGGCGCTGTTTCACCTTCTGTCTAGAAATAGAGGCGAGGTCGAAATATTCGTTGCAGTCATTAGTTATTGACTGCTAGAGTTACCCTATACTGATGAGTGGGCAAAAACCCCGAAATCGATCTATAGGTAGTCCGAATATTTCGATGAACGTTTCTATGCAACAAGCAATTGCAGAGATAGCCTTGTAGGAACTCTGCACGGAAATTTCATCAGATATAATTCAACGTTCGTCGTGGTATTAGCCAGGAAAGTAGTTCTTTTCTGATGTATTTTCGATCCAAACATTCCCATTGTATGGGATACTTGCAATGAGCGGTCCTACGGACATCTAGTGTATCCATTAGAAGCTCATTGCGAATACAGATTTCATTATTCTGTTGAGTACGCAGCCTTGACGGTCGTGTCACTGGATATTGCTTAGTTGATAGACTAAGGTTGGGATGGCGCTCGTAGTGTGGATTCATCTACGCTGCCGGCGCTGTTTCACCTTCTGTCTAGAAATAGAGGCGAGGTCGAAATATTTGTTGCAGTCATTAGTTATTGAATGCTAGACTTACCCTATACTGATGAGTGGGCAAAAACCCCGAAATCGATCTATAGGTAGTCCGAATATTTCGATGAACGTTTCTATGCAACAAGCAATTGCAGAGATAGCCTTGTAGGAACTCTGCACGGAAATTTCATCAGATATAATTCAACGTTCGTCGTGGTATTAGCCAGGAAAGTAGTTGTTTTCTGATGTATTTTCGATCCAAATATTCCCATTGTATGGGATACTTGCAATGAGCGGTCCTACGGACATCTAGTGTATCAAATATGTAGTCTAGCCTCCTAAAAATAAATCTGCCATAAAAATATTCTACAACGCCCTTTTAATACTAAATTTATTCATTTGAATGTCACCCCCATTTCACCCTTTCTCATAGCATAAAAAATTACCCTAATACTAATCAACCTTCTAAATATGATGGAACCATTGAGAAATGTCTAATTTATCATTCAAGAAAGAAAAATTTTACCAACCGAGTTAACTTTTTCTCAGTGTACATTTGTGAATGTGGATAACTTCACATGCGTATATGAGAAACTTATAACTTATAAGAAATAAGCATTATGTGATACGGTCTCGATGCGTGCACTCATAGTTTCACGTATGGCGAACATGACATTTTGGATGTTTTTGCGGCCCCCTCATGACGGCGCCCGGTGCGGTCACACCGCTCGCACCGCCCTAAGGACGCTACTGAATGGCGGACGGGTTTTGTGCTTCATGATCCGATTATATACCTACAATATTGGTATCAAGTGTTTTTTGGGGTTGAGATGATGCATTTTTCATCAAAATTGAAGAATTCAAAATGGCAGCTCCGAGATAATTATTGGTTTTGTAATCTATCGTCGTATTTTATTCATAATTGTCATTTAGCTGATTTTGAAAATGTATTCATTGATTTAAATTGTTCCGAAAATAATAACAGGCTGTTTAGATAATCCCATGTGAAAATTTTCCAAATACCTACTTTTTCTCTACTTGGCTTACAGCGGGAAGGAAATTATTTTTATTACATTATTCGACGATCCCATATTTTTCACTATTTCAACGGATTTTTTGGTATATTATGGTCTCAAGTTTTTGTTTTTTTGGGGATGAGGGGGATAGAGTGTATATTTTTTTTTAAATTAAATTATTGGCTGGTTCAATGTTTTTAATTTTTTACGGTTTTTTCCGATTATATTTTCGCAAGTATTCGTAATATTTTTTAAGCTTAGATCAACATTTTTTTGATGTAATTTTCGACGTCCGAAGCCATCACTTTTTTCCGAATTTCTCCGTATTCTCTTTATGGATATCAGGGGGGCACGTGGGAAGACTTTTTTAAATTACAATTCAGTGATCACTATTTACTATTTTTTCTGTTTTTTCGGATTTTCTCTGGACGAGTTCTGGCAATTTTTTTTTTCGAGGTGCGGGCAGAAAATTAATTTTTTGATGGTGCCATATTTTTCACTACTTTAACAGATTTTAACTATTTTATTCTCACGAGTTTTCGAAAAAAAAAAAGAGAGGAGGGGGTGGGGGAGTATAATTATATTAAATTGAATTATTCCATGGACCTATGTTTTTTACTATTCTTAAGATTTTTCCGATTTTATTTTCGCGAGTTTCGGCAATTTATTTCGAGAAGGGCTATAGGGGTTATACTGTTTATATGTTTATATGTTTTTCACTATATTCAAAGATTTTGCCGATTTTACTTTCGCAAGTTTTCCCAATTTTTTTAGAAGAAGGATGGTCCAATCCCACCCATCATGATTTTCAATTTCCGAAAACGTAAGAATTTTTTTCGAATTTCTACGCTTTCTCTAGCTATCATTCCGGGAAAGGGGCGGGGCGGGGCAAGGGGTGATTTTTTTTTTCAACTATTGGATTGTTATCTGTTTTTAATACTTGTGCAAAATTGCAGTTCAATTGGATTGCCAGCAAGTACTTGAAAAATGAATTGCAAATTTGAACCGGAAAGACAGAAGGACAGAAAGACATACGAACAGAGTAAGTTGAATAAAAGCTTGTTATAACGGTTTAGCAAACCTGAACAAAGCACTCATCGAAGTCCTAATGATCACTCTGGCTATTTTGCTGGATACAAATCTTGATTGCTAGTAAATTAATTCAAAAAATTGTGATTTTCAATGAAAATGCATCCAAAAGAACAAACAAAGCCGAAACAATCACCTGATAATGGGTATCCATGACTTTTGTCAAGGTTTATTTTTATCTACCATGTCTCCCAGTTGAAGCATTCATGAAAAATCCACTGCGGTTTTTCTACTTTAATGGGATCAGCGACGCCACCCATAAAGAAAATCGTTTTATTGGAAACCAAATGAAGAACAGAGTTGCTGACATAGGGGTTATAAAAAAAAGTTTTTGAGTCATTTCTCGAAAACATATGCCGCCATCTTCTACATTCTCTGTGACGAAATGAAGTGTGTATTTCCTGATATATAAGAAAATGTTATAAGACAAGATTTTGTTCAAATACACTGAAAAAGTTTTCTTTAGATCATTCGCCTTGATTCATCTTGAATTAGAGTTTTGAAAAACTCATTTTCCAACACAAAAACCCTAGATTTAAATTGTGAGTAGAATCGGACCACGTATCATACATTTTGAGACCACCATCTTGTATTTTATAATTTTGAAAAAAAAGTCAAAATCGCCGACCAAAAGAACGTCTACATTCTAATTTTGAACGGAATCTCATCATAATTTCGAAACTCGTCCTTCCCTCTTTGGAGCCGCCATTCAGAATTTTCAAATCAATAATCTCCGACTACAAAAATATCCAATTCCTGTAACAATTCAGATTAGAATCGAACCATAAATCAGAAATTTCATCTTCTCTTTTGGAGCCGCCACCTTGAATTCTGAAATGTTTGCGAGAAAATCATTACATCCGTTTCCAAAAGCTCCTACACATGTACCAATTTTGAATGAAATCGAATCAGTAATCACGGAACTAGTCACACACTCTGAAGCCGCCATCTTGAATTTTCTTTAATATAATAATGTTATGATGCATTGTCCCCACAAGTGCGAGATTTGACATAAACGTGTACAAACGCACACATAGTTAGTTAAGTTAAAAAAAGCTAATAATTGTAAAAATTATAATATTTCAAGGTTCTATTCAACAAGTGGAGTACATTCCCGGAGTACATCCACGAATATTTCCATCATCTGTAGTGTTTATATATAGTTTATATAAGTTCGAAAAGACAATTTTGACAAAGTAAAATGGAAAAAATGTCTAGGCACAGGGAATGTATCAAGTAATCCGAAATCCGACCCTATGCCTGTGTCAGTTCTCATACTGGCCGTATAAAACCCTCTCTTTTCGTCACCAGCCATATAGACCGGGAGATGATGACAGATTTTAGGTAACGATTATCTCCTTTGAGAGGATTGAAATATATAAAAGTGTTGATAAAAATAATGAAACATTTGAGCGGTCCCCGTATGGCTTTCACATGAAAAATTCAAGTTGCATTTGCACAGAAAACCTAACATCACTTTGGCATACGCACTTCTTATGCCATTTTTTTATGGATATTTCATTTCAAGTTCCCTCCATCATTTCACCCTTTGCCCACTTGCAACCCATATGCCTATAATTTTTTGGTGCTAGAATCTATCCTAACATTCTGTTGATGAACATGGCAGCGACGATAAAATCGTCCCAAAAGACATGTTTTCTGTGCAAATGCGAAAATTGAATTTTCCATATGATAGCAAAGAGGAGACCGCTCAAATCTTCTATAATTTTCATCAGCACTTGTATATATTTCAGTCCTCTTGAAGGCATAAACGAGAAAATCGTCACCTAAAATCTGTCCTATCCCCAGTCTAATATGGGAGGAGGAGCAATTTGAGGGGCGAGTCATTTCAAATGATTTTTACTAGTCGCCGGCTAAAACAAACCTTTATTAGATGTTGTTGACAAAACTGGATATTTCCCAATTCGAATGAAATACTGCTACACAAAAAACGGAAACTTAAAAAGAAAATGAAAATGACGTTGAACTAAGTAAATGATAAGACTTCATTAGTACAATGAAACAACACAAAAATATTCGTTCATTTTGATGGTGGCAATGAGCAAAAATTCCCAAAAATAGGGGGAAATGATCTTTTCATTCATTTAATACTATTTTTTTTTCATTATTTTTATATTTATACACTCATGAATCCCTTCATTAATCACGAAAAAAATCGTTTTTGTACAACTGACATTAAAAATGACGTTTTTAATTCATTGACACATGAACTAAAAACTGACGTTTTCACAAAATCACTTTTAACACTAGTGTTAAAAGTACTTTTAACACTAGTGTTAAAAGTAAAATGACAGATGAGATGATGGATACTCAGTAATATAGATCTCTCTAATAGAAACACTTCAATCAGATATTATAATCAGAACACCTACTCAAGAGGAATCGTTTATAAAAGTTCACACATGTATTTGGTCGTTTGCGCAATTGACAATACTAATTCCTTTTGAAGTTACAAACGAAGTAGTATTTAGTCCAACTGTAGAATGTCCTTCATCACTGACAAATAATGACATTCATAAATAAAGTGCGTTGGGGTTTATTATATTTGAAGTATCTGTCAGTCAGCCTTGTAATCCAAAGATCGTGTGTTCGAATCCTTATGGATCTTATTTTTTTTTTGTTTTTTTCTTACTAGCAGTATGTAACTGTTGAACAAAAAATTTTGTATGATACATTTGTTAAAAGTGATTTTATTTTGCTCGTGGGGTTGCTCCACTCGCTAACGCTCGTTTCGCAATATTCCCCACTCACAAAATAAAATGCCACTTTTAACACTTGTATCATAAATAACTATTCTGACTCCCTTTTTTTCAAGGTTTTCAAGTAACGTTTCTCCCATCTTTTTGCGCACCCTTTAAGTTCCTGAGTGAATGTGATTATGGTGAGTGGCCCGTTCAATATTTATGATTAAGTCACTGTATATTACTCAAAATTGTAATTCACATGAAAATGGCCATAAGCTGCATTTGTCACTCTTCCTAGAAAAACTCGAATAAGTAACTCAAAAACGGTTCATGTTGGATATAAGGTATGTATTTTTTCTTTATTTGAATTAATCGCATCAACCATCAGAGATTATTAGCGATGGAACAATAATAACATTACATTACAAATCAGAGTTTACAGTGTTTTTTGTTTAGAAAGGTTGAGAAAGAAGGGTATGCTTTTGATAGGGAAATTTTGGCTAATCATGAAAAAACATTTAAATTCTCTCAAATGCTTAGAAATGAGTAATGTAGTAGTAAATTTTAATTTTTATCAATCTAGAATAAGTTATTTTCTATATTATGTTCTTATCAAATATTTTCAAAGAATGCAAAGTGGGAACATTGCTCTTGAATTATTTCAATATCTCAAAACTGACATTTTCCATTTATAATTCATTGAAATCCAGGATAAACGCTTTGTTGCCAAAATTTCTATTTTATCATATTTTGCCTTACAAACTCTGCTCTAAAAGAACTTATTTGATGTGACCAAAAGCGGTTGGTGCAGATAAGCATACTCTTTCCTTTTTCCCACATACCACGTAGGAGTTTTCCAGGCTGTCCAAGGGGGTAGAATGGGGTGAATTTCCGAAAAAAAATCATAGAAGGCACAAATGGCGTTGTAGCCGATTCTACTCAGAATATGTTATGGAAAATGCTCTTTCCTTTATCCTCCATACCACGTAGGAGTTTCCCAGGTCGTCCAAGGGTGTAGAATGGGGGTGAATTTCCGAAAAAAAATCATAGAAGGCACAAATGGCGTTGTAGCCGATTCTGCTCGGAATATGTTATGGAAAATGCTCTTTTCTTTATCCCTCATACCACGTAGGTATCGAAATAAGTTTATCAGACATCTTCATTTACACATACATGCATTGCTATGTCTTGCATAACTTGTTTTTGATTGGAAAATGATGTTCAGAACCTTTGTCTGAGGTCCTATTGATGAAGAATACAGTACCTATTGGGCCACTAAGCAAATACGCCATACGCCTAGTAACGGAACTTTTGACTTCTCCACCATTCTAATCTTTTTGTGAAACTATGAACAATGAACATTAAAGAATAATAGCTATTTATGATAAAAGTTCGTAAAATAGGACTTTTTTGTATGAGCGTGAAGTTTGTTGCATGAGTATCATACAAAGTATTTTCTTCGACAGATATATTGCCAAATTGTAACGTATCATTAATCTAAATGTATTATTTTATTTATTTATTTAAGGGGGACTAGCCCAATTCAGACAAAATACAATTATTGTAAGTAGGATCGAACATTTACAATAAAAAAGAAAAAAAAATTTGAGTTGATTGCTTAAAGATAAAAAATACAATAAAATGTACACTACGATAAAACTTGTATAACTAGGAAAATGTATAAAAATATAAAATATATCACTTGATGCTGAGAGACTCGAGGAGAAAGGATATTGGATGATAAGTGCTTTATATAATAATCGTTTTAAGTTGCAACTTAAATTTATTTAAGGGCGAATTGAAAAAGTCTAATTGACTGTAACTATTTGCTGTTCTTTGGATACGTGGTAAGCAGCTATTGTATCTATAGTTGGTTCTATAGAAAGGAATATGAAAAGTATTGTTGTGTCTAGTGGTGCGTAAAGGCACTCTGAAATGTATCTTACTTAGTAATTCAGGACAGTTATGATATTATGAAGGAATATCAAGTCTCTGTGCTTTCTCCTTGTTGACAGCGATGGTAGATTGAGAGTTAGCTCAGTTTGACAGTGGTCGCGGAATAAATGTAGTTTGAAGTTGATGTAATTGAAAAACTTGTGCTGAACTCGTTCAATTCTATCAATATGGATGTTGTAAAGGGGATTCCATACCACAGAACAGTATTCAAGATGTGGTCGAACTAGTGCGCAATACAGGATGCGAATTGATGATATGTCTGAGAAGTCTGAAGTTGTTCTTTTGATAAAACCTAGAAGTTTCAGAGCTTTGTTAATAATTGTGGAAATGTGTAAATTGAAGCTAAGGGCTGTATCAAGAGTAATTCCTAGGTCTTTTATGCTAGAAACAGGATCCAACAAAACATCATCAATGTGATAGTGGAAGATAATTGGTGTATCCCGCCTGTGGAATCTCATTACGTGGCATTTATTAGCATTCATCAACATACCATTCATCTCACACCAGTTCGAAATGTTGTTAAGATCTGCTTGAAGGTTTATTGCATCGTTGAAAGAGGTGATTTTGGAGAATAATTTTAGGTCATCTGCAAATAGGAGAGTTGTTCCACTGGATATCTGGTAGACTATATCGTTGATAAAAATATTAAAGAGGAGAGGTCCCAAATGTGATCCCTGGGGAACACCCGATGGCACTAAAATTTCTGCTGATATGAAGTTTTTAACCCTAACGAGTTGCCTTCTTTGATTAAGGTAATCTCTAATCCATTCTAATAGAGCACCCGAAATACCAAGACATTCCAGTTTGTCCATTAGAAGATTGTGATTGACTCTATCGAAAGCCTTGGAAAAATCTGTGTACACAGAATCAACTTGGTAGCCGTTTTCCAAAGCTTCCGAAAGAAAATCAGTATAAAGAGCTAGGTTAAGTTCTGTAGATCTACCAGATTGAAAACCATATTGCTCAGGAATTATGATATTGCTCAAGTTAACTGTAAGATAATCTGTCACTATGCTTTCAAAGATCTTTGGTATAGAATTCAAAATGGAAATAGGACGGTAATTTTTTATATCTGACAAGTTTCCGGCCTTGTAGATAGGTGTTATATAGCTTAGTTTCCATATACTGGGAAAAGTTCCAGTGGCTAGTGACATGTTAAAGATAAGACAGAGTGGTCGAGATAGTACAAAACTGCAGTGTTTCAGAACGGAAGGTGGGATTGCATCAGGTCCAGGGCCTTTTTTAGGATCTAACTGGCAAAGTTTCTCGTATATTTGGGATATTTTGATCTTGTATGTGGAGAGATTTAAATTATTAGATGTTGGCAAGTTCGGATTGGAACAAGTGGCTGTAGAATAAACTGATGCAAAATACTCAGCAAACAGATTAGCAATTTCCTGACCAGATTTGACACGTTTGTCATCTAAAAACATTTCATTGGGCATATTATTCATCTTTCTCTTCGAGTTTACAAACTTCCAAAAAAATCTAGAATTTGTATGTATAGACGTTTGACAATCAATAAGGTATGCATTATAGCACTCTTTTGCAAGGATTTTACATCTTGACCTTAATTCGCTGAAGGCACGAAAGTTTTGTTCACTTTTCCGAGATTTGTAATTTTTATGTGCAGTTTTTTTTTTAAAGATCAGGTTTTTTAGTTCTGGTGAGAACCATAATGGAAACTTTCCGGATGAGTATTTCTTCTTTGGCACAAAAAAATCGAACACTGAATACAGGGCATCATAGAAAATATTTATCATTTCATCGAGGGATTTATTTTGATAAAATGTGGTCCCAATCCATGTATTCTAAGCAGGCACGAATTTCCGCAAAGTTAGCACTTTTGAAGTCATAATAAAACTCACTTGCATTGTTAATATCGCCCTGGGCTCTGGAAATTAAATTAATTGAGGTTTGCAAAGGGGGGTGGTGATGATCAGAAGCAAGCAAGTGTTCATGGACTGGGGTTACAGATAGTAACTCATGGGAAAGTGCTAAGTCTAGTAGTACATTCCTTTCGTTGGGGATGTCGTTCTGCTGGAACAGGTTATGGAAAGCACAAGTGTTTGACAGAAAAGTAATTGCCTCACTTTCCGTGGTCGAAGCTGATGGAGTAGGTGTAGCTGTTGATCCAAATTCATCTGATGTCCAGTAGGCATTCGGTAAATTAAAGTCACCAAAGACATGTAAGTGCGCGTCGGGCCAATTTTCCGCTATAGCATCAAGGTCGGAGCTAAACGTTTGAAACGAAATTATGGGTGATTTGGGAGGGAGATAGACAGTACCAATGATGTGGCTAGAGGAATCACCGATAGAGACAAAGAGATCTTCAATAGAATCGTTTGAGGGTAATTGAGTACCTATGTGATTTTCCTTTACCGCTATGAGGACTCCCCCACCTCTTGTGAATGGACTAGTTGCAGTGTTTCGATCTTTTCTGAAGATTATGTAGTTCGTGAGACCTAGTTCAGCATCAGAGAAGTCTTGAGTGAGCCATGTTTCAGTAAGAATGATGATATCAAAGGATGATGTGGCAACGTTACGTTGGAGAGTTTCTAATTTGGTTCGAAGTCCACGGACATTTTGGTAGTATAGGATTGGATAATCTGGGATAATTGACGCAATCAGTTTTTTTGTTTGACTACCCTGGGGATAGCATTTATGTACTTCAATTTCAGATTCGCTTCACCATTATCTGTTCTAGTTTTCAATTCGCTCTGAACTGATTTGTATTGAGCCATCTGCATAGGTGTTTGATCTGCGTTAATAAAAATGTTTCTTACCTTGCTTACTTTGCTCTTGTTTCTGAGCACATATAGAACATCTTGTGCATCTTCTAGTACGACTTTCAATGCTCTAGCTCCGTTTTTATTATGTTTACCCAATCTTGCAACTCTGGTAATCTTAATTTCATCATCGGTAATATCTTTGATAATGTTTTTCACTTTAGTAATATCATAAGGTTTTGTTCCCTTTTTAAGGGATTTTTCACCTAAACCTCATATAAACAATGCGGAGGGCTAACTCTTATTGCGGAGGCAAAGGTCGTGGTACGTTTGTTGGTGAATTAACCCAAAGATATTCTTAGAAATCCAATTTATGGCAGTGAGAATAAAATAGCTAATTGAAAGTTGTTATTTGGACGCCATCTACAGGAATTCTGATATAGTATTTCATTCTCAAAGCCAGTCTCTGTAGAAAGTCTTTATCACACTGAAAGAGAAAACACTCCGGACATACAAGTAAAACAATTATTAAAAAATAGTATTTAATCAAATAAATGTTAAGCCACATTCAGGGCTTGACGATCTTGAGACAATCAAAAAACAATGATGAGAGTAATCAGGTTGCATAAAAACAGTATTTAATGAATTGAAAGTTTGTTAAACCGAGTTCAGGGCTTGATGAGATCTAGAAAAGTCTAGAAGTAATGATCGAATCAGGCTGAAGGGAAGAAATTTGGTTCTTTGGACTATTGTATGTTATTCAAATGGTCATACAAACTTACTTGGAATATTGGGTTAAATGCATTTAAACCTTACATATTTCCTTGACCAATCATCAGTTATAAGAAAGAATCAACCAAACTGCTCTCCTGTTAATATTTCAAGCTCTTCGGGCTTCTTGATTCAAATATACTGTAACAGCAGCTCTGGAACACTCCTGAATTCCCCACCTGGTTCTGGACACCTGATCGAGTGTGTAATTCAGCCAGTCAGCTATCATAGGTAGTTATAGTTGTTATTCCATATTGTGGTAATTTGACAATCGCCGTTCATTCAATGGCGAGAAATAAGCTTTTAACTAAGCTTTTTGAAATTAAATTTAAATCATATTTAAATTTAAATCTGGTCTTGAAATTTAATTTGGTCGAACTACACACATAAAAAAAAGGAGAAATTGTTGTAAAACATGTCCATTGACCCCATTTGAAAAATCATGAAAATTCATTGGAAATAAAATTATTTTAAAAGCATTAAAAACGACAAAAATATTTATTCCAATGAATTCCACTTTGAATTTTAAATAGATAGTTACCTCTTTATAAATGTTATTAATATACACTGATTGGATGATTTTCAAAATAAAAATTTAAATCATCAGCGAGTTCTTCAAGTGAGACGAAACGCAGAAATGGACGAAATGGAGGAAATGGAAGATAACGGAAATTCAAAATTTAATCTCCTCCTCAATTTCTACAAACAGTGTTACCAATTGTCACACTATTAAAGAACAGCTTACTAACTGTTGACTCATGTTAAGATCACAGAACTCATAGATAGAATGAAACCAACATCTTGCCTACGCATGAAAGCTTCAATTTACTATCGCTCTCTGCATGATCATTACAAATAACATCCATGGTTTGGACGGAACACGGAACTCACACTTTGTCGGAACTGGCTAATTGATATAATTTTGAATCTAAATAAAAACGAGAAGAAGAACTAACTATCTTTAAAATGTTGAGAAGAATAAGACTTCAATTCAAATAATTCAAACGTGACTTTGACAGTTGAGCATAAGTTGTTTTCAAATAAACAAACTTTTTTTTTACTGATTTTATTAAGTAATTCATCATTCAGACTTGGTGGAGCATTCAGCAGCGTTCTTCGAGCTGCAAAATAAAGATTAAACAACAGAAACATTGTAAGTCATATTCTGAAACTTATAAACTCAGTTGGTGCCTCGTTCACACTGCCATGATTCACGGTAAAAATGATGAAATTGAACGTTTGTAGAAATACAACCGTTATAATATCAGATTCGGTAGTAAGCCTTTCACCTTCAGGTAGGTTAAAAATCATAATATTTTTAGATCTAGTTTGACGCTCGTAAATTTCATTTATGATTTCATCGTTTTTTGTATGGGAAGATTGAGGAACAAAGCCATTTGTGCCTTCTATGATTCTTTTTCGGAAACTCACCCCCATTCCACCCCCTTGGACGGCCTGGAAAACTCCTATGTGGTATGAGGGATAAAGGAAAGAGCATTTTCCATAACATATCCCGAGCAGAATCTGCTTCAAAGCCATTTGAGCCTTCTATGATTTTTTTTTCGGAAATTCACCCACATTCTACCCCCTTGGACGGCCTGGAAAACTCCTACGTGGTATGAGGAATAAAGAAAAGAGCATTTTCCATAACATATCCCGAGCAGAATCGGCTACAAAGCCATTTGTGCCTTCTATGATTCTTTTTCGGAAATTCACCCCCATTCTACCCCATTGAACGGCCTGGAAAACTCCTACGTGGTATGAGGGATAAAGGAAAGAGCATTTTCCATAACATATCCCGAGCAGAATCGGCTACAAAGCCATTTGTGCCTTCTATGATTTTTTTTCGGAAGTTCACCCTCATTCTACCCCCTTGGACGGCCTGGAAAACTCCTACGTGGTGTGAGGGATAAAGGAAAGAGCATTTCTCATAACATATTCCGGGCAGAAACGTGTACAAAGCCATTTGTCCCTTCTATGATTTTTTTAAAAATTTTCTCAGTGTACATTTGTGGATGTGGACAACTTCACACACGTAGAATCCTCTAGGTACTGAATGTTTCTGTTTTTCGGATGTAACTTATTATGGAGGGTAAGCTTTACTAATGATCGTATCTGTCCTGAGTACGGTCCTGTCCGCTTTCACCACAGGAGCCGATGGGACGGTGTTTAGCTGCTCAACCAGTTCGAATGACAGAATTGTATATCGTCTAACTCTAATACTCTAGTTATCAAACTATCTATTACAGCGACTTTCAAATGACACTATGGATTTTTGCAATCACTATGAAAACAATTCAAAGAATTAACAATTGCTTATCAACAAGTAGTTAGGATTTGTTTTTGGTACACCGAAACTTCGTCCGTTACTACTCGTGCCAGGGTTGACTCTCCTGAAAAGGTATGTATGAAACATGAATTTGAATCAGATTCAATCCATCATGAGTGGAATCCAAAAAACATTGAAACCGGGAGTGTCACAATAACGAAAATATTTCGGTTGAACTCTCAATGTTTCCTTTGTTGTTTCTGCAAATTTTCAGAATCATGCTACTTTTAGTTCTCTATATATAAATCACGTTAACTCATGAAGATATACTCTGTATATGTGATATGTGAAATGTTACATGAGGAAATTCTAAAATATATTCACCTGATGGGTACACATTTGGATGGAATAGTGGTGGTTCGAATTTACACTTTGGCGGACTAGTAGGATAATCTTCTTTGAAAAGCATGCGAAGCTTATAGTGGCCTTCCTCCCAGGGAGTTCCTTTTTTGCCTGGAATAGAACATTCCCAATTCATCAAATTAAGTGTACCGTCTGGATTTTTGGAAGGTCTTGCTACAAAACCAAATGGGTGGTCTTTTCTCCAGGCTTTGCGTTCTTCTGTGAGACGAGCTCCGGCTATTCCAGACATTCTAAAAATAAATCTCAGCTGGAGCATTTATAGCCAGTATACAAAAACAAAATGACAACAATAAAGCAAAAACATAGATTTCATGCACATTTTAAGGTAAGGATACCGTAGAATTTCGTATACATTGTACTAGTTTGATATATTATTTGAATACGAACAAAATGACTTCCATGGGGTAATCAAGATGTAAAAACAAATTATTTTTTTCTAGTATTTTAAAATAAACAGTTTCTAACTAAATCATGAACATTTATTACTCATATACCATTGGTATAGGAAACTAGAAGGGGCATTTTTTGGATGGTATTTAATCAGATGCCAACTTTCTGAACTCTGCTGAAAAATGAAGGATAAGATGTATGTATATATAATTCTATTCATCTGAAAAAAATGAATTATAGTGGAAATAAAAAAGGAGAAAACCATGGATAACTGAAAACATAAACGAGAATCAAATGGTATGTGACATGCATAAATACCTAGTTATTTATTGTATGAGTGTTTCATAAGCTATTAGGAAATGGAATGCAATACGAGATTTTATCCACAGCTAATGTATTAAATAATTTTTCTAATTTGGGGGCTTTGACCTTTGTGACAGTTGCCGAGGTTATGATATAAAAAAAGATAAATTAGATGGAACAAACAGACTTCAATTAATTTTCGATAAAATGTCAGATCAATATAAATCATAAAACGCTAGTGTTTCCTTGATTTCATATGACGTTTATAAACAGAAGCATTATGATTTCATAAGTTGCAGCTGTCAATGTGTCAACGTCCGAATGTTAAGAGGAGGAAGACTGAAGCGGGAGGTAGCACCGTCACTGCTAAGCAAACTGGGCAAACCACCAGTTATACTGAAGTAGTGTACGATAAAAGTTGCAGTGCTTTCCAAAAATTACCCACGGTTGACGCTGAGTGCCGAGCAACTCACAGCACTTAAAGACGCCATCGTGCAGGAGATGGTGCTGGGTGCAGAGTGCAAACTCCAGTTTGGAGGAATCCACTTCCGCCCCAGCCCGCTTGTGGTAGACTGTGTCACCCAAGAAACGGCAGACTGGCTGAGGGCAAATGCCCCCAGTCTGAGCAACTGGAGGGGTGCAGAGCTGGAGGGGTGCAGAGCTGGCGGTGTGCCTGGGAGAGGATATCCCAAGGGCGCACACCTTAACTGTGTTCTTCCCTAGGAGCTCAGACTTCGAAACGGAGAAGCTGCTGCCCCTAGTGAGTACACAAAACATGGGGCTTCACACCCAGTTGTGGAAAATACTAGGGATCAAGAAGTAGGGCAATGGCCAGTTGCTTAATATTGGTATTGATGACGAGTCCTGCGAGGCATCAGGAAAATGGGATACACCATCTTCTTCAGGTTCGGGAAAATCCCCGTTCATGGCCTCCGCAAGGACTCGAACAAGAAGGAGGAAGAAGAGGCGGGCAAGACACCAGCCCCTGGGGCTGTAAAAGATACAGTGGCCTGCGAAGTCGAATCGACTTGGAGTGTGGACCAGGACATCACGGTGACTCCCAGCGAAGAAGAGCAAATGCTGCTGGATGATGAGGAGGCAAGCACTCCAACTCACCTGTAGCAATGGCTACCCCCGTCAAAGTTGCCCAGGTGAACACTCATCACGCTAAGGGGGCATCAGTTGCCTTATTAAGGGTGTTCGCCGGGACCTACTTGGGAGTTGTGTTGATCCAAGAACCTTGGGTCAACAGGGGGCAGTTCAAAGGACTGCCGAACAAAGAAGGTAAGGTGATCTAGGGTGTCAGGTGTGACGAACCTAGAGCTTGCATCCTGATCAGAAATAATATTAGTTATACAGGGTGTTATCTAAGTACGTGGCCAAACTCAAAGGGGTGATTCTTTGAGTGATTTTTTTACAAACAGTTCGTATAAACATAGGCCCGATAATGGTCCATTTTCAAGATACAGGGTGTCAACATTTTTAAAATAAATCGTTTTTTTCGTAAATATCTTAAAAATTCTTTAACTATTTTGTTGAAATTTGGCAGTATTATTTAGGGCAGTACGGAGCTAATTTAACCCTAACTATATCAAAATCTCATATTCAGTGGCGTCCCGGAAGGTACCTTAACCAATTTTTTTGCAGTTTTTGTATTCGTTTCACATTGAGCAACTTAAACTATAATTTTTTTTATATCCAGAATTTTTTTCGTATTTTCCTTTGTTTTTGAGAAAAGACATAAAAATCAGTTTACAAGCATGTCACTGGGAAATCATAATAAAGTAATATACTACTAAACCATCAAAATCTGGTTGATTTCATTTTTACAAGAATTTTGAAGACTTTTGATATGTGAAAAAGTCACAATTTTGGAGGTTTAGTAGTTACAATTTTTCATGATGTTTTCCCAGAGACATGCAATAAAGTGAATTTTTATGTGTTTTCTCAAAAACAAAGCAAAATACGAAAACAAATTAAGAATATAAAAAAAAGGAATTTCAGTTGCCCAATTTGAAACAAATATAAAAACTGCAAAAAAAAACCAGTGGCGCACATTTTTTCTGTCAAAAATATTTATTACGGTGCCTTCCGGGACGCCAATGGATATGATAATTTTGATCCAGTTAGGATTAACCCCTTATTAACCCTAATTATCACTGCCAAAATTCAACAAAATCGGTTGAAAGATTTTTAAAATATTTAAGAAAAAAGCGATTTCTTTTAAAAATGTATCTGGAAAACGAGGCATTATCGGACAAATCTTTATATAAACTTTTCGACTTAAAATCACCCGAAGAATCACCCCTTCAAGTTTGGCCACGTACTTACGTAACACCCTGTATCTGTCTTTCAGAATTCATGACGAGTGACTTAGTACCAGTTCGGGCCAAGATCCGCACAAGGCACTCACTCCTCGACATAGTAATAGCCTCAGGATACTTTGCTGGAGATGGGCAAGCACCACCAGAAGAAGTACAGAGGCTATCCGACTACTGCAGCAGGAGTAATCTACCCCTCCAGCTGGGCTGCGACACCAACGCGCACAACACCAATCAAAGAGGTGAGCAATTGTTAGAATTAAACGTACTTAATGTGGGATGTGTCCCCACCTTTGTAACTAGGGCTAGGCAAGAAGTATTAGATTTAATGCTCGGCAGCCCGAGCATTAGTAGAATGGTAAGAAACTAGAGGGTCTCAGACGAACCCTCTCTTTCCGACCATAGAATCATTATGTTCAACGTGGAAAGGCTTGTGACACAAACAACCTTCATCAGAAATCCTAGAAACACAGATTGGGAAAAATACACCACCAATCTAAAATGTAACAACAGATCAAGTTCAACGGCAACAGTCACGTCGAATTTGAGCAGACCCTAGAGGCGGTTAACGGGGCAATTATGGATGCATGCGAATCCAGTTGCCCCATAAAAGAAAAGAAATCACACAGTAGAACGAACACCTGTCAAATCTGAGATCCGAAGTCCGCTGACTATTCAACAAAGCGAAGCGGGACGGAGATTGGCAGGGATACACCGAAAGGCTGACAAAATATAATAAAGAAATAAGGAAAGCCAAGAGAAACACCTTCAGGAGCTTTTGTGAGACAATCACATCAAGCCCTGCAGCAGTCAGATTACACAAAATTATAGCGAGGAACAGAGAGCAAGGACCAATGTCACTCAGAAAAACAGATGGTAGCTACACAGAGGATGAAGAGCAACGAGCTCTCCTCTTACTGGAGACGCACTTTCCAGGCAGCATACCATTTGAACCCGACAGATCACTGGAAGAACCAGGTAGAGCCAAACGAGAAAACTGGGAAGTAGCAAAAGCCATATGCACTCCCCAGAGAGTGAAATGGGCAATTGATTCCTTCCAACCATTCAAGTCACCAGGAATTGACGGTATACTACCCTCCCGAAGTCATTCAGACCAATCTGTCTCTCGTCCTTACTGAAGACACTGGAGTAGATGGTAGATAATTATATTAGAACCGAGATACTGGAGAGGGTGCCATTGCACTCCGGGCAGCATGCATACAGGGCGGGCAGATCAACGGAAACCGCTCTGTACGTGCTCACCGAAAGCATCCAGAGATCACTTGAGCATGAAGAAATGGCCATATGCGCCTTTTTAGACAGAGGGGGCATTCGACAACACCTCTCATGAAGCAATGAATAGGGCCCCAATGAATAAGGGAGTGGACAGAACCCACATCCAGCTGGATGTGCCAAATGCTGGCCACAAGAACTGCTGAAAGGAAAGTGGGCGAGAGCAGCGTTCAGATCAGCACAAACAGGGGGTGCCCACAAGAAGTGGTACTATCACCTCTGATGTAATCTGCGATCTGTGATCTGCGATCTCATAGAAAGAGAGCTAGACACAACCAGGTGGTAAGGTGGTACCTCTTGGTGGGATTGACAAAGTTTCAGCACATAAGGACTGTTCGCCTTGACGGAGCAGACTTAGAATGGCTTACCCTAGACTCAAAACCACTCTGGAACAGACACGTAGAAAAGATCGCTAATAAGGCACTAATGGTGTGCAGGAACATTGAAGGAAAAACATGGAGCTGTAACCCATCAGTACTGCGATGGATGTACACCATGATAGTTATACCTATGATCACCTACGTAGCAGTAGTATGGCACGGCAGAACCGAGCTCGCCACAACAAAGAAAATCTTGGAGAAAGTGCAAAGACTAGCATGTCTTTACAGGAGCAATGAGGTCGACTTCAACAGCAGCAATAGAGGTCATTCTGGAACTGCTTGGGAAGCAAATCTCAGGTTGGCTAAAAGGGACAGCACACGGTGTAAGGAGGTCAACCTCCACCAACTGTGCAAGCGAGAATGGACGGGTCCAAAACTCCTGAAGAAATTGAGGCTTGAAGGGCTGCTGTAAACAAAAACACCTTGTGATAGAAGAAGATGGGGCAAAATAGATCTAATCAGGTCGAAGTGCATCAGTCACCATCCATACCTACCAATACCAATCTATGTTATTCTGTTTCCATTTTTTCAAATATAGTTTTGCATTTCTTTTGATCGAGAGAATATGTACACCCTGCAGTGTTTAAATGTGTTTCTAATTTTTTTTATACTATGACCAAAAGCACCCGCTATTTTCTTTAAAATATCCTCACGTTAGCAGTTGACTTTCTCATATTACGTAGTATTATATTACACATATTAATATTTCAGATGTCTCAAGAATGAAAATATTTCAAAATCTCGAGAATTTAACAACGAACTCTTATTCCTGACTGCAATCTCAAAGGATATCTCTTTTCGTAGTTCGAGATTTTCTCATACATATAAAAATTGAAATGGATTTAGTGAGGGACAATGGAAATATGAATAGAAAAGTTATTGGGTACAACCCTCAAATGGAAAGTCAACCGTAGACACGTGTTGGATAAAATCAAGTGCAAAGATATGCACACTTGGATGTATAATCACAAATGGAAAGTGACAAACAGGAAGCCAACTGCATATTTGTGGCATTTGGCTAGAAGACCTTGTCTTTCACAAGGTAACAACTAACGTCGCCACGGAGGCAGCTGGCTACCTGCGTTACAATCCCACCCTGGAAAATATAAGGTGAAATGTATTTAGTGAGGGACAATGGAAAGTTATTGGGTATAAATAACCCTCGAATGATGAGCACTTACTTATGAAACACGTGTCTACGGTTGCATTTCCATTTGAGGGTTATACCCCATAACTTTTCTATTCATATTTCCATTATCCCTCACTTATATTTAAACTACATGAACTAGGATGTCGAGACTACATTGTATTTTTAATACACAGCCTTCAATAGAAAACTCAAAGTCAAAATACTCAACTGCTACTCAGATGAATTTACTCCCGAACAAGGAGAACCCCAAGGATCACCTCTCTCACCGTTATTGTACATCTACTGCTTAGATCTATACTACTATCACCAGGGTGACATCAAGTACTTCAATCCTAAAGCTTATATTTTTCAATATGCCGATGACACTGTACTTATAGCCCATGAACAATCCAAGAAATAGAAGCTACCCAAAACACTAAAACTACGGCACTTTCACTCGACGTCGAGTAGTTTTGGTGTTTTGGGTAGCTTCTATTTCTTGAATTGTATTCACACCAAAGGTTCCAAACATCCATTTTCGATCATATGACCAATCTCTAGACAGAACAATTAGTAGTTTGCAGGGGCTCATTAACAATACTAGCTCATGGTTTAGTAAATGGAGGCTTAGACCAAATCCAACAAAACAGTACATCATCTTCAACCACCTTATCTCACCAACTTCCCCAACAGTATATTTTCATCATCACGTTCTTCACCCAAAAGATTCTGCAAATTATCTTGACTAAATTGAACTTCAACAGACATGTCTCACTCAAAAAGAAGAAAACCATTGCAAGAGCTTCACATTTCAGAAGCCTTATAAAGAAAGGGGCAGGTAGAAGCATAACAACAGCAAGCCGTATATAGAAACTCATCTGCCGCCCACTTATTGAATACACACACCTGCTGTTAATCAACTTAAGGCAACGAACTCTGCATATACTCAACAGCTATCAGGAAAATCTCCAAGATAAGGCACCCTAACAACCCCCTCCATAATCCTCCTAATCTCTGCTTTATCTGCTGACCGATGTAATGCCGATACAGGATCATCTACGACATATATCCAGGAAGTTCTCACAAAAACAAGAAAACATGGATATAATCACCAAATATGCCCTGAGAAGAAACCCTAATGTGCAACAACACCGCTATCCAGAAGAAACCTTACTGGAAAAACTGTTATATTTTTTGACCAACAATATACAATAATCTTTTATTTGAAATAGGAATATCCTAATTAACATACATTTCTAATATAAATATATATATATATAAGTATATATAATAAAAAAATGCTAAAATATAAAAAGTACAAGTAAAAATATATAAAGTACACCTATAGTGTCACAATCAGAGATTAAAAATATGCACATATTATACTCACTCGGTATACATGAGCACCACAACACACACACACTCACGCACATGCTATTCTTTTGTTTAACTTTCTTTCTAGATATGGAAACATTGTGGAAAAAATCGGACAGCATATCCATTGAGAAGAGAAATAAAGATGAATATGGATAAGAATACAATATCGTTATAATAGCTCCTCAAACATACCAGGAAACTGAATGCAATAATGAATTTTAGAGGATAATTTGAAGAAGAGAACTAATAAATTAGTTGCAGTGTGTACATTGTTCAGATTTGCGTTTTCATTTCAAAAACCGGGTCATTTGTATTATTTATTCGATTACACTATTCATCTAAGATGAGTAGTAGTAAGAAATGTTCTAAAAAGAGAATCCAATTGTAAAGAGGTAGAGGAAACAATATAACTGAAGATTGTAAAAAAGTTAATAGTATAGTTTTTGTTGAATTATTTCAATACATAGCTACAAGGAACCGATTTTCCATTTTAATTTATCGAATATAATGTAGAATGCAAAAGATCAGACAGCATATCCAGTAAGAGAAAAAGAGGAGTATGGATACGAATCGTTGGTTGTATGTATATTCAAATCGTCCCCAAAAGCTTATTGGTATGCACCAGTTGCCTAATACCTAAGCGTTAATAGTAATTGATATTTAGAATAACTAAACCGTTGACAAAAATGGAGATCATCATTTCCAACGGAATTGTTTGTATTTCGAAAGGTTCTTGGTCTCCGAAATACTTACTTGTTCTTCTGATTCTGATGTTTCAGATACTGTCTATAATATTCGTTAACCTACCGAATCTTATTTATCTACGTCACCTTATATGCCAGCAGGAACTGAAAATGTTGAAAATATTCACTAAAACTCGGAAATATTCAAAGTATTTGGCAGAATTTTCATCTGTCTGTTTTTGATTGATACTTTAATCAGTGGTGGAGCTCTGATTGAGGTAATTCCTGATCAAAGGACCCCGCACTTTCCTTATGGAAAATGGCTTTCGGTTAAATTCCCTGAATTTTTGGCATGTTGTAGATTTTGACTTCCTCGGCAAAAGTGTCCACAAGCACAAAAAAATCGGCCCACTAGTTTTCGAGATACAGGGTGTCAAAGATGAAAAGTGAAGCTTTCTGCTCAGAATTTTTAACAACTCCAAGAATTGACAAAACGCCCATTTATTCATGGAATAACATGCCTGAATGATGGTAAAATGTCATCTAGATCTCGTCTCCATTATAATTTTACGTTTTGGGCTCTACAACAGGGTGAACAAAAAAAAATCCAATTCGATTAGTTTTAGACCAACCAGGGTAAGTTCTTTCATGAGAATTAAAGATTCAATTGAGCCTGGATGAACTTTCTCAATCTCGATCGAAGTTTACTGACTTTTTTTTTATATACAGGGTGGTTTTAAAATAGGGGTACGTTAATCTAGCTCGAATATTTTTCAACATGAATTGTTGGAAAATAGCCCATTTCGGTCTTCAATGGAGTATATGGGGTATCAATAAAATCCGTACATTCAAAAGCATATAGCCCACAAACGAGTCCGGAGACCTATTCTAATATCGATGACAATATCTCGGACTCCTCAAATCGTACATTATATCAAAAATTCAAGAAAATTAACCGATTCTTTTTCGAGATACAGGGTATTCATTGAAAAAAACCGCATTTTTTCAAGAAGCTTGGACTGTATCTTTTTACTCACCCTATATATATGAAATGAGTATGCGACGTTCTCAACATTAAATAATGTTTGATATATATATATATATGACATGCTCTCTCCTTTCCGATTAAAAAAACTAGGGATTGACGTACCCCTATTTTCGAACCAACCTGTATATAAAAAAAAATGTCAGTAAACTTCGATCGGGATTGAGGAAGTTCATCCAGGCTCTACTGGATCGTTGATTTTCATGAAAGAACTTACCCTGGTTGGTTTAAAATTAATCGAATTGGATTTTTCTTTGTTCACCCTGTTGTAGAGCCCAAAACATAAAATTATAATGGATACGAAATCTAGATGGCATTGTACCATCATTCAGGTATGTTATTCCATGAATGAATGGGCGTTTTGTCAATTCTCGGAGTTGTCAAAAACTCTGAGCAGAAAGCTTCACTTTTCATCTTTGACACCCTGTATCTCGAAAACTACTCTGCCGATTTTTTTGTGCTTGTGGACACTTTTGCCGAGGAAGTCAAAATCTACAACATACCAAAAATTCAGGGAATTTAACCGAAAGCCATTTTCCATAAGGAAAGTGCGGGGTCCTTTGAGTTGACGTGACGTTAGAACTTGATTGGCTTTTATGCAATCGATATTTCACGTTGACTAGCATTCATCATACGTGGCATTGAGTTAATGTGCCATCAAGTCTTTGATAAGTGTTTCTATGCAACTCAATCTCGTATATAACGCCTTGTTAATTTTTTAACGTGACATCAAATACTTGACGGAGTTTTATGCAACCGGCTAAGTCTTTGATCTATCATAAAACCTAGATATTTAAATTCCTTCACCCATTTCAGATTTTCACCTTCTATTTTTGTGTAAATGTTGATAGTTTACGTTTTTTAATTTGTATTTTGTACTCAGGATCATTGCCTTTGTTTTCTTTGAATTCAATTTCATCTTATTAGTTTTCAGAAATGATTCGAATGAGTTTAAAACATGGTATAGTCTCGTTACCGTTTCACCCAAGTCACTACCATAACATGATGCTAAAGTATCGTCCACAAAAAGGTTAAGAAAATCATAGCCCCTTACAAAATTGATATCATTCAGGTAAATAATGAATAGGAGAGGCCCCAATACAATAGTATTCTATACCTTTATCAAGATCATGACGAATTTTTTATTTTGTATTTGCCAATGAATTGATTGATTTTTTTTTTCAAATACGATAAGGCTGGTGACACACCAAGAAATCAAAAACGAATCTGTTTTGTGTGATTCGTGTATTTCAAAATGTTTTGTCTTGCTATAAAATGTTTGGAATGAAAGTGTTTGGGAAACCTGTTGTAGACAACACATTGAAGTGCCGACTCTATTTGCACTGTTTTGCTGTACAGGCGTTTTAGATTCATTGGTGTGTGGTCAGTCTTCATTTCTCAAAAACGTTTTGCTTTAAGGCGTTTTTGATTTTTAGGTGAATTGTCAGCCTAAGATATATATATATATAGTCAAGTCAAAATATACTTTATTGTCTAGATAATAAATCTTGTTGAAAAAGCATGAAATTTACATATAATAAAATACAAAAATATAAGAGATGCAATGACAAACTTTCACTAACAAAACATAATAAATAATAGGCCTTTTCTACTAAAAGACATTTAACTGAACTTCTGAACTTATTGTTATCTGCAATATTTTTCATAATAGTAGGAAGATGGTTGTATACTTTGATACTTTCATAGATCAGAGAATGCTTAGTCAGAGCAAAGTACCTATATGCTTTTGATACAAATCAAACAATAATATATGCCGATGATACTAATATTCTACTGTCACATAATAGCATTGACCAACTAACAAAATTAAGTAACAATGCATCTAATGAAATAGAAAAATATAGGCTTGAAAATGGCCTCACTTTGAATACAAACAAAACCAATTATGTCCGGTTTTTGCCAAAAAACATAAATCCAAATTATGACCTATATTTAAATTTATCTGTAAATCTATACAATCTGTGGAAACTATCAAGTTCTTAGGTGTTACTTTGGATAGTAAGCTAACATGGGAAGCATACATAAACATTGTATGTTCACAACTGAGCACTACATGCTATATAATAAAAAATCTGCGAGATACTGTATCAGCAAACATCCTGAAGTTACTATATTTTGGGCTAGTTCAGTCAACTCTGCAGTACGGCTTGATCTTTTGGAGGTCCTCTTGTCACTTTGAAAGGGCATTTGTATCTCAGAAAAGGATAATAAGAACAGTTTGTCATGCTCATCCAAATGCAACATGTAAACCTTTATTCAAGAAACTTCAAATACTAACCCTTCCATGTTTATATATTCTTGAGCTGATTATGTACATTAAAATAAATCAAAATGAACTAATGAGGAATGAGGACACGCATATGTATAACACTAGGAATAAAGAAAAATTTCGACAACCCTATTCAAGGTTATCAGTCTGTGAAAATTTACCAAAGCATATTGGTATCAAATGCTTCAATAAAATAAGAGATATAATAGATGTGAATTTGAATGATATTCTATTCAAAAATAAACTGAGGAACTTCCTTATTGAAAAAGTATTTTATAATGTTGAGGAATTTAATATTTGTTGAAATTTTATTGTTGTGAAACTAACTATTGTATGTATAAATGTTTTTGTTTTTTTGACTATACACTATTTTAACAATCAATTTATTTGTAGATTACCTTTTTTGACTAGTCTGATAAGTTTATACACTGTATGTAAGATGCCCTGTATAATCTTTGGTTGATGAATAAATTCTATTCTATTCTATTCTAATGCTTAGAAATGAAAAATGTTGTACAACATTTTAATTTTTTTCAATCTAGAATAAGTTATCTTCTATGATATGTTCTTATAAAATATTTTCAATAGCTAATTGTCAAAAATAACATTTTCTATTTATTGTACATTGAAATCCAGAATGAACACATAACGCTTTGTTGCCAAAATGTCTATTTTATCATTATTTGCAGTACAAACTCTGCTCTAATAGAACTTATTTGAAGATGTTCCGCAATAGTTTGGAAGTTGAAATTTTAGGAAAATGTTTCTTTTTTATAGACCTAAAAGTATGCAAAATCTTATGACCAGGAGCAGTTGGCCCAGATAAGCATACCCTCCTTTTGGAATAATTAAAAATAGCATATAGTCCTGCCTGGTACTGTGACAATTAATACAAGGAGTGTACATGCTAGTTGTATTTTTCTGAATCAGGCATACTGCTTCCATTATGTATAAACAGGTGACTGTTAAAGTTTTGTGGCGAATGAATAAAGGCTTACAATGATCTCTTTTTTTAGACTTTGTAATATATCTCAAGATATTCCATAGCGAATATGAGATTTGACTAATGCAAAGTAAGCCATTCTAGCTTTAGTATACCCCAGCTCACTTGATATCACTCTAATTGTGTATGCATCCGCTGAATACTTTTTTAGTCAAATACGTTCTCTAAAATACATTTTTCTACAATTGTCAAAAAAAGTGCACTTTTTTGTGTGGTTTGTGTGTGTAAAGTATTACAATATTTCACTATTAACATACGATTTCATTATTAAACGGAAAAGCGTTAAAAAAGTGCTCTTTTTTTAACGGCTGTTGCTAGGCAACCAACAGATTCATGCAACAACAGTGACAGATCCGAATAATAACAAAATCCTGTCATAAACCCAGTTCTCATTTTTTTTGGCAACTAATAACCTATAAATATCTACGGATGTGAAGTTATCCACATCCACAAATGTACACTGAGAAAAAGTTAAATCGGTTGGTAAAATTTTTCTTTCTTATTTGAATGATGAATTAAACATTTCTCAATGGCTCCATCACATTAAGAAGGTTGATTACCATGGGATATGAGTATAAGGGTAATTTTTTATGCTATGAGAAATGGTGAAATGGGGGTGATATTATTTAAATGAATAAATTTAGTATTAAAAAGGCGTTGTAGAACATTTTTGATTTGTTTTAAGGAAGGTAGACTACATATTCGTAGGTATAAGAATTCATTTGTAGCACCGTCGGAGAGGGTGTGGTGGGGGAGAGTTTGTCAAAAAAAATCAATTTTCTGGGAAAACGACATTGTAGAGTTTTTTGAATTGGATATTCTTTCAGAGGAGATCGAAATACATAGTTGTAGGTATATGAATTCATTTGTAGCCCCGTCAAAGGGGGTGTGATGGGGGAGAGTTGTCGAAAAAAATCAACTATTGGACCGAATGTACACTAGGTAATCCAAGGTAGCTATGGCTGTTTGGCCGTCAGAAACTAGTTGACAACAATAATTAATGAAATTTGTGAAATTGGGCATCTATCCAGATAACGAATTCTTGATAACTATAAATTTAATTCAAGTAGAAATAAAAAGTGATGAAGATTGAACGGAGAAAATCGTGGATAATGTAAATATGAGATTTCTTTGACATAGTTCAAAGAAAGAAAAAGTTATTCGTTGCTTCACGAGGATTGTTTATTTATTTTGAATACAAATCTAAGAAAATGAAAAGATACTTCGATGGACTAGTTATTAAAGTCGAGTCAACATTAATAATAATAATATTGACCTCGATGAATATGTTATTTAAATATTCGCTTCAAATTTTCCATTTTGCGGAATAGTATGAAGAGAAATGGATTTCGACTCTGTCGAAATTATTCGTTTCATTTGTTTGAAACTCAACTCTCCAACATACTCTTCGAACTTTGTTCCAATTATGAATCAATAAAAATATGCCAAATTCATTTCATATTTGCATACTTTTTTTGACAGTTGTAGAAAAAATACTGTATGAAACTCGTGAGTAAAGTGATACGTTTTTTTAAGAGTAGGAAATGTTGACGCACGACGCCGTAGGCGGAGTGCGGTATTCCTACGAGTAAAAAAAACACTTTACTCACTTGATACATAAATTACTATTATTGTCTATGTATATACCTGGGATTTATTATGCTGTTTGTTTTCTATGTAGTTATTATCCAATTCTAAATTGTCTAGTGAACATTTGAAAGAAACTAGTTTTTATCAAATTGAAACATAAAGAGTTAGAGTTAAACCAGTTTTGAATATTTTGAACATCTATTTTTATCATATTTGATAGCTGATTAATTTCTTTATTACTACATATAATGGTGGTATCGTCAGCAAAAATAGTAAATCCTCCTGCTATGTTAAGGGTTATTAGGTCATTTAAATATATCAAAAACAAGACTGGTCGTAAAACAGACCCATGTGGTACTCCACAGATATGAATCGAACCAGGTCAAATTTGTTCCTCCTATTCCATAATGACTAAGTGTTATGGCTTTTGATAGTAATCGAAAATTTGCCCGCAATAAAACCATACATTGACGTCACTTTTTATTTTTCAAACTTCATTCTATCAGAACTTTTGTTACTTGATCGAGTATTAGTAGTGTGTATCTATTGAAATAATAAAAACACTACAATTCTCCCCAAGTATTGAGAAGTAAATGAAAACACGACAACGTTAACAAACTTTGAAGTTCTGTGGAAATACAGGGTCCTGAATTAGACCTAAGTTCGTATGTTTAAAACGTAATTATTAAGACGTTTAGGCTGATGGCGAATCCGTACTGAACGTCTCAATGGCTGGCATTGCACTGGAGGTAGTTCTGCAGGTATTGTTGGAGTTTCATGACGTTCAGATGGCTCAGGCTCTGCTGCAGGTATTGTTGGAGTTTCATGACGTTCAGATGGCTCAGGCTCTGGGAGAGTCGGAACCTCAGGTGAAGGCAGCAAAAGATTCTGTAACTCTGGAAGATTCATTTGTTGACTTTTATCGTCTTGTTCATGGGTATCTTCTTCAGGTGGCTTGGTGTCAGATGCAAATGATACGGATTTCTGAACAACTTTGGTGCTCCTGAGTTGATCTATATGACGTTTATAAATATAGCCATTATCAAGTTTTATCAGGTAATGCAAATAACGAAATTTCTTCATTACTACACCAAAACGCCAACTTGGCCTGTTGTTTATATAGTATCGAGATTGTACACGATCTCCAACACTCAATGAACGTATACCTACAACTGGTCGAGAAGTATGTTTCTGTTCATGGAATGGCTTGATTGCATCCAACCTGATACGAATATTTCTTTTGAGATACAATTCTGCGGGGTTTTTCCCCTCGGCAAGCGGTGTTGCTCTGTAGATTTGCATGATCTCTTGGAGTTTTTTCTGAAGTGTACCTGGTTCATTCTCCATAGCCTTCAATCGACTTTTGATTGTACGTACATTTCGTTCGGCAAGTCCATTGGTTTGTGGGTGTCCTGGTGCAGAAAACTTCTGGAAAATCCCAACTGAAGAACACCACTTCTTGAAGATTTCACTTGAGAAGATAGAGGCGTTGTCTGATACGTATAGAAATCTATGCACTAAAAATATGGATGGCATAAAAATGAATTTGATGATGTTTAATTGGAATTTTAACTCTATTGACGTGAATGTATTGTATAATGAACTCGTAAAAAATGTAGAGAATGTGGTAAATGATGTTGCACCCATTGTAACTAGCAGTTATAAGTCTAAAGTACCATGGTTCGACAATGAGATATACGATAAAATTAAACAACGTGACAAAGCTTATAAACTGTTCAAAGCATGTAATGATGGTCTAAGGGATAATAAATGGGCAATTTTCAAAAAACTCAGAAATGATGTGGTTAATAGTCAACACACAGATTAAAGACTGCCACAGTCACATTCAGTTCGAAGATGGTAATAATAAAATAGTATTAAAGGATAATGCAATTATAGCTGAAAAGTTTAACAGTTATTTTATTGAAAGTATAAGTGATATCATTAATAGTTTAGACTCCTCAAAAATATGGAGTAATTCAAATTTCAATATTTATCCTATAATGAATAAATTCAAAGTACTGTCAATGTGTGAACTACAACAAATAGTCAACAGTCTAGATTCAAAAATCTCAATATATGAGTCACTCAACCCTAAAATTTTGAAAGAAATTTTTGAAACAATAGGTCATGTTATACTGAACATAGTCAACACTTCCCTGTATACTGGAAAAATACCGGTTACACTCAAAACCAGCACCATTGTTCCAATCCAGAAAATTACAAACACTGTCAAGGCTTCAGAATTTAGACCAATCAATACACTTCCTCCAATAGAAAAAATTCTAGAACTAGTTGTTTACCATCAGTTGTTGGAACATATTGACAATAATAATATTTTAATGAATAACCAGTCGGGCTTCAGGAGTAAACATTCTTGCGAATCTTCTCTTCAGCTCACCTTATGTAAATTTAAGAAAGATATAGATGATAATAAATATGTTATAACAATTTTCTTGGACCTAAAAAGGGCATTTGAGACAATTGATCGCAAAATACTATTAACTAAATTATTGTGATATGGTATAACTGGTAGTGTTTATGACTGGATGGATAATTATCTCAGTAACCGTAAACAAAGAGTACGCTTCAATGGATCTGTGTCATCTGAAATTATGAATGATGTGGGAGTTCCGCAAGGAAGTGTCCTTGGCCCATTGCTCTTTATATTGTACTTAAATGACATTGAGTTATTTGTCGATTGTGAATTCATTAATCTTTTTGCCGACGATACTCTGTTAGCTTGTAGTGACTGTAGTTTGGATGGAGCAATACAAAAAATGAATGCAGTTTTGAGGGATGTCCACGAATATTTAACATCAAACAAACTTAAATTGAATGTTTCCAAAACTAAAGGCATGGTTTTGACAACTAAATATAAATATAATAATATCGATATCAATAATATCAACTTACATCTTAATAATGAAAAAATAGAAATAGTTTCATCAGTAAAGTACCTGGGCTTTCAGTTTGATAACTGCATGACTTTTGAAACTCATTTCGAATACATGCACAACAAAATTTCAAAAAAGTTATTCTTTTTTTCTAGAATTGCACAAACGCTCTCAACTGAAGCGAAAATAACGGTTTATAACACAATAATTCAACCACACTTTGATTACTGCTCATCACTATTATTTTCTCTTGACCTTAATAAAATGAATCAACTTCAAAAACTACAAAACCGTGGGATGAGAATTATTTTAAAAACAAATAGACATACACCTATTGTTACTATGCTTAATACGTTGAAATGGTTTTCTGTCTCACAAAGAATCTACTACCTCTCTATTATTTTTGTTTACAAGATACTGAACAACTTGGCACCAACTTATTTCCAAAATTACTTGATTCTACATAAAGATGTACATACCCACCTCACGAGAAACCGGGATAACTTATATATCCCTAGAACAAATCGTAAAAGCACAATAAAATCTTTGTTCTTCAAAGGATTCCATGAATTTAACCAGTTGCCTTCAGTGGTGAAAAATAGTTCTTCCCTTTATAGTTTCAAAAAAAATCTCAAGAATTTCATAATTAATCAGTGAATTTTTATTGCTATGTCGTTTATTAGTGATCTATTTCTAGCTTGTTTTAAAGATATGTAATCTTAGGTGAATTTATTTGATGCAAGCATTCACAATTTTTGTATTTTTAACTTGCCAATTTACTACCTCGTTCATGTAAGATTATGTATATGTGGTAGAGGTGTGCGCGCCCGTGCACCTGTTTATCTGTTTGTGAATGTACTCACTTTAATTGTTTTGTAAATGTCAGTAATGTATATTGTCTTATTTCAAATTGTACTAAACTTATAGTTATGTTTTATTTTTATTTAATATTTACACTTTAATTGTGTCCTAGTGAATTTGTATATTAGGATTCCTATTTCAAATAAAGATCTATCTATCTATCTAAAATACCAAGACTCTTGGGAATCCATGTGTCGAGAAGATATTTTCAAGTAGTTCGATGGTTTTTGTGCTGGTAGGTGCTATATTTGAAAAACGAACCTCAACCCATTTTGATTTTGCATCTACTAAGATAAGCAAATGTTTTCCTTCCATATGGACACGATCCCAATTCTCCTCAGGTTCCTCCCACGGATGTATTGGTGCTTTGGGCGGACTTGATTTGATGACTGCGCAAGCTTCACAAGATTTTGAAAGATCTTCAATTGCACAATCGATACCTGGCCACGTGCAATATCTTCTAGCTAATTGTTTCATTTTCGTACTGCCCATATGTGTACTATGTAATTCCTTCAATACAAATTGTTGAAGAGAACGAGGAATTACTACTCTTTGTCCTTTGAATAGAACACCTCCGTCGAGTGTATAACCTTGATTTTCACAATTGCTATTGAGAAAGTCACTCTTGATTTTGGAGAGTTCGGGATCTTTGTCTGTTTCTTGGACAATAATCTCTGCAGTAACAATCGCAGAAGAAATTTGAAAAACTGAACATGAGCAGATATCGGAAACTTCTTGATTTATAGAGATATCAATGGTTTGAATGTTCGAATCAACTGGTGCTCTAGACAAACAATCTACATTGGTGTTATCAGACCCTTTCTTGAATTTGGTTTCATAATCGAATCCTGAGAGAAATGAGTCATATCGGAGGAGACGTGCCGAAGTCATGGCCGGAAGTTTATTGGATTGGTGAAAGATTCTTATCAGAGGCTGGTTGTCAGTGACGAGTTGAAAGTGATGCCCATATAAGTACATATAGAAATGACTTACTGAGAAGATGATCGCAAGGGCTTCTCTGTCAAGCTGACTATAATTTCTCTCAGCGGGTGTAAGCGAACGAGATGCAAATGCTATTGGACGTTCTTGTTCATCTATCATATGCGAAAGAACCCCTGCAATACCTGTAGGGCTAGCGTCACAAGTGAGAACAATCGGTAGCTCTGGATCGAAAGGCACAAGAACCCTGTCGCTGGTGATTTCTTTCTTCAGCCTTACGAAAGCAGCTTCACATGACAGACTCCAATAGAATTAGGAATTTTTCTGAAGTATTTTCCTCAGTGGATACGTTTTGGTGATCAATCTGGTATGAATCTTGAATAATACGTAACCATACCAAGGAATCTCCTGACTTCATCTGCGTTTCTAGGTTTGGGCATATCAACTATTGCCTTGACTTTGATTGGAGATTTCAAAATTTGATTTTGTCGAATTGTATATCCAAGATACTGAATTTCTGTTTTGAAAAATTTGCATTTTTCTTTGTTAAGATGTAAGTCATACTTTTGAAGTCGTGAAAGACATCTGTCTAGTCTAATCTCGCATTCTTCCTTTGATATTCCAAACACAATTATATCATCAAAATAAGATAAGGTTCCTTCTAAACCATAGAGAATTTGATCTAGAATTCGGTTGAATTCGCTTGGTGCGGTTTTAATTCCGAAAGATAGACGATTCATTGTCTATGTTCCGCGATGTGTAGATATAGTTTGGATTTTTGCGCTATCTGTATCCATTTTCACGTGGAGATAGGCTTTGAACAGATCCAAAGAACAGAAATATGAGGTATTTCGAAGACTGTTGAGAATTTCATCTATTCGTCGAATTGGATAATGTGCGGATTGTAACTGTGGATTAACTCCTATTTTGTAATCAACGAATAGTCTAACTTTATTTCCAGTCTTAAGGACGCATACCAGTGGAGAGCCCCAATCACTATGGTTCGTTTTCTCGATTATACCATCTCTTTCCAGTAAATCCAGTTCTTCATCTACTGCTGTCCTCAAAGCGTAGGGTACATCACGTTCACGGATGAAAATTGCTTTGGATCCTTCTCTCAGGTGAAGAGAACACGTGATTCCAGGTATACAACCAATGTTCTGTTGGAATATTGAAGAGTACTTGTCAAAAATATCTTCTATCGAATGAATTTGTGGAATTTTTGACACTGTGATATCCTGATCCAACTCACTCAATTCAATACCGAAGTGTCGTATCCATACACGACCTAATAATGGCGAATAGTAGTCAGGAACAACTTATAAGTCTTCAGTGGATATCTTATCTTTATACTGAACGTTGACTTCTAGCATTCCATCAGGTGCAAAAAGATTTTTTGTATAAGAACGGAATAACAGCTTAGATTTTTGCAGAGGCATTTTCAGTTTCAATTTTTCATAGCATGAACGGGGTAGAAGGGTGAAAGCTGCTCCGGAATCAACCTCGAATGTTTGTGGAAGACCTTGAATATTGACAGTGACAAAATATTTTGAGGAATCCGTCGGCGCCTTATCATTTTCATAAACATCAACAATGTTATTGATTCCAAAACCCTGGTCAAAATTTGAAAATTCTTCTACCGAATGTGTACTACTTCTTGAGTCTCTTCTCGAAGCCATTAGTGTTTTGATACATACTCTTTGTACATGACCTGTTGCGGAACATGAGGTACAGCGAAGTTTTTCAGGTTTAGCATGACAATCTTTGACTCTATGTGAATTTGAAGCACACCTTATGCATACATTGTCAATTCCTAGGTGTTTGTAGTCGAGGCGTGATTTGGAACGTGGTCGCCAACGTCTTGAATCATCTCTTTTGCTTTTTGATCGATTTCTTCGATGAAGAAATTGAACATCACTTCTTGAATGGCGTGAAATTTTGTTTATATCTGAGGCAGTGGACGAATCTGAAACTGACGGTTGTTTGGACCCCAGCAAACGACTGTCTATTTTGGCAGCTTCGATAGCTAAAGATTTCTTCAATATTTCCTCAAAAGATCTTTCATTTGACTGAAGAATCTGTTCCCTTATTGAATTATCTTTGAGTCCTCTAATGAACTGAGCTCTTAGAAACATATCGGAAATACTGATTTTACAATCGCAAGGTGATATAAAATCGCAATCACTAACACTTCGACGCAATTGGACTACAAAATCTGCTATTGAATGATTATCCCGTTGATAAAGGGACAGAAATTGATGTTGTGCTACTAACGCATTCTTCTTCGGGCATAAATGGTTTTCCAATTTTTGTAATAGTTGAACGTACGGAAAGTCTGTAGGTTTCTTAGGAGAGCACAGAGAAACAATAAGCTGGTAGTGATTAGAACCAATTGAATTTAAAAGCATCTGGCTGCTAAGAATCTTATCATTGAATACGCCTTTCATTGTCAAATAATTTTCAAACCTCTGTTGATACATTTTGAAATTTTCGAAATTTGGAATTAACACACTTGAAGCTGGTGCTTGGAAATATCCTGTACTGTTACTAGATGGTATTTGTGGAGTTTTGGTGATCTGCTGAAGTAGGATCTCCTGACTTTTGTTGAAGGTCTCGAGTAATTTCGCAAACTGTTGTGCATCCATATTGAATAGTTGGGCGGAATATCTCGTCAAAAATTGAATGTAATTATACTAGAACAGCACACAATTGCGTTCTTAATCTTCGTCGCCAAGTTTGTTATGGCTTTTGATAGTAATCGAAAATTTGCCCGCAATAAAACCATACATTGACAACGTCACTTTTTATTTGTCAAACTTCATTCTATCAGAACTTTTGTTACTTGATCGAGTATTAGTAGTGTGTATCTATTGAAATAATAAAAACACTACACTAAGCTTCCGCAGCAGTGTTTTGTGATCAACGCAATCGAATGCTTTTGAGAAATATAATATAATATATATATCTATATATATAGATGTATATATATATATAGATGTGTGTGTGATATATAGATGTGTGTGTGATATATAGATGTGTGAAGGTTAGACGACTGTCCAAGTTAAAGAAGAATCCTTTTAATTTTGGGTATGCAGTCAACAAGGGGGTGGAAATAAAGTGAACTCTTGAGTCTTTATTGGCTCTTCATCAGGAACTGAAAGTGAGGTTTATAATCCCTTTCACTCGCCGTGATTTATGAATTAACATGTCCCATAAAACAAAATACTTTGTATAAAAATTGATTTAAAACTTTGATTTAAAATATCATGATAATTTAAAATAAGTCAATAAAATTATTTCCGGACAAGTCGTGTCCACCATGTTGGGATTCAACAGGAAAAAAATTATTTTAAATTATCATATTTTAAATCAAAGTTTTAAATCAATTGAATGTAATTCTGATTCAATAAACAACAGTCATTATTATTTTACGGTTCTCTCATTTTTCATTATTACGAAAATAATTCTGCTTTTCTATGGCCCACCTAATTGACTTCCAGTCGAAATTGACATATGAAGCAAAAAGTAGTGTACTCATTAACAGCAAGAAATCCAATTGATAGAAAACTTGGTTAATAAACTGAGCATCTAGTAATGTGGACAAAAGTGTGTGGTATTAAATTAGTGTGTTTGAATTTATTAGCATTATTTTATTTTTGCATCTACTGGTTTCGATCTATAAATTGGGTTAGAATAAGATTTCTAAAAACTTCAGAATGATATAGGAAGCCATTTTAAATTTCGAAGATGGGGAAGTTGGAGATGGAACCTAAAATGCAATGGGCATTGTTTTTGAACTTCCTTCTGCTTATATCAAAATAGACGAGTTTTTCATCAACAGCTTATTTTCTCTGTTGAACAAATAACATACATATAAATTAGACAAATTCTGTAATTAATTCGTTTTCTGGTACAATAAAACAATAGTGAATAAACAAATTAAAGTAACACTGGATCTGCCATTCAATGAATTTGCATGCTCTCCATGCACTTTCAATATGACGGATATAAAAAATAGATAATTCTACCAGTGTGCATACTGCTACATTTGATATTGAAAGCATGGCGATAGATGAATGATAGACAAAGGAACCGTTAATAAAAACATACCTGTTTTTGATGAAAAATTTCAAATTATTAACTTCAATTACACAATTATAACTACCACAACAAAAACAAAATACCTGAACTGAATACTTGTATACAATAATTACTATAACGTCAATAATACTTATAAATATGAACATCAACCACCAATAGTAATAAATGATTAATCACAAAACACATGTGTATGTGTTCTGTGGGATTAATGAAGCAGTTTTCGATTGGCGTTTGGTTATTATGGTAGCGGTTGACGTTAAAATGACAGAATTTTTGACAGCGCTTTAGCCTTGGCCGCACTCAGCTACACTTGATTCAAAATGTGGTGTAAATCACACTACACTACACCTTGATGCAAACGAATAAACCTACTATGAACAAACTCTTTGTTGGGATGATGCACCATGACCACGATGGCAGCGTGACGTCATTAGTTATTAGTAATATTTGAGTAATATCAATACTCTCTTTATAGGTTTGTTCGAACAAGGAATCCCTGGTGGTTTCCTGACTATTTCTGATTTATTTATTGCGCATGCTTCTGACGTGTATCATTTATGTACCTTTTTAGGATTCATGTTTTCTTCGAACTGTTTCCGGATCGCGATAAAAATTGTCAATTGTCAAAATATTACCTAACCCCTCAGCTTGAGCCATTAGTTCAAGAAAAAATCATAAATGAGATATTAGATCGCGCTGCGACCACAAGACACTACGAGACATAGGGAAAATGGTGCATAAGCATAAGGCTACCTTACCTTTCTGCCTAAAGGCTGAGAATCGAATAATTGATCAACTGCGCAAACTCCTGATTTCTAATCCGAGTAAAATCCACGAATCGTTTTGACGGTTTGAGAACGGTCCGAAAATAGGCCGCAAATCCTTGTTCAAACAGTGGATAAAATGGTTAGGGATTCGATCTGACACTTGTTCGAACCCTTAAAGTGAGAATGCGCATGCTTCTGACGATCATGTACTGTTCATGACTTTTGTTCGAACGAACCTTATACAAACCTAGTTTCCTTTTCCTTTCTAAACGATAATTTTCTTGTCTTCTCGACACATGCTAGGCTATCTCGCTTCAAATAGCGACAATCGCCAGCAGAAAGTGTAGAAAATGTATACACAGAATACCACTTTGTTCAACTGTAGCTACAAATTGTAGAATTGTATTGTAAAAACATCAGAATCCCACTGCAGGAGTACGTTTTCAAATGGGATGAAAAAAGAAGCATTTTCAATAACGAATCAGAAAAAAGGAAACGAAAAATTCAGAATTCTGATTGTTCCTTAGCTTTTCGGATGATAATGTTTATGTACAAATGCATTTTTTTTTCAGAACGGTGTTACATGCCTGTTATCTAATTCGATTTAGTTTCATTTAGTACAACTTCGAAAAGATCTAGTACAAGGAGAAATTCTGGAGCGGCAACACTGTTTTTTTTTTGTAGTAGAGTAGGTTTATTCGTTTAAATCGAGGTGTAGCACTTTCCTACACCTGGGGTGGGACTTGGGGTGGGACTCTGTAACTAATTTCGCATAGCAATAGCGAAGCGAAACATAGGCTATCTCTTTCCGGTACACCAGAAAGTGATAACGTATGCTCATTTAACTTTGTTTCGTTTCGCGTTTCGCTATGCGAGTTACAGGGATGCTACATTTCTACTATAGTGCGGAATCTACCAGCTTCGACTAATTTCTAGCACTCTCCAACCTCTTTAAAATTTCTACCACTATTTACGTAGAGTCATTTCAATCATCATCGTCAATAGAGAGATATCAGCGAAAATCAACTTTCAAATAGGCGGCTCAAAACTGAACTTTTTCCAGTGGCGTAGAAGTTGGAGGAAAAAACACCCACTACCCCTTCAAAATCTTCAACAATTATGGATTTAAAAAAATTAAAGATCTGCACAAAACATAGCTTATTATAAGTAGAAAATGTCTACAAAATTTGTTTTCTGTGCGATAAACGGTTCCAGAGATATTCGCAAAAAACGATAATTTTTTTTAATTCAACCACCCTGTATGTCCAAAATGGTGCATTTTAGAGGGTAAGTTGATAGAAACTTTTTTTCATATTCTTGAACGAGCTATCACATCCTGAAGTCCTGCGCATATATTATAAAACACCCTCTCTATGACATAATTTTTTGGGTTTATCACCTTCCACAATTTCTCTTTTTTTGAAAACTGTTGACGTTTCGGAGACTGTATCTGCCTCCGTTATCAAAACTTCTTAGAAAGACGCTGAGGAAACTGAATTTGAATTGCGATTTTGGTAATAAGACCTTTCTTTGACAGAGTCAAATGAAATCTGTCATACATTCTTTTGATTGACATTTCGAGGGCTGAAACGCAGTTCCTCGTATGTTACAGAAACAATATTGCCACATACAAGGTACTGCGTTTAGGCCCTCGATTTGGTATCTTGATACATAGGGTGTTCGGTATCAATCAATCACCATTCTATTAGTTCTTATTTCATCTCTGAGGAGGGGTAACCAGGTGCGGTCCATTTCGATGGAATTGGTTGAGAAGCAGTTGTTCGATAAAAGAATGCACGCAGTTTCCTTCAACTTCCTTTTTTCTTGATTTGATTCTCTCAATAAAATTTTGGTATTATTCCATTCCATCATATGATCGCCATCAGATGTTAGAATATGTTCGGATATTTTCGGATCCGTTTTATCTTTTCAGACAGTCCAGGGACATAAGGTATAATATTGTTTGTTGGATATGTATGGATATGTCGCATGTCTGTGTGTTGTGTTGTTCGATTGTAAAGTGTAGTACTATTTTCAATTTCATTAATGGTTTTTTCAGCCTCCGAAACGTCAACAGTTTTCAAAAAAAGAGAAATTGTGGAAGGTGATAAACCCAAAAAATTATGTCAAGAACTGGATTTCCTCCACAAAATCAAACTTTTAATCAATACCCTCTCTATATCAATGTTTCCAATATACTCCAATTTGCATAGCCCTGTATGAATAGGATGTATATATTTATAATTTCTATTTTTGTAGGAGTGCCACCAAGGAAAATTCTTAAAAAAACTGCAATTCCTACACAAAATTTGCCTGGCCCTAATTCAAGTCATTTGGAAATGACAAAGAGAGATGAGGAAATGGACTGGGTCATTGATGACTGTAAATATTCCTCTCAACCTTCCACCTCAAGAGATCGTCAAACTCAATATAGATCTATTTCACATTTATCTCCTGAGATTGATTCAGCTTTGATATATGAACAGAGATATAATGAGCTTTTGAGAGAGTTCACAAATCTGAAGGAAAATTATAAGCTCCCTGAGTCCAACATAAAGAAAGTAAAAAATTTAAATAAAAATCTCAATTATTACAAGAAAAAGTGCGTGAAACTGAGCAAATTGTCTAATGTTGAGGAATCTGTGAAAAATATCTTGAAAGGTGTATTTACAGACAACCAAATTTCATTAATACTGAAAAACAAAAAAAGGGTCAAATGGACACATGAAGAAATATCTTTAGCGTTCACATTAAGATACTACAGTAAAAAATCTTACTTATATTTAAGGAACAAACTTCATTATCCTCTTCCAGGATTAACAACCCTAAAAACATGGGCCTCAAAAATCAGTATAAGTCAAGGAATATTGAAAAATGTTTTGAGTTTTCTAAAGGTAGCAGGAGAAAGCATGAAAGATTTTGAAAAGACAGTTGTGATATCATTTGATGAGGTGAAGGTGAAGTCGGTTTTGGAGTACGATATTTCTTCAGATAAAATACTTGGGCCATGTAGTTACATGCAAGTGGTAATGGCACGTGGTCTATTTTCTAATTGGAAGCAGGTGATATATCTCGGATTTGACCAGAAGATAACAAAGGAGATTTTATTCCATATAGTATTGCAACTTCATGAAATTGTTTAAAATGTGGTTGCTTGTGTAAGTGATTGTGGAGGAGGAAATGTAGGCCTCTGGAAGGAACTAGGAGTAAACATTGACAATACCTCCTTTAGGCACCCAAAGACAAATAAAAATGTTTATATATTTGGTGATGCCCCACATCTACTGAAATTATTGAGGAATTGGTTACTGGATACTGGTTTCAATATAGGTAGAATTAACATAAATAAGAATCCACTCAAAGCTTTATTACAAGAGACCAATCAAGAACTGAAAGTTTGCTTTAAGTTGCAAGAAAAACATATAGAATGTGAAAAAACACAAAGACAAAATGTGAGGATGGCAGCTGAACTCTTACCAAACACTGTTGGACAAGCCTTGATAAGGTATAAACCAGGAAGTGATCATAAACTGGCAGAACACCTAGGAAATTTTATCTGTGATGTGAATAAGTGGTGTGATATTTTCAATAGCTACGTGAAGGATGGTAAAATTCCTTTCAAATGTGCCTTCGGAATTCATTTAAAAATGCAAGATGAACATCTGATTAAATTTCTCACCACCATTCAATCAATGAGGGCTCATGGAAAAAAATCACTTCAAATTTTTCAAAAAGGAATAATTATATCAATAAAATCACTGAAACTTTTGTTCAATGATATGAAAGAGCAATTTCAGATACAATATTTATGCACCCATAAATTAAATCAAGATTGCTTGGAGAATTTTTTTTTCCAACTCAGAAGCAGGGGTCCCAATGAACATCCAAGTCCACTTATTGCTATTAAAAGGATAAGGATGATAATTTTGGGAAAAAATCCTGGCATTCTTCAAGCACATGTAAATACCGAAGAGATGGTACCTGAAGAGTATATATCAGCTAGTGTTATACAGAAAGCTGATATAGAAATAAATTACGAGGAATCTGAAATAATAGAGTATAACTCCAGTTCCCAGAGCGACTCGTCATCATCTAATTCATCTCAGATGTGTGAGGATTCTCAAGAAATGAGTACTGATGCACTTGAGTATATTGCTGGTTACCTAGCAAAAAAATTCATAAAGGTTTTGCCAAATTTGGGGCAGTATACATATAAAGTAAAAAACGAGCATAATTACAATTTGCCATCATGGGTCCAACAACTGTCATATGGTGGACTCATCAAACCGGAAGATAACTTTTTGAAAAGAATCATTAAATGGAATAAATATTTCGAGCATTTCCATGGTGATTCCCATAAAGAAGGAAACCAAATTGTGAGGAAATTGGCCTTAAAAATAAAGAAACGCGATGATTTTCCATTAGAAATCATTACAGCTTTTTGCAAATTACGCACTATAATTCGAATCAATTTCCTCAATTTGAAGGCAGAACAAAACTTACAAAGGAAAAGAAAAAGTTCAATAAATTTAAATGATTCGGAAATGAAATGAATAAAATTACAAGTTGAAATGTAGTTTAACAAAATTGTATCAATAAAATATTGTTTTATTATTTTTTCCATCGTGAAATATAGGCTGTACTAATATTTATTTGTTACATGAATAAAATTTTGTAAAACTTTCGTCTTTTGTTTTTAAATTTCTAGGGGTACCTATTGATGATGAACAAGTCTGGTATCTCAGATTTTTTAAGAAGTGTAGTCTCATGAATACTTGCGTTTTCAGTAAAACAATCAATTTGATTATAAGGTTTATTTCTGAGGGCATTTTAAAACAAGTTTTTCCACAGAACAGGTAATCGAAAAAGAAGTGAAGTATTTTGTAGTAACTAAGTAAGAGCACCAATTCCTGCCAACTTTTCCTCATCTCTCATCACATTCTATGTACATTACTGCATTTCCTTTTTCGGGAGAGAGAATAACACAGTAACAGAATTGTGTATAGACTTGACTAGTAAAAATCCTTTGTATGGTGTAGTAACTCGTGCCTATCTTCGAATTTTGCATAATAAAAATTGCATTTCAAGGACCTCTATTTCAATATAATTTTTACCTAGTCTTTTGAAAATATGTAATAGACACAAGATTTTTCTATCAATTTCATGAGTGGACCCAGTGAGTTCATTTCAAATGAAACAACTTGTTTCAATGTTTCATTCATCCATAAGAGATTCCTGGTTGGAAATTCAAATTTTCAGTGTGCTGTATTGGCAGGGACGGACGTAGTTTTCATCTGTTAATACTAGGGAAATGAATTTTTTTTCTTTTCTGGATAAAATCAATTTTTCCATGCATTTTATAAAAGTTTTTCTAATTTTAAAAATAATTTACAACAATAAAAAGTACGAAATGTAAACAAAATGTTTGGTTATGTTGTTATGTAGGGCTTCGCGCTGACGTCATTGACAGAACCATGAAATCGTTGATTCGGGCCATCCTCTACAAATAGATTTCAATATCCTTGGTCTTCGCCTAACATACGAACGTCTAAAGCCGGCCTTCCACACCAGCTTTTGCCGCTGGCTTCTTGTCTGCATTCGCAGTATAATGAGTAAAGCTTGACAACGGTTGAAGCACCCCGCACGCATGCGCAGTAACTTGGCAACGTTGGTACGAAGTGGGCGAATTAGATTCTCCTTCTAATATGGCGATGACGTCATCTTCAAGTAACACACATCCTCGTGTAATATCAGAGTTTGGTGACATTCGGAGATGTCGCTTTTCGTAGCGTGAATATGAAGCCAAATCTCCACGAAGACGGTCTTGTTCGTTTGCCTGGCGGGAACTCGAGCGTGATTTATCGCGCCGTTTCTCGTCCAGTGCCGATCGTGAGCGGGAACGTTTTCGATGTTTCGTCCTGAGCTTGCGCTCCAATCGGTAAAAGCGTTTGAATAATTCTTTTCGGAGATTCTGTGATTCTGTAGAGCTTTGTCTCTTTCTTTTTTCCATTGCTGAAAATAAACCTGGAATGGAAGGAATTTTTTCGTTAGTATTATATACTTACGAGCGTAGTGTGTTGCACGTCCTTACGCGAGCAGCACAAGAAAGAAAGACAATGCAGAATGTAGCTATGTAGCAGGATGTGGTGCCGGCAGTGGATGGTAGCGGAGAGGGGAAAGAACGCTTCGATTCTATAAACAGTATAAACATTTTGGCAAGTAGCAGCACCAGGGGCGTACTACATGGTATTATTTAGGTGATATCTGAAGGACTGGAGGATGAAATAAAATCATCTGGTTTTCTATGTACTTCTCACTTGGGTCTCCTACACTGTATTTAAATAAACTTGAGACCTTTTGTGGCCTGTGAGCTCTGCGATAAAAATCAAAACAAAAAGTTCAATTTGAAAACTAAATTTATGCAAAGTATGCAATGCCCACTGCTCAAGTTTTGTTATAATTCGACTTCTAAATGATCTTTGCGTGCTGCTATTTTCTAATCGTGCGGTTTCAATTCGTCTACGAATGAAAGGGGACAAACCTACACACTTCATAAGGTGAGTTCGGATTGGTTATAAGGAGTTGGAGCGGAGTGCGAGTGGAGCTAAAGTGGATAAAGACAGATGGCAAATTTTGAAGCACTGCGGTTTTCTGTGTCCGAAGTTCCCAAACGACTTTTTCGATAACAAAGAGAACCTGTATATCAAAGTGTATATCTACTAACACAATTGATCACCTATTTTCAAATAATGATTTATCGGTGCTTCGACTTGACCTTGCTCGAACTGCATAACATTTTTAGGTTAAAACCAGAGACCCAGAGAGAAAAAGAGCTGCTCTAGCTTGTGCCCTCATAGGTCGAGGTGGTACTTTTGGAGTCACTTCTATCCACTCCCGTCACAAAACCCGAACGCTGAAATTCGCACTCCTTGGACGCTTTTCATTATACCCGAACGCATATGGTGCTTACCGAGTGAATAGAGTCAAAAGAGTGAGCAAGCCGAACTCAGCTATAATATGTGTGTTGGAGTGAAACATTTGATCGAATTCACATACGTAAAAGTTAAAAAATACCATTAGCCGATCCTTTTATTGAAATGGAATTTGTGATCGGTGGATCGGAAGTTGGTCAACAATCAACTTGGAGTCAGTAACAATAATGACTTTATTATAATTTATAATAAATGAAATAAACTCATAAAAACATTCTTCAAAGACAATAACTTAATAACTTAACTTATTATAGTCTAAAGGAAAAAAGTGTTGCCACTAACTCTTACTGATAAACATGACAGCATGAACATAGGTGAAATAAACAGTTTTTATTGGTCAATTTCTAACAGCCTTCCTCAATAAAACAATTTTATTTTCCTGTTACAAAAAAAAAGAGAAAAAAGAACTAGTTAACCAATGCAAGTAGTGATAATATATATACATACAAAAAATATATATTTTATTATCTATTTAGCAAACAATCCTAAACCATCCCTGAATTTTTCAAATTTGATTCGAGCCAATGGTTTAGTAAATATGTTGGCTAACTGGTCCTCACTCTTTATGTGAATGATATTTACCTGATTATTTTCAATTTTTGTCCTCGTATCTTTGGACAGGTTTTGTCAAATCAAGTAAACAAAAATCTTTTAGAATTTTTATAAGCCAGCAAGCTTCCCTAACTGCGAGACTCAATGCTATGTATTCTCACTCCGTTGAAGATATTGAAACATATTGTTGCTTTTTACTTGCCCAAAGTATTGTACAATACAGTAATTTAAAAACAAAACCAGATGTTAACTTTCGATCAGTATCACCACCCCAATCGGAATCAACAAAGCCACATAAAGTACTAGTACAACTGGGTTTAAATAGTAACTTGAGATCTAAAGATAGACCCCTTCACATATCTTAATACTCTATGAGGGCTGTAAACAAATTATTGTTTGCCTTATCTTGAAATCTGCTTAGTAAGCTGACACTTTCACAAATGTCTGGTCTTGATCCCTGAACGGCATACATTAAACTCCCAATAATATGCCTGCATAGCCTCTGCAACTCTGGGTCATTTTCTGTATTTTTAAAATTAAATTCAGTATTAACATCAATCGGTGAACTCACAGGTTTACAATCCTGCATGCCAAACTTTTGTAAAACTCTCTTTAAACAATTTTCTTGACTTAACTCGGTGAAATCTTCATCTAGATGTTGTTTAACATTTATGCCTAAATACTGAGATATAATACCCAAGTCTTTCATGCAAAAATTGTTATTCAATATAATTTTTACATTTTCAACTTCTTGCTTATTTGTGCCCAAAATTAACAAATCATCAATATAGATTAAAACATACAAATTGCTACTTTTGAATAAAAAAAAGGTTTTTTAATAATGCTACAAAATGACTCGTAAGACAGAATAGTTACATGGATCATTTAGTTAGTCCTAAATATCCTAATTTTCAACAATACAAAATCGTGCGGAACATTAAAAATCGTACAGAAAAGTTACTTTTCCGCACGCTCGTAGGAAAAAATAGTTATTTATTGTTCAACTATTGTCGAATATGACCGAAGTGAAGCAGTTTTTTCTAAATTTTTTTTGTAACTGTATTTCAAGTATTCCATGTCTCCATTTCCAGAATTTCATTTAATATGCAAATAACTCGACTCCTGGAAAGTTCCGCCTCTGCTTACCTATAATTCATTCATTGTAGTGTTCTTGATCTTCATTTCTTTGTTTATTCTGAGAATTAAAAAGAAAAATATTTATTTTAGATTTATTGATTCAAATACTATAATTATCAAGTACAAATTATGTTACCATTATGTGACACTGACGACTCATTACTTGGTCGACTATTTTTTCTATAACTGTTTTCCCGTATGGCTACAACTCTTTTATTATTTCAATTTTACAATTTTTGCTGTGAAATCTATGTACCATCGATGACTTCAACAAAACGCTTCGATACTATAGTGACTCTTTTTTCTACATCCAATGTTATTAACTAAATGAACAAAATAATACTTATGTTGGACTGCCCCTCTTATGAACACATACACGCCTATGATGTTACAAAATCTGCCATTACGTATAAATAGCTATTTGTATTACTAGGGAGGAAAAGGCACTTTACTCCCATGTGATACATATGATTTTTCCTCCTACCCACCTTTTTTTGAAAATTTATTTACGACACAAATAGGTAACGAATATAATTAAGAACGCAAGAATTATTTATTAAACAAATTTATCAATATATGCTATACAATTAAGTATATAGTATTGTTTAAGTTTAACTAAATTTTAGAATTATTTATGTTAATATTGAATGTGCAGTTTTGAGCAGCACTTATATGAACACCATTGGAAGAAGATAGGGTTTGAACAGGAGCTTCGTATTTTTAGAAATATTTTCGCTTAGCACATTGTAATGGTGGTAACTTCTAGAAGTGCTTGGCTGATTTTGATCAAGTTCAGGTTCTACATTATTTCCCATAATTTGATCAGAAATTTTTCTTTTTTTTGTGTAAGATTGTTCTACATAACCTTCTGCGATATTATTTGATTTCCAACCGCCATGCTGTTTTAGAGCTAAAATATCCACACCAGCGTTTACTAACAGACTTGCTGAAGTTCTTCTGAAACTGTGCCGTGTGTAATGTTCGGCATTTGGAAGATTGAGATATTCTGCAATTTTTTGTGGTATTTTGGATATACTATTCTTGCCAACCACTTGATTTATACATTTGCCTGCTTTAAAGCATACCAACAATCGTATGCTCAGTTTTAGGACGTAGATAGATATACTTTTTAACGATTTGAAGAAAATTTGGGCCGTTACCTGTTGTAGTATTGATAACAAAAGTTCGTTGTTTGTACGTTTTTGAAGTGGGGATATTTATGACTAAAAGATTGTCTTTCTCTTCAATATCATCCATACCTAGTCATTTTAATAAGCTCATCATATCGACATGCTCCAGAAATTCCAATAACAAGGACTACCTATGAATATTTTATGTCAAAAATTAAATTATTTGCATGGGATTTCATTTCTTACCTTCATTAATAAAAAAACATCATCGGGGGCTTCCGTATTTATTTCTTCTCTTGTAAAAGTTTTAGCTTTATTTGGTTTGTATCCGGCATTTTGACGTTTTAGAAATGCAATCAACTTTGGATATTTAATATCGACATTGTCCTTCATTTGTATCATTGTGCGTAGCATTGAATATTTAGACCAAAGTGTTGAAGCTTTTAATGATTTTCCTTGTAGTGAAAAATATGCCAGTAAAACATTCTCTGAATATTTATGTATCTTGTTGTCTTCAGCCCATTGCTTATATTGTGCATATTGTTTTTCATACCTGTCTTTAGATTTTTGTGGTAGTAAGGGTAATGACGCTATGTTGGCTTGTTCCTTAATATTAGGTGGTGTATTTGGATATTCAAAATCACTTGAATCACTCTCCATTTTTCAAAAATTCAACTAAGTTTGATGAATGTAGCGACTTTGCACCTCAAAAGTCAATCGCCGTGTTTACTGTCAGTGAGCCACAGCATACTATGCTTTTCTTATTCTGAACTCAAAAAACGTATATCTAAGATTCCTGAAGTTGAAATTTGTATTGAAGAACTACGTTGCAGTAACATTAATGTTTTATTTTTACCAAAAAACAGGATATACAGGATGTTCTAGAAATTATGGAAACAATATGAATATAATGAATTCACAAGTCGTTTACAACTTACTTTAAATGAGGGGGAGGAAAAATACTTTCCTCCCTAGGGAGGAAAGTACTTTTCCTCCCTAGGGAGGAAAAGTATGAGTTTCCTCCCTGATTTGAGGGAGGAAAGTGTGTACTTTCTAATGTGTGTGAAGTTAGCGACGAATTTGCCAGCGACGAATTTCGCCAGCGACGATTTGGTAGGGCGGATTTTATGCAATTGAAAATTCTACTTTCAGTCGATATCAAATTTTTCGGCATTGATAGGCTCGAGGTGTATGATATTCAGGTTGAAATAGAAAACTAAAGTATTTAATCGTCTTAAAAAACCGCCAAATATTTGGAAAAATGCACTTGTTGCCATAAAAATTTGAGATTTCTACTGTTAATTCCATTATAAGTCGGAATAAGGAATAAATACACCTGGAAATTTTCACAGAAGGTGTAAAAATGCATGCTCTTTCGTAAAATGAGAAATTGATATCTGAAAAATCGGTACGAAAGCGGAAAATAATTAAAATAAACGAAAATTTTGGATTTCTATTCTTAATTCCATCACAAGTCGGAAATGAGGAATGAATACACCTCGAAATTTTCAGATAAGGTGCGAAAATGCATGCTCTTTCGGAAAATAAGAAGTTGATATCTGAAAAATCGGTACGGAAACGGAAAATAATTGAATTCCTTGAAAATGTGGTATTTTTATTATTACTATTAATAATTTCATCACATAAGTCGGAAATGAGGAATAAATACACCTGGAAATTTTCACAGAAGTTGTGAAAATGCATGCTCTTTCGGAAAATAAAATGTTGATTTCTCAAAAATTGGTACGGAAGCGACGAATAATTGAAATCCATGAAAATTTGGAATTTCTATTATTACTATTATTAATTTCATTATATAAGTCGGAAATGAAGAATAAATACACCTGGAAATTTACACAGATGGTGTGAAAATGCATGCCCTTTCGGAAAATGGAAAGTTGATATCTGAAAAATCGGTACGGTAGCGGAAAATAATTAAAATGTATGAAAATTTGGTATTTCTATTGTTATTTCATTATAAGTCTGAAATGAGAAATGAATACACCTCAAAATTTTCACACAAGGTGCGAAAATGCATGCTCTTTCGAAAAATAAAATGTTGATTTCTCAAAAATTGGTACGGAAGCGGCGAATAATTGAAATCCATGAAAATTTGGTATTTCCATTATAACTATTATTAATTTCATTACATAAGTCGGAAATGACGAATGAATACACCTGGAAATTTTTACAGAAGGTGTAAAAACGCATGCTCTTTCGGAAAATGGAAAGTTGATATCTGAAAAATCGGTACGGAAGCGGAAAATAATTAAAATACATGAAAATTTGGTATTTCTATTCTTAATTTCATTATAAGTCTGAAACGAGGAATAAATACACCTGGAAATTTTCACAGAAGGTGTGAAAATGCATGCTCTTTCGGAAAATAAAATATGGATTCCTCAAAAATCGGTACGGAAGCGGCAAATAATTAAAATCCATGAAAATTTGGAATTTCTATTATTACTATTATTAATTTCATTATATAAGTCGGAAATGAAGAATAAATACACCTGGAAATTTACACAGATGGTGTGAAAATGCATGCCCTTTCGGAAAATGGAAAGTTAATATCTGAAAAATCGGTACGGTAGCGGAAAATAATTAAAATGTATGAAAATTTGGTATTTCTAGTGTTATTTCATTATAAGTCTGAAATGAGAAATGAATACACCTCAAAATTTTCACACAAGGTGCGAAAATGCATGCTCTTTCGGAAAATAAAATGTTGATTTCTCAAAAATTGGTACGGAAGCGGCGAATAATTGAAATCCATGAAAATTTGGTATTTCCATTATTACTATTATTAATTTCATTACATAAGTCGGAAATGAGGAATAAATACACCTGGAATTTTTTACAGAAGGTGTAAAAATGCATGCTTTTTCGGAAAATGGAAAGTTGATATCTGAAAAATCGGTACGGAAGCGGAAAATAATTAAAATACATGAAAATTTGGTATTTCTATTCTTAATTTCATTATAAGTCTGAAACGAAGAATAAATAATACACCTGGAAATTTTCACAGAAGGTGTGAAAATGCATGCTCTTTCGGAAAATGAGAAGTTGATATCTGAAAAATCGGTAGGGAAACGGAAAATAATTAAAATAAACGGAAATTTTGGATTTCTATTCTTAATTCCATCACAAGTCGAAAATGAGGAATGAATACACCTCGAAATTTTCATAGAAGGTGTGAAAATGCATGCTCTTTCGGAAAATGAGAAGTTGATATCTGAAAAATCGGTACGGAAACGGAAAATAATTGAATTCCTTGAAAATGTGGTATTTTTATTATTACTATTAATAATTTCATCACATAAGTCGGAAATGAGGAATAAATACACCTGGAAATTTTCACAGAAGTTGTGAAAATGCATGCTCTTTCGGAAAATAAAATGTGGATTCCTCAAAAATCGGTACGGAAGCGGCAAATAATTAAAATCCATGAAAATTTGGAATTTCTATTATTACTATTATTAATTTCATTATATAAGTCGGAAATGAAGAATAAATACACCTGGAAATTTACACAGATGGTGTGAAAATGCATGCCCTTTCGGAAAATGAGAAGTTGATATCTGAAAAATCGGTACGGTAGCGGAAAATAATTAAAATGTATGAAAATTTGGTATTTCTATTGTTATTTCATTATAAGTCTGAAATGAGAAATGAATACACCTCAAAATTTTCACACAAGGTGCGAAAATGCATGCTCTTTCGGAAAATAAAATGTTGATTTCTCAAAAATTGGTACGGAAGCGGCGAATAATTGAAATCCATGAAAATTTGGTATTTCTATTATTACTATTATTAATTTCATTACATAAGTCGGAAATGAAAAATAAATACACCTGGAAATTTCCACAGATGGTGTGAAAATGCATGCCCTTTCGGAAAATGGAAAGTTGATATCTGAAAAATCGGTACGGAAGCGGAAAATAATTAAAATGTATGAAAATTCGGTGTTTCTATTATTAATTTCATTATAAGTCTGAAATGAGAAATGAATACACCTGGAAATTTTCACAGAAGGTGTAAAAATGCATGCTCTTTCGGAAAATAAAATGTGGATTTCCCAAAAATCGGTACGGAAGCGGCGAATAATTAAAATCCATGAAAATTTGGAATTTCTATTATTACTATTATTAATCTCATTACATAAGTCGGAAATGAAGAATAAATACACCTGGAAATTTTTACAGAAGGTGTGAAAATGCATGCTCTTTCGGAAAATGGAAAGTTGATATCTGAAAAATTGTTACGGAAGCGGAAAATGATTAAAAACCACGAAAATTATAGATTTTTTACGATAATTTCCTAATGAATCCAGATTGAGAAAAAAAGCCACCTGGAAAAATTCGCCCAATGACATCTTTTGAAAATATATGTATTCTCAGGAAGTGATCAGTTGAAAATTCATTCATTAGAGTGTGCCCTCAAAACTATTTCCATTGCGTTTCAAGCTGTTTAACCTCCCCATTACCAGGGACATTTCTGTCCACCTGGAAAATTGCATAAGTACCACCAGTTCCAAAAACGGTAAAATATTATATTGTTTTACAAGTGACGAAAGTTACATTTTCTGAAGCGAAATAACAGTTCACCAGCTGCGGCGAAACAAAATCAAAAAAATGTATTCTAATCATAAAAATGATTCCTATCTTCGTTTATTCATAATTTAAAGTCGTCCAAACATTATATACGAGGAAGGGAAATAATTGGGAAAAATAACAATTGAATTTTGATTTTAGTTCGAAAATATGAATAGGACATTTATAAAATCTGTTGTGGAATCATTTTTCATTTTTCAATTTTTATGGAGAATATTCCCCTTTTTAACAATTGAACTTTCGTCACCAGAAATGAGAGTTAACGTTATCAGAATATCTCTTACTTTCGACGGAAATCACGTTTTCGCTGATGCAATTCTATTACAGAATGACGCATTTTCGTAAGGGTGGAAAAAATACCCTACATATAACAACTATAGATCGCAAGTCATCGAATAACCATCAAGATCGAGCTTATGAAATATCTGGAACGCTCTAGAATTGTAAATAATCAACAATACTGTTTTCGTCATCAGAGATCAGCTGGTGACCTGCTTGCTCGTGTCTCACATTCACAGCAATTACTTCAAAAATATAGTGAAACTCTGGCCGTGGCCATAGATATATTCAAGAAAACTGATCGCGTTTGCGTTTGGAACTTCCCAAAATGGATGGGTCCCCAATTTTGTGCCTTGCTCTTTTGCTGTATTGGTGTAAATCCTGGTTTTCCGAAGGGATCCTATCTAGAATCAACACTGTTCCTTCTTTACATCGTCGATTTGTTTTGAAGATACCAATTCATACCTTTCTACTTTTCCTTGGCTTGCACGATGTTATATATATGAAGTTAATAGGATATTGGACGCCTGTTGTGTCAGTCAATGTGAACAAGTATTTCCCCCTTCATCATACAAGTAATTCAATTCATATAAAAATCATTGAAATACCTAAATGACTTTTCTAAACCATTTCAGCTGATGAGGTTACAGTCAAGAGGAAAACTTATGTCAGCGCATCAGAAAATGAAGTGGTATTATATTTCTCCACAACGGTAATAGAATTTGTCAGTTCTAAAATATAATTTGATAACAGAATGATAACATTTTCGCTCTTGATATTGAACAAATATTCTATAACACTTGCTGTCTTATACATTTTGCGTGTATTTCATTCCATAAAGGGAAGAATATGCAAAACCAAACCAAAATATTCATTTTTTATACCAACACGTGCTCTTGGCGAGGAATGCGTTTTGACCAACTTTGCCAGTTTTTCTAAATTATCTAATTACCTACATATTTTGTAGAAGCCGTGTTGTGATAGTAGGTAATTATCAAAATATAAATATTTTTTATGATAATACAGAGGACCTACCTTTCCTTAAGAAACATATCAGCGCTAATAATAAAATCGAGAAGTATATTCATTGGAATTTATTGATGATATATATAATTGAATTTGTTTATTATTTGATTATGGCACGTGTTATTCATTCATTATGTTCCCATGTTTTATACATATTCTGTGAAAATATCCAGGTGTAGTTATTCCTTATTAATTATTAATTAAGAATAGACAACTCATATTTTCATGTATTTGAATTATTTTCCGCTTTCGTACCGATTTTTCAGGTATCAACTCTCCATTTTCCGCAAGAGCATGCATTTTTACACCTTCTGTGAGAATTTCCAGGTGTATTCATTTCTCATTTCAGACTTATAATGAAATAACAATAGAAATACCAAATTTTCATACATTATAATTATTTTCCGCTACCGTACCGATTTTTCAGATATCAACTTTCCATTTTCCGAAAGGGCATGCATTTTCACACCATCTGTGTAAATTTCCAGGTGTATTTATTTTTCATTTCCGACTTATATAATGAAATTAATAATAGTAATAATAGAAATTCCAAATTTTCATGGATTTCAATTATTCGTCGCTTCCGTACCAATTTTTGAGAAATCAACATTTTATTTTCCGAAAGAGCATGCATTTTCGCACCTTGTGTGAAAATTTTGAGGTGTATTCATTTCTCATTTCAGACTTATAATGAAATAACAATAGAAATACCAAATTTTCATACATTTTAATTATTTTCCGTTTCTGTACCGATTTTTCAGATATAAACTTTCCATTTTCCGAAAGGGCATGCATTTTCACACCATCTGTGTAAATTTCCAGGTGTATTTATTCTTCATTTCCGACTTATGTGATGAAATTATTAATAGTAATAATAAAAATACCAAATTTTCATGGAGTTCAATTATTTTCCGCTTCCGTACCGATTTTTCAGATATCAACTTCTTATTTTCCGAAAGAACATGCATTTTCGCACCTTATCTGAAAATTTCGAGGTGTATTCATTCCTCATTTCCGACTTGTGATGGAATTAAGAATAGAAATCCAAAATTTTCGTTTATTTTAATTATTTTCCGCTTTCGTACCGATTTTTCAGATATCAACTTCTCATTTTACGAAAGAGCATGCATTTTTACACCTTCTGTGAAAATTTCCAGGTGTATTTATTCCTCGTTTCAGACTTATAATGAAATTAAGAATAGAAATACCAAATTTTCATGGATTTTAATTATTTTCCGCTTTCGTACCGATTTTTCAGATATCAACTTTCCATTTTCCGAAAAAGCATGCATTTTTACACCTTCTGTAAAAATTTCTAGGTGTATTTATTCCTCATTTCCGACTTATAATGGAATTAACAGTAGAAATCTCAAATTTTTATGGCAACAAGTGCATTTTTCCAAATATTTGGCGGTTTTTTAAGACGATTCAAAACTTTTGTTTTTTATTTCAACCTGAATATCATACACCTCGAGCCTATCAATGCCGAAAAATTTGATATCGACTGAAAGTAGAATTTTCAATTGCATAAAATCCGCCCTACCAAATCGTCGCTGGCGAAATTCGTCGCTGGCAAATTCGTCGCTAACTTCACACACATCTCAAAACACACTACTACCAAGTTAACTTAGGCTACGGTTATAGTGGATGCGTATTCTGACGAACTATCGTTCTGACGAACACGTCAGAATTGTTGGTCAGATGACTGTGGTTATAGTGCATACGAAGTCTGGTGTTATCGAGATATTCAAAGATGGCTGAAATGGCGAATTTAGCACTTGATTTGCAATTTTTAGAAAGTCCTTTATTGAAAATATTACTACTGGGGAGCAAAACAGAACGCGCGAATAAACTATTTGCATCAAGACCAATTACGGGAGAATACCACACGTTATTTCCAGACCTGTTAGAGCAACCAAACAAATTTTTCGAGTACTTCAGAATGTTACCATGGACGTTTAACTACATTCTAGAAGGAATCGAAGAAAGGATTACAAAGCAATCAAATTTTGTAGAATGCATATCTGCTAAAGAAAGATTGGCGCTAACATTAAGGTAAGATGCACTTTTTGTATGCTTGGTATTTCATTCGAAAGAAACAGCACTTGATTTTTATATTTCCACTTTATTTTATTATGCAGTTGGATACTTTTTTCATACAAGTTAACAAAAGAAACAACGCCGGAAAGGCTTACTGATAAGGGTTGGTATGTGCAAAACATGAAGCTAAGTTTTCATACTGCCGGTTTTCAGAACTTGGCCTAGAAAGAGTCACCAATTCAGGAGACCTAGCGTAATCATAATTTTCCATGGGGTATTGAAAACTGTGTACACTACTTGGCCCAGACAAGGTCGTCAATTCTGAAGGGCTACCATAATTTTCCAAATGATGTTCAGAACTTTGTACACTACTTGGCCTAGAAAGTTCTACTGATGGGCAGCTATTACGGGATGGATTCGTTGACTCGGAATTACGGGATGCACATTGTTGCCTTGCAAGTTTCTGTTCATCACTAAACACCCGTTGTAATTTCATTCTCACATCCATTTTTCTGTCTTCAGGAATTTTTCTTAAATAGGGTAGTAAGCTCATTAGGAAGTGATAGTCAGCATCCTCTTGAATTTTTGGGTGGCTATGCACTTCTATGTTGCGCTTGAATTCTTGCAACTTTTCCTCCTCGATATTCAAAAGTTGCTTAATTGCATCAGCTTTGAGAGTTTTTGCACGTTTGTTTGGAGGTGGAACAAACGCGGACGTTTTACGGTTTTTTTCCCTTTCTGCTTTCCTCGAGCCGTCTTGATCGTCGGCGACGTTTTCGTTAGTTTCAACAACAAAATCTGGCAAATCTTCAGTTTCTGTCCCATCATTTCCTGATTCGTTTCCGACTTGACTATCAATTTCCGGCTCCAAAATGCTGCTCTGTAATTTTCTACTTGTGAACTGATCCTTTAAAAACATCATAATTTTAAAATACGGCCATTTCGATGCCATATCTGATCCTCCCTCCTGACCAGAACGAGTTTTCGGTATCTTGTTCAGCTCTTTACGAAAGGTATCTCGTAGACCACGCCACTTGTTTTTTGCGGCTTCCACTAAAAATAAAACAATATATACTTAGAAAAGTTATAACCACTTATATATTTTTGTATATAATAATAATTATTTATTTTGTTTCAGGTATCTTTCTACTGGGATGTCGTTTAGAACATTAAGCTTTTCATACAGAATTTCACATACTGCAATACGACAGATAGTTTATGAAACTTGTCTTGCAATTTGGGATATTTTTCGAGACAAACATATGCCGATACCTACAACCGATGTTTTACAAAATATTGCTACAGACTACTTCAACAAGTGGAATTTCCCTAACTGTGTCGGCTCCATTGACGGCAAACATATTCGAATAAAATGTCCCAAACACTCGGGATCGATATACTATAACTATAAACAGTATTTTTCAATCGTATTGCAAGGCATGGCTGATGCAAATTACAAGTTTGTGGTTATTGATGTTGGAGCCTACGGGAAGCAAAGCGATGGAGGAATATTTTCTCTCTCCAATGTCTGTAAATGTTTAGAGACAAAAACATTTAATATGCCAAATCCCGACTTTATACCCTCAACAGAAATCAAAACTCCTTTTGTAATATTGGGTGACGAAGCATACCCATTGAAGCCGTATTTACTAAAGCCATATGCTCGACAAAATCTTTCGAATGAAGGCCGGATTTTCAACTACCGCTTGTCTAGGGCTCGACGTTGCATTGAATGCGCATTCGGTATACTAGTTGCGAAGTGGAGATTTTTAAAAACCGAATTGCAAGTGAATCCAGAGAACGTTGACATTTTAGTCCAAAGTGCATGCCTACTACACAATATACTCATTGATATTGAAGGAGTTCCAGCACAACCCGAACACAATATAGACAATGATAACATATCCGTTTCAAGACGCTACAACCACTATGGCGCAACAGCTAGTCAAATACGAGACATTTTCAGGGATTATTTTTGCAGCCCCGAGGGTTCAGTACCATCTCAATATAATATTTTTACTTAAATAAACCTTGCATACCGCATTCGAAAATAATGTAATATACAGGGTGAGTCAGTTTTTAGTAGCAGGACTTTAACATCTTGTAAAAGACATATTTTTATGATGAAAAGTGTATCACTCTGTAGGTATTCAACACTGCTTAAAAGCCTAAAATATTGAGCTATTGAAGTGTAATAGGTGTGCCAAATTTCATTCAATTATTTTGACAATTATAGGAGGAAACTTCGAAAATAACACAAACATATATAAACTTTGGCACCCTGTATATCAGAAACGAAGCTCCTAAGCGTATATCTTTATATTAAATTTTCATCATAAAAAAATGTCTTTTACAAGATGTTATAGTCCTGCTCCTAAAAACTGACTCACCCTGTATACACACTGAATATTGAATAAATTTGATTACCTACCTGTAGTTTCCATTTCGCTAGCGATCTTTTCCCAAGTCTGACGAGATTTATCCCTATCATGGTAGTTTTTTTGCTTCATATCCCATAAACATCTGTTTTCGAAGACTACACTGATGAGTTTTTCGACATCGATCATATCTTGATGTATTCAACTTGTTAACAGTTCGCATATAAAATCAAATCTGTTTGAACTTCTAACTTGTTCTGACGAGTTCGTACGTAATCTGACGATCGCACCGCTTGCAGTATAACCGGAATAATTGTCTTCCTATATTTTGATTATTTATGCGAGTTCTGACGTGTTCGTCAGAACGATAGTTCGTCAGAATACGCATCCACTATAACCGTAGCCTTATTATAGTAAAAGGAAACAAGTGTTGCGAACTAACTCTAAACATGGCAGCATGAACATAGGTAAAATAAACAGTTTTTATTGCTCAATTTCTAACAATTTTGTTATTGCTTTGGGAGATGAATATTCTGTTAATGTAAGGTTAGTTTAAGTAAGGTAATATAATGAGCACTATTTGTACAGTGTTTGAGGAAAGCGTGCTAATAATATAGTCATTCAAACTTCCCGCCATTACAGTAACCAATCACAGAACGTTGAGCACGTCCCTATTGTTTTTTATTGTTGTCTTTGTCTAATCTACTGATTGCTCGAAGTTGATATTTTCAAAAAAGAAAAACAATTGAAGTACATGTTGTTAGAGAGAGATCAACATATGTGAAAGTGTTCTCGAGCAGCTGGAGCAGTCTTTAATTAACAAGCCTAAATTTGTGTGACTACAACTCGATGAATTTTTCATTTTATTAACTACAGCCATTACAATTCGTGAATTGGATGTTTTTTGTGCCCGTTTCTGTTATTCGAATGCAATGCAAGTATAATATATATCATCTATATCTGTTAGTTACGAAAGCGTAGAACATCTCGGAATTCCAACTTGCATTTCGGAATTCCGACTTAGATCTCGTAATTTCGACTTAGATCTCGGAATTCCGACTTGGATCTCGGAATTCAGACTTATAGATCTCGGAATTCCGACTTAGATCTCGGAATTCCGACTTGCATCACGGAATTTTAATTTGACACTTCAGAAGTTCAGACAAGGTAGATAAAACATAACCTCACTCTTGTTTCACATTGTTTTTTCATTTCGTCCGTGATTTATTATTTATTTTCTCCATAAACATTAGTTTCAAAAGTTTTCCAACTAGTTTGAACGTGAAACATCTGTCTTCTGTTATAAAGGACCTTACTGAATTTAAAATGAGTGAAGTATGAACATTGATATAGTTGTTTTTCGAATATTATTTTTTGTAAGTAATGTTTTTTTATTCCAGTAATCCACTCTCCGTTGTACAATATTGTAAATATATAACTTGGTTCTAATATTGCTTCACGTTAACGTGAGAGAAGGAAAAGATTAATGATAACCACAAATTAGTTGACATTTATATGCATTGTGCTACAAGTGCCCTATATAACTGCTGCACGCTGCACATATAACTTAAGGAAGCATAGAACTAATATACACCCAAATGAAAGGAAATTTTGTTGAAGAAATTTTTTATTGTTCCATTTCTACTAATCCATGGATTGGGTATTCTCTAGATGTAGTAATTATAGACAATTGCATTTCTTCAAAAGTTTTAGAAAATCAAGTGCTCCTTTTATAGGTGAAGTTTTTCATTTCCTTCTTTTATTTTTCTTACAAAAAATTGTTGCAGGTAAATCAAAACCAATTATGGAATGTCTAAAAACTTTAAAATTTGTTGACGTGGGCCAACCGATGGGATGGAAGAAAAAGCATACGTATTATGCCCAAATTCAAGTAGGAATGGCATTACTGAATCTGGAAGACTGAGATTTTGTAAATGCATCTGTTGATGATTCAATTTACACAATTGATGTTAAATATATGACCGACTATGAATATTGTAGAATGTAAATGAAAACGTTGAAAAAAAACTTTTTTGAGCATATGCTCCATGAAATATGAGAAAATAAATAATTTAAAATCATTAATTCACTCAATTTATTTTCCATGAACAATTTTTACAATGAATCAGAAAAAGTGCAAATCTCATTTAATAGTGAAATAACGAAATCATAGTTGGCAGACAGCTAGCTATTCATGAACCTATTGGCTAAAATTCATGATGATAAATTGGCAATAGTACAAGCTATAGTTACAATATATCCTCCGATATGTTTACTGAGGGCCACTGTAGTGTTCCACTAAGAAATGAAAATTGTTTGATTTGCTTGTTCAATATGAAGTCCAGCAGCTACCACAGTGGCATTCAGTTGAGATTGTAACATTTTACATTGCTATTTTCATGAAAACTACACGACAGAACATTTTGCTGAAAGTTGCAGACAAATTTGACGTAGTATAACATATAACATGAAGAAAAGTTACATCCAAAGCTGTTTTTCATACATTCCTACTCAAGTCTCTTCGCTCTGCTACTAAAAATATTCTGACTCATCCACTATTGTAGAAATTGAGAGAAGGTATTAGTATTACAGTTTCCTTTAAACCTGATCGGCCATGTCCTGAAAAGTTTCACGTGCATTCATCTCATTTTAACTTTTATTACACCATGTTATAGTACCTTTATAATCTTTGTTTTGTAAAATGTACAGAACAAATCCGCATGCTGGGGCTGATTTTTTTCAATTTTGATATTTGTTTGCCAAGTCTTAAGCCATATTCACCTCTTCTTGAACCCCAAAAATAATGTAGTTTCAAGCTTCACCTTTTTGTTTTCAGTAGGAAACAGATGACACCTAGTTTTTAACTCCTTTGGATTTACGTCAAGAAAGACTAAAATAAATATTATTATTATGTTCACCAAGTTTTTAAAATCCAACAAAACCAAATCCTATCGATATATAGCGGGAATGGTTTGTTTACAAATCTATCTGCTTTGTTGAAATTTCAAATGTCCCGTCAGATGGCGTATCGCTCATATAAATCAAAATTCCGAGATCTAAGTCGGAATTCCGAGATACAAGTCGGAATTCCGAGATTAAAGTCGGAATTCCGAGGTGCAAGTCGGAATTCCGAGTTGCAAGTCGGAATTCCGAGTTGCAAGTCGGAATTTCGAGGTGCAAGTCGGAATTCCGAGATGCAAGTCGAAATTCCGAGATGCAGTCGGAATTCCGAGATGCAAGTCGGAATTCCGAGATCTAAGTCGGAAAAATGTTTGAAATAAAAAAAAATATTGTGGCCCTTCTACGCTTGCCTTCGCAGTTAGTGAATAGAAATAGTTCATTTTATCAATCACTTTATGATGAGTGGATCTGATTTGAAGAAACATTACATGCGAGCGAAACGGCTTTCACGATATTTGTTGCCATACCAACGAAAGATAAAAGAAGTGTCGGAGATTTTGTCGAATAGCGAGTTTTGCAAATAATGGCCTCATATATACATGTTTCACATTTGATTGAATGATGTAATTGACAATTTTTTTTGTAGGATGCAGCAGAAAAAGCCCACATTATAAGGCAATAGACCGAAAAGAAACGGAGACAAATTTGAAAGTTGGGGGACGTTTCGACCGAAAAGCCGGTTAAAATTGGGATTGAAATTTGGATTGAACTAAATAGGTTTTGGATAATTAATTTTGATGTGCTGGGCGTTGCATTAAATTTGGGCGGTTTTGTTATGGTTATTTTGAAATTTTACAGAGATATTTTCTGGGCTTCTGCAGATTGTATATATTGATTTCATCATTCATTATTGACAAGAGGCTTGTGGTAAAGTTATAGGGTTTCGGGCTCTAACTCTAGCACTAAGATGGTCCCTCAAACCCATGAAAAACACTCTTAAAGTTTGATCAGTAAATAGATTTCTGTGGCTCACCCTTTCGATTTATGTTAGGATGTGGATGTGTGTAAGTTAAATCAATTACAAATTGTATTCAACATGTGAATGCAATTAGAATAGAATTGATGTGGGGTTTCTTGTCCTTGTCTCAATGCCATTAGATTTTGTATCAATGTATTGAGATCTCTTTGATCACCAAAATTTTGAATTAGAGTAGCTCTTATTTCCACCCAATTAAAAGCATTATGAATATTAACTGTTTCTTGTGCTTACTTCATTGTGAAGCCCGTATGACACGATCCAGTTTTTCATTTAGTCTCTGAATGAGAAACTGTACTAATCCATTGGTCATGCTTCCGGCAGAATAATTTGTGTTATATAGCGTCACACAACATTGTATTTTCACACAGAAAATGATCCGTTTTATTATCAATGCTTAATTAACTTGAAAAGTGATTCATTTTATGACTTATGAGTGAAAAACTGAACCGTGTCATACGGGCTTAATAAGTATAAAAGATTTGTGAAATTGTTTTTATAAACCTGGACAAGCGGGTTGGATTACCATCGTATTCGAAAATGTATTGAGGGATCCACTCAAAATAAATTGCGGGGTACCACAGGGAACGGTACTAGGTCCGATACTGTTCTTGGTATATAATAATGAAATTGCTAATCTAAAAGAATTTCAAGGCCACTTAGTATCTTATGCAGATGATACGGCAATCTTTTTCAGTGATGACTCTTATTGGGATGGGCTGTATAAGAAAGCCGAGAAGAGTCTGACCTCCATGTACCTATGGCTGAATCACAGTTTGCTCAGCCTCAACTTTCAAAAGAGTAAATTCATCACTTTCAGCCTGAATACCGTAGATCAACCTGGGAAGAATCAGCTAAGCATTCATGAACATTCATGTCAATCCCTCAATTGTGGTTGTCCTGTAATTGAGAAAACTGATAAAATGAAATATTTAGGCATTATAGTTGACCAATTTCTGAGGTGGGACGAACATGCAACTTACATTACAAAAAAACTCAGACAACTGATGCACAAATTTTATTTACTACGAGATATTCTGAACCGTAAAAACATGCTATTGATTTATAATTCATTAGCAGAATCTCTCTTGAGATATTGCATTACAATCTGGGGAGGACTTAGCAAAAATGCCCAAAAAAGTCTACAAGTTACACAAAATAGTCTCATTAAAATATGCATGAAGAAAACCAGACTTTTTTCAACAACTTTACTATACGAAGAAGCAGATGTATTCAATAAAAAAAACTATTTTTGTACCAATCTTTACTATTCATGCACTCAAAAACTGAACCAAAACTCAACACTAACAAACTGCACCAAACTCGTTCAATCACTATAACATATCTATAGAAATACCACGGTTCTCGAAAAGCCATGCACATAAAAGTATTTTTTATATTGGTCCAAAATTGTATAATTCAATTTCATATGAACTAAAAAATATCAAAAGTAAATTTATCCCCGATAGCACCAAATATTTGCTAAATATTTTCTTTATATAAAAGAAATATTTATATCTTTTATAAATATTTGTTATCTAAAACAAATATTTGTCAAATATTTATTATATAATATTTGTATGAAATATTTAATAAATATTGCTTAAATATTTGAAAACTAATATTTCATTAATAACATATAAAATAAATATTCGTTTTTTCATGGATACAAAATATTCAAGATCTAATATTATAACAATATTTTAGAAATATTGTCAGAATGATAAATATATAAGAGTTATACTTAATTGAACCACAATGTTATGTCTGCTTTAAAGACCGTTTAAGTTTATTTCGTTTTCGAAAATAATTCCTACCCATAATTTCCGATGGCCAAGAAGTAGGAATATAAAAAATATTTGTTTAATATTTTCATATTATTCGTTAAATAAATTGTATATATTTTTTCTAATTCCATGGTATACACCTATATTACTAATTTAGAAAAATCCACATTTTGGGTAAATACCCACAAAAACATTCAAGTTGAATGTTTTTGTACCTGGATGAGATCTGTGTTTGAACCAAAATTTTATTTCCTCACTACCTATACCTATAGTAGGTATAATCTTTGTTCCTTGCTCCCTTCTTTGCCTATGAAGAACGTTCTGTTCAATGTTGCCGGTTGAATATAATTATTATATACGCTGGGGTGGTAAAATACAAATAAACGTACTATTTACTCTTCTTTTATTTTTATTTTGCGAGGTGATAATCCCAACCTGCATTTGAAATATTCACTACAAACAGTAGACATTAAATTCAGTAACTCAAAAATTCTAAAGGAACATAACATGCGAAGCCATTAGTGCTTTTTACGATTTAAATTGAAATTCATCAGATATCGTCAACATGGCACAGTAATGTACTGACTGAGCATGCGTTGCACATGAAAACGAATAGTACCGTGCGCCGTAAACAAAGCAGCCATTGTGGGTTCTGTTTTGTTTTTTGTTTGTTCAGCTACCATTCAGAGACATCGTTCATATTATGTGAATTATTGTGATTGTGTCTGTATTCCAAGTTGTGTTTATTGTTTCGCTCAGTGTACACTATAGTGTACACTATAGTGATTGTGTTATTTAAAAATTGTATATATACACCATGATAATGAAGACGTTTATAGGCCTCGTGTCCTATTCCGCTCGGGGCAAAGCCCCTTGCGAAATAATCTTGGTGCTCAGTCAATAATAACTGTCTTCAGAACCCTGTGGTGTATAATAAAACTAATAACATGTTTGTTAACTTCTGATATATTCAGTATTTAAATTATTTTTCAACCTCTACTTATAAAAAACCCATGATATCAGTTGATACTAGAGTTAATATACATCATAACAAGATAAAAGCTTGAAATAATTTACATTTAAGTCCTTCATGAAAATCTGAAAACTACTCAACTATAAAGACTGTTAATTTCCTCGCCTATAATAATAATTAGTAGCAATTTGTTTTCTTTTTTAGGGAAATGCAGCATTTAGAAGAATTTTGATATTGTCAATGACATATGATCAATCATGGTTCTTAGAATTAAAATATTTATAAATTAACAAAGTGTTTCATTTTTTAGGGAAATGGTTTTACAGGATCCCAAACAATTCTAACTTGTCAATCATGTACCTAATTATTAAAATATTCATAACAAATATTTCATTCATATCTATAACAAATATTTAATAAATATTCGAAACCAATATTTCATAAATATTTCAAACAAATATTTGATAAATATTAATAACAAATATTTAATGAATATTCGAAAATAATATTTGTTTAATATTTAAAAATCTGTCGCTACAAATATTTAACAAACATTTTTTTAAAATATTCAGAAAATATTTTTTGCTATCGGGGATTTTCAAGAGAGAAATAAAAAAACATCAATAGAAACGAAATCAATTTAGATGTAATTGTATGATGACACTCTCATTCACTCATTCACTCATTCCACTGAAAAATATTACAAAGTATAAATACTGACTAAAAAAAAAAAAAAAAAAAATAACCTTTTGATTCAATCAATGAATTAATCAGCTCCCTAACTGAATCTGCATATTATCAAAATATTATTAACCATTATTTATGTTGTTCTCTGAATTGGTATTGGAAGACATAATGCAAGCACCGCAGTGCTTAGATGGCTTCCTATCAATCTGGGGATACAGTACAATAATCTATTTTTGATTTTTTTTTATTTTCTAATTGTTATTATATTTAGGTATGTATTATATTTATTTGATAAGAGAGAATATTTAATGCAATGTTATTTATATGTGTATATACATATTGAAGCATCTGAATAAACTTGAATTGAACTTGAATTGAATTCCGGGATGGTTTTCAATGGATCGGAACTAATAACTGGAATTTGCACTGGCGGCATTTTGAATTTATTTACGAATTCTAGTAAATTATATTCTATGCTAATGTGAGTGAAATATTTTCAGGAAAGGAACTCTGTGGATTCAGGGGAGTCTGACAATGAATGAAAACATTCTCACAATAAATAAATAACCAATACCATTCTGGTTGTATTTGTGGCTTCTTGGTCTGCTTCTTGATTCTCTTCTCAGGTATGAACCGCTTGATCCTCGATGGACGGTGGTTCGCAAATCTGAATTAATAGTAGACATTGCAGAAGTGAATTTTCGATAAATCCACAACTACCAGATCCCTATCGACTGCGCCAGTTATGAATGCAAGAATATGGAAACCAGGTTAAGACATTTATTTCACAAATTCGAAGTAAAAATTAAAATAACAACTGAATCATATCATATCTCCGATAGTTCTTTTACCGGGCGTTGAGAAGAACACCTCGTCAGGGGAACTACGGACAAAAGCCGTCGCATTTGTCAGTGACGTAACTTGCGAAACAAGTTACAGCGTGTAGTGTAGTGTAATTTACACTAGATTTTAGCATTCGTTTGCATATTAATTTGATTTGTGTGATTGATGACTTGTTTATTTTGTGGAAATTCATGATCACTTTGATGAAACGAAACAACACTCTATTGTCTTATTTCCACTAGATTTTTATTGTTACGACCGGTTTCGGGTTTTATCCCATTATCAAGTATAAAAAACTAACTTAGTATAAAAAACTAACGAAGTAACTAACTAAGTAACTAAGTTAGTTTTTTATACTTGATAATGGGATAAAACCCGAAACCGGTCGTAACAATAAAAATGACACTGTCGTGAAAATTTCTCTTTTATCATTTTCATGAAGCGACGAAATCGCAACGATGAACGACAGTCCGCGAAATAATTTAAAAACTTTAACCTAAACTAAATATAATCGTATAAAAGGTGCTGTTCTAGAAGTTCCAGTCCTCTCCACTGAAATATAACCTATAACGACCTCTCAAATAACTTATAGTAGACGCTGGAGCTGTTTCAATTGAATAGGTACTTAAATGTTGAGTATACCTTTAATATAAGTAATAATAATTATATCAACGAGTATATGTTGTAGTATACAAACTGTTGGTTGAAGTATTACCAATGGTATATGCAAAGTGCTGTATATAGTTGTCATTAATAATTACATAAACGAATTAACCCAGACAACACACAACATACTATGAATATTCTCACAAAGTTCACAATATACCTCCTATCGAATATTCTACAGAAGTTCCACAGAATGTGATAAGTATGTTCTGGATATTCTAAAAGAATGTTATCCAGGAATGATCATAGAATATATTATTTGAATATTCTTAGAACTTCTTAGGATATTTCACAATATTCCGTGGATGGTCTTGAAGGATGATCATGGAATATAATATTTGAATGTTCTAAGAAAGTTCTAGAATATCTTATAATATTCTATGAATGTTCTCCATGAGTGATCATAGAATATATTATTGGATTATTCTGGAAACTTTTCAGAATGTATCATAATCTTCTATTGATGTCCTCAAGGAATAGTCATAGAATATATATTATTTGAATATTCTTAGAACTTTTAAGGTATAAAATGTGGAGAGGTTATTTTCAACTTTAATTGAAATTATTAGTTTTCATTGATATAAGGAATGTACGAAAGCGCTGAACGGACATGATGAAAAAATATTATAATTACCAGTTCAAACTGACAACAATTATACCTAATTGCCAGTTTGAACTGACAATTAGCTATAATTGCCAGTTTGATCTGACAATTAGCTATAATTGCCAGTTTGAACTGACAATTATAATTGCCAGTTTGAACTGACAATTGGCTATAATTGCCAGTTTGAACTAACAATTAGCTATAATTGCCGGTTTGAACAGACAATTAGCTATAGCCAGTTTAAACTGGCATTTATAATATTATATACAGTGCTAGTCTGAAGTCCGTTCCCCCCTACTAATTTTCGAACCACCTGGTATATCGCAACAAAATTTGGAAGGCTCAATACAAACCTACTTTTTCATGGGAAAATTCTAGCTAAAAGTTTCAAAATGCAATCCAACAATACGAAGTTTGATGCTATTATCTCCAAAGACTATGGAGATATCACTTATTACTCCATAAGCCGAATGAGTGGAAGAGAGAAACTTTTTTCAACAACTTTACTATACGAAGAAGCAGATGTATTCAATATAAAAAAACTATTTATGTACCAATCTTTACTATTCATGCACTCAAAAACTGAACCAAAACTCAAGACTAACAAACTGCACCAAACTCGATCGATCACTAACATATCTCGATAGAAATACCACGGTCAATAAATTCTCTCTCATACTCATTCGGCTTATGGTTTGAACTGACAATTGGCAATTATAGCTAATTTTCAGTTCAAACTGGCAATTATTATAGCTAATTGTCAGTTCAAACTGGCAAGTATAGCTAATTGTCAGTTCAAACTGGCAATTATAGCTTATTGTCAGTTCAAACTGGCGATTATAATATTAAATAAATCGAACATATAAATATGAAAATACCCTACTCTCACAAAATGTGGAGAAAAGGGTATTTTCAACTTTGATTGAAATTATTCTCACAAAATATGGAGAGAAGGGTATTTTCAACTTTAGTTGAAATTATTTGTTTTCATTAATATTGGTATTTATAAATCTCAATATTTATTATACGCTCATTTTCAGAATATAATGCCTGAAATGTTCTCAGAATATTCTTAGACCATCCGAGAGTATGTCCCACAGATGTTCTGAGGATATTATCTTGAAAATATACTGATGATGTTCTGAAAATATACTTGGGTATATTCTGAGGATGTTTCGATAAAGTTCTCAGAACATTCGAGAACATACCCAAGAACATTCTGAGCATGATTTTGGAACTTGCGTTTCTCTCCCATTTTCATGTTCTCAGAATATTCTCAGAACATTTGGTGCACCCTGTGAGAACATTCTGAGATCATTCAAATGTTCTACGAAACTATTCTGAGAACATTCTCAGAATAATCTTGTGCTGTCTGGGAAATCGCAAAGAGGAGCAATCACAGCAGTAGAGGTTATAACAAAGAGTGTATAGGTCCCTATATACTCTTTGGCTATAATCCATAATAAAAAAAGGAAGTAGAGTAAACAAAGTTTTGGGTTGCACCCATTTTTCCGAGGTGTTAGTGAATTTTTCAACGCAGTAATTCCAATTCTTGGCTTGGAAGGTCTGAGATTCCACAACTATTTAAGAATGTTCATAAGCAGAATGTTGTGCGAGAACCTATTGAAATTTTTTCATAAGAATATTGTATTTAATTCACACCTATATTTCAAAACTCTCAAATACTCGCGTTTCACGTTGTCGCAAGCCGCAAAGAAGCTAAACTAATCCAGCGACACTGCGACGTCGTTCAAACTATAACGAACCACACGTGACCACTGACCACTCGTCGTTGCGATTTTATCATCCCATGAATTTTCTCCTTAAACAGTAGACGGTCAAGAAGAATAAACTAGTGTTTTTTAGGGATTCGACTGCCGGCCGTCGTAGAGGTAGGGAGTCATGATATGCCCGTCCGCCATTTTGTGCATTGAAACAGCATTTTGTGTAAAATATATGTTTGTTAGTGTTAACAATTAATAGTTTGTGCAATTGTTTGCCCCCTCTTGATATCTACGGGGGTTAGAGGCCCTATGGCAACGGATTTGCCGTATCAAGATCAAGGGGGCCCCAGTTAAAATAGTTTTTTATTTATTTATTGTGGTAACAATTCGGGCATTCCTGGTATCACTTGAGGACTCTCGTTAGCTGGCGAACTAGTCTAGTAACTAAACGCCATACTGTGGAAATAGAATAGAATATAATCACAGCTTAATAATTATAAAAAATTATATAAAATAATTAAGCTGTGATAGAATAGTGTTTTTTAGACAGTACTGAACTGACAGCAGCGTTGCCAGGTGGGAAAAATTGTCCGTACCACAAACTCGATGAAAATGTACTAAATTTTACCTCACAGTACCACTTTTTAATATTACATGCTATATGAAAGAAAAACACATTATATTATATGGATAGTGTGTAAATATTTGCTATGTGACATGTGACGGCTAGTGGTTAGTTTGGCAGAAGTTGCGTGAGAGAGAGAGAGAGAGAGACAAATAACTTGCAGTTTCGAAATCAACCGCTAGAGGCAGGCATGAGATGCTTCTAGAAGGGTTACTACTGGTCACTGAATCTAGCATAGCCGTGCCGTCCCTACGGGTATGGCCAATGGACGTGGTCCAATACTTGAAATTGTTGCAGAGTTCAAATAACCCACAAAACTTGCTTTCTAATTGGTGTTTTTATGGGTTGTTTCAAGTATTAGACCACGCCCATTGGCCATACCCGTAAAAATTATATAATATTCAGTGACTCTACTTTGTCGACACTAAAAACACATTACGTGAGGTATTCTGTGCTGGGTTCATATGCCAACTTTTTGTAATTGGACTACAGCGTATCGTTTTCCGATTGGTCACTGAATGACATATGACGACGTGTTCTCAGTCAGCGGCCAATCAGAAAACAATACGCCTTAAGCGAGAGCTACCATGTGTACCCGGCATAAGCTTAAACCAATATGGAAAAACCACAGAACACCGAATATAGATCTACAGTCTGTGGTAAAACTGCTCCATAATTTGATTTCGATTGAATAATCGATAAAAAAGTTGATGTTTTTCAATATACCCAAAAACTAATTTGAGTACCACATTTATCAAAGGAGTACCACCGTACTTTTTGACAACCAAAAGTACCACATGTGGTACTATAGTACCACTCTGGCAACGCTGACTGACAGTAGACACTCTTCTTCTTCTATAATTATGGCCTTTTCTCGTCACAGTAGACACTCCTTTTCGACCTTGATAGTAATTGTAATTGACAATTGACCACTTGAGTAGTTTGTAAATTCAGTAAATTGTAATTGTTGAAGAAAATGGTTTTACAAACTGTATTATCACATATTCTCAATAAATACTTGGGTACGTTTGTGGAGAATTTAGATGCTAACCAATTAAATGTTGGCATATGGGGAGGTAAAAATTATTTATAAAAATGTCACCTCACAATTGACTAAATAATTTATAGGTGATGTTGAACTTAGAAACCTAGTTTTGAAAACGTCTGCATTAGATGAGCTCGACCTGCCAGTGGAAATTGTGTATGGTGTAATAGGTAGGTGATGAAGCTTTTCACAACTGTGTGGATCCATGCAGCAACAACTAACAATTATCAATGATTATATCAGATTATATCAATTAACAATTAGCAAGTACTGAACTTCTTGTCAACAATGAAGGTATTCATGCAGTCAATTAACAATTATCAATTAAGAGTAGAAGTTGGCCAACTTTATTCTCTATCTTCTAATTGAACGAGATTTTCTTCTAGTATCCCAAGTACTCAAAAGACGTAGATTGGTCACTCCAATGTTGAAAATCAACCAGCTTTTTCAAATATTTGTGGCATTTTTTAATATGGTGTTTTTTAGTTCATATCGTATTTATACAGTACATAACTGATGATTCTGTTTTGGCTGATCTTGTTTAGCAATTTCCGGAATTATATGACATATGATATGGACAACCTCATAGCTCACTGCTAAATATACTGAAAATATTTTTTTTTCATTCATTATAATTTATTAATGTGTTTTAATCTTTTGTGTTTTGTGACAAATCGTGCTGTAATCTTTTCATATATACATTTTAACCATAGTAATCTATACAATAATAGCATGTGATCGGCAAACTTGAGCAGAGTCGTATTATGCTTGTTAACCTTGTGAAATGAATTTGAAAATGTATACATATTTCATATACTTCTTAAAATGTGAACTAAACAAGATCAGGACAACTATTTGAAATAAATAGCCAATAATTTAATTGAGGACACAAAAACAAAGCACCGCGGAAATTTTTAATAAAACACAGCTTTTATAGTAAGCAACCAAGCTGAATATAACTCTGTAAAAATATTTTGATTGGTGTCCTGTCAAATGATGTTTTAAAGACCAATAGCATTGCAAGAATTGGTGATCACGAGGTGGACACGCTGCAAGCATGAATCGATCGCTCGATTGAAAACTATAGGCCATTGTCGGTACCCTCTGTAATATCTAAAATAATAGAATATGCTATACTTCAACAGTTAACAAATTTTTTAAATAAAAACCATATAATCAATGAAAATCAACATGGATTTCGTGCACAACATTCTACAATGACTGCAATCACATCATTCTATGAAGAGATTTTAGATGGTATTGAACAAGCAGAGAGTCCAACAGGAATCTTCTGTGATTTCAGTCGTGCCTTTGACTGTGTTCAATCTGATACACTACTTGACATATCAAATAGTTATGGAATAAGAGGCATTGTTCATGATTGGTTTAAATCCTACCTAAAATATAGACCAAAAATGGTTAAAATACCTGAATCTGGGAATTTTGTTTTCTCAACAACTGATATTAACTTACTTGGGGTACCGCAAGGTTCAATTCTGGGGCCAGTCTTGTTTTTATTATATATTAATGATTTACCTCTGATTCTATCTGATAGTTTAACCACATTATATGCAGACGACTCCACATTACTCATAAAAGATAAGGATGCTAAATTACTGCAAAGAAAAATTACTAGTTCAGTAAATAAATTATCTGCATGGTGTTCTGATAGATCCTTGTTGCTAAATACTACTAAAACTAACTACACAACCTTCCACACTTATCAGAATAAATAAATCTCGCAATTCAATGTCTGTATAAATAATAATACTATTGAAACCATAGATGACGTTAAGTTTCTTGGAGTGTGTTTTGATTCTACATTATCATTTAAAACACACTGCAATAAATTATGTAAAACTTTGAATTCAAAATGTTATCAAATAAGAAACTTGAAGAGTGCATTATGCCTGAACCATCTTCTCAAATTTTATTATGCAGAAGTTCATTCAAGAATAATTTACGGTATTATTGTGTGGGGAAACACTTCAGCTGCTCAAAATGTCTTCGTGTCTCAGAAGCGCATTTTAAGGTGTCTTGTTGGTTGCCCACCAGATCAGTCATGTCGAAAACTCTTTAAGGAGCATAAAATTTTGACAGTCAGTGGAATATTTATTCTTGAAATACTGACGTATATTCATCAGAATCTGGATATTTACTTAAGAAATAGCGATAAACATTCATACAATACAAGAAAAAAAGAAAATTATCATGTACCTTTCAAACATCTAGAAATATCCAAAAGATCTCCTAATACTTATGGTGTCCATTTATACAACTTGCTTCCACAGGAGTTTAAAAATATGACGTCTCGGAAATTCAAGCGTAACTTAAAGAAATTCCTAATAGATCTATGCCCTTACACCATACGAGAATTTATTGATTCTGGTTAAAATTTTATTTGTGAATTGTCCTCCTATATAGGCTTTTTATATTATATGTTCTTAAAAAAAAAACACCAGTTCTGTACATACATATTTTAGAAATGTTTTTGACCTGTCCTATAACTTATATGTTCCAAAGGATTAATAAAATGATTGATTGATTGATTGATCATTGTTTGCATTGTATGTATTTTAAATGTGAATATACAGTATGTTACGGCATTGAATTATATTGGATGATATTCTGGAAATTTTGAATAATGAAAATAATGCATGCAATATCACTAACTATGCTGATGACACCAATCTGTTAGTATCAAGCACAAACTACCCAAATTTATTAAATAAAGCAGACACTTTGATGAATAGAACTGAACACTGGTTCACAAAAAACAATTTGATCTTAAATATAGACAAAACTAACATATTTTTTAGAACATCACAACAAAAAATTGAAATTCCAAAAAACAATTGAAATACTGAATAAAAAAATGGACGTGCAAAACTCTACCAAATTTTTGAGTATTCATATAAATGAACATCTGCGTTGGCATACACATATTGAAAATATAGGGAAGAAATTGAACCAAATTTGCTACACCATCAGAATTAATAAGTAGTAACTATCTTAACGAAATTTCAATGAAAATCATGTATTTTTCAAATTTTGAATCGACAGCAAAATTTGGAATAATATTTTGAGGAAGCAATAGTAATATATCAGACATTTTTTGCATTAAAAAAAAGTGATGAATAATTTTCAAACTCAAGTAGGCAAATCCTGCAGAGGTTTGTTCAAATCAAAAAACATCATGACAATATTATGCACTCTATATTTATGAATTAAATTTAAAAACATTGGCTTCCTAATTAGTTTAGAACCTTATTCGATTCATGAATATTTGGATGTATGAATTATTTATCTTATACAAATTGTGTTGACGTTTCATTTTGTGTTTTCTGTCTTATTTCCCGTAATAATTGATGTAAAACATTCTCCGAAATATATATTATTATTATTATTGTAATTTATAGTATATTATATTTCATGTATATTAGTTTAAGGCAAGCTTTGCCAATCTAATTACCATTATATCATAATAAAGCATTTCTGATTCTGATGAAGGGTACGTGAACTTCAAAGACCAATGATCCACTAATATATAAATTTGAATTGTAAGGTGTGAGAGGACCAGGATTGAATTGGATTCTAACTGAGTATGGTTGAACAATACCTGCTCATATATTCAATATATCTATTACAACAGGTGTTCCTCAAGGATTCAATCAATCAATCAATCAAAATATGCTTTATTGTCGTAAGCAGGTTATCACTTGTTGACAAAGCTTGTTAAACCTAGATTAACTTTAAGTAAAAAATATATAAAAATCCATAAAAGAGCAATATAAATTATTTACATGATAAAAACGAGTTAGTAAGAATATTACAATATAACAATAAAATAAAATAAAAAAAGCACTACAAGTTACATATTAAAATATTGCGAGGTTCACTTAAAATTACAGTCCTTATGACCCAAGTAAATTGAGTTTACAATTACAAATACCAGATTTCCCTCTGCTTATAAGTTAAATTTTGTGTGAAAAATATTCATCCAAATTGTGAAATGGTGTTTCTGCTAGTATTGTCTTAGCTTTTGCTCGGAACTTTTTATTACATTCAATTTGTTTAATGTCATCTGGCATATGATTATATATTTTTATCCCGGTATAAATAATTGAGTCCTTGATCATAGCGGTGCGGGATTTTATCAACTTAACTTGGCCAGTCTGTCTTGTGTTATATCGGGAAGATACAAGTAGTAGTGTATGTCTGTTTTTGTGAATCAAGCAAGCTGTTTCTAGGACGTATAAACAAATTATAGTGAGGATTCTACATTTCCTAAACAAGTCCTTACAAGAGTCTCGTGGCTTCGCCCTACACATGTACCTCATAGCTCGTTTTTGCAGAACAAAACCTCTCTGGAATAGGTGATTACTGCATGCCCCCCAAAAAGCTATTCCATATCGGAGATGGGATTCAAGCAGGGCAAAATAAGCTGTTCTGGCGGATGCATACCCCAATTCAATGGCAATGGTTCTGACAGCATAGCAGCCAGATGCTAATTTCTTACACATACTTATTACATGATCACTGAATGTCAGTTTGTTATTTATGTGTAATCCTAAAAACCTGGTTGTTGTTTTATTTAAAATTACTTCACTACCAACGTCTATATTGGGGATATTGCAATGAAAATATATGATATTTGTTTTTTTAATATTGAGTGAAAGGAGATTTGATTCACACCAGTCTTTAATAACTTGGATATCCTTTTCTATGTTTAGCTGTAACTTGCTATTATTTTCTTCTTGCCATAGGAAGGTGGCATCGTCAGCAAACAGTGTAATTGTTGCTTTTATATCAAGTGAAACCATATCATTTACGTAAAGTAAAAATAAAAGAGGTCCAAGGACTGATCCTTGTGGAACTCCATGTCTTATATGTGAGGTCTTTAAAAAGTATTAGTTTTGACTGCTTGTTCTCGACCAGTTAAATAGTTCTCAAACCATCGAAGGCTGTTGCCTGTGAAACCGTAGTGGAGCAGCTTCTGCAGCAGTATTCCGTGGTTCACGCAGTCAAATGCTTTGGAGAAATCGCAAAACACCGCTGCTGCAGCAGACCCCCTATTAAGGCCCGAGTAGACCTTGTCCATGAAGGAGAAGAGAGCATCGTTTGTATTCTTGTTTTTTTGGAACCCAAACTGTTGTTTCCCTGATATATTATTCACATTTAAATATTCATGAATTCGAAATTTTACCAGTTTCTCAATTAGTTTTGCTAAAGTGGGTATAAGTGCAATAGGGCGGTAATTTCCGGGGTCTGCAGAGTCCCCTCCTTTGTATATAGGGATGATTAACGAAATTTTTAAGAACTCCGGGAATTTTCCAGTTCTAAATGATTCATTTATTAGGCTTACAAGTACGGTTAAAGCTGAATCAGGGAGATTTTGGAGTACTTTAGCTGATATTTCATCAATTCCTGATGCATTTTTTTTCATGCTATTTATAGTATATTTTAATTCCAGAGTGCTTGTATTTGTTAGCTGGATTAATGCTTGGTCCCCCGCTGTTTATTGTACTTGATAACAACCTTCTGATTTATTACTCTGCTGCTTTTCTTTCCATTGTATATGCAGATGAGGTAAAGGACCCCACACTTTTTATAGGTAAAATGGTTCTCAGTAAAATTGTCTGAATTTTTAGTATATTGTAGTATTCGATCTACTGATTGAAGGTGCAGAATCGCAAATGTTATCACTCGTCGTAGGAATAAACTATGTACAAAAACGAATAATAAGTCAATCACAATTTCTATCGTCTAAAACATGTCAAAAACTTCTGACACCATATTTTTCCTAGGTACATGTTGGCTTTAACATCTCCCCCTTCGAAAATGACCGACTTCATATTCTTCCAATTTCCTGGGTTTCTCCCCGTATTCGACACCTTGCCACGACTTCACCAGAATTGAAATCATTTTGTTCTGGAGTTGAACATTCCTCATTTTCTTGAGATGTTGTCGCTTCATGAGAACCATTTGTTTGTACAGGGGTGGGATTCTGTGTACCATAGAATTCTATTGTCGATACAAAAAGTGAGATGAAATTATTGTTGAATTCATGGTAGAGAAAGAGACAAAATTGTCGACAATAGAATTCTATGGTACACAGAATCCCACAGCAGGATCATCATCATTGGTAGAATTTAATTGGAATGTATCCAATAAAATGTCCATGGATAGTTTGTGGTGAGAATGGTCATCAGTGACGTGTTCATCAACTCTTGTTTTCATGTGATTCGCATGAGTTCTTACCAACTTGTGATCTTCTAGAAAGACATTGTATAAAACTTTTCCAATACGTTCTATGACCTTTCCTGGAACCCATCTCTCTCTGCTATTTGATACAACTTTTGTGAAAACTATCTGACCCACTATGAAGTATCTCTTTTTTGCTCCATGTTTGATATTGAAATTTTGTTCCATTTTTGAATCAACTCTTCTCTCGTATGTTGACCCAGGTATAACCACATCTAACAGTGTTCTTGTTTTTCTTCCGAACATCAACTCTGCAGGAGATTTTTTTTTCAGGTTCGTTTCTGTTAGGCGTTGAACGGTATGTTTGCAGAAAGGTGGTTATTATGTCTTGAGTCGTATCTTCGCCCTTCATTTTTTTAAGCGAACGTTTGAATGTGTATCATTGGATTGTGGATGGTAGGCTGGAGTACGAATGTGTTCAATTTCATTCAATTGACAGAATTCTTTGAACGTTGAACTGGTAAATTGTGTTCCATTATCTGAAACTAGTGTTCTCGGAAGTCCAAAAGTTGAAAATAACTTCTTCAGTTTCTTGATTATAGTTGAAGATGTAGTAATTTTTAATTGGAATACCTCTGGCCATTTGGTGAATGCGTCCACAATGATGAAGAATGTGGATCCATCTACAGGACCAGCAAAATCCATGTGTAACCTTTCCCAAGGTTGGTTCGGTATTGACCAAGATGCTAACTCAGTTTTTATCGGTAGCTTGGAAGCTTGGAGACAGTTGTCACATTGATGAACGATATCTTCAATTGCTTTGTCAATCGCTGGCCAATAAACATAACTTCTTGCCAAACTTTTCATCCTGCCTTTGCCTGGATGTCCTTTGTGTAGCTGCTTCAAAATCCTCCCCCTGAATATTTTAGGAATTACTACTCGACAACCCAAAAGAATACAATTGTCAATAACTGATAAAGATTACTTTCTATTAAAAAACTGCTGAATACTCGGATCTTCTATCTTTTCTGGCCAACCATTCGGAATATAGTGTAATACTTTTCTCAGAACGGAATCTTTGGGAGACTCATTTGCTATAATTTTAGCTGTTACTGGCAATGAATTTGTTGCTGCTTCTAGTATCTGTTTGACAGAATTTTCTAGATGTACTGATGCATTGACGAACTCTTCCTCTGGCTTAGATATGCGATCCATTAGTCTTGGTAAAACGTCTGCATGTCCAAAGGATGATGTAGAGGTATATTCGATTTCGAAATCATATGCAAGTGGTGTCAAGGCCCATCTTTATATACGGTTTGCTGTATACACGGGAATACCTTTTTTTGAGAGAGAGAGAAACAGCGAAAATTAGAGCAATCCCTTCTTTCTCGATCTGACTGTATTTCTGCTCTGCTGAGTCAAAGAACGAGATGCATGACAGATAGCTTCGACAATTCCGTCTGGAAATTTGTGAAGAATACATGCTTCAAGACCATAACTTGAAGCATCCGCTGCTACAATGATTGGTAGTTCTGGTTTGTAATGTGTCAGCAATGAATCCGATGATAAAATAGCTATTAGTTTCTCGAATGCATTCTGACATTTTTCCGACCAGTTCCATTTGACACTTTTTTTCAAAAGATCATCAAGTGGTCCTCGAATGTGTTTCATGCTTCTCACAAATTTGCCATAATATTTTACTGCACCTAAAAATGATCTGAGAGAAGTTAGATCAGTAGGTGGGGACATTTGTAAAATTACTTCGATTCTTGATGGACCAGGTCTAATTCTATTTTTATCAAGAATATGTCCCAAATATTTGATCTGCGGCATGGAAAATTTACCTTTTTCGATTTTTAAACAAAATCCGTAGTCTTGTATACGTTGTAGAACTTTGTAGAGATTCTGATTATGTTCCATCTCAGTTCTTCTTACCAGAAACAAAGATATCATCCAAGCAACCATATCAATTCTTGCTAACATGGTGTCCATCAACTGCTGAAAAGCTACTGGTGCCATCTTCACTCCAAAAGGAAGGCGATTGAACAAATAGATCCCTTTGTGAGTTGTAATTGTGAGTAGTTTCTTGTATTCATCGTCAACTTCGATCTGCAAGTAGGCATCTGAAAAGTCAATGTTGCTGAATATCACTCCATCAGATATCCTTGAAAATATTTCCTATGGTACCGGTAATGGGTAGCAGTGCGGTTCTAAAATATCATTGAGACCTGTTGAATCAAAGGTAGCTCCACAGTAAGAGCTATTAAAAAATTTATTAATGAATTACAGGAGAACCTAGACCAGGGTAAAAAAATGTGTGGCATCTTTTTGGACTTGAGCAAAGCGTTTGACTTAGTAAATCACAATAGCCTCCTATACAAACTTGAACGTTATGGAATTAGGGGAACTCAGCTAGCTTGGTTTGAAAGTTATCTTACAAACAGAAAACAGTACGTTGAAATCAATGGGCATAAATCAGAGCAGATATTATCGACAATTGGAGTACCCCAAGGCTCAGTATTAGGGCCGCTGTTATACATTATCTACGTTAACAGTATTACAAGCAAAAATTGCATAATGTATGCAGATGACACCACTTTAACAGTTACAGGGAAAACTATAGCGGACGTTGTAAAAAAGTCAAATCTAGAGTTAACAAATATGGCCCGATGGTTTTCAGATAATGGTTTAATACTGAACGAGGAAAAGTCAAAATTTATTAGATTCAACTACTTAAATAGAGGCAATAATCACAGTCTTTTGATAAGAATGGCAGATCACTCGAACAAGTCCAATCATTGAAGTTTTTAGGTGTATATGTTTCTGAAAATTGTAACTGGACTACCCACATCAATGAAGTATGTAAAAAAGTTGCCCCTATATGCTACTTGATTTATCAACTAAAGAAAACTGTAGATAAACCCATCTTAGTAATGCTCTATTATGCCGGATTTCATTCAGTAATTTCCTATGGAATAGCCGTGTGGGGAGTCTGCTCGGACTATCAAAATATTCTAGGAGTCAGTAGGAGAACCAGCTGCAGGGAACTCTTCAGAGAACTGAAAATTTTAGCAGTCCCGTGTATATATGTACTGGAGGTTTTGGTCTATGTTAGGGGAGATGTAGAAAATTTTGCGAAAGTACCTAGGCACAATAGGGCAAAAACTGAACGATGTCCAAAGCTCATGGGAATAAAACTCTTTAACCATCTCCCCCAACACATCAAACAACTCCCAACTTACCAATTTAAGAGAACAGTTAAGGAAATTCTTTTGGAACAGACGTTCTACAGTGTAGATGAATTTTTAAATTTTACATTTTGAAACAGAGAAATACTTATATTCAAACTGCTTATTTTTATATGTATGTTATGCTTTCGTGTTGTCTTTATACATTTATAATTTTATAGGTACTTTGACTGACTCACTCCATATCATGTAAATGATCGAAGGAATAAATAAATTTATTATTATTATTATTATTATTATTATAATAGTCGGCGCATATACGGATTTTGCCATTGGGTTTCCGAACGACGACAAATCAGAAAAATCGATAGATGTGATAACTCCTTCGTTTTTCAAGCGATCCAGCGAGAGAGAGAGAGAGAGAGAATATACTTTATTATCATAAGAAATTAAATTCTTGTAGACAAAGTTTGCTTATGTTTAAGTACAAGTTTCAAAGTATGTCTAATACCCACTAGTCAATAATTAAAATAAAAAGTACAAGATCTTATAATCTGTCAATTTCATCAAAGTCAATATATAAAGTAAATGTATAAATAAAATAACAACAATACAATATGCTTACACAACCCAACAAGCAACAGATTTTGTAGATATAAACAGATAACAAATTAATAGGATACAATAAAAGTTTTAAAATGAGTCCGAATAAAATTCCTGTAAATTATAATAAGGTTTATGTATCAGCAAGTTTTGGACGGATTTTCTAAAAATTTTCAAATTGGGGGTGTTTTTGATACAATTGGGTAGGTGATTGTACATCTTGCAGCCGTTGTAAATAACAGAATCTTTAATTAGTGATGTTTTAGGAAGTGGTAGACTTCCGTTTATAGCTTGTCGAGTGACATAATGCGATGGAAGTTTGTTAAACGTGTTCAAATGCTTCCTAATCAAATAAACGGTTTCCAATATAAAGATTGCTATTATCGTGAGTATTTTATATTTAACGAATAATGGCTTACAGGATTCACGAATTTTAGCTTTGCACATATATCTCAGCCCTCTTTTTTGAAGAACAAGAATACTGTTCAGGCAGTTATCATTACATGCACCCCAGAATGGGATGCCGTATCTGAGATATTTGCGACAATCTTGACAGCGAAACACCCAGAAGATATTTTTTTCCTCAAGGCCAGTATGTGCTCCTCGAATCTCAACCTGGTATCAATATACAACCCTAGGAATTTTGTGTTGAATTTATTTTCAATAATATTTGACCCAAGGGGTATATTATCAAGTGAACATCGAAAGGTTACTAAGTTGGTTTTTGATATATTGAAGACAAGTCGATTAGAGTCACACCAAAGTTTGATACTGCTGACATCATTAAATATCATCTCTTTGAGTTCAATGTTGTCCTTGGTATGCCAAAATATTGTGGTGTCATCAGCGAATAGTGTAAACTTTCCAGATACGTTGATATTCGACAAATCATTAATATACAACAAAAACAGAACTGGGCCCAGCACTGATCCCTGAGGCACTCCACATTTTATAGTAGATCTGGATGACCTTGACAAGGTTTCTACTATCTGGCTGCGATTTGATAAGTACGATTTTACCCAATTCATTGTTACTCCTCTGAAGCCGTAACACCATAGCTTTTGCAGCAGTATTTCATGATTTACCCAGTCGAAAGCTTTAGACAAATCACAAAATACTGCTACCGCAACATCACCATTGTTGAGTTCAGTATAAACTTCATAAAGGAAAGAAAAGATAGCATCATTTGTATTTTTACCGCCAAATTGTTGTTTGCTGATAATACCATTCTTCATCAAGAATTCTACTACTCGTCTTTTCACTGATTTCTCTATTATCTTGGCAATTGTGGGAATGATAGAAATTGGTCGAAAATTTGCAGGATTCTCAGTGTCTCCCCCTTTGTGGAGAGGAATTACTAGTGATGTTTTTAAAAAGTCAGGGAAATAGCCAGCACGAAACGAATCATTAATCAGACTCGCAAAAATACTGAGAACCTTGTCTGGGAGATTTTCGCCACTGGACGCTTAGGTCGAAAAATTGGTTGAGCTCCAGGTTTTGTATGCAGTTTCACTTTCAATTTGGTGCAATATCCCAAACCGTTTTCGAAAACATCTGGAAAAGTATCGTGCAATTTGTGTAAACATACCTTTATTGGAATCTGAAACGATGAATCAATTTTATGACAAATTTGGTTTATTGGAATATCCCATAGTCCTAATTTTTCAATCCAGTCGATACCCAGTATATTCAAATGACTTATTGATGTAATGAAGCATTTTTCGGTGACTGGTTTTGACTGATCATCTAGTACAACTTGACACTGAATGGTTCCCAATAAATCCAACTCCTGTCCCGAAGCAATCATTGCAACTTCATGTGTTGCAGTAATTCCTGGTTTTTCAATCCGTTTCCATACTTCTTCCTTATTAATTGTTATGTCTGATGCTGAGTCAAACTGTAGTGATGTTTGAGCACCATTCATTGTTAGATTAACAAACTTTCTGGACGTATTCACTTGATTCACAAAAATGGTTTTTGTATGTGTATTTTTATATTTGTTGAGAGTCTTTTTTCCCTTAATTTCATTATTATTTGTCGGGTGTTTCTCCACACTTGTGCTTTGAAAATCCGCAGTCTTTCTTGAAATGCATCCCTCCGCATTGCCAGCAAGGTGTTTTGGGTTTTTTGTTGTTATTTTGTGGAATCTTTTTCCTGTCAAAAACTGCATGAACTGTACCCGTAGGACTGTTTCTGTGCTCAACGAGAGCTGTATCAGACTTCAAACTTAGAATTTGATGACATTCATTAACCAAACTCTACAAAGAAATGTCATCTTTTTCATCTTTATCAATTTTTGATAAAAGACTTGTTGTGATGTCTGAATAGATGATTTCAGACCTATGAGACATTTAAATTGATTCTCGTTGAGTTTCCTTAGTTGAAAATCTTCGCAGTGTTTGTTTACAATTCCAGCATATGTAAGAAAATCATCGAATTCCGTCTTAGTTAACTGCAGACATTTTTTATCGAGTACTGAAGATAGACGATTGTTTTCCAAAAATGTTCTTCAAAATCGTTATCGTTTTATCAAATGTAATTTCTCTTGGATGTTCTGGTAAAATGAAATTCATGAGCAGACATATTCAAGTTCCTTAGTAGAAGATGAACTCTGGCTGCATCATCCAGCTTACTTCCATCCAAAACGAACAGTTCTTCATACTGTTTATACCACGATTCGAATGTTATATTGTTTTCGAGGTCTGGTACAAACTCGACTATGTTTCTTCCTAGTGATTCGAATATGAATTCAGTGTTTTCAGACTTTGTAGAGTTAGATGCCGTGCCACTAACTTTGTTTATACATCAGAATCCATTATCCCCGTCGCCAACTGTTAGCACTCGTCGTTGGAATAAACTATGTACAAAAACGAATGATAATATATTGAAAAGTCAATCACAATTTCTATCATCGAAAACATGTCAAAACTGCTGTCACCATATTTTTCCTAGGTACATGGTGGCTCTAACAGCAAAGTTCGTTGATGGATAGATTTTGAAATATAGGGCGTTCAAGTTAAAAATCAGTAATTTTTATTTAATTATTTTCTCGGGATTTGAAAGTGCCAACTGCATTTTTTTTCGCTCTTATCATCAACGTACCTTCATAGTACTAAATATCATTCAGATGATGCAGATTATATCATTATGTATATAGTGAAAAATAATAACATTTTAGAAATGTCTGAAAATTCGATGTAATAATGAAATATTGATAAAATTATTTTGGCATGACTTAAATACTTGGAACGTCGAAGACTGTTTTTAAAAAGTTTATTTTCAGAAATCAAAGTTACAAAAATATAAAATAGATACGTCTGAACAATATCAGTAGTTCGTCAAGACTGAATAAAAGTAATTACACATAAATCAATTGAATAGCATTCTGCGATTCCGCAAGGTTCATTGAATCCACAAAAGTCTATGTCAGCATTTCGTCGGAGCTCTGCTCCGGTCATGTCGGGTCATACAGGGTGGCTCGAGTGTATAACTTCTCCATCGCCGAATGGAAGCATATTTCATGGAGTGAAAAATGCTGAGGTGCTCGTCGGGGGTTGTTCGTCCGTTGGCCCTGGTGGATTCGTTTTTCGTTTTGTACGAATGAAGTGGAAGATGTAGTAGGCCCCTACAATAATCATTGTAATGTAGATGGGAATGATCCAGTGGGTGGTTGACGGATTTTCTGTATGAAAAGTGTGGATCGGTCCTAGGTTGTGCTGTTGCTTTTGAAGTTCATGTATCTTGTCCAGAGGAATATTTTTGATGATGATTTCGGAGATGTTTTCCCTGGGTGGACTGTGTGGTACGACGATTTCTGGGAGGAGCATTGGCTGTCCGTGGTTTACGGTTTTTTCGTTGATGAATTTGTGTTCATCAGTTTCAAATCGACAGCCAGTTGGTAGTTCAATCAAATAGTTCCCTCGAAGTGTTGTAAAATCACTTCGTTTGCAGGTGGTTTGGATTTTGGTTTGATTTGGAAGTATCGCAATATAGTGGGATTCATCGATCTGCTCTATCAAATTGGTTGTGGTCCTTACTGGTGTCTGTTGGCAGGATACGTGGGTGGACGACAATTGGAGTAGTTGAAATACACAGTCTGGTTGTCTCAGGCCATCAACAAGGTTGTTATTAGGACAATAGTAGTTTGGTCGCAGTTCGATGCAGGCAAATGATGTGTATTGGTAGAAGTTCTCGTTCATTATCAGATAGGTACTGGGTGGAACGATCATTGTTGAATTGGCAGTAGGGATGGAATACAGGTGATATAGAAGGAAGATTTCTGGATGGACAATAGGAAAGTGGAGCACAAAAACAATCTTACTATTTGAATGATATGCTTCGATTTCTAAAACCTCATAATATCTATAAGTATATTTTGGATCGTTTGGGAAAATCAATTGATCAGGAGAGTAATAACTCAAAATCGTTTCAACTATGGACTGAAGTTCATCAATTTTTATTATACTGCTATGAGTTGTTTTGAGCCTGGCGAATGTAATTGCGTTTTCAATATCCATCAATAATTGCAAGATGATTTCGAGTGATATATTGATTTGGTTCAGTACGTCTCGAATCTCCCAGTATTCATCAATATTTAAGATTAACTGGTTCAATTTGGTGCTCAATTTGTTCAGGGTGGAAGTTATTGCCTTCTGATTCTGATCAAGTATTGATATTGTTTTATTGAAATTTTCGATCATATCGGTAGTAAGAGAAATATCTTTGTTCAGTTTTTTAACGATTTTTTGTTGATTGGTTTCTAGATCATTGATTGCCTCGTCATAGTGAGCAGCATCATTAGCATCTAGATTTCCGGAAATACTTTTTATAATCGATCCTAACCCGTCTATGAGTCCTCTCTTCACTCGTCCATTTGGACTCAATGAATTGAATTTCTGTTCTGCAGAATTTATTCGATACAAAAGTGCTCGGTCAAGGCTTACGAGTTCGGACATATCGGAGATATTTTCTTTCCTATGAATGGCGACTGTTATGTTTTTATATAAATTTTTTATCGATTGAATTTGGTGTTCGATAGGTTTCAGGTCATAATAGTGGATGAAAGTATGGGTTTTGATTTTTATTCTGGTCGTTCCTAGCTTGAACGGCAGAATCCCTGGATTCTTATTCAGGTTGGTTATTGTTACCTCCTGCGGTACTGCTGGTACCAGTAGGTGGCACCTGTAACATTTTTTTCTTATTAGTATTAGGTCTTTTTAAATTTTGTTTATGAAGGGCAATGACCTTAATGTTTTTGTTTGTGACAACTTTTGCTTTCGTGAATTTTGGTGAAAGTTTATTTCTCGTATTCGATTTTATTTTTCGATAGAGGTCAGTGTCTGGGGTGTATTCTAATGGTTCTTCTCGATTTTGATTGTGTCTATCAATAGTTTTCTTTTTGTGTTTTGTCATTTGTTCGTTTAGATTTCTGTATATTTCTTTTGTCATTTCGCGATGTTCATGAATGTAATTGTTCATAAGTTGTTCGTTAATGTCAATGTCAAATGGATCTTTCGTATTCAAATGTCCATTTATGATATCGATTGGTCTTTGTTTTGTAGATGTATGAATCGAGTGATTATAACCTAGGATAGCATATGGCATTTGGTTCAGAATATCGATTTTATTCTTGTCTTTGGATCTAATAATTCGCAAGTGTTCGATTAGAGTTGAATGGAACCTTTCAATTGCACCGTTCGATTGAGAATTATTGACTGTAATATAATGAATATTGATTTGATGTATTTTGAAAAATTCTTTCACAACAGAATTTTTTAATTCTGATCCATTATCCATTATCACAAGAGCGGGGATACCGTGATGGGTGATGAAAATTAAAAATGCTTTCACGACTTCTATTCCTGAAATTCCTGAAAGGGGGTATGCCTGAGCATATTTGGAAAAGGTGTCGATTATTGTTAAAAATTTTTGACTTTGTGCTTGAAAAGTGTCGATATGTACTACTTCGAAAGGTTTCGAGGGTGTGGGCGTTATCATAAGCTTTTGGTTTGGTGGATTTCTATCGTATTTATTGACTTGACAAATTTCGCATAAATTTATATACTTGGTTACGTCATTTTTTAGTCCTGGCCAATAATATGACCTTTTGATTCTAGTTTCAGTTTCAACAATTCCGCGATGGTTTGTCTTGCCCTCATGATAGTTTTTTATTAATTCTGTCTGTCTGTCTTCTGTTGTAACGTCTTCTAGAACTGAGTTACATTTTATCAATTTATATGCAGAGTTTTTGAAGGTTGTTTGTAGGGTGGTGATAATACGAGGGGTATATGTGTCGTTTTCGTAGTAAATTGCATATGTGAATTTTGGATCAATATAATTTTTAAAGAGATTGATTATGTCATGTTCGAGGTTGCTGATCGATATTTGGCAAAGGATGCGTTTTTTTGTTGGAAATATTTTTTCTATTTTTGGTTTTGTTGGCGAATGTAGAACGAATTTTACCATTAACTGGTGGTCATAGGTGTTGAGTGATTTTTCGGAGGTTTTCATTTCCAGTATTGGTTCTTCGTGGCTGGTATGTATTGTATCTCCGTCTGTTTCTTCATTTTCTTCAGTCGAGGCAGATTCCTCGGAGGAATGTTGTTGTTCCCTCACATCTGTCATTATTGGTGGGTCACTTATATTTCCTGTGGTAGAGAGGTTGTCTTCGTTGTCATCAGGTATTGGTTTCCGATTGCTGGTTCCAGCAAATGATTGGTTGAATTCATCTACGTATCGAAAAAATTCTTTTGTGTGTATCTCGATACGGGAAAGTGCATCTGCGTTGGTGTTATTTTTTCCTTTTTTGTACTCTACGTCATACTCGAACTCTTCAAGTTTCAAACGCCACCTTACCAGTCTCGAATTTGGTTCTTTGAGTGACATCATCCATTTTAGTGGTTTGTGGTCAGTTACTATCTTGAACTTTCGGCCGTACAGGTATGGCCTAAAGTATTTCGTAGACCATATTATTGCTAATAGCTCTTTCTCGATCGTACTATAATTTTGCTCAGACTCATTGAGCGTCCTGGAGGCGTACGCCACTGGTTTGTCTTTTCCAACAGGCCCCTGTGATAAAATGGCCCCTATGGCAAAGTTACTTGCGTCTGTGGTCAAATTAAAGTCTTTGGAAAAATCAGGGTACTGTAGGATAGGTTCATTAGTCAATAGGGTTTTACAATCTTCGAAACATTTTATGAACTGAGGTGTATGTTCGATTTTGGCGTCTTTCTTCAAGCATAGAGTTAGGGGTTTGGTGATTCGGGCGAAGTCCTTGATGAATTTTCGGTAGTAACCGAGTAGGCCAAGAAATCCTTTAATTTCTTTGGTTGTTCGTGGAATTGGATATTTCTTGATCGCGGCGATTTTGTCCGGATTCGGTCTGACTCCTTCTGGTGTAACGATATGGCCCAGGTAAGCTACTTCTTTCTTGAGGAATTCCGATTTATCGAGTTGTATCTTGAAGTTGGTGTCCCTGAGTCGTTGAAAGACTTTGGTCAGACTAACAAGGTGTTCTTGAAGGGAAGTCGAATAGATGATGATGTCATCAAGATAGACTAGGCAAATTTCATTCTGGAGACCTCGTAGAATGTTGTCCATGACTCTCTGGAACGTCCCTGGAGCATTCTTGAGCCCGAACGGCATACGCAAGTATTCGTAGTGCCCATTTTCAACGTTGAAAGCTGTTTTCGGAATATCTTCGGAATTCATCTCTATCTGGTGGAATCCGCTGGCTAGATCTAAAGTAGTGAAATAATTGCACTTCCCGAGTTTGTCGAGGACATCCGTTATATTTGGAAGCGGATATCGGTCGTCTATAGTTTTTTCGTTGACCTTCCTGTAGTCAACGACTATTCTCCACTTCTTTTTTCCAGATGCGTCCACCTTTTTTGGTACAATCCATATCGGTGATGACCATGGCGAACTACTTGGACGAATAATACCCTGATCCAGCATCGATTTGACTTGTCTTTCAACTTCGGGTTTGTGGATGAAGGGGTAACGATACGATTTCGTAAAAACAGGTATTTCGTCTTTGGTCTTTATGCAATGTTTCACTTGGTTGGTAAAAGTCAGTGGTCTATTTTCTGAATGAAATATGTCGGAAAATTTTCTACATAATCGAAGTATTTCACGTTTTTCCTCTTCGTTCATGTGGGAGGTTCGAATCAATTGGTCAATATCGAATTTTGAGATGTCATTTTTTGGGGTTACATCAACGTGATAAATTTCGTAATTATTTTCTTCAAAATGTATAGATTTGATTGGATTCGATAGGGACAACGTTATTTCTTGATTAGTTTTATTGGAAATTTCAGCTGAAGCTAGACCATTTTCTGCTGTGGAAAGGGTTTCGGGAATTTCGCAATTTTGAATATTTTGTCTTGGTATGATGACGTGACCATTTTTTCTATCAACTGGAATTTTGGTTATCAGTTTTGTATGGGGTTTGATTGTCACCTTGTACTTGATACTTTGAAGTGATGGTTGATAGTGTATCGGAATAACACAAGTGGGAGTGGATAATTTGGAATTGACGAAATCGAGTTGGGCATTCAGGAGTTTCAAATTATCGAGTCCGATAAGACCGTCAAAAATATTGTGGAAATTGAATAGGTAAAACTTGAGGCTATCATTTTTTTTGAGTTCTGGGAATATTGGGATCTCTGCACAGTAATCGTGAGATGATGTTTGAAAAATTGTAGATACTATGAAAGGCTCGAAAAATATTTTATCCTTGTAATATTTGGAGGCTAATTCGGGGTTGATGAAGGATTTCGTGGAACCGGTATCGATAAGAAGTTTCAAAGGGGGGTGCAGAATTCGGATGTAGGGGAGTTCTTTTTTGTCGGTTGATAAATGATATTCTATCACGTCTCTTCGTTTGGTGTCCGGTCCTCTAAAAAATTTTCATGGTGTTCCTCATGGTATGTGTCGTCATAGTTTTCAAATTCAAAGTTCGTAGGGTTCTCTTCGTAATTGGGTTCCGTTTGTTCGTCAAAATGTTCAGTATTAAACAATTCTTCCGAAATTATATTGGGTCGTTGGCCATTATTTTGGAAAAAATTATTTTGACTCTGTCTCCTGTACTGAGGTGTTGTGATTCGGGTCGATGTACTCATTGGTGTAGGTGTATTTTGGGGAACATTCTGGGATGGTTTCCATGCATTTCGGGGTTTTCCGAAAACTTGGGAATTTGTAGGGAATCTTTGGGTAGGCGGATTCGGGTGCCTCGGTAAATTTATTGGTCCTCTTGGAAATTGGGACGGTTGCGGCAAGGTAAAGTTCATTGGTCTGTATTGTGAAGTCGAAGGTCGCTGAATAAAATTATTTTGGGGATGTTGGTATGAGAATTGAGAATGATTACTTGGTTTTCCTATAGTAGTATTGGCATGATTAGATTGATTTGATTTTTGAAAATATTTAATATTATCCTCTTCGATTATAAATTGCAAAGATTGTGCGAGTGAGTTAGGTCTCATAGCACGTATAATTGGGCCTAATGGATCTTTCAAACCCGCTAAAAATGTTTTGAGTGCCTGTTTTTTAAAGAATTCTCTCTTACTTTCACGTTCAAAAGCTTCTTCTACATTTAGGTCAATATGATTGCAAATTGTATTTAATAAATGCAAAACATTTTCATGAAACTGAGAAGGAGATTCATTTGGCTTCTGCCTTAAATTAACCAAGTCCTGATTCAAACAGTTTTCATCCCTTTGATCGCCAAAATTTTGGGTCAAGGCTGATTTAATATCGGCCCAACTTTTGATTCCATAGATGGCAACAACTTCTTCAGCCCTTCCTTCAAGTTTATTCATAATTCCGTTCAACAAAAGTGTATTTTGAAAATTATTAATATTTACTGTGTCCCAGTAATGATTGAGAATGGATTCGGAAGCACTGATGAATCTATGAAGTTTATTTGGGTTTCCATCAAAATTTGGAATTATTGATAGATTTTTAATATCTAATGCTGGAGGAGCCATATTTAATTCTATATTAGTAATTTTTAAATTGTCAAATATTTTAACTAATACTAATTCTTCAGTGTTTTCGCAAAAGGAAGCACGAGAGGGATTGAACTCTAAATCTTGAGTGTTTTCGCTGAAGGAATCACTGGATGAAGAGGAGTCTGACATGAACTAAAGAAAATCAACTTACAGCATCAGTATTGCGACGTTCGGAACCATGTGTACTCTTCCTGGTATCCTGGATGGAATCTCGGGAGACACACTGTATATAAAGTTCGGATATTTTGTTTAAGAGTTAAAACTCACAGATTTTCCGCGATGGATATCCACAAAATATCCTACCGACTGCGCCACTTAAATACTTGGAACGTCGAAGACTGTTTTTAAAAAGTTTATTTTCAGAAATCAAAGTTACAAAAATATAAAATAGATACGTCTGAACAATATCAGTAGTTCGTCAAGACTGAATGAAAGTAATTACACATAAATCAATTGAATAGCATTCTGCGATTCCGCAAGGTTCATTGAATCCACAAAAGTCTATGTCAGCATTTCGTCGGAGCTCTGCTCCGGTCATGTCGGGTCATACAGGGTGGCTCGAGTGTATAACTCATGCAATATACCTACTATTCTTATTCCATAATAAATCACAATTCATACATTTCGTATAGGGTGGTTTGAAAAATTGGTGAAATATATAACCGGTTCTTTCGTACACATCCTGTATATTCAAGTGAATTATCATCCACCGCGAAGATAGCTGATACCCTATAAACATAATTTCGTTGGGATATATATTAGGGTGAAAATTTTCGATGATAAAAATGGATGGCAAAATATCAACGTTTCAGAAATCACCCTGTAATTCACGATGAACTCGGTGAAAATCCTTCATTATTATTTAATATATTCATTATTCTCTCCTCAACACTGTCCCAAAAATTCAGATTCTTGCTGTGACTAGTTTCATAGTTATTAATTGAGAAACTTATTACCATTTGCTGACGAGTTGACTTGTTCACTACTGGCCAAGATTTTTCACAAATAGTGAAACGTGAGAATGTGGAGATTGAAATAAATGTAAATGAGGGTGAAGATTGAAGATAACTATCACATCAGATATATGAATTTAATAATATAAGGTACAGATAGTTAGTGAATTTTGTTGGTTTAAGTTTTGTCGGAATAAAAAACGAACTATCAGGGAAAAGTGAAAATGATTGATAAAACGCTTTTATTTCTAATAGGAGAATTTGAATCTGGGCAGCGACAATTTTTTTCTAATTCGTATTTCACCCGGATAGATGTGTCTATGATTTTTTTTTGCTGGCTATCAATTGAAACTAGACATCAATTATATTTCATCAATATAGGTAATTCAATACGTAAAAGTAATAATAATTATCACTGATGGAACTAATGAAACTAAATATAAGTACTAAGGGAGGCATGAATAGAAATAATCATATTATACTAGGTGTTTCCGAAATTGGAGCGATACATATGATGGGGGTGTTGTATGGGAGCAAGAATTTTGATTTACATAAATTCCAGGCAAAATTCAATGTTTCCCAAAATATTTTTTTATGCAAAAATGTACTTTAATTTTATTTTTTTTGTCTTCCATTACCCACTTTATTGATCGCTTTACTCAATATCGGAAACACCTTGTATATTCGGCAACTATGAGTTCACCTATTGAATGCAATAATGGGTTTCTGAGCTATTGGCACATATTCGATATGTTATCAAGTAGGTGATGTATAATCAACAAAGATCTGTCAGTGAACGTCACGCAAATGGTAATAAGTTTCTCAATTAATAACTATGAAACTAGTCATAATAGGAAACTGAATTTTTGGGACAGTGTTGAGGAGAGAATGGTAAATATATTAAATAATAATAAAGGAATTTTACCGAGTTAATCGTGAATTACAGGGTGATTTCTGAAACGTTGATATTTTACCATTTTCATCATCGAAAATTTTCATAATCACCCTATATATCCTAACGAAATCATGTTTATACGGTATCAGCTATCTTCGGTGGATGATAATTCACTTGAATATACAGGATGTGTACGAAAGAACCGGTCATATATTTCACCAATTTTTCAAATCACCATGTACGAAATGTATGAATTGTGATTAATTATGGAATAAGAATAGTATATTGCATGCCAAATTCATCAATATTTCATTATTACATCGAATTTTCAGACATTACTAAAATGTTTTTATTTTTCACTCTGTACATAATGATATGAATGAATATGAAGGTAAGTGAATTATAAAAGCGAAAAATAAATGCAGTTGGCACTTTCAAATCCCGAGAAAATAATTAAATGAAAATTACTGATTTTTAACTTCAACAACCTGTATTTCAAAATTTATCAATCAACGATCTTTGCGATTCTGTACGTTCAATCAGAACATCGAATACTACAATATACTAAAAATTCAGACAATTTCACTGAGAACCATTTTACCTACAAAAAGTGCGGGGTCCTTTCGTTACCTATATCAGCTTATAGTGTACCGACTATGCTTCATAAAGCTCAGAATGCTACAGAACAACTCTCTGTCTGGTGTGATTTGAATAGGCTTGTTCTCAATATAACCAAAACTCAAATGATTAATTTTGTTACGAAAAAATCCTCAATAGATAACGGCTACTTAGTCAAGCTGAGCAATAAGTCTATTCGACAAGTCTCTGACACAAAATTTCTAGGTATTGATATTGTTTCAAAACTCCCCTTGGGCAATCATATTGGGAATATAAAATGCAAGCTAGTAAACACATATTTGTACTCTGTCAACTGAGAAACACTGTCTCTCTCGAAGTCTTGAAACTTGTATATTTCAGTCTGATTCAGTCATTCATCTGCGATGAAATCATTTACTGGAGTGTAACGTTCAAGGCACAAGAAATATTTGCCATTCAGAAAAAAGCAGTAAGGTCGATGATGACAGTACAGATGTTGACTCTTAAAATTCAAAACATAGCCAAATAATAACAATGCAGGCATGAAATATGTTAAATATAATGTTCATTATTTCAACATTATAAATGTAAACATTAAAATGAATCGTCATAAAACTCTGCTAAACTATAATATGCCTTATCATGATGACCTACCGTTCATCCCCGAAGATGATTATCATCCAGCTTGAAATATTTCTCTAGTATTTAAGAAACAGGTAAATGGAATTTCATATGATGACAAAGCACTTTTTTATAATTTTCGTAAAGCAAATTTCCCGTTACTGTATTCTTTGTTTATGAATACAGATTGGTCAGTTATTGAAAACTGTACAGAAGTAAACTTGGCAGTAGACACATTCTATGAGATAATTTATTCATTAATGGACCACTGTGTTCCTATTAGACCAAATTTTACCAGTAAGTATCCACTCTGGTTTAAGAAAAATATCATAAACGGTATCACGTAACGTAAAGATAGATTATTTAAAACATTGAAATCCAACTATTCAGAAAATACATGTAATAAATTTAGAAATCTTCGTTGGTCAATAAAAACCCAAATATCACAAGCCTACATGGAGTATAAACAGAAAGCTGAAAACTCGATCAGAACTGATCCCTCCACATTTTGGAACTATATGCATAGTAAAAAAGGCACTTCAAGAATTCCGAATGTTTTATTCTTAAATGATAGAGAACTGAAAAACCCTACTACAATAGTGAACGCATTTGCAGAATTCTTTGGAAGTGTGTATGTTCCTTCTGATAGTAATAATCTTAACCTCTCAAAAAAAACAACAAATTTTCCCACAATAACTTCATTCTCTGAAGAAGAGGTTTTAGCAATCACTCAAAAAACTGACACCTAAATTCACCGCTGGTGATGACAAAATTCCAAGCTTTCTAGTAAAAGACTGTGCATACATTTTTGCAAAGCCACTTCAATTAATTTTTAACATGGCCTTAAAGACAGAAAGTTTTCCCGATAGATGGAAAGTATCTAAAATATGTCCAATATTGAAGTCAGGGGCTCCAAATAACATTCTGAACTATCGACCCATAACAATACTGTCCAACTTTGCAAAGGTCTTTGAGATGTGCCCGTATAACAACATATTTCCTAATGTGAGAAATAGTGTAACTCTATATCAACACGGTTTCATCAATAAACGATCAATACTAACGAATCTCATGTGTTTTACACAAACTGTCAGCAATGCGTTAGATAAACAGCTACAGATTGATACAATTTATACAGACTTCTCAAAGGCCTTTGACAAATTGAATCATCAAAATCTATTAGATAAACTGAGTTCTAGTGGTTTTGATAGTCCATTGTTGAATTTATTACAATCTTATCTTCAGAATCGTACTCTATTTGTTGAATACAAAGGACACAAATCGCTAGAATTTACTCCAACTTGTGACGCTCCTCAAGGAAGTAACCTAGCTCCTCTTCTATTCTCTTTATTTATAAATGATGTCAATTCAAATATTTCTAGTAACATATTACTCTTTGCTGATGATTTGAAGATTTTCAGACATATTGAAACAATAGACGACTGTCTTACTCTACAGAATGAACTTAATTCGATACATGAATGGTGCATACTAAACAAGCTTCCACTGAATATTCAAAAATGTAAATTTAGCAAATATACCCTCAAATACAGTTTGACTATGCAATAAATGATATCGTATTAGAACAAAGTACAGAAACTGAAGATTTGGGCATCATATTCAATCAGAAATTTAGCTTCACATCACAAAGTAATGAAACTACGTCTTCTGCAAAAAGAATGCTTGGATTTATTTTCAGGACGTGTAAAGACTTTCAAAATCCAGAATGTTTTATAACACTTTTTAATGCATATTTCCGATCCCGTTTGGAATATGGCTCCCTACTCTGGTCATACAATGTGCATGTGCAACAATTCGAATTTTGTGAAAGAGTTTTTATTAAATACATGGCACACAAACTGGATGGAGTATACCCATCCCAAGAAATTGATAATAGAGTGTTGCTAAATAGATTATCCCTCTTATCCTTAGAAAACAGAAGAACCTATTATGTTGAAATATCTAACAGAAAACAACTACTTCCCCGGCACAAGCCACGCTGGACATTGAACTACATCTGATAGATATTGTGAAAAGACACTAACTGAAAAGGAAAGAAAAAATCTGAAAGTGAAAGTTTGCATTTTCATTCAGATAGCCGGGGAAGTAGTTGTTTTCTGTTAGATATTACAAATAAGTCACATTTTTCATTTTTCAATTTTCATGGAGAATGTTCCCCTTTTCAACATGAACACCTCCCAAGAGGTTATCTTGAACGATGGAAAATAGCGACTAAAGTTTGTCTTTCAGTCGCAGATGATTCCACAATAGATTTTATGAATTTCCTATTCATATTTTCGAACTAAAACCTATTATGCTTGTATCTTCATATATAAATTGATTCATAATCTTATAGACTGCCCAAAATTGTTATCTCAGCTTGATTTTCACGTACTGAGACTAAATAGTAGAAACGAAACTTGCTTCTATTTGCCTCTACCAAGAATCAATGTTTTGATAAAATCCCCAGTTTATAACATCTGTAAAATTCATAATAGTTTCTATTCAGAATGTGATATTTTTGTAGTTCCATTTGGATATTTCAAGTATAAAATTCGTAACAAATTGTAACAATCGCCATATGGGTTATTTTATTTCTCAAATGCATAAAGTCATATCGAAAGACATTTAATTCGTGAAACAAATACAAAATCTTAAAACTCGTTCCCATCGGAAATATCTCATACACGACAAGAAAAAAAACACGTAATCTCCTTATAGAAATTGCGGCCTGTTGTTTAGTCTACCGCGGAAAAAGGCCATTTAAAATATCGAGTTCAGAATAGGGCCTTGTATTAATAGTAAGCAAATCAATGAATGAAACCATTGAGTCGGGAGACTGCTTAGTTGGAAAGCGATACACACGTCCTGACACTTACGAATTTTGCTGACGGGGGTCAGCTTGCATTAATTTTTAATTTAGGCACTGAACGTGGGAAATACTGATTCAGCAGAAAAATTCGACCATCTTGAATTGGGCGGGACTAATTCATTTTTCATCGTGATGACTGATAATTTGGTTCCTGAGGGAGGACTCGAAAAATGGTACCTCCAACGAATGTTGGGAGGGGACCTCTGATCAGAAATGTCGAGGGAAAGTCAGTCAGGCGCGCGGTTCGGTAGAAATCAGTCAGAAAACTGAGTTTTCGTTTGTGGTCGGGAGGTCGGTTTATATCTGCACATTTTTCCAACGGTTTGTGTATAGTTTTATATCGAAAATTTGCCATCTTAGAAACATCCGAATTCTAGAATCTAAAATTCTAGAATTATTTCTTGTGATAAATTAAATATATAAAAGACGCGTCTATGACCGGGATTTCAAATAGAGTGTTTCATCCCAGACGATAAATACATAAAGGATTAGCTGTTTTTGTTTTGGTAAGAAACCCAATTGATGTATACATGAACTAACTCATATATGTTCATTTCTCTGCTACGAATGCTTATCTTTTGCACTTAGCCAGATCTTCTCAGAACACCAACCCATAGTTTGTTCAAAGTAATAGTTAGGGACCTTGGCTCTGGTTAGACGTAGGAATCATAGTGAGTGTCGCTAAGTGGAAGACACAGTTGATAATTCTGATTTGGAAATCGTTGAAAGAACTCCCTAAGAGAACTTATTTTGTTATTGATATAGAAACGGTTTTGGCATTTTATATAATTTTGTTTAATTCGACATTTTCCTTCGTGATTATTTGTAAAATCACCAGGAGACTTCCTGGCAAATTGCACTCATCAAATAGTTTTTTTATTTATTTATCTATATATATAGCCATTTATTTGGTTTTGTTTTATTTATATTTGAGTTATTTTTATCATTTTTTTTCTTAATAGATATCGTTTTTCCGACGGTCGACTATTATTTGTAAAATTCCTTCTCTACTCCCAAAAATACCTGAGCAAAGACTTGCAAAACCAAAAGACTGCCTCTTCGTGCAGGCAGCCGAATTCTAGCCCTTACGGCCAGGATAAACCAGATAGACTGAACTTTAATTTTTATTCCTATCTGGCGTCTCCGCACCAGATAATTTTTTTTCTAACATCCTAAAAACCGCGGAGTGGTGATAGCATTGCTGCCAAATTATTTTTATCTGGGTTGTCCTGGGTCACAGAGGTTCTTTGAAAACCTTTAAGGAAATCTGGTCTGGGGAACTTTTCCTCAGATACCTGTAGAGTCAGTGTATCACCGAGAGAAAGAAGAAAAAGCAAAAATAAAGACTGGTACAGGTAAAACAGTTTTCCATAATTAAACTTAACGACCCTCTTAAAGGTCAGTACTTTTCGTGACGACAAGTTGATGCGTCACCTTGGGGTAAGGTTACACACCTACAAAAGGGGTACCCCCCCAAGTTTAGTACAAAATTAATGAATATGCAGGTCTAATTACAATCTAATTACAACCTCTCTGCTATTTTTGTATTCTACTATACTTATACTTATTCATAGCTCTAAACCTCATATTTGTCTTTTAATTGGGATTACTCCTGTTAGACAATAAACCTTTTTCTTATTTTTATTTAATTTTTTTTTATCACTAACTAGTTTTTTTGTCATATTTATAAAAATATTGTACCTTTTTTCCTTTTCGTTAATTTCACAAGATAATTTATTAAACATTTTCACCCCATTATAGATCAGAGGCTCTTTTATTAGATTTGTTGTGGGAATGGTGAGCTTTAAACTATTTTCGTTTTGACGAGTATAATAGGTGACATCATTTACTCCGTAATCTAATCTATTTTTGTGGATTAATGAAACCGTTTCTAATATAAAAATTGAAACAAGGTTCAGGCTCCTATGTTCAATAAAGATAGGTTTACCTGATTTCCTAAATTTCAATTTACAAAGGTTCCTAATTGCTCGCTTCTGTAGTAAACACTGACTGAAACAATTGATTCCTCCCCATAATGAAATATCATAACGCAAATAGGACTCCACAAGTGCCTAATAAACTGATTTTGCAGCAGCAAATTCCGTTTTATTAGACACCACCCTCAAATATAACTACCAGATGCCAATTTTCAATTTGAGTTTTTTATGTGTGTCCAAGTAAATTCCCAAAAATTTTGCTGTGTCCTTATTTACTAATATTTGACTACCTACATTCACATCCGGTATCACAGCCCTGTCTCCGGAGCTCCGACACATCCGGAGGGCGTGCTGGTGCCATTTACCCAGATAGCCACTACCCACGTCCGTGGGGTGAGCAACTACTGGGTCCGAGAATCATGTGACCTGAGCAGACGGAGTGAACCAAGGATGACAGCATTCTGCATTTCTGCCACATCAAGCCGGTACGACTTTTAAGATTAGAGAGCAGCGTGTCCATTATTCCACCAAGGACCCCTATAATCAGAACCACCAATTTAACCGAATGGTTTGGGTTCAGCCTGCGGAGTTCAAAGAGTAGCTCTCGATATTTTGTCCGTTTTTCCTCCTCTTTTTGGATGATATTCGTTTCGCCAGGAGCAGAAAACTCTATGACAAAGTCGTCCTACTTTGATGGTCGAGGAGGACTACATCAGGCTTATTTGCTTGTATTTGCCTGAGGGTGGGGAATGAGTAGTTCCAATAGATTAGGCACCTCTCATCCTCCACAACGGACTCAATATCCCTCGGAGCATAAGGCAACACCGGTGTCTCGTCTATATAGTACGAGTGTCGTAGATGGTAGTACAACACTCGTAGAGCCTCGTTATGCTTGTGGATATGGACTGAGACCGCATTTGCTGGACATGCTGATAGTGAATGCATAAGGGTCTCAGGCGCCCCACGACACGCTCTGCATCTAGTGTAGGGGATCTCTATACCCATCACGCCGCTATGGTAGACCAGGGTGTTGAAGACACTATCCTGGCAAGCCATTATGAATCCCTCGGTCTCCAACTTCAGATCACTTGACCTGAGGAAAGCAAAGGTCGGGTATTTGGATAAGCCAAGGTCTTCAATGTTCTTGAAGAATACCCCATGCATTGGCTTATCCTTGTGCAGCTGCAGGAGGACCTCAGTCTCCGCAGCTTTGATGTGAGCTTTTTGCTGACCGGGTTCCAACTGGGTTTGCCCGTTCAGTATCGAATACGAGACTAAGTTTATCAGCTGCCCGGATTGCTGCCTTGAAAAGAAATGCTCCAGTCCCTGCTTTTTCATGGTCGTGGACCATGCAGAGAATGGGATCTGAACTCCTGATGACTTTACAGGCTCCATCCAGCACCATTCTGTTATGTAGACACTCCAAACTCAAAAGTCCCTGGCCTTCCTGTTGTCTGGGGAAGTATAACCGTGAAACGGACGATTTAGGATGCTTTTTTTATCCGGTTGGATTATACCAGTCGGGCCCTGTCTCCGGAGCTCCGACACATCTGGAGGGCGCGCTGGTGACATTTACCCAAATAGCCACTCCCCTCGTCTGTGGAGTGAGCAACTACTGGTTCTGATAATCATGTGCCATGAGCAGACGGAGTGAACCAAGGATGGCGGCCTTCTGCATTCGTCCGGCTAAGATTTCTGCCATATTATGGCAAGCTGGTATGATTTTTAAGTTCGAGAGCAGTGTGTCCATCATACCACCAAGGACCCCTATAATCAGAACCACCATTTTAACAGAATGGTTTGGGTAGAGCCTGCGAAGTTCAAAGAGTAAGTGTCGATATTTAGTGCGTTTTTCCTCCTCTTTTCGGACGATGTTCGTTTCACCAGGAGCCGAAAACTCCATGACGAAAATCGTCTTACTCTGATGGTCGAGTAGGACTACATCAGGCTTATTGGCTTGTGTTTGCCTGAGGGTGGGGAAAGAGTAGTTCCAATGTATTCGGCACTTTTCATTCTCCACAACGGACTCAATATCCCCCGGGGTATAAGGCAACACCGGTGTCTCGTCTATATCGTACGAGTGTCGTAGATGGTAGTACAACACTCGTAGAGCCGCGTTATGCCTGTGGATATAGGCTGAGACCGCATATGCTGGACATGCTGAAAGCAAATGCATAAGGGTCTCAGGCGCCCCACGACACGCTCTGCATCTAGTGTCGGGATCTCTATACCCATCACGCGGCTACGGTAGACCAGGGTGTTGAAGACACCATCCTGGCAAGCCATTATGAATCCCTCGGTCTCCGACTTTAGCTCACTTGACCTGAGGAAAGCAGAGGTCAAGTTTTTGGATAAGCCAAGGTCTTCAATGTTCTTGAAGAAGACCCATGCATTGGCTTATCCTTGTGCAGCTGCAGGAGGACCTCAGTCTCCGCAGCTTTGATGTGAGCTTTTTGCTGAACGGGTTCCAACTCAGAGACAAGAGTTTGGATTTGCCCGTTCAGTGTCGAATACGAGACTAAGTTTATCAGCTGCCCGGATTGCTGCCTTGGAAAGAAATGCTCCAATCCCTGCTTTTTCATGGTCGTGGACCATGCAGAGAATGGGATCTGAACTCCTGATGACTTTACAGGCTCCATCCAGCACCATTCTGTTATGTAGACACTCCAAACTCAAAAGTCCCCGGCCTCCCTGTTGTCTGGGAAAGTATAACCGTATATTATTATTATTATTATTATTATTTTTTCCTAAGAGGATATCCCAGTCAGGCCCTGTCTCCGGAGCTCCGACACATCCGGAGGGCGCGCTGGATCTTTTACCCAGATAACCACTCCCCACGTCCGTGGGGTAAGCGATTACTGGGTCTGAGAATCATGTGCCCTGAGCAGACGCAGTGAACCAAGGATGACGGCCTTCTGCATTCGTCCGGTTAACATTTCTGCCATATTACGGAATCCGGTATGATTTTTAAGTTTGAGAGCAGTGTGTCCATCATTCCACCAAGGACCCCTATAATCAGAACCACCATTTTAACAGAATGGTTTGGATAGAGCCTGCGGAGTTCAAAGAGTAAGTCTCGATATTTAGTCCGTTTCTCCTCCTCTTTTCGGACGATGTTCGTTTCACTAGGAGCCGAAAACTCCATGACGAAAATCGTCTTACTCTGATGGTCGAGGAGGACTACATCAGGCTTATTGGCTTGTATTTGCCTGAGGGTGGGGAATGAGTAGTTCCAATATATTCGGCACCTCTCATTCTCCACAACGGACTCAATATCCCCTGGAGCATAAGGCAACACCGGTGTCTCGTCTATATCGTACGAGTGTCGTAGATGGTAGTACAACACTCGTAGAGCCGCGTTATGCATGTGGATATAGGCTCAGACCGCATATGCTGGACATGCTGAAAGCAAATGCATAATGGTCTCAGGCGCCCCACAACACGCTCTGCATCTAGTGTCGGGGATCTCTATTCCCATCACGCGGCTACGGTAGACCAGGGTGTTGAAGACACCATCCTGGCAAGCTATTATGAATCCCTCGGTCTCCGACTTTAGCTCACTTGACCTGAGGAAAGCAGAGGTCAAGTTTTTGGATAAGCCAAGGTCTTCAATGTTCTTATCCTTGTGCAGCTGCAGGAGGACCTCAGTCTCTGCAGCTTTGATGTGAGCTTTTTGCTGAACAGGTTCCAACTCAGTGACAGAGTTTGGGTTTGCCCGTTCAGTGTCGAATACGAGACCAAGTTCATCAGCTGCCCGGATTGCTGCCTTGAAAAGAAATGCTCCAATCCCTGCTTTTTCATGGTCGTGGACCATGCAGAGAAGGGGATCTGAACTCCTGATGACTTTACAGGCTCCATCCAGCACCATTCTGTTATGTAGACACTACAAACTCAAAAGTCCCCGGTTTCCCAGTTGTCTGGGGAAGTATAACCGTGGAACGGACGATTTAGGATGCAAGCTCCTATGAATATGCATCATTTTTTGAGTTTTAACGTCGAGTTGCCGCAGCTCTACCTTAGTCCATTTCACTATTACGAGTATCAGTTCTAAAAACGTGACCTTGAGAGTTCCCAATTTTCAACTTTTGAGCTTGGGATAAGGACGACGACGTTAATGCGCATGCTCAGTTCCGGGATGGTATTAAATGACATTCAACTTCTGTGATGTGCCCTCAATCCTCATATATTTATATAATAGGTTATGTTATGATAAATAAAAATAAACAACTGAGAATTTAAAAATTGGTATATAGTAAACATTAAAGTAAAGAAAATGTCTTCTGAAGAAAGTACGCTAATCGAATTGGTAGAAAAATTCTCTCATATTTGGGATAAAAAAAATACTCGTCACAGTGACAAAGTTGCGGTTGAAAATGCCTGGGAATCTATAGCTACCATAACGAATTATTCTGGTGAGTACAAATATGCTGATGGTATTGGATTCTATTCCTTTCTTTCAGTTGAAGAATGCTTGGAGTCATGGAAATACTTACGACTAAAATATGTTCCAGAAAGAAGAAATTTAAAGAGCATAGCATCAGGTTCTGGCGCATACTCTTGTAGCTGGCCTCTCTTCGAAAAAATTAGTTTTTTAGATAGAACCATCATTATGAGGAGGTAAGTTGGTAATTGGATTCTGAAATCTTCTGAGAATACATTTTTTATAGAACAAAGGGCAACATGAGCAAGACAAATAATGTGAGTAATCTATCTGATGCTTGGAATACTATGGATGATATACTCAGCCAGGATCAGGGAGAAGAGGAAGTGGAATCACTTCCATCATTGGAGGGAGAATCAGAAGAGATAGCTTCTTCCAATACAGCTACCAATCCAACTATTGAAAAGACAGCCCGTGATATTGGAAATCTCAGAAAAGACCGCTGCAATAAAAAAAAGTTGAAGTACCATTTAAGTCTCTGGTTGCTACGTGCATCTCAGTGGGACAGAGTCTGAATTCCCTTCTTCATAATTCAGATATAAATAAGGAGGACCATCATTTTGGACTTTCAATTGCTGACTCGCTGAGCAGAATATCAGAAAGAAAAAGAAAGATGTCCCTCAAAGCCAAGATATTAATGCTAATAGCTGATGATACAGACTGATTTAAAGTTTTAAACAATGCTGTGAATTGATTACTTTCCTTGCGGACTTTCATTGTCTGGAGTGTTTCTATGAGCATGACGTTTCAATCGGTTTAGTATCTCTGATCGTTATGAGTTCACACTTAATAACGATTGGAGATACTGAACAGATTGAAACATTCAAAGTCAAAGTCAAAAATAGCTTTATTGTTCAAAAATATACATTTTTGTAGCAAGCAGTCAATAGAACAAATAAATAAAAACATAATTAAAACATCATGCCATCTAGTATTCACTTAAAACACATACATAAAATCTATATTTTAACAGGTAAAATAAATTTCAGACAGAAGATAAATACTCTTCGACAGAATAAAATGGATGTTCTGCAAGTATTTTTTTTTGTTGCCCTCCTGAACCTACAATAGGCTTCAGTACTTTTAATTGGTTCTGGCTCATAGGAACACTCCAGACAATGGAAGCCCACAATGAACGTAATCGATACAGACCGAGTCCTGAAAACCTAGTTTATTATTCCAGAGTTTATTTTATTTTGATACATTTTTAACAAATGTATTTTTTCAGATATTTTTGGGACTAGTCTCAAAATTTTATTAGTGTTTTATTTATAGTTCTTGTGATGAGTTCATATTCTGAGTGGATTTTTTTTTATATTGTGTATTCTGAATATGTACTTTTTCCACACTATTCATGTGATAATAAACAACACTGAGATATATATTTAGTCTTTTGTACCTGAAAGTAAAAATTGAAGAACTGTGTTATTCAAAGCTTATTTTATTTGGCAGGGGTAACAACATTAAAAAAAGTTCTGATATGAATACCAGAAACTATAAAACAAATCTTTCTGTTGAGAATAAATATTTTGTTCTAAAATTCTAAATTCTACAACTCTGAAGGGATTCCTCCTCTGTTCACATAGTCTGACTGCCATTCAACTTGTCCTACATTTGAAATAAAATAATCAGCCAAAACATCCCTCTGATTTTTGGCAACAGATGTGGCATTGTTTGACCCCACTCTACGTACTGATGGGATATTTTTTCTGTTATTCCATTCACCAGGCATCAGATCACCGTTACCATTAATGTAATCTACTTTTCCAGTAGGACAATACTTCCTCTCATGAAGGGGCATATCGATCTCACTGGTTTGAAGGTAATTATGAAGGACAACAACAGCTTGTGCAATCCTATCAGCTACCTCCAAGCTAGCATGTATAGGCTGGAGTAATATACGCCAACGCTGGCAAAGTATTCCAAATGTGCTCTCTATGGTCCTCCTGGCCCTGCTGATCCTATAATTGAATATATTTTTTTTTTCACCTAGATGGCTACCAGCATAAGGTCGGATGATGTTTTTTTGTTGTGGGAATGCTGCATCTGCCACCAAAAAGTGGTCCATCATTAATTCTTATCTTGGCAATTTAGTAGGATGAGGTAGATCTAACATTCCTCTCATGAGAGCATTTCCTAGGCCACTAGATCTAAAAACTGCGGATACATGATTGGAACCTGCGGCTCCAATGTCCACCATTGAAAATCTATAAAAAGCATCACAGGAAGCCATCAGAACAATGCTGTAATCCTTTTTATAGTTAAAAAATTGGCTGCCTGAGTGAGGTGGACATTTGATTTTGATGTGTTTCCCATCCAACGCACCAACACAGTTTGGCAAGTTCCATCTGGTAAAAAAACCATTACGAATAGATTTCCAGTTCTGCCTGTTGGGATTTGGAAGTTGGGAAGGACTCAGCACATTCCATATAACTTCACACGTTTCTTTGATTATTTGATGGGCAGTAGCATGTCCAATTCTATAACCCCAACCAATTTCTTGCATTGAGCAGCCCTCTGCAAAATAACTGAAAAATATACTTATTATGAGAAATTTCAGTAAAATTGTAGTTTAAAATTGTTTTTTTCCGTTAACCAGCTGTCGTTTTCCTAAGAGCGGCAGCCTCCAGAAGTCGGAACTTGAACGAGCTAAGGATTAACGACTGGCAGCCAGAATGATTAAAAGGAATCGCTTCTAACCACTCGGCTACCTGGAACATGGTAGGAACACATTTTAAGAAAATAAAACTTACTGGACAGTTATCACAGGCCGATGTTTTTTTCTGTCCTTCTGAATGTGAGAGCCGACTTGAGAGAGAAGATAATTGAATTGTTTTCTGTTCATTCTTGTATACTTGATGAACTGTATTTCATCCCATTCAAGAGTTTGCATACCTTGTACAAGCGTAGCAAAGAACCCTTCTCTGTTACGCCTTCTATTCATAGGACGCACTTTAAAGCGTCTCTTACGTTTTTTGGAATTTTCAATTTCGCAAACAGCACTTGCGTTTAACAAAAATTACAAACCCGCTGTGATTAAAGTTTGATTATCCATATTAATACTCCTTCGAATATCAACAAAAAAATCAATCATGAACCACAAATGTTTGGTTATATTTCTGTCACTGTCATTTGTCGAAGTTCTAATATTAATGAGTTGTATAAATAGTAATACAATTATTCCTTAAGACGAAGACCTAAGATTGAGACTAGGACTGAGACTGAGTCGAAGACAGAGTTGACTAAACAGGCCCTTGTAATCGATAACTGCTAAATGATAATTGTTTCTTGATGCTGTATTAATCCACAAAAATATAAGTTTTACAAATGCCAACTCTGGAAATCATGAGTTTGTTCGTGAAGTTTTTCGGTGAACTACCACCATTTAACGAAAATTAAATGGGTTACTGGCCGTCATATGCGAAAGCACCTGTACAATTTGAGGGGAATCTGTAATGATTTTAACATTTTTATTGGATGACAACATTCATATTTACGCCACTAGATCGGTGAAATAGTGTGAACACAGCCATATGCTCCCGCAGAACGTATTCAGATGGCAGATAATGAACTGTCGATTTTACACAGATCTGACTGAAATTCAAATAACTATTTTCAGTGTTGTAAAAAAAACAGTTCTTACATATTTTGTGTGTATAAAATAAGCCGGTGTTTTCCTACAAATGTTGTCTTGAAATAAGAAAACCCGGAAAATTTGTACAAGGCCTGAACCTGAATCCGAGCTACAAAACAATCAAACCCTCAACGAACTGTACTCCAGCTTGATAGATGAATTACAAACAGATAACTTGGAAAAATCGCGATTTTTGTTGTTAATATTGTTTTTTCCGTTAACCAGCTGTCGTCCCCTTACGAACGGCAGCCCTCAAAAGTGGAAACTTGTGCGAGCCAAGGATTAACGAGGTCTTATCTTTTAACGTGCGATTCCTAGCACTTTCTCGGGCCATCAGATAAAAATCTGAAGTCGCTGAGGATTCGAACCTAGCCGACCATCTGTCAATGGTTTTGAACGCTTTAGTCTCAACCACTGAGCTACACATTGACAAAATCAAAAATGAGCACAATGCGTTTTTGAAAGAATCCTTGAAAATGGAAACTGATTTCCCCTCAGTACAATAACTCAACAGGAACAGACCATATCGGAACTTCGAAGCTACATAAAAAACCTAGAAGGTAAGAAGTGTACAAATATGCATTTTTTCGAAGTCGGAAGAGGCGCCGTTGCCAAACTTAGAAAATGATAATATATTGAAGAAATCTTCAGAAATTAATCAAACAAAGATGAGCACAATGCGTTTTTGGAAGAATCCCTGAAAATGGAATCTGATCTCCTCAGTACAACAACTCATCAGGAATAGACTATGTCGGAACTTCGGAGCTACATAAAAAACCTAGAAGGTAAGAAGTGTAAAAATATGTATTTTTTTAAAGTCGGAAGAGGCGCCGTTGCCAAACTTAAAAAATTAACAATGTTTTTTAAGAAATCTTCAGAAGGGAATAGAACAAGAAGTACCTCCAGAAAGGAAAATAAAAATATGACTCTACGTGAACAAAAATTTTCGAATGATCTTACACAAAAAAGTAAAACTAGAAGACAAGGAAAAAAAAAACAGTGAAGAAGGTGGATAGTAATGATACTATAGCTGCTTTCCATTTAAGGGTTTGATGCAGCAGGGCTTCTCATTCTAGTTTAATCATTGGCTGAAAAATGACATCTGTCTAAATCTACCAATAGTAAGTCTAGAATAAGATGCACCGTGGCTTCACACTCTTAAATGGACAACGCCTAATGTTACTTCTTATCCATCCGGCCTGGCTACCGGCGCAAGTAATGAGGGCTCGCGTTGACGAAGTCAGCGTTCGCTGGGTTCACCGACGTATTCGGTTGAAAGAGAGTATATGACAGCAGCATGTATATTTCTGATTGGTCTTTGTCATGAAGTCCACGTTTGAATAGTAAGGAGATTGAGATTTGGGTGTTGCCGGTATTAAAATTAAGCATGGGAGTTATGGAGGTTGTAGGTTTTTTAAATTCAATTATGGAAGAAAAAACATATACAGGGTGTACCAACGTAACATTACAGAAAAAACAGCTTGTCAAAAATCATATTGTATACAGGGTGTCTCAAAACACTCGTCAATTGAGAGAAAAAATAACCGACATCATTTAAGAGAAAAAAAAGATGGCGCCTGCTTATCAAATACCATATACCGGGTGTATCAACATATGATTTAAGAGAAAAAACATGGCCGCCTCTGTCATTTGTTAAAGAAAACACGCGTTATTGGGGGTATGGGGATTCAAAATGTTTTCGTGATGGGTCCGTCATTTTTAACGTAAGTACCAACAGAATATAGAAGATAGAAGACAGGAGGTAGGAGACAGACGGTAGACTGACAGATATTCAGTTTGATCGAACCAAAACGAACTAACCTTATATAAAGTCTATTTTAGTCGCATTTTTGCTTGTTTTAGCGTTTCAAATTTTAGCAGTTTTTTCGAACGCGAAAAACCGCTTATTGTGGTCGCATTTTTGCTTGTTTTAGCGTTTCAAATTTTAGTTGTTTTTTCGAATGCGAAAACGTGTATTGTGAGCAATTTTGAAATGACAAATCTCCATAAGAAATACATGTAAACATACAGTTTTTACGGTTTAATTTGGGGTTGTTTTTTAGAACGCGAAAAACGCTTATTGTGGTCGCATTTTTGCGTGTTTCAATGTTTAAAATTTTAGCTGTTTTTTGGAACGCGAAAAACGTGTTAGACCGATTGACCAACCTAAGCTATAAGTGAAAAAATAAAATGAAACAGTTTGAATACAAATTTATTGAAAATTTTTATTTTGGTAACATATCACATAGCCATTTTTAAAGAATATGGACGTTTCGGAGGCTGCAATTATAGTTGGTTTTGTTGCGACGAATGTGATGCATATAAGGTAAGATGCCAGCATTGGTGTCGGTAAATGTGGGAACCAGCCAAGACGTATTATCATAATCCTCAAAGTTCACAATACGTGTAGGTAGACCTAATTGGTGAAATTTCGCAGTAAGATAGTCCCGATTTTGAAGTCCTCGCACATAAATGACATCAACATCATGCGTATTTTTCTTGAGAATGGCATCCAATTGATGATATTTTGATTTTGATTTTCACGTTGGCCAAATTTGCCCCAGAATGAATTCAGCATGAGTTTAGCCAAAGATCTCAAGCCTGGATTGTTGCAAATTTTCGCAAATTCCAATTGAATATCCTCTCGAATGCACTGTCAAACTCCTCCTGAACTGTATACTATTCATCCAAATTTGCGTTTGAATCAGTCATCTGGTATAAAATGATGTTATGACCCTTTTGAAAGTCTTTTTGAATGCAGTCCAGATCCATGGACACCCATCATAAACGACTTCTCACCTCATGATCATCTCTCGCGGCAGTTGCGAGAGCTAAGTGACTCCTGATCTTGCGCAAGGCCGAATCACGCTGAATAAACGCGGTACTTCGTGTTGTCATTTGAGTGTACAATAGAAAGTATTGAAACCAGAATCAAATGACAAAAATTATATTCCTTGGAAGGGGAGAGAAAAAAAACTTATGATTTTCCAAATGCAGTTAAAACGCGGAATGAACAAACAAATGAAACATATGTTAATATTTGGTTCAGAAAATTGGAAATATATATATGTAAAACAACTTCAACTCTGCAAAATTCACGAGCGAAAATTATATTTCAATAATCAGATACGCCACTGTACGGAGACATAAAGCTTGTGAACGAACTCTTTTTTGTGATTTCTGCGTTACACCGTTTTTATTTTACTGGTTTCTGGAAAGAATATGTAAATTTTATACGAGAGCGGATGAGAACGATATATGTAGTCCACAATATATCGAAATTGGATAGAAAATCCGAAATTTGAAAATGGAAGTATGAATATGAATAAATTTTTAAATTATGTACGAAAATGCGACTGATATCCGCAGTTCGAAGGACCAAGAATGTTTGCGTTTTGTAAAAAAAAAATCATTTTTTGATTACTCAATTTCTAGTTGAACGAAAATGTTCGAAGAACAAATGGTCGACTTACCGGGTCAAAGTTTTTCCTTCTTCGTCCTGAGCCCAGGCTTCCGACCTTGGCGGCGGTAGAATGTTCGAAACGAGCGTAGATGATTGTTGAGAGAATTATGCACTCACATTAGGTATATCGTTTTTATATTTTTTGAACGACGTGACGGGTTGAAAAATTTCCGTTCAGTTCGCAACCTTCTTCCATGAAGATTGCTCTCTCGAGTCAAGCGCATGCATCACGCATGCGCTCTGGTAATAGTCAACGTTTTGCCTCTCAGTCTTGTAGGCGAAATATGGTTTTAAAAACTAAAATATTTATCCCAAATTATTAATGAAAGTTATCAAAAAATAAAATTTGTCTAATACAAATAATACAAAAAAACAAACTTATGAAAACTAAACGAATCCCACAATATTTTCACCACATCTTCAAAGACGCTATAAGACAATAAGATGCTATAAGACTTGCTGAAACATATAAATTTGTGCATGAAAATTGTCTATAAAAACGATAATCACAGTTAACCATAGAAGTAAATAGAATCAGTATCTGTCAGTTTGGTAAATAGCCGAGGACAGTTCGAATGTAAACAGTCTATTTGTGGTGTAATAAACTCACTTCGGGTTCCTTTATGAGAAGTGAAAATGAAACGAATTCGTAAAAAAGCTCTATCTATTCAGACTAATCAACATGATCTGCCCGTGCTCGGTACATCATTGTGAGACCTAACCTAGCCCACTATATTTGTCCTAGATCTAATTACATGATTGTTTATAATAATAAATAACATAAGACCGACATACATCGAAAAGAGCTGTCCTGGCACGTATTCGGTGTTCCAATTAGAATATTGTTTGTTACTCAATTTGTTATTGTTCTACATTATTTGCTATACCCGTACACCTCCCCGATGACGAGAAAAAAAAATGTGGACATATATTTTTTTTTTCATTCAATAAACAATTTGGTCCTATTTTTATGTATTTCTACCAACTTATTATCTATTCTACAACTACAACATTTGGATCTTTATCTTCTACTATGAAATAGGGGACCTTTGAATATAGGATCATATTTACTTGAAGACGTGTTCCTTACTAATATTTTATCACCTATCCTAACATTGACAGTATTAATTTTCATATCTAGTTTTTGTTTCCGCAGTGACTTTGATACCATTAAATTATTTCTCGCGTCATTCCAAGCTGTTTGCAATCGAAATTTTAGCTGAATTGGGTAATCATCGAAATTATATACAGGGTCGATTTGTGTAGCAATGCTCGATGGTAATCTACTCATTTTCCCGAAAACCAATTCGTATGGAATATAACGAGTTTCCGTATGAACTGTATTATTATATGCAAAACACCAATATCCTTGAGCTCCAGGTGTCTGGATGCTCTGATGCATGTATGTGTAAATAAGCACCTATATTTTTATGTGTGTTTTCCAGTGCTCCAATGGTTTCGTGATGATACGCCCTTGTCTGTCAAAACTTGTTCTGGAATACCAAATCGCAAAATAAAATTTTCTACGAAAGCTTTCGCGACTGTTACAGCCTCCTTATTTTCTAATGGATATCCTTCGACGAATTTCGTTAACTCACATTGCAACGTCAGAATGTATCGGTTATTTTCCCTGTCTTGTTCTAAAGGGCCCACCAAATCAAGAAAATTTTTCTGAAACACTGAGTTAGCCGTTGTGGTTATTTTCATCGGTTGCTGATGTGGTCTAGACTATCTACTTATATCTCTGACAGTCATCAAAATTTTCGATATCCTTTCGGAGCCCAGACCAAAAGTAGAGTTTCCTAATATTGTTATACATGCAATTAATTCCAGCATACCCTCCTGTTGGTAACATGTGGTAATCGTTCATAATCAATTGTTGGGTTTCCTTCCTAGTTATGTGCTGTTGAGCTTTCATTACTTATTACATTTATTTTTATTCCTGCATTTCTAATTTCATTTGGAACTTTCAACATGTTTTTTGATAACGATGCGCATCTATCTTCTTTTATTATTAATAATTCAACGGAATGCAGTCGCTGATCGAGATTCATCCTGATTCATATAAATAGTATTTGCCTTTTCATCATATAATATATTCCCCTTTTTTATACACTCAGAACGGTTTTTTCTCAACTATCGACAAAGGATACAATTGAACAAATTCTTTAGGTGGTGTTACGGGACGATTTCATCTCTGTAAGATGATGCCGCAAAATTCAATAAGATTCGAACAATTTGTATACCAACCTTCGAACCGCTCGAATACAACTTTAAATTCTGGTATGTGACTGCTCGAGTACTAGACAAATTGCCATTTCTAAACCATTATTATCGCCATGAGGAACTCCTCTTACGACAGGTAGACAGATGATGTACCCAAACGCAGACGCTCGATGAGAGTTCTGTTTTACAGGCTGGTTTCGATTAGAATCAATAGGGGTTATGTACATTGTTCCGCAGACAGTGGTCTTTTATTCCTTGTGTTTGAGAACTGGTAGTGGGCTTGGAGTGCACTTTGATTTTGGAGAATTCTATGAAGGATTATGTGATCTGGTGGCTTTCGTACCAGTCTCGGCCAGCACCTAACGTCCCTTATAGTTAGACCCCAAGGCATGAGTGGCCTGCGGAAGTTCTCAATTATACCTGGAAAGGACGGACACTGACATGGGTGATATATCAAAACAGCTGATAATACTAACCACTTGCTGAAATCCGATTGAAAGATGGTGCATAAGCCCTAATGTTCGATCCTGATTGTTGATTTGTCTAATCTAACCCTTCTAGTAACCCATATTGGCAATATTTTTAAATGTCAACAAGGTTAAATGGAATTCTTCTTCTTGTCCTGTGTCGGACCGATTGTACTAAACTTGGGGGGTACCCCTTTTGTAGGTGTGTAACCTTACCCCAAGGTGACGCATCAACTTGTCGTCACGAAAAGTACTGACCTTTAAGAGGGTCGTTAAGTTTAATTATGGAAAACTGTTTTACCTGTACCAGTCTTTATTTTTGCTTTTTCTTCTTTCTCTCGGTGATACACTGACTCTACAGGTATCTGAGGAAAAGTTCCCCAGACCAGATTTCCTTAAAGGTTTTCAAAGAACCTCTGTGACCCAGGACAACCCAGATAAAAATAATTTGGCAGCAATGCTATCACCACTCCGCGGTTTTTAGGATGTTAGAAAAAAAATTATCTGGTGCGGAGACGCCAGATAGGAATAAAAATTAAAGTTCGGTCTATCTGGTTTATCCTGGCCGTAAGGGCTAGAATTCGGCTGCCTGCACGAAGAGGCAGTCTTTTGGTTTTGCAAGTCTTTGCTCAGGTATTTTTGGGAGTAGTGAAGGAATTTACAAATAATAATCGACCGTCGGAAAAACGATATCTATTAAGAAAAAAAAATAATAAAAATATCTCAAATGTAAATAAAACAAAACCAAATAAATGGCTATATATATAGATAAATAAAAAAACTATTTGATGAGTCCAATTTGCGAGGAAGTCTCTTGGTGATTTTACAAATAATCACGAAGGAAAATGTCGAATTAAACAAAAATTATATAAAATGCTAAAACCGTTTCTACATCAATAACAAAATAAGTTCTCTTAGGGAGTTCTTTCAACGATTTCCAAATCAGAATTATCAACTGTGTCTTCCACTTAGCGACACTCACTATAATTCCTACGTCTAACCAGAGCCAATGTCCCTAACTATTACTTTGAACAAACTATGGGTTGGTGTTCTGAGAAGATCTGGCTAAGTGCAAGAGATAAGCATTCGTAGCAGAGAAATGAACATATATGAGTTAGTTCATGTATACATCAATTGGGTTTCTTACCAAAACAAAAACAGCTAATCCTTTATGTATTTATCGTCTGGGATGAAACACTCTATTTGAAATCCCGGTCATAGACGCGTCTTTTATATATTTAATTTATCACAAGAAATAATTTCAATTTTAGATTCTAGAATTCGGATGTTTCTAAGATGGCAAATTTTCGATATAAAATTATACACAAACCGTTGGAAAAATGTGTAGATATAAACCGACCTCCCGACCACAAACGAAAACTCAGTTTTCTGACTGATTTCTACCGAACCGCGCGCCTGACTGACTTTCCCTCGACATTTCTGATCAGAGGTCCCCTCCCAACATTCGTTGGAGGTACCATTTTTCGAGTCCTCCCTCAGGAACGAAATTATCAGTCATTCGTCCGTTGGGCCATAATTCAGATTTCTTCACTATGAAAAATGAATTAGTCCCGCCCAATTCAAGATGGTCGAATTTTTCTGCTGAATCAGTATTTCCCACGTTCAGTGCCTAAATTAAGAAGTAATGCAAGCTGACCCCCGTCAGCAAAATTCGTAAGTATCAGGACGTGTGTATCGCTTTCCAACTAAGCAGTCTCCCGACTCAATGGTTTCATTCATTGATTTGCTTACTATTAATACAAGGCCCTATTCCGAACTCGATATTTTAAATGGCCTTTTTCCGCGGTAGACTAAACAACAGGCCGCAATTTCTATAAGGAGATTACGTGTTTTTTTTCTTGTCGTGTATGAGATATTTCCGATGTGAACGAGTTTTAAGATTTTGTATTTGTTTCACGAATTAAATGTCTTTCGATATGACTTTATGCATTTGAGAAATAAAATAACCCATATGGCGATTGTTATACGATCGACAGAAGGTGCGTTCGGTCGTTACAAATCTGCTTGCTTGTTTTCCTCTGACGACTCCGTGTAGTCTGGTCCGCGTTGTTCATGGGCCGTGAGAGCTAGGAAAACGTTGTAATCTGTTTCGTATTTTCCATTGACGTGAGGGCGAGAACAGACCGGTCGGGTTGATCTAGTGTCAACTCTCACTTCCTAACTATGTCGATTATAGCCCAATATTACAACAAAAACGAAAAACCGGTCGTGATAAGTAACAGTTCCCAACTATCATTCGTGATTGTCTATGACTGATTAGTTCCGTGATTATGGGCTACGAAACAGGATCTACTCCGAACGCACACTCCGTCGACAGGTGACCTCGGTAGTGTAGCAACCTTTGACATCTGAAACTATGGTTATTGGTCACAAGCGTTTTAGTCATGGTCTATGATTTAATTGAATTTGGGACTGGTAGAATTTCTGTTAGGTGGAATTATCGTTGGGAGAAACTATTGAATTTGTTCGGAAGTATTTGTGAGTCGTCGGAAAACCACTCATTGTTCATTTGAGATTATAGTGGAAAGGTGAGATTATTGGAAGAATTATTGCCGTTGGTACTGAGTTTGAATTCGTTCAAAACCCGTTGAGGGCATTATCACTCACGTCGATTATTCACTTCAAGTCCATCCAACATCAACAGGTATGCAAATTCCTCGTGCTGGCACATCTCAGTTTCACCCCGATCTGGCGGCATATGCTTATAGAGAACTTTCTTTGTAGGACTTCTTTTTGGAGGGGCTATTGTCCGGAGAGGATATTTCAACAGGACTTTCTTTTTGGAGGGGCTATTGTCCGGAGAGGATATTTCAGGGATGTGACTTTTAGTACAAGACTTTGAGACAAGGACTATTTCGGCGAAGGTGTGCCCCAGGGTCATATGACAGAGTGGTGGAAACAACTCCCTTGAAAAGAACTAACACAGCCATTGAACGGGCATACTCTATAGACTCCTGTTTCCCTACGAGTCGTACTGGACGTGACTGCCAAGTATAGTATATGCATAGTGTGGAACAAGCAACTATTCATACTTTTTTTTTTGTTCTATTAACCTATTTTACTGCCCATATACCTTAGCTCTTTAAGCACCTGTATTTCGTGCCCTCAGGCACTTAGTTTGAGCTCTTCAAGCACCTGTATTTCGAACCCTGAGGCATAAATTCACCTGATTATTTATGTATTGGTAAACAGAGACACTGCTTGGTATTTCATTTATTTTATAGTGGTGTCTTCCAAACCTGACGGAGGTTAACCTGGTGTTTTCTCCTTTAGAGGGAGTAAATGAAATATATTTTTTTTGTGAACAAGCCACTTTTCATTTAGTGACCAACCTTACCCACCCCACCGCCCACTGAGCTATCCAAGTGTCTGGCCTTAATAGGTTAGGTAAGGCACTATAAATCTTTTGTTACATCACCAAAGATCCCTTTCAACACCTTTCCTCCTCAAGGAATTGATCAGGTAACAGTGGTTTCAATAATTCTACGACACCAGGATGATCAGGCCTGTTATCAAAAGAGATATTGGAATTTTCCCGTGAAGAATTTTTGCTTGAATTGTTCGTTTGTGCCCTTGTCACGACATTCATGACTTGACAAGAATTTCCTGACATTCCTTTCAGCTCGTCATAGTCAATTTTTATACGACTTAATGCATCAGCTGCTACATTATCTTTTCCTTTTGACATAACTTATTGTAAAATCATATTCTTCTAGTGTTAGCCTAAATTTCGTTAGTCTACTTGAAGGATTTGTCATACCGAAAAGATATAGTAATGGTTTGTGGTCTGTGAGAATACTGAACTTTTTCCCGTAAAGGTAAGGGCGGAACTTCTTCACACTCCAACAATCAAACAAAATCAAGTAATTCTTTTTCTATCACAAAATAGTTGACTTCAGCTTCATACAGCGATCTGCTGGCGAAAGCAACTGGCTTATCATCTGAATTTGATAGAACTGATCCGATAGCCAAATTTGAGGCATCAGTACGTAAATTAAAAACGTTAGATTCTGAAAAATCAGGTATGCGAGAATTGGTGGTTGAATTAGTGCTTGTTTTAGTGTTTCGAATGCTTTTTGACATTTTTCGCTCCAAGCGAATACTACCCCCTTTTTTGATAATCTGTTAAGTGGTGCTGCAATATCCGCGAAGTTCTGAATGAACTTCCTATAATAGTTCGCAAATGCTACAAACAGTTTAGTTTCATTTGAGTCTTTTGGAATTGGAAATTGCTGTATAACACGTATTTTTTCAAAATCTGGAGATATTCCTTCAGATGAGATCACGCGACCCAGATACAATATCTCTTTTTTTTAAATTGACCTGTCTCAAACGTTGCAAAATTTTTACCAAATTTCGATTATGACTCCAAATTATTCCCGAAAACTATCAAATCGTCCAAATAAGTGAAACATCTTTCATAATTTAACCCTGACATTGCTATGGTAATGGCTCGAGAGAAAGCACTTGGACTTAGCTTCAACCCCATCGGTAATCTCGTCATTTGATACTGACCTCTATCGGTTGTGAAACTTGTGTAAGTTCTAGATGCTGCATCTAATTCAACTTGATAATAGCCCTGAGATAAGTCAAGATGTGAGAAGTAGATCGCTCCGGAGAGTGAATCTAAAATTTCGTCTTTGCAAGGTAATGGAAATTTGTCATCCTCAATACGTTTGTTCAACAGACGGTAATCGATAACTATCCTCCATTGCTTATTACCCTTACTGTCCGCTTTTTCCGGTACAACTAACAACGGTGCCGACCATTCAGACCTCGATTCCTCTATAATTCCTTCTGAGAGCATGTTGTCAATTTGTTTATTTAGTTCAGCTTTCTGCGAATGCGGTAACCGGTATGGTTTCACGTATACCGGAATTACATCGTTTTTTAAATGTATGGTCTGTTTACAGACATTTGTTACCGTCAGTGGGTCATTTTCAAAACGAAACACGTCTGCATATTTTGCACAAATTTTATCAATAGATATTTTTTTCTCGTTATTGAGGCCTTTGGTATTTATGGAATTAAGTAACTTATCTATACGCTCAACTGAAAAGTGTGTGTTTCCCATAGTATGAACACCAAATTCTAAAATATCTTCAGTTTTGGGTCTAAAATTCTTCAACTGTATCTCTTTATTAGTAATGTTCAGAATTTTAACAGATATAATGTGGTTATGAGGTTTTGCGATAATTCCTGCGGTATAAACTCCTTCGGAAATTTCTTCTGGTATGTTAATACGATCATCTGAGTTTTGTACTTGAGAATATTCAATAATTTCGCACCTTGGTGGAATCGTTATATAATTTTCATACTTGGATTGCAGTGGAATTGACAATTTTCGATTGTTTATATATAAGGAAAATGTGCATAATTCGTAGTTTAATATTGCAAAGTGTTTAACAAAGAAATCTGATCCAATAACACCATTCATATCACTACCAAAGTCATTCACCACATGGAATTCCTGACCTATCTTAACATCAGGTAGTTCCAATGTAACATTAGCGGAGCCTTGTGTAAAGACAAAGCCAGCTATACCGTTTATTTTGATTCTATACTCACTCTTTCCGTTTTTCATACATACGTAATTAAGACCATTCATACTTAAAACTCTACAATCACCTTCTCACTGACTTGCACGAAAAAACTGATTTGCACGCGTGGGAGGGTTGTTTAATTCAGCATCCTGAGAGTTCTCCATAAAAAAACCTCTTCGAGATGGACTGAAAGGTTCGTGGTTGTTATTATTCCAACGTCCTCTAAAATTTCCACGAAAATGCCCCCGGTTTCGACCCCTAAAATTATTTTTATTATTAAAACTACTTCCTCGGATATCATTAGCTTATGAGTTATCGAATTGCCTGGTACTGAAATTTGGTCTTTCACGATTATTCTGCTGAAATCCTCGATTCATTGTACGGTTGAAATTATTAAATTTGGAGTTTCCCCGCATGTGAAATACTTGCGAAGAAGAGGTTGCACCTCCCGTACTTTCTTCATCTGCAGCTCCTGTTATAGCATCTTTCAATTCGTTATAGTTTCTAGCTTTTATAACAGTTCTCAAATCGTGACTTTGCAGGCCATTAGCGAAAGCATTAATGGATAGTTATTCGTTTGTAACTAAGAATTTTCATTGCCTCGACATTTCCATCAGATTGTGCTATTGTCAAATCGACCAGTAATTCCTCGATTGATTTACCAAATTCATTCACCGATTTATGTTTTTGTTTTGCGTTATGTAATTCAACTGATAAACTTTGTTTTGTCAACAAGTGTTTTTTGATGTCTTTGAGAAGGGGTATATTCTTATATTTGGAACTTCTGAAAAAGGTCCAAGTAAATATGCGGCATGAAGGGGGAAGTAATGATCCCAAGTAATTGAGGAGCCCCATGATGAATAAAATATAATAGCGTCTCACTTCAACTCATTGCGGTATAAAATATTTACGTTCATAGTATGTTTGACCTTGAACGCTTGAAGGGTTTCGCGGCTGTATAAATACGCAAACGGTCTACGCTTTTACGGCCACAGCTGGCTTAAAATTGTTTTATTGTCCAGTATTCTCTAAAAGGCAGAATTCCAATATATGGGTGATGAAAAATTCTTGTTTTCTTCATTAGGATAGATATTTCGTATATTGATTAGTATTGATATAACTACCTAATGAAAATAGCAAACATCAGACCTGATTCAAAAATACGATTCAAATATCGCGTTTATCGACATCTAAATAGCAAAATCATTCAAAATATTAAAACAACTCCCTACGGGACTTCATTAGAGACAATTATGGAAAATTTTTATGAAAAAGTCTGCTGTTGCATTTTTTCCAATTGTATTGTTTTAGCGTACGAGACTTTCGAATTTCTCAGTGTGTGAAAAATTAGTAGCGCAATCAGACGTAAAAGGGTGACATAGAAATGTATGTCAATTCCCTTGACCAGCGTATAAAGTGAGGTCCGCTTGTGCGAAAACTACGGAAGTTGTGAGGACCATGTCAAAGTGAGGTCCGTATACGGACCTCACAACGTTTTTGCTGTTCAGTGCGGAGGGTCATCCTCTGCAAGTTCAGTGATTAACCTTCAAATCGTTCGGATTGAGACAGATGTAGTGTTTCGTTCCTTTTCGTGAGTTTACTACTGTTAGTTGAAATATCGCATGAAATAGGTGGACCTCACTTTGGTAGAAAGATAGAAAAAATCGTATATTTTAGTTTGTCGATTCGCCAGTTGAAGGCGCTGCTGAGCACGTATATTTTCTATACGTGTATATTATCGTTCCTTGTGGGATTAAACGGTAAGCACTGAGTGAGGTCCGAAAATGTGGCAACATATCGTGCACGCTGATCATTGATGTTTATTGGGACGGGTGTGAAAGCAGCAATGGTTTTATTTTAGCTTATGGTATTTTCAAATAACCGATGCTTAAGGTTTTTCGACAGGAATCTATTCGTTGGATTTTTTGCCAGAAATTAATTATTCTATACCTGCTGAATACGTTTTATGGGGTAAAATGATTTGTAAAGCCAAAACTACCCCTCAACATCCCTCGGAAGTAGAAAAATCTTGAAAGAGTTGAAATACCCGTTGCTGGAGATTTTTTGACAGTAATGAATTATTCTAAACCTGCTGAATACGTTCTATAGGGTGAAATAATTTGTTCATCAAAAACTACCCCTGAACAACCCTCCGGAGTAGAAAAATCTTGAAATAGTTGAAATACCCGATGATAGAGATTTTTTGCCAGAAATTAATTATTCTATAGCTGCTGAATAAGTTTTATGGGGTAAAATGATTTGTGAAGCTAAAACTACCCCTCAACATCCCTCCGAAGTAGAAAAATCTTGAAAGAGTTGAAATACCCGTTGCTGGAGATTTTTTGACAGCAATGAATTATTCTTAACCTACTGAATACGTTCTAGGGGGTGAAATAATTTGTGTACCAATAACTACCCCTTAACAGCCCTCCGAATTTGAAAAATCTTGAAACAGTTGGAATTCCCGTTGCTGGAGATTTTTTGACAGAAATAAATTACTCCATTTCTACTGAATACATGTTATGAGGTGAAATAATTTGTGTACCAAAAACTGCCCCTCAACAACCCTCCAAAGTAAAAAAATCTTGAAACAGTTGAAATATCCGTTGCTGGAGATTTTTTGACAGAAATGAATCATTCTACTCCTGCTGAATACATTCTATAAGGTGAAAAAAATTGTGTGACAAAAACTACCCCTCAACAACCCTTCGAAGTAGAAAAATCTTGAAACAGTTGAAATACCCTTAGCTCGGGATTTTTTGGCAGAAATGAATTATTCTACACCAGCTAAATACGGTATGGAGATTAAAATAATTTGTGAACTAAAAACTACACCTCAACAACCCTCCAAATTAGAAAAATATTGAAACAGGTGAAATGCCCGTTGTTCGAGATTTTTTGACAGAAATGAATTAGTCTACACCTGCTGAATATGGTCTATACAGTGAAAAAAATTGTGAACTAAAAACTACCCCTCAATAAACCTCCAAAGTAGAAATATCTAGAAAAACTCCAAACAGTTGAAATACGCGTTCCTGGAGATTTTTTGACAGAAATGAATCATTCTACTTATACCCGCCCAATACGTTATACGGGGTGAAATTATTTGTGAAACAAAAACTACCCCTCAACATCCCTTCAAAATAAAAAAATCTAGAAACAGTTAAATACCCTTTATTGGAGAGTTTTTGACAGAAATGAATTACTCTGTTTCTGCTGAATACGTTCTATAGGGTTACATAATTTGTGTACCAAAAACTACCCCTCAACATCCTTCCGAAGTAGAAAAATCTTGAAACAGTTGAAATTCTTGATGCTGAAGATTTTTTGCCAGAAATGAATTATTCTACACCTGCTGAATACATTCTATAGGGTGAAAAAAATTGTGGGACAAAAACTACCCCTCAACAACCCTGCGAATTGGAAAAATCTTGAAACATTCTACACCTACTGATTACATTCTATGGAGTGAAATGATTGGTGAACCAAGAACTACCCCTGAACAACCCTCCGAAGTAAAAAAAAATTGAAACGGTTGATATACCCGTTGCTCGAGATTTTTTGACATAAATGAATTATTCTACAAGTGCTGAGTACGGTCTATGGCGTGAAAAAATTTGTGAACCAAAAACTACTCCTCAACAACCCTACAAATTAGAAAAATCCTTAAACTGTGGAAATACCCGATGCTGGGGATTTTTTGACAGAAATTAATTATTCTATACCTGCTGTATACTTTCTACGGGGTGAAATTATTTGTGAAACAAATACAACCCATCAACATCCCTACGAAATAGAAAAATCTTGAACCAGTTGAAATACCTGTTGCTGGAGATATTTTGACAGAAATTAGTTTTATATACCTGCTGAATACGTTCTATATGGTGAAATAAATTGTGTACCAAAAACTACTCCTCAACAACCCTCCGGAGTGGAAAAATCTTGAAACAGTTTAAATACCCGTTTTTTTTACAGAAACGAATTATTTTATACCTGCTGAATACGCTTTGTGAATCGAAAACTACCCTTCAACAACCCTCCAAATTGGAAAAATATTGAAATATAGTTGAGCCGATCATGTGCGAAGAGAAATATGTAAACGTGGCAACATTTAGTGGTCCTCACTTTCTACGCATTATAGTAATATACAGTTTACAGAGACCTCAGTTTGGTAGGAACAAGTAAATGAATAAACGGACCTCAAAATGATATCATGGAAGTACGGTCCTCACTTTGTTCCGATATACTCGTGAAAATCAAATCTGAAATCTTCACTATTTCAACTGTATATTGGTGATTCTCAGTTCCCCCCACTCTAACTGAGAACAGATAAGGCCATGACAAACGTCTAGCACCACTCCTTCCAGTGGTCCTCACAACGTTGAGTCAACGGTGTGTCCTCACTGTGATAGCTGGCGGTATATATATATAGAAGAATCCTTTAAATTCGGGTATGCAGTCAACAAGGGTATGGAAAATAAGTGTACTCTTTTTTCTATTCAAGCTTTCGAGTCGTTTATTGGCTCTTCATCAGGAACTCTACAATGAATTGAAATTCAAACGTTATTTGATTTGAGAGAAAATTTAGCCACGTGTGTACTTACAAAAGTGAGGTTATCAATCCCTTTCTCTCGCCGTGCTTTATGAAATATCATGTCACAACAGACAACACTCTTGATAAATATTAAAATCGGTGAAACTTTTATACATTATGATTAAAAATGATCATGTTAGAATAAAAACACTGAGAAACAATTTAAAATTCCAACAGGGCTCTTATGGAGGCCATGTTGAATTAAAGAGGAAATGATGTGTGTGAATGACAATGACAACTGAATAATGACGTTGACACTTGGCGAGCAATGACATATTGCTAGTGACCTTGTTGCCAACATACAAAGAAATGGAAAATAGTAACACCAATTACTAAAGGGGTACCAACTTGAAATTATTAAAATGAATTTTGGTCTCTCTCATAAGGAGGGCGACTGAGTAAGTATGAATAAATTATGCTCAGATTATCAATATCAGTTCTGGAGTTCATTGAGTTAGGTTCTTTGAAAATTTGTGTCATTTCGAGAAAGGTTCTCTTTTTTAAATTTGATTCATGTTCCAGGATAGTCACATTATCATAATCTGGGTTATGGTCAAGAGAAATAGTGTGATGAGCAAGTGCACAAGTTTTTTTAAAATTTCTGATATCACTTTTGTGGGAGGTGATTCTGTCTTTCAATTTCCTTTTAGTTTGGCCAATGTATTTCTTTTCACATTGCGAACAAGGGATGCAATAAACTAAATTTGAGTTATCTAATGTAGGATCTTTATCTTTTAATTTTGAGAAAATATTATTTAATACCATTTGGTTTTTATAAGCAATTTTAATATTCGGAATCTTGGAGAACAATTTATTAAATTTATAATTAAGAGATTGAATATGTGCTAGTAGAATTATTGGTTGTAATTTTATTATTGTTATTATTAGAATTAGAATGATCAATATCTATGGAGGATCTACCAAACATCAGTTTATACAATAGTTTTCGTGGGTAACCACTATTAATGAAAAGTTTTAAAAGTTTATTAAGGTTAGTATTTCGTAATGAATCAATCAAATTTTTTATCTCTCTTTTCCACATATTCAATCTCTTAATTATAAATTTAATAAATTTTTCTCCAAGATTCCGAATATTAAAATTGCTTATAAAAACCAAATGGTATTAAATAATATTTTCTCAAAATTAAAAGATAAAGATCCTACATTAGATAACTCAAATTTAGTTTATTGCATCCCTTGTTCGCAATGTGAAAAGAAATACATTGGCCAAACTAAAAGGAAATTGAAAGACAGAATCACCTCCCACAAAAGTGATATCAGAAATTTTAAAAAAACTTGTGCACTTGCTCATCACACTATTTCTCTTGACCATACCCAGATTATGATAATGTGACTATCCTGGAACATGAATCAAATTTAAAAAAGAGAACCTTTCTCGAAATGACACAAATTTTCAAAGAACCTAACTCAATGAACTCCAGAACTGATATTGATAATCTGAGCATAATTTATTCATACTTACTCAGTCGCCCTCCTTATGAGAGAGACCAAAATTCATTTTAATAATTTCAAGTTGGTACCCCTTTAGTAATTGGTGTTACTATTTTCCATTTCTTTGTATGTTGGCAACAAGGTCACTAGCAATATGTCATTGCTCGCCAAGTGTCAACGTCATTATTCAGTTGTCATTGTCATTCACACACATCATTTCCTCTTTAATTCAACATGGCCTCCATAAGAGCCCTGTTGGAATTTTAAATTGTTTCTCAGTGTTTTTATTCTAACATGATCATTTTTAATCATAATGTATAAAAGTTTCACCGATTTTAATATTTATCAAGAGTGTTGTCTGTTGTGACATGATATTTCATAAAGCACGGCGAGAGAAAGGGATTGATAACCTCACTTTTGTAAGTACACACGTGGCTAAATTTTCTCTCAAATCAAATAACGTTTGAATTTCAATTCATTGTAGAGTTCCTGATGAAGAGCCAATAAATGACTCGAAAGCTTGAATAGAAAAAAGAGTACACTTATTTTCCATACCCTTGTTGACTGCATACCCGAATTTAAAGGATTCTTCTTTAACTTAGACAGTCGTCTAACCTTCACAACTTCTATATATATATATATATATATATATATATATATATATATATATATAGATCATATATATTATGACTTAACGATCATGTTGACACGAGACGTAGGCGAGCGGCGTAAATCTCGTGCGACTGTCGTTAATCTCTTGCGCGTGTGTTAGTAGCAATTACATGATCGTTGCCTATATTATTTTTTCTACGACCAGTACAAAATTGAAACAAAACTTTATTTCAATCTAGTTATGTTCAAGCTTTACTTCAACATAAATTTCAATACGGACATTGTGGCCACAAAGAAGATTTGCATTTCATTGATAGTACTTCTTCTTCAACATAAAATAAAGAAATGTTTATCTTTTGTAAAACAACAGTCCATAATTATCTTTATATTTGTTCATAGTTTTTTTTTTCGGTGGAATTGAATTTTCATTGACAGTTTCTGCTTTGTTATAAATTTCTGTTGGTGTGCAAGGTAACTCTTCACTACTTGACATGTTTACATAATGAAAATCCGTGTTATAGGGAGTAGAATCTAAAAGTTCCATTGTGTGTTTGGGTGCTTCACTCAATATATGGAAACCCAAGACTGGTTGGATTTGTGCCTTATAAATCATAATGAGTTGACGGAATGTGAAATAATGTTTGGCACAAAATAGAGCACTGTTCATTTGAACGACGTCATGTATACAATGGTTCATCAAAAATCGTCCAATATTAGGTAACCTGTGGTAATTTTTCTTTTGAGCTGAAGTAGAGTCCAAAATTGAAAAAACCCGAGACGAGATTCAGCCGAACTCCTTACGTGGATAGGGATAAATTCCGACTTTCTATCTAATTTTTTAATAATCAAAAGAACACGTCATTATGTGGAGTTCTACGTTAAAACATAATTTCATACTAAATAAAATATCACACTTGAGAAAGAAACTAAAATTATCCCAGGCGGAATTTTGACAAGCTGATTAAGAAATAGGTAGTACGAGTGCTTATAGTTTATAGAGCTGAGTGAATTATAACAAATGAGAAACTGCCAATCAAAATTTAGAATTTTATATATCATCACTTTTATTTCTCTTAATTATTTTATCTCGGTATGATCTCTTATGATTTTCTTTCAAAATTTAGTATATTATTTCTCATTTTATTTTACGTGCTGTATAAATCCTCTTTATAATGTCCAGTGCTCTCAATTCCTACCTGTTTATTTATCAGCTTATCAAAATTCCGCCAGCGATAATTTTAGTTATTTTCTCAAGTGTTATATTTTATTCAGTCTGTGCGAAATTATTTTTTTACGTAGTACTCCACAAGATGAAAAGTAATTTTGATTATTATTAGATGGAAAGGCAGAAATTATTCCTATTCACATAGGAAAAGTTCGGTTGAATCACGTCTTGGGATCTTCTTTAATTTTTTTTTGCCCACATTTCTTCATATTCCCGATAAACTACATATATTTTTAAATATTGGACAAATTTTTGAATAACATTTTTTGATATTATCTTTACTTTACTTCTGACTCAAAATCAAATTTTCCAATGCGCTTTGTATTACGTGTGTTTTGCTACACTTGGTTGATGTTTAGATTTCGAAGCACAAACTTTAATCGGGAATAGATTTTGTCAAAAAGTATATAATAAAGAAAATTTTTATAATGTACTTTCTTTCTAGATGGCACTATGTATGAGCAGCCAACGCATATTCCCCAATTATATTTTCAGCTGACTTTGTTTTGAGAATTTTCAATCGACCTGAATTCACTGTGCGATATTTCTTTTTTTACATAACTGACATTTTCTCCCAGGTCTACCACTACTCTGATAGCTGACGTTTGTTTGATGTCTAGCTTTATCTAGACTATCGCCTACACACAAAATTTTGTGAATCAAAAAGACGACCTGGGTTCTTCATATTATGAAATTTACCGTCATTTTTGTTCGAAAATTGTATGTTTCGGGTACAATTTTGATTAGGCCGCCATGTGTTTTGTAAAGGAATAACGAAAATAAAATACTCGGAAAACCATTGGCACAGCGTTAGTGTCAATTTATACGATCAAATAAATTCATCAATTTTGTGAACTTGGATTTCATTGACAGGTGTAGACGGAAATTGGGCGTCAATTTCATTAATTCATGAATTTTAAGGCAATCTCTCTATCAATTTCTAGTAACTTTCGGTCTGTTATGATACCTGTTCGTTGAATAAATGATCTTGGGTTGAACTATTTCATGTCATTATGTTGGTATATCTGATGAACCAACAAAAGAATTGATGAAAAAATTGTCGTGTGTAAATACAACCAATATTCGTCAATTTCAGAATTTATTCATTCGACATATTCTCAACTTCAATAATCCTATCAACAACTTATATTGGTTTCATCTCCTGTGCTAAAATTTCGTGAATAGCTTCAGTATTATTTCCAAATTTAATGAATGAAACAACAATCCATTCAAACATCCATAGTATCCATGTAAAAGTACATATTTATGTGAGGGCGCTCGAATCAGTGAAGAAAAGTGATCCAATATTGAGTATGCAGGGGTTCAGCAAAAATCACTTTGACGGTGCGATTTTGGATGAATTCTTGCCATTTTTTTTGACAAGAAAGATAAATGTATGAGACAGGCATCTCTCAGAGTACTTTTTCGAAAAAAAAGTTACCTAGTGAGATAAAAAATAGTGAATCTGGTCAAATTTCTGCAATTTTTTTCAAGGTCATTTTAAACAAAAATCGAAAAAGTACTCTAAGAGATGCCTAGATCCAACCTTTTGAATTCAGATGGTGAAAAAAAATCTCGAATATATTGAGCAGGCTCCGAGTATTTTGATTTATCCTGCTCCTTGTTTCACCAATAGCCACTAATAAGGTTAACCCCCTCTTAATTAAATCAGTATTTGACGGATAAGATGACTCTAATCTCATTTTTGCACTTTGTGACAGTCTAGCTTTAAGAACATATTTGTTTAGTATTTTTTTTCCATTATCGTCTAAGAGGCTGTTGTATAATTCAATGGCATCAATTAATTGTTTTACAGATTCCTCAGAATTGTTGGTTATAGGCAGTAAGATGAAATTTTTCACCCATTATTGTAAAATTATTAGTAATTTCTGTAATATTAGATAATCTAGTCTCTAATGTATTTCGAATATCAAATAATAATTTGTTTGAAGATTCAACATATAACTTAACTTTTTGAATTATATCTGCATCTTTAGTGCCTGTATTGAACTTAATTTTCGCTTCATTTAAATCTGATTATATCCTATTTAATTCTTCAAACTTACGATTTATAGCTTTTAGATCAACTCGCCTCTCTTTGCTGTCTTTATTTAAATTCCTATTAAAAACTTTAAGCTCTTCAAACGAGAATCTAAATAAGTCTATGATGCTCATTTGCTATGAAAAAGATGAAAATAAATCGATATATAGATACACAAAACTTATGCTAAATAAATACGACCTTAAAACGTCTTTCCATATGTCATCCAATTCCCAGTCTACGTGTTCTTGGTTTTCACTTTGGAATGCGTGAAACAAGCATGTAAATTCGTTTTCTTCTTATGACTATACCAACTCCTGACTCTTTGTTATCTCTCTTCTTATCTCCTTTTCCAATGATTTCTGGCACCTCTTTATTAGAAATGCGCCAAGTGCCAAAACGAAACAGACGAATGCCACTATGCCTAGCACTCCAGAAACGGAGAAACCATTACTAGCTGAAACTCCACCACTGTTCCCGGCTTGGCTTATGATTACTTCTTCTTTACTCTCCGTGAAACCCATTTTGGAAGATATCAAATTTAACTCATCTCTATTTCTCAGTATCTACCATTTAATAACGTACGTGGTAGGACTGGCAGGATCGCCATGTAATAAATTCACTTCAGGTTCCTTTATGAGAAGTGGAAATGAAATGACTTCGTAAAAAAGCTCTATTCTGACTAATCAACATGATCTGGTGCTCGGTACATCATTGTGAGACCTAACCTAGCCCATTATATTTGTCCTAGATCTAATTACATGATTGTTTATAATAATAAATAAAATAAGATCGACATACATCGAAGAAAGCTGTCCTGGCACGTATTCGGTGCTCCAATTAGAATATTGTTTGTTACTCAATTTGTTATTGTTCTACATTATTTGCTATATCAGTACAGTGGAGTTGAATTGTGGCCCTCTTAGAAAACCTCTTCAAAATCCATACAAAGAAGTTTTTCTTCTCAAGTATTATATTATAGGCGAACATCTAATGGTGGGAAAGGAAAAGAAAATATTGGCAAAAGCCAACAATCAAATACTGAAACATAAATGATCCACTTCAATCTATAGTTATACATAATATTGTTCTTATTTCGTGAATTTTTCCATAGGCAAACTTGTTCTGAAGATACCATGGAAAACTGTTTATACATCACCATCGGTGGTCTGCTTAGAGGAAATATATTTACTGGTACAGCCGAACCAACAAGTTCGATATGATAAAGTTAAAGAGGAGAAGAGGAACTTTGAATTCAAAATGCAAGAGATACAGCGAATTGAGGAAGCTAAAAAAACAGATGCTGATAAAGGTATGTCAAGACTATTTATTGAACTACTGGTTTCGTAAAATTCTTTAGTCATAATACGCCTTTTCTATGACAAGTACGTAAAGGCTCAATGACAACATTATGTGAAGTGAAGCTAAATGAATATGTGTAATGGGGTAATTTTACGCATCATTAGATATATTGCGTTTGCAATAAGATAATATCACCTCCACATAACACTAAATACCTTGAAAACTCTTAGTGTACCATTACAGTTATTTTTACAACAAAGTGTCATGTCTATAGCACATTTATTTAGTTTTTTGTGTAAATAGATCACCGTTATTATAGCTTTGAAGAATAATCTAAATGAACATTTCACAGAATAATAATTCAATATGTTTGAAGAATATCTTTAAAATTAAAATTAAAATTATTATGTTATTTACGTGTATTTTTCTGTTTTACTTGTTGTTATTTGTGCAACAATGTATGATTATACAGCCTGTTCCAAATTAAGTCGGCACTGTTGCCAACTCCGTTATTATTGAAAACAAAAATTGACAGTCGTGTTCTCAAAATATTTCAAGAATTTATATATATTTATAAAAATAGTAAGTAAGATAATATGTTTACCATTGTCATTCATAATAAATTAGTCATTTGTGAATAGAAAATATCTAAAAGCGCTTGAGGTATCAAAATCATTTCCAATATTTGAAGGTAAGGATCTAGAAATGATGTAAGTAATTATAGAAATGTAATTGTAGAAACTTTTGTCTAAGCAAATTCATGGAACAACACCGTCTCATTCCAAACTGTCAGCATGATTTTCTTAGGAGACATTCAAACAGACATGTTCTATTAAAATTGTTTTTATCCAGGTTGATCCTAGCCCAGCCCTTTTAATCTGTTAATGTTCTGAAATGTCTTAATTTTAAATCAGTTCCATCGTCATCTGGATGTTTTTATGTTTTGGCTCTTTTACACCTGACGAGTAAGCACTGATGATGACTTTTTAGGTGAAAGCGCTCTCCTACGATTTTATAAATATATTTCTGCACGAAATACAAATTTTGCTTAATTCAATTAGCATGGTTTCAGGCACAAAAAACCCACAGAAACTGCTATTGAAGAATTTTGTACTCATATGTATGAATATCTTAATGATAAAAAAATATCCAATAGCATTATATTACGATCTGAGTGGAGCCTTTCATACAGTTGATCATAACTTACTTTTAGAGAAGCTTTATCATTTAGGCATTCGAGGAGTAGCTAATTTCTCGATCTCTTCATACTTATAGGAACAGGTGTTCATGCAATCAGCTAACTCTGTGAACGATATAGGTGACCATCTTCAACATACTAAATCTTTAATGTTTGCTGATGATCTTAAATTATTTCTTTCAATTACTGATATATTAGATAGTCAAATTCTCCAGAATGACCTAGATACATTATATGATTGGTCCATAACAAATAGTTTACAACTCAATATAGAGAAATGCCATATTATCACTTTTTCGAGATCAAAACATCTTCTCAACTATGATTATAACATTAACGGTGTAGTTCTTGATAGAGTCATCGAAATAAAAGACCCTGGGGTTACTATTGACCAGCAGTTATCATTCAAAAGTTGCATGAATAATGTCTCTGCTAAGAGTAGTAGAATGTTAGGGTTTCTGATGAGGAACGGCAAACAATTCTCTTGTAATAATCTCAAAACATTGTATTGTTCTTTGGTAAGACCTCACTTAGAGTACGCCTCTATAGTGTGGTCTCCCTATTATGAATGTGACATTGTAAAAATTGAAAATGTTGAAATCATATTTCATTCAAAATGGGTACGTATCAACAATTTAATTACCATAACATTTTAAACACTCTAAACCTAACCGATATTACAACACGTCGTTTTCACTCAGATTTGATATTGATTTATAAAATCTTATCTGGAGGAGTTGATTGTCCATTTCTTTTCAATCAAATTAACCTTCTTGTTGCTTCTCATAGAACTAGGAATCCTTCATTATTTTCAATAAAATATCATAACAAAAATTACGGTTACAACTTCTGTTTCTAGAGGTTTAAGATGGTTTGACAAATACAATATTGTTCCATTTGTTAACTCTTTAAGTATGATTAAAAAATCAATTAGTAATGTATGCTTAGATTCTTAGATTAGTTCACTGTAATGTTATAATTATTGTAATTACTTGTAAATGGTGAATACGTTTAAATAAATAAATAAATAAATAAAACATTGTATGCCACTCGTGTGTTATTTTTCCTAAGTCACTTGAGAATTTATAATATAAATATATAAATAAATCACACATAACATAACACACTAGTACCATAAATAACTATTATTAGCAAAGAATAATTATATTTTTCTGAAAAAGAAAATACACAAAACTCACAGTAACTAATATTCTTCAATTAGAACTTAGTAGGTAATTAATTACATAAATAAATATAATAGGTAATATGCATTAATTAATCATTTTCTTAGCAAATAATACAATATAACAGACTATCTAAACTACATCTCTGCTAACACTAATACTTTAGTGCACAATAGCATCTAAAATGCTGTGTGTGCACCCTTCAACATTAATTAGCTCACTAGAGGTGATGGCATATCAACATTAGAATTTCAATTAATTGCAACTATAACTTATTGCATAATTTTGATATTTATTTATTTTTTTTATTATTTTTTTTATTTCAAGTATTCCTAAGCTTAGTACGAAAACAAAAACCTATAAAAAGAAAAACATTGTAATTCTTTATACCATATAGGTAATAAAAGCATTATTTGATCTGACGCATTTTATTATTTCATTTTTACTTTTATAATAAGGTTTTATTCTGAGATAGTGTGGTAAGTTATTATAAACTTTTGGTTCTAGACAGTATATATGATTTTGACACACTGTATAATGTTTGGGATTTTGCAGTAACATTATTTTGAGCAGAATTTCTGGTGTTTAACCCATGAGTTATATTTTCCTTGTAGTAAGGTGTTTTTATCATAAATCTAATAATCACTTAATGAAGTTGACTTGGAGTTAATAATTCACTTTCTTTGTAGACTAAATTTGTTGGGTATCTTTTCTTTTTACAAAGCATTTTTTTTATAATTCATTTATGGGCAATTTGAAGTTTAGTGTCCACCCCAGACAACTATTCCATAACTAATAATCGATTACACTAGTGCAAAATATACCGTTTTTAGTGCTTTTAGAGGCAATATATTTCTTAGTTCATAAAATTTGAAGATTCATTTTCTAATTTTATTTGTTACATAATTAGTATGTTCTTTCCATGTAAAATTTTCATCTATCTTAATTCATAGGTACTTTATACAATTCTTTCTTTCAATGGCACTATCACATATACAATTTGGTGTCAAGTTACGATTGGTTTCATGCATTTTTAAATCCTGAAATAATGGTAATGAGCGTGGGAATAGTGAAAACGCCAAAAATTTGGTCTTTTCTACATTTAAGGACAGTAAACTATTGTCCAACCAGTTCTTTATTTTTTTCAGTGCCTTTTCTGCCCTATCATTTGCTATATCCCAGTTATCTCCAGTTATTATTATCCCTGCAAAGTAAAACACTACCTAGCTAAACTTTTAAATTTTACCAATATCCCATCATTGGGAAGCTGAATTTCCATTTCTTCTAAAATTCTGCCAATTATATTAACTGTGTTGGTGTCAGACATCAAATTTGGTTTCCATTATCTGCATCTTCATCCTTAGTTCCCCATTTTTTTTTTCGAATAAGTTCTACTTTCTTATTAATGCAATCAAATTCAGATTTGACATCCTCAAAGGATTCGGACATAAACTGCACTGACCTTTCAAGGTCAGCAAATTTTTGATCAAGTTTCTTTTCAACTGGATTTAGGAAAAGTTGGCCTTCAATTTTTTTCATCCATTGCAATACCAGGGGTCTCTGCTTTTTCCCTGTTTTTTTGGTTTTCAGTGAGGTAACCTCATTTTTTCCCTTGTCCAAACAACACTCAAATTTTCCTCCTTTATGCGCTCCTTCCACTATTGTTGCGCAACTTGGCTGCAAGTTAGAGGTGCACTTCTTACACTCTATTGCATCTACCACTTTTTTTACAATATTTACACCTTTTCTCTACAGTACTTAATGTTATCTCGTTAGCCTTGCCATAACCTCATCCGCCTTCTTGTGCTCACACGGCATTGTCCCATTATAGGGATCCTGAGTTGTGCCTTACGTTTCCTACATTTCAGACATTTCGAAAAAGTCGTTCTTACTGCTGATCTTCCATCGATAACCCAGTATCGTTGTCTCAACTCACTCAGACGAGTTTGATCCCCTGATGTCCTCAATCAATCAATCAATCAATCACTTTATTATCCTTTCGACATATATATGTATAGGAATTGTCAAAATAGTTTACAAAACAAAATAGTTTTGTGAGATACAATAAAAAATATATAAATATACATACACTATATAAACTTATACAGCTAAAAATACGATTTTATATCACAAAACTCACTAACATTATAAAAAGATTTGTCAACTAAAAACAGTTTGAGTCTTCTTTTAAAAAGTAAGAACGAATCGCAAGATTTTATTTCCTTCGGAAGATTGTTAAAAAAAATTGGTCCAATAAAATTAGGTGCTAATGAAGAAATATTCAACTTTGTTCTGTCTACATGGATGTCTTTTTTCTGCCTTGTATTATGTTCGTGAATATTCATATTCAAGAGGAATTCACTTTTGTTTTGGAAAACATATAGGCATAATTCAAATATATATATATTCGGGACTGTCAAAATATGAAATGACTTGAAAATATTTTTACAAGTACCCATACGTGGTATTTGGAAAATATACCTCAAAATTTGTTTCTGAACGATAAAAACATCTGGAGCAAGTGTGGAATTTCCCCAGAAACAAATACCATATTTCAGTCTGGATTCAATTTGAGCATAGTAGAGATTCAATAGCTCATGTTTCTCCAATACAGTACGTAGATTGAAAAACATATATTTCAGTGAACGCAACCTTGAAATTAGGTGCTGGCAATGAGGTTTCCAATTCAAAAATTCATCCAGATAAATTCCTAAAATTTTCGCTGGTTCGTGTGAATTAAAGAGAAATGTGTTCTCTATTGGAATCTGCAAATTTTCTACAACTCTCTGACGATTCCGAATCCTAATCATTTGAGTTTTATCTGCATTGAAAAAGAGATCGCGTCCATTGAAGAATTTTGCTACTTTCTCAATGGTGTCTTTACATTTAGCTTCCAATTTTTTTTGTATCCGGATCGGATATGACCAATGAAAAGTCATCTGCGTATGCAGTGTAATGTTCTTTACCGATGATGTGGTCCATATGATTCACGTATAGAATAAATAGAATGGGCCCTAATACCGATCCTTGTGGGACACCTCTAATCAAGTTTCCAGTATTTGACTGAATGAGTTTTGTTCTTTCCTCATATTGGAAATGTACACTCACTATTTGTTTTCGATTCTCTAAGAAAGATGAGATCCATTCAAGAGTCACACCTCGCAAACCATATGTTTCTAATATCAATAATAGTTTTTTATGATTAACACAATCGACACATTTTTCATGGTAATGTTGTAATAATAGTAATAGTAGTAATAGCATTCTTCGGATCCATTATATATGGTTGTTTAACTGCTACGCCTAGATCTTTCGCTAAGTCTAGGGTACCACTGAGAATCAGCAGGCCTTCATTGTTGATTTACAGGCATAACATCTTCAATCGATTTCTTTTATTTGGACTCTCTCCATCCTTAAGTAGAATTATATCTTCAGAAAAACTATTGTACTGGCTCTTCTTTTATTTGAATCAATTTCTTCGAGAAAGTCTGGTCCACTGAACCATTTATCAAAGTTGATATGTGGAGTATTCACAGAATTTGTTCGTGTAACTTCATCCGCTATGTTAGAACTACTGGAAATCCAAAACCAGTCCGAAGAATTCGTCCACTCTAAAATTTCTCCAACCTTGTGTGACTCAAATTGTCCAAGTTTCCTTTCGTTTCCTTTACTTCTGTGTAAGACTGTTGAAGAATCAGTCCAAACATAGTTTTTCCCGATTGTTATCTCTGGTTCTTCGTTGACACAGTTTGCAAGGCGGCTTCCCATTAGAGCTGCTTGTAATTCTAGTCTAGGAATTGACAAAATTTATTGGGAGCTACACGACCTCTGGTGATTATCAGTGATGTTGTTACTTGCAGACCTGGGGTATGGTTCGTATACAGTATCGGAAAGTTTTCATCTTGGGTATGGTGGTTACATGAGAGGGTAAAGAATAGCTTGCTATATGTTGAGAGAGCATTACAATTTCTCCTCTACTCGATCGAAGAAGGGATATCGCTGTTGATTCGTTGGGTTGGTTAACAGGATAGGCGCACAGTATTATCATGTGGTATTATCATATCATTGCGTTCCTAGTTGCTCTGTCTATACCCCAGATGAAAAGTTTCCGATACTGTTTATCCTTGGTTACTCTGGTTAGTAATTCGGTGACTATTTCCTGAAACTTCATTTGTCAATTGAAATCATTTTATTGAGTACCAGATTTTAAATTGGATCAAAAATCCAATATTTGTCTTAAAAAAGGTCTTTGGGTCTGAAAGCATTACATTTAATTGTTTTTTGAACCAAAAATATACTTTTAACAAATTTATTTCAAATTGTTGACTAAAGACAAGTGACAAGGGGTCCGTATATGTGCAGCCGGTTGCTTGAAAACTCAGAAACCGCTATTTACCGATCTGAAATGTTCGGCGATATATGGACCATACCCCTGATACCACTCTCAGGTAAGCAAGTGACGCGAACGATTTTTTACTGGCGTCACAGAAGACATTTAATTCAATTTTGTCAGAATTTGGAATCATGATTGAGCAACATCTGGGAATTTTTAAAAGTGGGATTGATAACTTTCTTCCTCAATATAGTCATCCCATCCTGTACCAGTTCTCCAAATGTCTCGTTTCAAAATCCTCCCGCGAATGGTTAAATATACAATCAATCCCAATGTGTCAAAAACTGAGACATCACTGATTCCGAAATGTCTCTTTTTGTAGGTTTGTGTTTCCTAGAAATTTGGTAGTCACTGTAAGTTGAATTGAATTTGTATTGAAAAAAGTCGTCTTTGGCATTTAAGTTATTTTCGTCAGTGAAATTCATATCCCTTGCTATACTGTCACATGCACCAAGAATAAGTATAACCTCTTTTGAATTGGAAATCTATTTAACTAACTGGAATACACCTTGTTGTTGAACTCGTTGAACTCCAAGGATAGTCTTTAGAGCTTCTTCATCTGTTTTTTTTCGTAGTCGTCAACGTAATGTTTATTTAAAATTGCATTTAGTTTATCTAGAGAATTAGTTTGCTCTCTCGCATTAACATTTTTAACATATTGAGCGCATGTCGGCGGGCAAGTTTTGCCAAACGTTATTACCTGCATTTGGTATATGATATTCCTTGGTAGAATCACCTGGTCTAATTTTTACCTGATGAAACATTTTTTTGACGTCAGATCAATACTGCCACTAAAGGGGTTAATAGGTCAGCTCCTGCAAGCAAATTATCGTTCAAGCTTACCCCGTGTGATTTTGCAGCTGCGTCAAAAACTATACGAAATTTATTGGGTTTATTTTGATTTTGTACACCAAAATGCGGTAAACACCAACAGTGAGTACCTTCAATGAAAGCTTCTTCTGGAGACAATATTGTCGTAATTGGGGTTTAATCACAACTTGCTAGGTAAAATTCAACCCTTATTTATTTAGTGAAACTCATTTATAGAAAAATATAAAAACAAAGTGTATTTCAGTTAAGTACAAATAAATGATGAAATTGGAATTTACTCTAGAAATTGAATTGAATACTTCACTAACAGGTAAAACAAAATGAATTTCTCCCTGCTGGTTATGTTTCGATAGTTATTACAATGGATAAAAATACTTACAATATAAATCAAAAAAACTAACATCACCAGACTCTCTAATTATTCTGACTCCCCAGCTCCCCCCATTTCCCTAACTAACTTTAGGCACGGTCGATCACCACCTCCCCGATCGAACCATCAGTTGTTTATTGGAAAACTCGTATTTCCTATTCTTAAACATGAAAACTACGAGAATATAAAGCAAGGCATGATTCGAAAAATAACATTGCCTTGACCAGGTTGAAAATTATAATCATGAAAACGAATATACATTTACGGGGTGTACGAACTTTTACGACAATATGCTGGCATATTTTTTGTCAATATAACTTTGAATTTTCTCAGAATATTGCCTCCGGAAGTTATCATCTTTGGCCATTCTTTTTTCAACACAGTGAAGTCGCTTTATTGCCATTGCTTTACTCTCAGGCAGCACTATATTGTCACTTTTCCACAGAAGCCCGATCTGAAAATGATCGTTGACTCATTCGATTGTTTTTTCCATAATTTCTAATGGCCTTTCCACCGATTTGTTGGGATTTTTATGATGTACTGAAACGCCAAAAGATTCAGTTGTTAAGGTTTGTTTAACAAAGTCATGAAGTTTTTCATCTGATTGTTCTTGAAGACAAACATGGAAAGAAAATTGATTATCGACTCTGTTTGAATCCGTAGAAACGTACAAAATCCACCCAAGATATGTTTTCGTTGACATAGGCATATTGTCATAGGTCTGTCGTAATTTGAGCTTAAATCACGACCTGCTAGGTAGAATTTGACCCTTATTTAGTAAAACTCTTTTTTCTACGATCACATGGAAATATGCCCATTTTATGCGCTTTATCGATCAAGGAAGTAGGCCGATTGTAAAACACTTTTTCATTTCTACATCACGAGCTTGTACTGTAATGATCATTTCAGTTCAGGATATTTCATTTCCCACGACTTTCATGAACTATTAGACTGTCGTTTTTATTATAATAAATAATATAAGATCGAATCAAGTTTGCTAATGTTCTAATAATATGACATTTCACATCAGTATTTACAAAATTCGTTTAAAAAAATAAGTAATCGAAAATGAGTAGAAATAGTGAGGATGATTTTTTGACATCGCTAATATCAATATAAAGATTGATGACAAATCGAATTCTATATTTTCGAATAGTTGGCACGAAGTTTTTATAGCAGTTTATTTCATCATATTATTATTATGTGAGCTCGTAGCAGCGAGTGAAGAGTGAGGGGACGTTCAGGTTTTAGATGAGGGGTGAAGGTTCAAATCGCACATAAACCACATTTTTTTCTTTTTTGAAATCGATTAGTGTTCGATTTTTATTATAATTTTCAATATTTGTATCTTCAGTTCCTTCTTTAGGTTGTATATATTATGGGAATCATGACGGCCGGAAAGTTTATGATAAAAAGTGTTATTAAAAATATTTTAGATTTGTTTATGATTCAGATGGTCTTAGAAAAAGTATAGTGTACAATTTGCATGAAATGAAATGTATGCCATTTCATGCTCATTGTACAATATACCATTATAGAAAAATATAAAAACAAAGTTTATTGCAGTACAATACAAATAAATGGTTAAATAGAAATTTATTCTAGAATTGAATGAAACACTTTAGTAACATATATAACAAAATGAATTTCTCTCTGGTGGTTACATTTGAATAATTAATACAATAAATAAAAAATACTTACAATATAAATGAAGGGAACTAACCATTACCAGACCCTCTAATTATCTCGTATCCTATCGAAGTTACACTTCTTCTGTAATTATCCTGCTCAAATGTATTTCATCAAGGGTTAATCTTGGTCGGTGTTTGCTTTGATTTCTATTTTCTTTGTCAAAAAACAGTAGAAAAAGTATTTATTCTAAATAAAAAAATTACGAGTTGTTTACAATAATATTTATTTTTTTTTCTTCTTCTTGGTGACTAACTGCGACACTGACACTTCATAAAATGATAGTCCAGGAGTCTGTTAGGCCAGGAGTCGTGTAGTTCTAAAAAACGTTTGTTTTCGGACCGTATCAAAATGGTACTCAACTTATATAGAAACCACTAATACGAAAAATTCATGAAATACATAAATCAATTTTCCTGAAATTAAATCTTTAAAAAAACTTTTGCATCGATACTTCCTTTTCATATAAAATTCCTTTCATTTACTTTACCATATGGTATCTTTGTCAACAATTTCAATTCGAACTAATATCAAATGGATCAAAAAAATTCTACCTAGCTATTCCGGAAACTAGGTTAAGTTCAAAATTACTATGGATAAATATCGAGTGAGTTGAACGTACAGCTATTTCCAAACAGATAATAAAATATCAAAATTGGTCCATTATGAAGAGTGGTCCACAAACTAAGCCTCGGCAGCCTCCACCACTTTGTCGTAATTTGAGGTTTGATCACGACCTGCTAGGTAGAATTTGACACTTATTCAGTAAAACTCTTATAGAAAAATATAAAAACAAAGTTTATTTCAGTACAGAACAAATAAATGGTAAAATAGGAATTTACTCTAGAATTGAATGAAACACATATAGAACAAAATGAATTCCTCCCTGGTGGTTAAGTTTTAATAATTAATACAATAGATAAAAAATACTTACAATATAAATGAAGGGTACTAACCATTACCACACTCTCTAATTGTTCTTGATACTCATTGACTCCCCAGCTCCCCCCATTTCCCTAACTAACTTTGGGCACAGTCGATAACGAACTCCCTGATCGAACAGTTCTTTATTTTATCATTTTATCAACTGTGAGTGAATTATAATGTGACCTCACTACTTATATACATGTTATCTCGATAATTATATGATTGACTTTTTAAAAAGAAACTACGAGGTGGTACGTACCACCGTTACAAAGAATACTAATTGATATAGTGACGAGCTTTATTAGACTGACTGTAGAACCGGCATTCGGCCTTTTATATGTTTACAGAGTGTCGATTCAGCATCAGCAGTTCCCATCGTGGAACTCTGCGAATGCTGATAACAAAAGATCAGCTTTTTCTAATATCGCATATAACAACTCCCCCTTATAATAAAAAGTTGGTGCAAAAGCGACAACTTTTGAAAATGATAATTAAAAGGAAATTTGAAAATTGAAATTGGACTTAGAATCCTTTGTTACTGGATGGAGTCAGCTCTAGTTGTTCTTCTATTGGTTCTTCGAGGAGGACGCTTGGACGTCTTCAAGGGATGAATCTGCTGAAGGGACTCCTGGTTCTTAATGGTCTGGGTGAGGGTGGAGGTTGACTATCCGATGCCATGATACTGATTCTTGTGGATTTTCTGCGCCTACATTTGCAGAACACGTACAGAAGAATTAATGAGATGATCAAGAATCCTTTGCTACTGGATTGAGTCAGCTCTAGTTGTTCTTCTATTAGTTCTTCGAGGTGGACGCTTGGACGTCTTCGAGGGATGAATCTGCTGAAGGGACTCCTGGTTCTTAATGGTCTGGCTGAAGGTGGAGGTTGACTATCCGATGCCATGATACTGATTCTTGTGGATTTTCTGCGCCTACATTTGCAGAACACGTACAGAAGAATTAATGAGATGATCAATGCTATTGTGAGGGGTATGTGAACCATGAAATGTGTTTGTTCACATAGGGTTGATTGATCAGCTTGTCCAGATGTTCACAGAATATTGGTTCAACTTATGGGCTATGCTGAGGTTGTCCGTATCGAGTTTGTTCAGTTTCAGCGGTTTCAGGTCTGGAAGACGGTGTTTTTCAGGTAACTGATCGCAAAATTTGAATGGTATCAATACAGGTTGGTTTCGGTATGTGATATTTTTGTAGTTGTTCACGAAGTACTTTGAATGGACTCGTGTACTTGCTGAAGTCTGAGAAGAGAGTTTTTGTTGATGATTTGAGTGACTGCCTCTCTGTTGATGCACTTGATAGTAACTGGTAGTTGATCGGACAATGATATTAGCCACAGATTTGTTGCTAATTCATAAACGTTGTAATCTTTCGCAAAGATGACTGATGATTGGCATCTCTTCGGTACATTGATCAGCTGTCGGAAAAGCTGGGGTTCAAATATGGCGTTGTTATCGATTGGGTATGGCAGGACATCGGAACATTAATGAAGTGGTTTCCAGGTTCTTGCATTTATCCAAATTAGAGAGAGAAACGTACAACATTGAATCGTCGTCTCTCGCAATATACGTTTTGGAAGTTATCAAAATATGATGGAATCCTGTTCGGTTATACAGTATAGGAATTGGGAAAAGGCGGTATAGGGTATATGTTTCGGGTTCGACGAGGGGGATTTTGAGAACGAACACTATTTTTGAATCAGTTTGAAGCGTGGAGTTCAATGATTTCCAAATATTGACATCCCACCCACTAGCAACCCTAAGCAATGTGGGTGGGATGGCGCTCGTAGTTTGGTTGAACACCGATCTGCGGGTGGTGTCTCAGCTTCTGCCTTGAAATGGATTGATAATCGAATCATTTGTTGCAGACATTAGTTATTGTCTGCAGAAACCTACCCTATACTGATGAGGGCAAGAACCCAGAAATCGATCTATAGGTGGTCCAAATGTTTCGATTAACATTTCCATGCATTTAGCAATTGCGGAGATAGCCTTGTACGAACCCTGCACGGAAATTCATTGGATGCAATTCAACGTTCGTCGTGGTATTAGCCAGGAAAGTAGTTGTTTTCTGATGAATTTTTGAACCGAATACTCCTATAGTATAGGATTATTGCAGTGAGCATCCTGGTATGGCAGGCATCTAGTGTTGAACTTGATTAGCTCATTGTTAAATAGATTTCTTCTATTTTTGATATATTCGCTTTGCGAAGTATTGGGTATTGCTTAGGGTGGCTAGTGGGTGGGATGGCGCTCGTAGTTTGGTTAAACACCGATCTGCGGGTGGTGTCTCAGCTTCTGCCTTGAAATGAATTGATAATCGAATCATTTGTTGCAGACATTAGTTATTGTCTGCAGAGACCTACCCTATACTGATGAGGGCAAGAACCCAGAAATCGATCTATAGGTGGTCCAAATGTTTCGATTAACATTTCCATGCATTTAGCAATTGCGGAGATAGCCTTGTAGGAACTCTGCACGGGAATTCATTGGATGTAATTCAACGTTCGTCGTGGTATTAGCCAGGAAAGTAGTTGTTTTCTGATGAATTTTTGATCCGAATACTCCTATAGTATAGTATTGTTGCAGTGAGCATCCTGGTATGGCAGGACATCTAGTGTTGAACTTGATTAGCTCATTGTTAAATAGATTTCTTCTATTTTTGATATATTCGCTTTGCGAAGTACTGGGTATTGCTTAGGGTGGCTAGTGGTGGGATGTCGCTCGTAGTTTGGTTAAACACCGATCTGCGGGTGGTGTCTCAGCTTCTGCCTTGAAATGGATTGATAATCGAATCATTTGTTGCAGACATTAGTGATAGTCTGCAGAGACCTACCCTATACTGATGAGGGCAAGAACCCAGAAATCGATCTATAGGTGGTCCAAATGTTTTGATTAACATTTCTATGCATTTAGCAATTGCGAAGATAGCCTTGTAGGAACTCTGCACGGAAATTCATTGGATGTAATTCAACGTTCGTCGTGGTATTAGCCAGGAAAGTAGTTGTTTTCTGATGAATTTTTGACCTGAATACTCCTATAGTATAGGATTATTGAGTGAGCATCCTGGTATGGCAGGACATCTAGTGTTGAACTTGATTAGCTCATTGTTAAATAGATTTCTTCTATTTTTGATATATTCGCTTTGCGAAGTACTGGGTATTGCTTAGGGTGGCTAGTGGGTGGGATGGCGCTCGTAGTTTGGTTAAACACCGATCTGCGGGTGGTGTCTCAGATTCTGCCTTGAAATGGATTGATAATCGAATCATTTGATGCAGACATTAGTTATTGTCTGCAGAGACCTACCCTATACTGATGAGGGCAAGAACACAGAAATCGATCTATAGGTTTCCAAATGTTTCGATTAACATTTCCATGCATTTAGCAATTGCGGAGATAGCCTTGTAGGAACTCTGCACGGAAATTCATTGGATGTAATTCAACGTTCGTCGTGGTATTACCCAGGAAATTAGTTGTTTTCTGATGAATTTTTGACCCGAATACTCCTATAGTATAGGATTATTGCAGTGAGCATCCTGGTATGGCAGGACATCTAGTGTTGAACTTTCTAGTGATCCATTGGACTGAGGGTGGTTCACACTAGAGTAGGTCAGTTTTATGTCGTATAGGGTACAGAGGTCTTTGAGCATGTTGTTCTCGAATTCCCGACTTGAATCACAATGAATTCGAAGTGGGGTTCCGTAGTGCTGAAAGTATAGCACAAGGGTATTGACCACAGACTTTGCTGTCTTGTCTTCAAGGGGGTAGGCCTGAGTAAATTTTGTCAGTTCGTCTCTAATGGTAAGAGCGTAATTTCTTGTAGGGATTTCACAGATGTCAATGTTGACTGTTTCGAAAGGGGTTTTTGGTGATTCCGTGATAACCAGGGGACTATTCAAATTTTTTCTACATACTTTCACTTTTTGACAAATTTCGCAATTTTTAACGAAGTGTTCTACATTTTTGGTTAAGTCTTAACAATTAAATTTTTCTTTTATTCGTCTATCCGTCTCATTTATGCCACGATGAAGGTTAGCTTTTCCTGCGTGGTAATGATCAAGGATTACGGGGATTTCGTCCGGAATGGGCGTTCTAATTATATTTTGACAAATTTTCAATTTAATATCTCTTCATTGTAAATGAAGCAAATAATTTCGAGAACAGGGAGTTCTAAATTGTTTTCAAAGAAATATGTTTTCGAGAGGTCGAGTTCATTTTGGTTTTTATAAAGAACATATAACAACTGTTCGGGTACTGCATCAGGAGTGTATGGTAATGCGATAATATAGTACTTTCTATCTGTCACAGACTTGCTACTTAGGATATTGATTTTATCAGTAGCGAAGTCTGCTTGTTTTTCAAAAATGTCCTCAATGATTTTATGATGAAATTCTTGTAATCTGTCTTGCCAAAAGAATGTAATTATATTTTTGTTTGATTTGTCTAATAATTGAGTATTGACGAATTCAATTTTTGAGTAGTCAATAATTGATTTTGTTTTGTAAAGATCGATGAATCTTCCAAAATCATTGGCCATTCGTTCCAAGTCTGGTTCGTCTGTCTGATTGTCTGCCGGATTTTCTGGCTGATTGTCTGCCTGATTGTCTGCGTCAGGGTTGTCGGTCGAATTTTCTCCTTCCAAATGTAAGATTTTGGATTGAAATTTCGCACATTGTTCCAAGTGATTGCTTGTAATCCGTGAAAGTGCGTCTGCATTTTTGTTTACTTTTCCGGGTTTTTAGATGATTTCGTAGTCGTACTCTTCAAGCTTTGGCAAGTCTACTGCCAGGATCTTTGATGGAGAAAAGCCACGTTAGGGGACGATGGTCAGTTACTAATTTGAACCTTCGCCCAAAAAGATAGGGGCGGAAGTGCTTCACTGCCCAAACGATCGCAAGTAATTCTCTTTCAATCGTCGAGTAACGGGTTTCAGCTGTGCACAAGGTTCGAGAAGCGTAACCAATGGGAAGGTCTCTCCCAATAGGTCCCTGAGAAAGGACGGCGCCAATGGCAAATGCGCTTGCAGTGGTGAGGAGGAAGGGTTCGTCGAAATTAGGATATATCAAAATTGGAAAGGTGGTGAGTGCCTATTTGAGATTTTCAAAGGCATTTCTGCATTCTTGGTCGAAATCGAAAGTGATGTCCTTTTGTAGGAGTCTTGTTAGGGTTTTTGAAGTTTTGGCAAAGTTTGGGATGAACCTTCTGTAATAGCCTGAGAGTCCTAGAAACGATTTGATATCTTTGGGATTTTTGGGCTCTGGAAAGTTTTCGATGCATTCGATTTTGATAGGGTTTGGTTTTACACCATCCTGGGTTATAAGATGTCCATATAGACGAGACATCTTTCGTTTTGAATGCTCATGAGAATATTGTCCATGACGCGTTGAAAGGTGGACGGAGCGTTCTTTAAACCGAATAGCATACGAACGAATTCGTTATGACCATTTTCAACAGAAAAGGTTGTTTTCTGAATATTTTTTGGGTCGATCTCGATCTGGTGGAAACCAGAGGCCAAGTCGAGTGTCGTGAAATATTGGCACTTTCCTAATTGATCCAGAAGATCGGAGATATTAGGGAGAGGGTATTTGTCGCCAGTCGTGAGTTCATTGAGTTTGCGGTAATCAATGACTACGCACCATTTTTGCTTTCCTGAGGCATCGATTTTCTTTGGCACGACCCATACGGGAGATGACCAGGGAGATACCGAAGGTTGAATGATACCTTGATCGAGCATTTTGGATATTTGATTTACTTCCTCTTTATGAACTAGTGGATAACGGTATGATTTGGTGAATATTGGTTTACTATTGTTTGTGTCGATGGAATGTTTGATTTCGTTGATAAATGTCAGACTGTCGCCTTCTAGTTAGAATATATCTGAATATTCTAAACAGAAATTTGAAATCATTTCATTTTCCTCTTCGTTTAAGTGTTCGAGGCGTAATAGTTGTCGTATGGTTTGGTGTCGGTCTGTCTGTACGCTTAGATTTCCAAGTTCTTCATTGACGTTATTGATTGAAAATTCTTGAATGGGTTCTAGTCAGAAAAATTTACAATTTTTGGGATCGCGTTCACATTGATTATTGAAGTTAAAAATTCACCCTTGTCATTTATTTTGACCACTGCATTCGGTAGGCGGACTTTTTCAATTTCTTGTGCTATCAGTATAGCATCAGTGTTTTTCAAGCTACATTTCAATTTGAAGACTCGTTCAGTGCGAGGCTCAATTGAAATTTGATTTTGATTTCCGAGAATTTGTTTTGGTTCGACTGTTTTTGGTTGTTTGCTGTCGTCTGTCACTTTGAAAAGAGGGACAGTTTTGAAATTGTTTTTTAGCTGTTTGTTCTTAAGATCCACTATACAGTTATAGCGTTCAATGTCGAGGTCGTGAATGTATATCTTATGGGGATCGTTGGGTATAAAGTGGATCAGGGTTGATTCTTTGATTATTATTTTCTGGTCGGTGATGCCTTGAATTGCAATGTTTTCTCGAAAACGAGTTCGATAATTGGCGCAAGCTTTTGGTTTAAAATTGGAAAGTCCTGCACCTGTATCTATTAGAATTTTAAAAGTATTGGTAATTGTTGAACTGAAGATATCAGAAGATAATTATTACGACAAAGATGACTAGCTCCTGTATATCTATTCATGTGTTCATTCATCGTCTATATATTGTTTTGTTGTTTAAAAAAAAATATATTATTGATTGTCAGTTAATGTCAATAAAAAACTAAAGTTTTGAGTTCGAAATTATTCTGAATAAGAGTATAATTTATTTCAAAACACAGTACTCTGCTAACAGGTTATGGGCCCAGTAGTCCCAAGTTATATAGTATAAATTTAGACTGGAGATTGTTAAAACTGTTAGCTGTGTTGGATAATGGATGTGTCCAAATTCAGTATCACGAAACTAAATGGTAGCAATTATCAAATTTGGAAATACAAGGTCGAGCTGCTCTTGGTAAAGGAAGAACTATGGGGGGCAATCAAGGATAACACACCATCACCGATAACTGATGCTTGGACAGTTAAAGATGGTAAAACTCGAGCGACAATCGGTTTATTGATTGAAGATAACCAAGTAGTTCATGTTAGGAACTGTAAATCGGCAAAAGAAGCTTGGGAAAGTTTGAGAAAACAGTATGAAAAGCCAACCCTTACCAATAAAGTTTTTCTTCTGAAAAGACTTTGTCTAATGTCAATGCCGGAAAATGGTGAAATTGAAAAACACATATCTGATATGATAAATATTGTCGATCAGCTAGCTGCACTAGGAGAAAATTTGGCAGAGAATTTACAAGTTGCATTATTGCTCTGTAGTTTACCGGAATCCTACGAACATTTAGTGACAGCACTTGAAGGAAGACCTGAAGGAGATTTGACTTTGGAAGTAGTAAAAGGAAAACTCGTCCAAGAACATTATAGGAGAAGAGAAAGTACCAGCTCCAATAGTGATGTGGCTATGAAAGTGAATAAACATTTTGCGAAAAATGACTTTCACAAAAATCACGCAAAAACTAAATCTTGTTTTTTCTGCAAGAAATTTGGCCATGTGAAGAAAGACTGTTACCACTTCAAAAACAGTAATAAACGTTCTAATGTTGCACGCGTTGTGACAACAGAAAATAATGAAGAGGCTCGTGAGGAAAGTACAGACACTCATGTTTGTTTCAATGTGTATGAAAATACTTTAGACGTTGAGTGGTTCATAGACTCGGGTGCGAGTAGTCACATGACTAATAATAAAAACTTTTTCACACAGTTCAATGAGTTATTGGGTAAAGTTGAGCTAGCAGATGGAAGAAAAGTTTCATCCTTTGGTTCAGGATGTGGTATACTTACCTGTCTTCTGGAAAATGATCAAAAATCCGAAATAATAGTGAAAAACGTTTTATACGTGCCTGATTTAGAAGCAAGTTTATTATCAGTTAAAAGATTAACCAATCTCGGATTCAAAATTGAATTTCAAGGAGAAACATGCAACATTAAATTTGGCGAAAAAGTTTTGGCACAAGCTGGAATCAGCGGAAACTTATACAAACTGAATTGTTTTCCCAAAGTAATGACAGTTTGGGATGGTTGCAACAATGGATGTATCCATATCTGGCATAAGAGGCTTGGTAATCGAGATTCGTCTGTTATTAATGAAATGAAGAACAAAGAAATGGTGATTGGCATGAAAATGAACAATTGTTGCAAAAAGTTAACTTGTGAAACATGTATACGAGGTAAAATGGCTAGAAAGACATTCCCGAAGAAATCTATCACTAAATCTACTGAAGTGTTAGACTTGATTCATTCAGACGTCTGCGGACCCATGCAGACCATTACACCAAGTGGAAAGAAATATATTCTGAGTTTCATTGACGATTTCAGTAGATACACCGTCATATACTTGATAGAAAGGACGAAGTTTCAGAAAAATTGCAAGAATATGTAAAGCTAGTTGAAAATAAATTCAATAAGAAGCCGAAAATACTAAGATCTGACAGAGGTGGTGAATACATGAGTCTTTCAGTGAAATCTTACTTGAAGAACAACGGTAAAGAAATCCAAATGAGTGCTCCTTATTGTAGTCAACAAAATGGGGTTGCTGAACGAAAGAATAGATATCTCACTGAAATGGCCAGGTGCATGTTAATTGATGCAAATTTACCGAATGTCTATTGGGGAGAAGCTGTGATGACTGCGAATTACACAGAAAATTTGATACCCACAAAAGCAACGAATAAAACTCCTTTTGAATTATGGAATAAGCAAAAACCAAATGTAAACCACGTGAAAGCATTCGGAACATTGGTATATGCTCATGTACCTAAAGAGAAAAGACAGAAACTAGATGAAAAAGCTAAGAAGTATATCTTGGTTGGTTATGAAAGCGGTTCAAAAGCAAACAGACTATTAGAAAAAAGTTCTGGAAGGATAGATGTGAAATTCCTAGAAGATTTTCATTGTGGCTTCCATCCGGCTGAAACAACAGGAATATCAAAGTCCAATGAAGCCAACTCGAAAAATGAAGTGGACCTCTTCTTCAAAAATGAACCACAAGAGAAAGAATTAGAAAGTAAACTGAAAGATGATATTGAGATTGATGGAATTAGTCAAGAAGAGAGTCAAGATGGAGGAGAAGAAAATATGAAAGATCAGGAATTTGTTACTTTGAGGCGATCCCTCAGGTCCAATAAAGGGAAAACACCAGCTAGATATGCAGAGGAAATAAAAGAGAAAGTTATGATTGTGGAACCAAAAACGCCTACTGAAGCACTACAGAGAAATGATGCAGACGATTGGAAAAAGGCTATGGAAGATGAAATTGCAGCAATGAAAAATAATAATACCTGGACATTAAGTGATCTACCCCCAGACAAAAAGGCAATTGGGAGTAAATGGGTATTCAAAATAAAAACTGATTCCCAAGGACATATAAGCCGATAGAAAGCAAGAATTGTCGGAAAAGGTTTTTCACAAAAATATGGTCAGGACTATGATGAAGTTTTTACTTCCGTTGTAAAGCAATCTACTTTTCGGTTACTACTGACAATAGCTGGGACAGAACAAATGGAGGTATACCATTATGATTTCAAAACAGCTTTTTTGAACTCCAAGTTGAAAGAAGCAATATACCTGCAACAACCAGAAGGATTTGTGGAAGTCGGCAGTGAACATAAAGTGTGTAAATTGAACAAAAGTATATATGGATTGAAACAAGCTGCGAGAACATGGAATTCTACGATAAATAAGGTACTACTAGAAATGGGATTCAGAAGGGGCGATTTCGATCAATGTCTTTATGTCAGAAATGACAATCAATTGATTTATATTTTGATTTAGGTCGACGATCTGCTCATTGCATCTAAAAATGAAGATTTGATACGAAATACAGTGAAAACATTATCAAAAAAATTCCAGATCACTTGTCTTGGGCCTGTTGAAAATTATCTGGGTATCCAAATCGAAAAGGACAAAAAAGGATTATTCTCAATCAGCCAGAAAAACTATATCCTGAAAGTATTGAGGACTTTCAGAATAGATTCAGCCAAAACTGCAAGTACACCTTTGGATACGGGGTATTATAAAAACAGAACACAAGAAGTCGAACATTTTGATGATGAAGATTCTTACAGAAGTGCGATAGGAGCCTTGCTGTATTTATCTGTGAACACAAGACCTGATATATGTGTCGCCACGTCGATTTTGGGAAGGAAAGTGAGTGAACCATATAAATATGATTGGACACAGGTGAAGAGGATATTGAAATATCTCAAGGGAACAATGGATCTCCATATCAAATTGGGAAGTGTATCGAAAGATGATGACGTTTTACATGGCTACGCCGATGCTGACTGGGCAGGTGATAAAGTGGATAGAAAATCGAACAGTGGCTACTTATTCAAATACAGAGGAGCAACATTTGATTGGCGCTGCAAAAAGCAAACTTGTGTAGCGTTGTCATCAGCTGAGGCAGAGTTTGTTGCCTTATCTGAAGCCTGTCAGCAAGCAGTGTACCTGAAAGGATTATTCGATGATTTCAGCCACACTTTGAAGATAATTTTGATGTATGAAGACAATCAATGCTGTTTGAAAGAAAGCGAAACAATTTGTGATAAACCAACAAACATATTGAAACAAAATACAATTTTGTGAATGATTTGAAGCTAACTGAAAGAATATCATTTCAGTATTGTGAGTCCACTTTCATGTTGGCTGATTCTTTAACGAAGCCGCTGTAATAGAGATTTTTCGAGTTCACTGATGGAAGTGGTCTTGGATGAACTGTTGTTCTGGGAAGTTCAGTGTTGGGTCGAAACTGCCCAAGTTCATTGTTTGTTCATTCATTTTTGAATGTATTCAAAAAATTAAAAAAATTCAAAAAACGCAGATGATTGAAATAAGCTTTGAATTCTCTTTTCAACGATGTGACACTTGACCCCCCCCATGCTATCTGAAATTAGTTGATGTCAGCCCCCCCCCCTCCCCATCCATCGAGCAATTCATTTTATCTCAAAAAGTAGTATTGGTAATATCATTCAGTTTTCCGTATATCGACTCTGCCATTTCAAACTATAAGATACACGATTTTGGTTTGCAGTTTTCGTGCAAACTTTCGAACAGGTGAAAAATGATGCTCATTTGTAATCTGATACATAGTTATTTATAATATAATAAGTTGAGTGCCTTGTTGTGAAGGATTTACGAAATAGTGTTTGCTCTAGTCCTCTGCCCTGACGACACAGAAATATGTTTCAACTAGAAACTAGTGAGGTATTTCTCAATGTATGTATGTAACTGTAGGCTCCAAGGAAGTTAAGAGGTACCTAGTATTATTTTGTTCTGTACCATCACATCTGATTGAATCCAGAAACCTAGTTGGCTTTTGACACAATACATGCCGATAAACAAAAATCATGCAGCCATTGTCGCGGGTGCCGCTTTTGCGGTAGCGGTAATAAATGTCAAAGGTGGGTAAGTACCGCAGGTTCCTTCGGAAGATTATGACGCGAAAATGTAAATAATTATTTTTTGTGCATAAAATATTTCGTGGACGTTTTTTTTAGCGGATGATTGGACACGATCTTCATACGAGCTTCAGCTTACTCCTATTCGAGGTGGAACAAAAGTTTTATAATAGGTGTGTGGACATTTTTGTGAATTGCGACACAACACGAAGGTCAGAGACGCTTGATTTTCGCAAGTTGATATTAGTATCTACCTAGAGAAAATTATAATTATAAGTGTTTTATGATTCAGATACAGCGTTAGGTACAATGCCTCATATATTAGTGAAGAAATCGCGAAGGGGTTATCATTACAAAAGATCAGTGTATTCAGTTGATTTCTAATTCATATTATTTTCCACAAATGCATCACATCAAATATTGAGTAAAATTGATCTAATATGAAAATATAGAAAATTGTTGTTAATTCTTTCATATATACCTGTAGAGGTGTGCGCTAGAAAATTAGTTGTTTACTGATAGACTTAACAACTATTTTTGTTATTTTCTTTTTCGATATTATACAATACTCGATAAATTAATCAAAAAAATTCTAGAAATATTCTCAGTTTTAACATTTGCTGTATACATATGGAAAACATTCAAAGAATTTTATGGAACGTTATATAATTTCCGTGGAATATTTTGCAATACCATGTCATGCATATTCCGGTTATAATTGTACCTGAACGTGCGAAATAGATCAATGTACAGTGAAACCAACCTAGCTTGAGACGTGAAAACGTGATGCTCACTCGTAGCACAACGGATTATAGTCGGTATAATATATCCAGTGATAAGGCACTCAACATAAACGTACGCGCAATTTAAAATGTTAAGCTAGATTGGTCTCACTGTACTTGAATATTGATGAATGTTTAATAAATTTCGTTTTCTTTGTGTAATACCTACATCATTTTGATATGCATCTTCAATCAGTTCATTTGATATTATACCTAGAGAAGTACTATAATCCCAAATTTAGTTTTCCTTTGAAAAATGGTTGAAGAAATTGTGTACACTAAATCCTACAAATCGTAAGTAATGCCTCTAATACTCAAGTAATTCCCGAGTAATAACCCCAAGTAATGCAAGTAATGCCCGTCAGAAAAGTAATTAAAATATAAAATCATGTCTTAATGTTAGGTTTGTTGTCAATTACCATTCAGAAGACCTTTTTTTAATTTTTTTTTCATTGCACATTTCTGATTTCCGCCACTGCTCTCTAATTTTTCGGATAATTTATGTAATTTCCAATTCCCATGAAGACTAATTGTGCAGTAATTGTTCTCTCAAATCATTAGAGCTGTTTCCGAGATCCAAAAATTCTTATTATTATTATGAGTAAAATCACATTTATTCATAAAAAGCGCCTATATAGATATACTTAAGTAGCAATACCTTATCTAAATACAAAACTTGATCTATATCGTTGAAGCAGTTTTCGAGATCCAAAAATTATTTTTATTATCAGTAAAATCGTGTTTTTCCAAGGAAGACGCCTATATAGATAAACTTAAAATACAAAGCCCTATCTACATACAAAGCCCTATCTACATACAAAGCCCTATCTACATACAAAATTTCTTCCAATTCGATTGAGTCGTTTCCGAGATATCAAACTGTGAGTTTTTTTTTACGAAAACTGCGATATTTTTACCGAGCGTAATGAGTTATTTACTGAGGCTGCATGTCGTGTGTTTGTACCTATTTTCTACAGTGGCCGTAGGTAAAATCACATTACTCCATGTTTATCACATGCATGTAGGGATGATATGATTAGATGACGAATTATTATTCACCCCCCACGATGCCGACCATTCAACTTCGAAGTATCACTTTAGTGAACATTCATGAGAGCCACGAATTTTCTGAGTGAGTGATTTTTAATCACTTCAATAGTAAAAAAACTGTATATACGAAAAAAAATTGGAAGTATGGGTGACAAACCCCGTAATCTCTGGCAAAATGAAACAATCTATTTTGGTTTGAAAAGTTATGTAATAGGAACCAATTTTCAAATTCTAGTGACTATGACCTGCGCAGCACTGTCACTGAGCGGTGCACGCCAATAATGAAATTTTTGGGTGGCTGACAAAGTATCATTAGAATTTATTGAAGAATCAAACGTATCTCGGAACTCCAACCACATCTCATACTTACCACTGAATTTGGGCAAATCTGTCAATGGTAATCGAACACTCTGTATATTTCCAATACTGAGTTTCATAGTGATTTTTCAAAACCCTTTTGGCGTATACCACCTTGGAGAAAAAAGGTGTTTTCAAATTGTTCCCTTTCTGAGAACTGTTGTTCAAAATTGCCGGTTTTGTTGTTTTTTGTTCAATTTTATATTTATATTTATATCTAAACAGACCTAATGGTCTTATTACTATGGATATAATGTGTTCTGGGTAGGCCTTGTTACTTACTCCATACGCCACCTTAGGAGCAGCACTGTTAATTATTAACAAAACAGTGACTCGTGGAGGATTATCCCCAACTAGCAACAAGATTCAATCACTCAGATTTATATCTGAAACTGAAAAAAATCTTGCCCTGCCTGGGGATCGAGCCCGCGACCTTTCGATCACGAAGCCCCGGCGTTGCCACTGCGCCAATCCCCATTCAATTCAACACGAGAAGATCTAATAAATGTAATTCATGCAATTTAAATTTAGAATCAGTTACATTCAGATGAATCTCATCGCGTAAAAAATTAGAAAATATCGGTAAACGAGATTTAATTGAGGCACGTTTGCGAATGAGTAGTTTGTCTTCACTACTGTTGAGGAAATTTATACCTTACGACTAAATTGAGACAGAGGCAATGGAGACAATGAATAGTCAAGGATTGAATATGATGGGAAACAGCTTACCCAGTTCTTTCTGCTGATTTAAGACTTTGTTCTTCAGTAACAACAAACTGCTGTCAGGACTGGACTGGACGGGAAAAGTCTCGTATCCTAGCGAAGTTACACTTTTTCTGCAATTATCCTACTCCAAAGGACCATGTATTTGACCAAGGGTTAATCTTGGTCGGTTTGTTTGCTTTGATTTCTATTTTCTTTATCAAAAAACAATAGAAAAAGTTTTTATTCTAAATTAAAAAATTACAAGTTGGTTATAATAATATTAATTTTTTTTCTTCTCCTTGGTGACTAACTGCCACACTGACACTTCATAAAATGATAGTCCAGGAGTCTGTTAGGCCAGGAGTCGTGTCGTTCTTGAAAACGTTTGTTTTCGAACCGTATCAAAATTATATAGAAACCACTGAAAAATTCATGAAATACATATACCAACTTTCCTGAAATTAAAAATCGTTAAAAAAACCTTTGCATCGATATTTCCTTTTCGCATAAAATTCCTTTCATTTACTTTAGCATATGATATCTTTGTCAACAATTTTAATTCGAACTAATATCGTTGCAAATACAAGAGAAATTCATTCATTACAAAACATATGGATCAGTAAAATTCTACCTAGCTGTTCCGGAAACTAGACTAAGTTCAAAATTACTATGGATGAATATTTTCAAACAGATAATAAAATATCAAAATTGGTCCATTATGAAGAGCGGTCCACAAACTAAGCCTCGGCAGCCTCCACTACTTTGTCGTAATTTGAGGTTTGATCACGACCTGCTAGGTAGAATTTGACCCTTATTCAGTAAAACTCTTTTAAAGAAAAATATGAAAACAAAGTTTATTTCAGTACAGTACAAATAAATGGTTAAATGGGAATTTACTCTAGAATTGAATGAAACACTTTAGTAACATATAGAACAAAATGAATTTCTCCCTGGTGGTTACGTTTTAATAATTAATACAATAGATAAAAAATACAATATAAATGAAGGGAACTAACCATTACCAGACTCTAATTATTCTTGATACTCATTGACTCCTGAGCTCACCCTATTTCCCTAACTAACTTTGGATACGGTCGATTACGAACTCCCTGATCGAAACATCACTTGTTTTTTTGGAAAACTCGTATTTGATATTTGAAAACTACGAAAATATAAAACAAGGCTTGATCCGAAGAATGACATTGCCTTGACCGGGTTGAAAATTATAATCATGATCATGATCATGAATATACATTTACGGGGTATTCGGACTTTCACGACAATATTCTGAAGAGGTAGTCCCTGTAAATAGTCTAATTTATTGCAATACCCTTTTGAAATGGTTTGAAATGGCAGTGACAAGTCTTTGATAGAAAGAACATTTTTCAGAGTGAATATCTTGGCGTCCCTATAGCATCCCATCCCATCCCATCCCAGAAATTTTAACGTCAAATTTGACAGAAGTTTCATGTTGATTGACAATTTTATTTGTCCATTGAATGATAGATAAATAGATACTTTATTGACTATGTTACACATAATATTGTTTATAGCAAGTCTATGGAATACAACAATGTATACAAAATTTCTATATACAAACATACAACAACAATAAAAACTATGTGCACAAAATGCATAATAGTCACAAGAATACCTAAACATGAGGACGAATATACAATATTCAATGAAAGAATGAGATGATATGGTTATAATAATCTTACTTATTTACTCAATTTTTGATTATACTCTAGAATAGAATAGAAACAATGTTCAAGAAGAATTCTTTTTACATTCGTTTTGAAACATTTTTCACTCATGGATCTAAAATGGAAAGGTAGTTTGTTATAAAGTTGAAAATTCAATGAATTTTTGTGTGATTTTACTAATCTGTACCGTGGCACCAATACATCATCAGCTGTTGCAGAGCGTGTGTTGTGATGATGCAAGCTAGATCAGTGCTGTGTCTTCTGGCATGAATTTCTGTCAAATTTTGGAGTATGTAAATTCAAGGAAATGGTAAAATGCGTAGTCTCTGGAATAATGGTTGGCAGTGTTCGTTATATCATACCCCAATCAGTATTCTTATTATAATAAATTTGCATCACACCATTCCCTAATTTTTTTCATATCAGTAGATATTAAGTATTAAGATATTATTTCCTTCTTTCCAGATAGTTCTATTGTTCTCACCATTTGATTCCTATCTGATAGATATGATTCGAACCATTTATACATGGTTCCTTTGCAACCATACTGGTGGAGTTTTCTCAATAAGATTTTATGGGCAACACAGTCGAACGCCTTCGACAAATTGCAAAATACCGCAGCAGCTACATTACCGGAATTCAACTTTGAATACATATCATATAAAAATGCAAAAATGGCATTATGCGTATTTTTACTGTTTTGGAAACCAAACTGATTTTCACTTAATATATATTGTGGCGTTTTAGAAAGTCGGTTAAACGTATTTTCACCAGTTTTTTTGTTTTATTTAAATTTTTTGTATGCGAAATGATTTATCGAATACATTCAATAACGCATTGTGAAATGTGAGGAAGGGATCATTTTGGAACAAAACATCCTCCCAATTAAACTTAAGGCAGTTCTGATAAAACCTGTTATAGTTTGCTCTACTGTAAAGTCTGCCTAATTTACATTTCCTTTTTGTATTCAATGAGTCAAGGAGCACAGAGCAGGTTACTGCCTCATGATCAGATAATCAGATAATCAGACGGTATCACTGAACATGATGCCCTCCTCACATCAGAGTTACTACAAAAATAGTAACTACAAGTATTGGAGTATTAAGAATAACGTGTATCTGAGTCAACATTCTCATCGGACTAGTCAAAAAATGACATATAAGTATACAATTAAAATAATTAATATACAGTTAAAATACAATCAAAGTACATTTAAAATACATTTTAAAAGTTCAGAAAATCTTCTATACTATAAAATATTTGTTCTGTCAAAAAAAGTTTCAGTTTGGTGCTCAAAAAAAAAGACATATTAGACATATTACAGGTATATTGTTTATCACAGATACATTTGAATTTATTATATAATTTAACTCCTATGTAGTTAGGCGAGTTCTGGCAAATTTGTAGTCGTGAGTATCTCTGGTGTATATTTCCCTTCATTCGTGTATCATGCGAGTGCGAGTCCTTGTTTTTCTTGAAGCTGTTTTCATGTTCTTTGGCATAGGTGATGCTTTGAGATATGTATAAGTTGAGCAATGTTTGTAAATGCGATCTTTTACATTGGTCTCTACATGTTGTCAATGGATGGATATTGAACATAGCTCTTAGTATTTTTTTCTGTGCTCTGAAGGCCTGAAAGCCTGAAAACCTGGTGTTTACGGCCACATATCTTTTTCAAATTTTGTTCTCACGAATTTACATTCAACTTTCTTTATCCGCCTGGGCTCAGATAATTTTCGTTTACAATTGACAGAAATTTTCACGTGGTGACGATGAGTTCCAAATTTTAATGATACATGAAAAAAAAAAAATGGTGGAAATTATAGTACTCAATATGAAACGATCAACTTGAACCACCGTTTGTCAGAATCGGGAATTATTTCAAGGAATTTAGAAAACAGTAATACCAGATCACTTTTATAGAATTCAAACTAATGATTTCATTAAACAGTTTCTCACTTCTGTGTTTTATATATTATTTTGAACGGGTACCTATGGATTCACCTTGACTTCCTGGTTGTTCTTGTCTAATACTGAAAAAAATTGTGATAGAATTATTCTTAAATGAAATAGTAAAATCGACAATGTCGAAGTACCCTTCTCTCCAAATATTTCCATCATGTGGAAAATATGGGGCAAAAATCTGACCGAAAACAACTACTTCCCTGGCTAATACCACGACGGACATTGAATTACATCTGACAGATATTTGTGCAACGTTCTTCCAAGAAAACCCAGTTGCAAATTCTTATTGTAAATATACAGCAGATTATCCATCATTGGCTTGGAAAGACCACTTGCAGACGTGTTTCGCGGTTTTTGTCGCTCGTCAGTGACAGGGTAGGTCGGACAATATTTGAATCGTCCTGTTCCAGCACAATGAATTACAATCCACTGAATAACTAATGTTGTCCGACCTACCCTGTCACTGACTAGCGGAAAGAACCGCCAAGAGTCTGCAGGTGGTCTTCCCCAGCTAAATGAAGGAAAATCTGCTGTATAATTACAATAAGCATTTGCAACTGGGTCTTCTTGGAAGAACGTTGCACAAATATCTGTCAGATGTAATTCAATATCCATCGTGGTATTATCCACGGAAGTAGTTATTTTCTGTCAGATTTTTGCCTCATATTTTCAACATGGTGGAAATATTTGAAGAGAAGGGTACTTCATTGTAGATTTTACTTTTTCATTTATTTGATAAACTCCGTCAAAAATTCTTGAACGGGATTCTTCTTCCTTTTGTTTTCCTGAGTTGAAACCCACTGGTAATTTTGTACTCAATTTGTTAATAAATAGAAATAACTTGCAATTTATTATCTCCACAAATCATTTTTTTTTTAAATTATATGCAAAATTGTGGTCAACATCAGATTTTCATTTAGCTGTTTGTACTATGACTTGAAAAAATAGTTTGAATGTGTAAATTATATGTTATATTGCTATTTCTAACAATGTCGGTCATGGAAAAAATTGATAGATGGTCAGGGAAAACCTGGAAAAATCAGGGAAAATTTCCCAATTTCTTTTGTGGGAACCCTGTAAAATGGTCAATTTGGTCGATTAATTCTCATAGCATATATACTCCATTAGACGACCTCAGAAACTCAGGCACCCCATTTTTGTAGTTAATTTGACCACGGCAAACAACATATTTGAAAACAAATGTACAAGTCAACTTCTCGAAATACATTTTTTACTTATTTTAACCATGTCTTTTTACTGATTTGACAGGCGGGAAAACCATTTTCAATGATTAGAGGTATACAAAGTTTACACTTTAGAAATTAAATTTTTTTTCAGTGTATTTTATGGATGTGGATAACTTCACTCTCGTAGTGTTTGTTACGTTATGACGAGAAGGACCATATGATCTTTACCTGCAATTCTTTATATCCAAGCTTGGGGAACCAAAAAGTTAGACTTGTTATTTTTCTGACATCATTACTTCCTTTTGTACCACATAGCGAACTAGGTAATCTGTTTGTGACATGTATAGTACTTACCTGTACTGTATTTTAACATTCAGTGGACAAATAAAATCGTTATTACTATTATTATTAATATTGAAGTCAAATGTTAAGGTAGATCCTTCGTTTTTAAATATTGGGACTAATTTTAATAATTTCAAGTCTTCAGGGTATAAAATCGCAGTTGAACACCTATCCGACGATAGACTGTTTTTCCTAATAGCAGGCCAGTGGAGATAAGTGTTTAATGAAATTACGCCAATTCGGTAATAATATAGACAAAATTCTAAGGTTTTAATATTACTTTCTTTTTCAAAGTTGACAAAATGTCACCATATTTATATATACAGGGTTGCAGTAATAAATAAAACAAAACAAACATGTTCTAACACACTCCCACCTTGAGTCATGTTGCAGACTGACTCAACCTCATGAAAATGTTAATATATAAGCCTACTTGGAACTTTAATTCTTCTTCCATATCTTGTGGTGGTCGAGTTTGCTTCTCCATCCAAAGGCTCAGGAACATCTCTACAAATTTCAGTTTCTTCAACAGTATTAGGCTTAGAAGTATCTCTCTCTTTCTGTTTTCTCTTCGCAGATAATATCTGTTTTTTCAGGTCCGAACTATTTGATTGTAATTCAAGTTCCATTGGATACAGTCGCTGTATTGGTCTCATCAGTGTTCCGGTTGCTGTTTGTAAACGCACAAAACGAACTATCCCATCCTTTCCAGGAAAAACTTCTTCGATAACACCCAAAGGCCAATTGAGTCTTTTTAAATTCTCGTTTTCGATCATTACGACGTCACCAACTTAATTTCTGGAATCATGTTTATTTCTAGTTTCGACTGTTGTTAACTAGAGTTTTCTCAAACTCTGGCGCATCCTTTGAATATACTTCAAATGTCTGTTCAAAGCCGTAGCGTCGATTTCGTCTAAATCCGTAGTCCCTATTTCTTTCACTTGTAAAAACATGTTTGGGGTGAGTGGTATTAAATCTTCAGTATTTCCTGTTACATAAGTCAGTGGCCGTGAATTCATTATTGCTTCGCACTCGCAGATCATAGAATAAAGTTCTTCATATGACAAACACGCTCTGCCTATTTGTTTCCGCAATAGTTGTTTGAGAATTCGTATAAGTCGTTCCCACCAACCTCCTCACCAAAGCGCTGCAGATGGATTGAACTTCCACTTGATTCTTTGAACAATACTTTCCTCTTCAATTCTTTTCCAATCGATAACATTTAAACAATTTTCAGTTCCTACAAAATTCCCACCATTGTCTAAAAAAATTACTGAAGGTCGGCCTCTCCTTACAATGAATCGTCGAAATGCTAACAAGAACGAATCTGTGGACATTGAGCAAACAATTTCCAGATGTACTGCTCGATAAACAGCACACGTAAATATACAAATCCAAACTTTCTCCTTAGTTCGTAGAAAGAGTGGTCCAGCCAAATCGATACCAACAACTTCGAAAACTGCGGCATCTCTCACTCTGTCGCCCGGTAAAGCTATAGAACTTGTATCTGCTTTCTTGGAGTTGAATCTCTGACATATGAAACATTTAGCAATTACAGTTCTGATAGTTTTTCTAGCCTTGATAATCCAAAATCTCTCTCGTAATCTGCATAACAACCCTTGGATTCCCAAGTGAAAAGCTTCTAAATGGTAGTGAAGAACAATTTTTTCCGTTACAGGGTGTTTAGATGGTAAAAGTATTGGATAGAGGCAATTCTGGATATCATCCCTTTCTGAAATTTTACTTTTTATTCTAATAACACCTTCATTATCTCTGAAAGGATGGAGAGACGATAAACTGTTGTCATCGATTGAATTGAATGATTCTTTCTGGACCATTTTTATTAAGATAATTTCGGATTCAACTATCTCTTACAGTGATAATAGTCCTTTTCTCTTCTCCTTAGAATGAAGGCAATTGTAAATAAATCTTTTGATCCATCCCATCTGATTCAAGATTTTCTGGTGTCAAATCTTTTCTTCTCTCGTCTAAAATCTCACCTTCATTCACATCGAATTTTTGTTGTGGCCAATCACATTCATCAATTAACCAAGAGGGACCCTCCCACCATCTTGAAAATAACAACTGTTTGGGGGAACAGCCCCTGGAAGGTAAATCTGCCGGGTTCATTTGACCTGGAACATGATACCAACAGTCTTTTCCAGTGAGTGAACGAATTTCTTGAATTCGGTTCCAGACGAATGGTTTCCAGTAGTCCTCCTGTCGAATCCACGATAAAACTGTTGTGGAATCGCTCCAACAAAAAATGTTCAATATTCCCATATACTCGAGGACAGAACTTAAGAGTCTAGCACCTATATTGGCTACTAACAATTCCAATCTCGGAATAGTAATCTTCTTTGTTGGAGAAATGCGACTTTTTGCTGGTATCAATTGAACATGGATACCATCAGTTGACTGAGAACGAAGGAAAACCACAGCTGCATACGCGTCCTTACTAGAGTCACAGAACATATGCAAGCTCAACTTATCTGTTTGGGTTTTCATTAACCATCTTGGAATGCGTAATTGGGAAATAAACTGTAGATCTTTCAACCTTATTTTCTATATCATCAGGAACTTGAACATCCCATTTCAATTTCAGTAACCACGTTTTCTGTAGGAGAATCCTTGGACAAATTTGAACGGGACAAGAGAATCCAATAGGATCAAAAAGATGGTGAGCAATCGATGAAATTAGTCTTTTAGTGACTTTAGCAACATCGATATTCTTCAACCATTCAAAATTTATTTCTAGAGTATCAGATTTTCGATTCCAATTCAACCCTAGAACTGGAGATAGACTCACATCTATCAGATCCTTTTCATTTCCGATAGCAGAATACTCCCACCCTCTGAGTTCAAATTTACCAATTTTCATAACTTCAGTGGACTCGGCAATGAATTGGTTGAGTTCTTCCTCATTATTCACACTTGTGACAAAGTTGTCGACATAGAAACTGTTCCTAAGTTTTGAAATGATGGACTGACTAAATTTTTGTTCGTGATTCCATAAAGTTACTTGTAAATGATGGTTAATAACAGCAGCTAATAGAAATGGACTACAGTTTACTCCGAAAACTACCCGTTTATGACGACAAAATTTCAGGTTATGATGCTCATCAAACCATAAAAATCTCAAGAAGTTTCGATCTTCGTTCTTCAAACTAATTTGAAGAAAAGCTTTGTTGATATCAGAAACAACTCCTTTTCTAGAAAATCTAAAATGAGTCAAAATCGAGGGGATCAGTTCAATGAGGTTTATTCCTTTCTCAAGGCATTGTCTCAACGATGGCTGGTCTCTTTCCTTCGCTGAAGCGTCAAAAACTGGTCGCCGCTAGACAATTTAACAACATGACGATGAGGTAAATAGAAACCTTCTTTATCGATCTCTTCTTCTAAAACTTCCTCGATGATTCCCTCACCTAACCAATCTTGAAGAACTTGATTATAAGCATTATAATATCCATCTGAATCGAGTTTTGTCATTAAATTATCCAAACGTTTCCTAGCTGAAACAAAATTATTAGCTAATGGAGGATGATCATCGACCCATGTCAAACCGACCTCATATCTGCCCTCACTATTCACAGTGAAAGACTCTAAAAACTTTCTCATAATTTCAGTTTGATTTTCTTTAAGGATACACTAAAAAACAATTTTGTCTATATTCCACAATAATTTTATATTTGTTGACTAGTTTGTTGGAATCTATAGAAATAAACAAGTCAAAGAAAAACACAAATTCTTTTATCCTCAACGAACAACTCGATTTAAACTCTCCTGAACCTATAACCCAATTCCCAATACCTGCATTATCAAATTAATTGTTTTGTTATTGTATTGATATTGATTCTGAGAATCGATATACCGCTACTAATTAAGGTATAACCTAGGTTAGGCAATGTAGGTATAAATATTCAGATTTGGATGTAATCTAGTTAGTTTTGAAAAAGGTGTAATGACCGAAACTAGTCAACAAATATAAAATTATAGTGGAATATAGACAACATTGTTTTATAGTGTATCCTTAGTGAACATGAATTTCCACAAATTAAAAAGTCGTCAATCAATGAAGTTGATTTTATTTGTTGGATTTCTTCTCTTTTGGTTCAGAAATACACAAAATGTCTAAACTCCACAGATGTGATATATCATACGTGCTAAACATCGAAGTAATTATCATAGAGGATGATCTAAAAGTGGTTTGATCATTATTAGAAACTCTCCCCATCAAAGTCCATCCCAATGAAGTTTCAATAGCAACCAATCCACATTGCAGAACATGTCTTCTGCCTGTAAGAAGTTTGCCTGCAACATAAGCACCTAACAAAATCTCGATTGGGCCATCTTGTGTATCAGTGACTGCAACTCCGATTTCTGACAATTCCGCTTTTCAAGAACCCTTTTGAAGAGAAATAATTCGACCACAAATAACCGCCTGATCTAGAGCAGTGAAATTACAAATGTATTTTCCATTCAAATTTTTCAGGGTAACTTTATAACAGTTATGATCGACAGTATCAGAAAATGAACCTCCAAAAAGTGCATGGATGATTTTCTCAGAACCTACTGTATCATAACCTATCTCTATTGCAGCATACTTTGAAATATATGATCTTTGTGATCCTGTATCTATTAGTACTCTAACCAAACGGGATTTGTTTTCGCTGCAAAGTGTTACTACTAGAGTTTGTAAGTATGTTTGATCAAAAGTATTATTCGACAAATTTTCAATAGTGTACTAAACTTGGGGGGTACCCCTTTTGTAGGTGTGTAACCTTACCCCAAGGTGACGCATCAACTTGTCGTCACGAAAAGTACTGACCTTTAAGAGGGTCGTTAAGTTTAATTATGGAAAACTGTTTTACCTGTACCAGTCTTTATTTTTGCTTCTTCTTCTTTCTCTTGGTGATACACTGACTTTACAGGTATCTGAGGAAAAGTTCCCCAGACCAGATTTCCTTAAAGGTTTTCAAAGAACCTCTGTGACCCAGGACAACCCAGATAAAAATAATTTGGCAGCAATGCTATCACCACTCCGCGGTTTTTAGGATGTTAGAAAAAATTATCTGGTGCGGAGACGCCAGATAGGAATAAAAATTAAAGTTCGGTCTATCTGGTTTATCCTGGCCGTAAGGGCTAGAATTCGGCTGCCTGCACGAAGAGGCAGTCTTTTAGTTTTGCAAGTCTTTGCTCAGGTATTTTTGGGAGTAGTGAAGGAATTTACAAATAATAATCGACCGTCGGAAAAACGATATCTATTAAGAAAAAAAAAATGATAAAAATATCTCAAATGTAAATGAAACAAACCAAATAAATGGCTATATATATAGATAAATAAAAAAAAAACTATTTGATGAGTCCAATTTGCGAGGAAGTCTCTGGGTGATTTTACAAATAATCACGAAGGAAAATGTCGAATTAAACAAAAATTATATAAAATGCTAAAACCGTTTCTATATCAATAACAAAATAAGTTCTCTTAGGGAGTTCTTTCAACGACTTCCAAATCTGAATTATCAACTGTGTCTTCCACTTAGCGACACTCAATATAATTCCTACGTCTAACCAGAGCCAATGTCCCTAACTATTACTTTGAACAAACTATGGGTTGGTGTTCTGAGAAGATCTGGCTAAGTGCAAGAGATAAGCATTCGTAGCAGAGAAATGAACATATATGAGTTAGTTCATGTATACATCAATTGGGTTTCTTACCAAGACAAAAACAGCTAATCCTTTATGTATTTATCGTCTGGGATGAAACACTCTATTTGAAATCCCGATCATAGACGCGTCTTTTATATATTTAATTTATCACAAGAAATAATTTCAATTTTAGATTCTAGAATTCGGATGTTTCTAAGATGGCAAATTTTCGATATAAAATTATACACAAACCGTTACATTACTCCCTCCTTTCAAAAAGTTTTGGGCATACCCAATGCCACAACTTTTCCAGAACAGCGTTCCCAAAACACCACCAACTTTCGCTAACTCAATATATTATTCAATTCACTTAATTTACTCTTACCTATGTTTATCCCCTTGGAAAAAGTATGGGCACGCCCATGCTTTTTCCTTCTTTTTGTCAGGGTGACAAAACTATTGATTGGGACCGACATTTCTGATCGCTCCTGGTATATAGAAGAAGCACTGAATTCAAATATTTCTTTACAAAAAACAAACGCTAAACTGTCTTTTCTGAAAGAGCCGGTCCTGTTCAATATTTGGGGAGGTCCAAAAAAAAAAAATACAGATAACAACAAAAATCAATGTCGAATAAAAGTACAATATTTTTTTTTTCCAATGTTTCAATACATAGAATTCAGCATCCTACTAACAAATTTACTCACTTTTCGCGCGCACTTTACAATATATCTCATATTTCCACGCACTGTGTTCGCTGCCATGTGTTGTAGAATGATCGTTGGGTGGTAGGGAATAGCCTTCACGTGCTGATCTCAGGACTATTGGGGTCTCCTCCTATCGTTCTGATGACTATGTACGCGGAATGTCTGTTGTCAAACTTTTGACTATGTTTGACCATACTATTGCCGAACATTGGTATTGTTGAGGTTTTCACTTGCCCCTGAGTTAATATAACTGTCTTGTTTCGGCGTACCGTTCACTCGCGCGAGAATTGACTATTTGTGAAACTGGATTATCTTGGCTGGTCGGTTGTAACTGGTGGACACTCGGACCAGTGTTGAATTGGTGGGTATATATTTATGGCGGGCGCTTCCACGATTGGGGTTGGGGATTCTGCAGGGGGAGTTGGCTCGTCTCGCTGGCGGTTCACTTGGTATCGGTGAGTTATCCACATGGTTAGGGTATTCCATAGGCTGGCTAGTATTATGACGCTGCATCCTACTGTTTGGTAAAGGTGTACTCCGTTCAGGACTACTCCAATTCCGTACTTTAGCATTCTGAATATTGCATAAAAACCCATCAGACCACTCATGAAAAGTCCTAGGTCAGTGAACCAGCCCCAAATTTGATGCATGGTATTGTGGGCTAATTCTTTCATCTCTGCGACGTCAAAAATGCTGACTGTGGAGAAACCTTGACTATTGGTTTCAAGGCCAGCTACTCTGCGAGCTAGAATGTTTTCAACAGCCTTTCGCTCGTTCCCAAAAGTGAGTATCCTCTGCGCGGCACTAATTTCTTCCTGCGTGTAAATGCCTAAGGAACCCATGGGTTGAATCGGTTTGAAAGTGAGTCTCTGACTTGTTTCTGGTGCTAGTTCTTCCGGTCTTCTCTTAACGGTTGGATAGGGGCTCAGTCCCATCCATTGGTCGTCTATTAAATAAAGGGGGGGCATCAAGCTATTGCAGTCCACCTCTTCAGCGTGGGCTTGTACTATTCTGGTAACGGGTGCCATGAATTTGGACTCGTTGTTCATCATTATCGGTAATTCATTGTAGCAGTTTTCGGTTCGTCTTATGGTGACTACTCGGGGTACGCATTTCATTATGTATAGGACCTCGCCTAGTACTCTTCCTACGTATCCTCCGCTTTCTTTTACCAACTGACTCAGGGTGCTGGGAACTAGTGGTGCCATTAGTAATCGGTTTTTCAGTATCTCGCGCTGCATGAGACATCTTCGGTGGATTGTGTCTGTATACAGCCGATCCAGCTTCCTGGTGTATGCCTGTTCCACATATAGAAATTTGCTATTTATGTAAGCCATGAGGTCTGCATTGTGCGGCAGAATTGTCACTTTCGGCATCAGAAACTTCTCTTGGTTCCCTTCTACTACCAATATCCTAGGATGTTCGGTCTGCCAGATCTCTAGCTGACAGAGGTTGACCTTCTTCACTAAGGTAACCGCAAAGACCTTCGTATTGTCTTCCACAACTATAATTTGCTCAGTAGTAATTTGGTTTCTTACTTTTTCTGCCTTGCCCTGATAGAGCAAGCTCAGCTGCTCCTCACAGGTCCTCAAGGGTGTGGCATCCCATGTAACTTCCCCTATAGTAGTGTCGAAGCAGTAGCCCTTTAGGTATGGGCAGACGACTCCTCCCAATAGGCTCACTTCATTCTCCTCCGTCTTGATTTTGGCTGTGTAGTCCGTCGTTTGAATTTTGACAGTCGCTATGATAACAACATCTTTCCATACTTGTCCGTTTTCGTGGTAGGTTGTCCCCTGGCAGGTTCCCGCGGCGTCCACCACTCCTTCTAATGTGAGTGAGGCTGTAGTGGTGCCATTCATCGTTATCCCTCCAATCTTCTGACGATACAAATTAATGGTTTGGTATCGATGTATGTTACGGCACTCTTCCGCACCAACCCGGTAGACAAAGTTAGTAATGCCTCCGGCTACTATGGAACTGTGACTGTGCATGCCACAGTGACTTATGATGCGTGTGACTTCGATTAGGCAAGTCCACACATGTTGAAGAGAGAATTCGTCTCTCTGAATCACTTTCACGTCTACGGCTTCACTTTGGTAGGCAGTTTCTATACTTGGACATCTCGCGACGTCGCGAATCGAAACTGCTGTAATTTCAGCGTCTTTGTCATCACAATCGTAGGCAATGATGGTCTTCACCTGAGTGACGAATCCAGAACACAGGAGGTAGGTTATCCCCACCACCATTAATGCTGGCCTACTAGGCCCCATGTTGTCTTCTTTCTTCTCGAATACATGTGTTTGAAAAAAGAATGTTTGGTTAAAAAAACAGGTTACAAAACAAAAAATAAAAAAAATTTAGACAATAAAATAGTATGGTCAGATTACCCTATGACACACTTAAATATTTACTTATTCTATTTGGCTCCAGTTTATAATTTACTTATATACTAAACCGCCGTTTTGATCTTCCTCAGCATCCGTTACCATTCCTGCAACAACAGAGTAATTACACATCAAACAAAAACACAAGAAAAAAAATTTACATAGTCAATACGAATCCCAATTTCCCAAGCTTCGGTGTACGATACCTCACCTAGCTTTTCATATACCTCTAGTACGTTCATAACATACAATAATTCATGCCTCTTTATATCCGTATCCTACGGATAACAAGCTTAGCTCTAAGGCTTATAAGGCCCGATGGCCAAAAAAAAAAAATTGGGGTCAGATGTGATCAAAGTAGAGTGTGACTCTACTTATGTTTAAAGGATAAAAAAAATTAAATTAATATTAGGCTGCTCAGATGAGGGAGCAGTTACCTCGGTCTGTACTACTAGTCAGTCGTGCAGACACATATATGAACAATCGATAAAAAAATGAAAAATGAATAAATGAAATCAACCTGCTCAGATGAGGGAGCAGTTACCCCGATGTACACAGAAATTACTTCAATACTGATCAAAAACACCAATCCCAATCAAAACACCTGAACGGGTATACTGAATTGACTTGTCAGTAGGTGGTAACAAATGTGGGAAAAAAAACAGAACCGACATGAAAATAAAAGAAAAAAATTAATAAAAGCGTACAAAATAAAAAGAAAAGGGGTGAGGGATTTTTTTTATTTAGCTGTGCGCTAAATTAGGTGATGTTAGGAGTGTCCTCTGAGTCATAAGTAACGGGGCTTCAGGCGCCAGCTCCGGGTCCCAGGCTGCGGTCATGAATAACGGGGCCCCATACCTCAGAGTCACTCCCTTCCTTTTCCCCACGGTTTGTGCCATGCTTTGGGGGACTTTTACCCTCCCGGTGGGCACACTTCCCGGCAGCATGATTCTTAGGCCTCCGCTGCAAGGCCCAAAAAAAACTACTTCGGCTTACTTAACACACCATCACATTTGATGGCCTTGCCTCACCTATAACAAAAAAATTGAAACTCCTTGTCTGGTCAGTTTCCTTTGCTGAAAAAAAAATATTATCTGCTCTACCGTCATCTTCATCGGGTGGCCTCGCCTCACCTATAAACCAATAAAAATCAAACTCCGTCCCTGTCTTGATTTCTTTTTACTGAAACAGAAGAACAAAAAATTATATTATCTCTACAACATATCATACCCATTGTTGTCGAAAAAAATTAGACGTAAACTAAAACTCCTGGTCGGTCAAGGTTTCCTTGGTCGGGCTTCATGAGATAGGAATTTGGGGTCGGAGTTCAGTTCGATATATAGTGTCACCCATCTCATTTCCTCTTTCTCAACGCTGATTTAGTACATGAAACGATCTGGCGGCCTTCTGACGCGCGTGGATCGCCTTACTGGACCTGCTGGTTCGTCCAGTATCCCATCTTCTTCACTGGCCGACTGGTCCTCGCTTTCCGCTTCCCGACTTTCCTCACTGTCACTTCCCAGTATCGGTATCTCGACGTACGGCGGTATCATCCCTGGGTAGGACTTGGCCCTTTCTTCTATTTCTTCTTCCGGGTCCCTGTCATCTTCCGATTCTTGGTATTTCTCTGCCCTGCTCCTGGTTTCTTCCGCTGGTAGAGGGTCCTCCCTCGCCACGTAGGTTTTCAATCTGTTCACGTGAACGATCTGTTCCTCTCTTCCTCCGCATTTCTTGATTTTATAAGTTACCGGCCCTTTTTTTTCTATGATTCGGTATGGTCCAATCCATTTTGGTACCAATTTTCTGGATAAACCTTTCTTAACAGCCATGTCCTTCATGTACACTTGATCCCCTATGGCAAACTCCTGTTCTCCTGCCTTGCGATTGAACCTCTTGATTCTCTTCGCCTTTTCCCTTTCGGTATTTTGGTATACGTTAGTGTATACCTGCCTCATTCTTTCTAGGAATTCGGCTACGTAATTCTCGTCGTAGTCGTATCGTACTCTGCCTGATTTTATGAATGCATCTACAGGGAGTACTTGATCCCTCCCATGGAGTAGAAAATAGGGACTATATCCCGTGGAATTGTGGGTACTTCCCCTATAGGCCATTAATACGAACGGGATCCAGTTATCCCAGTCTCGTTGGCTCTCACTGATATAATGGGACAGCATGTCTTTGAGCACCCTGTGCATCCTCTCTATTTGCCCATTCGTCGTCGGTGCATAGCTTGCTGTCTGTATTTTCTCGATCTCCAGGGCCTTGCACGTTTCCTTGAAGAGGCTGGAAGTGAAATTTGCCCCTCAGTCGGTCAGCAGCTTCTTTGGTGTTCCATGTCTCACGATAACCTGTTCCACGAAGGCTCGTGCGATGGTATCCGCTTTCTGGTCTGGTAGCGGGATTGCTTCGACGTATTTGGTGAAGTAATCCTGGAATGTCAAGAAGTATCTGTTTCCGTTCAGGGAGGTCACCAATGGTCCGACAATGTCCATAGATGTCAGCTCCCAAGGTTCGGTAGTCGGGGTGAACCTTTGGAGTGGCGCTTTCTTCAAATGGGGAGATGTCTTTCTTCTACTGCAGGGTTCACAGCTGGCGCAATAGTGGATTACCTCAGTGCGCATGTTTGGCCAAAAGAATCTTCGTTTCAAACTAGATAGGGTTTTCTGTTGCCCTACGTGTCCCGCCATCGGTGAATCGTGGAAATCTTCCAAAACTCTAGCTGTAAATTTCTTTGGAACAATCAATTTATCTCCGTCTTCTTCGGCGCGATATAAAATGCCATCTTTCGTCATATAGTAGTCCTCTTCTTTTTCCCAATCACCGTTCACTTGCTTAATAATCTCTTGACAAAAAATGTCCTTTTCCTGGGCGGCTCGTAATTCTTTGCGATCCCATTCTGGTATCATTCCCGTGTCCGGTTCTTGATTCACCTTAATAACACATACTTTTGAGGTGCCCTCGTATATAACAATTTTTATGGTTGAATTATGGAACACGAATTCTAACATTTCCAACACTTGGTCCCATAAAAGTCCATCCAATCCGCATCCTATCTTAGGGATAGCTAAATAGGCATCCTTGTTTTTCTCACAACAATGTCTGAGATCTTTTAGCACTGTCCACATAGCTCTGTAAGAGGGTTTTTCATAATAGGCAGCTTTTGTTATCAAATAATTGATATTTCGTTCCGGTAAATTCAATTCCGCTGTTTCCCCAAGGTTCTTGTTTTGTTGTTTCAGAATGTCCACGGAACCATATATGCTTTTGAATCGTTGGGCAATTCCTTTTCCCATGGCAAAATCCTGTGAAACACAATGGGCTAGCGCCCAATCTTCCGGAGCGGAAAATAAATCTCCTTGACGAGTAGTGATGATCTTGGCTCTAGGTACCTGGTGTTGTTTCCGGTATTCCTCGAATTCCTCGTACTCTAGGTCGAGAAAGTGGTCGTCTTTGTTGTACATTCGACTCAGTGCGTCGGCGTTTCCGTGAAGTCTTCCCTTCCTGTGGATTACCGAGAAATCATATTCGGCTAGAGTTAATGCCCATCTCATTAATCTTGAGCCGGGGTCCTTTAGGGTCAAAAGCCACTTCAATGGTCGATGGTCCGATATGACCGTGAACTTTCTTCCATACAGGTAGCATCGAAATGTTTGTATCCCAAATACTACTCCTAATAGTTCTTTCTCTGTTGTGGCATAATTTTGTTCGGCTTTCTGGAAGGTTCGGCTGGCATATGCCCTCTCGTACTTGGCTAAGAACTGCTCCCACCCCTGATCCAGACGCATCCGCGGCCACTACAAAGGGCTGTGTAAAATCGGGGAAGACCAGTACCATATCTGATGTCAAGGTCTCCTTCAAGGTCTGGATGGCTTCCAGCACCGCAGGTGTCAGTTCGAATTTCACATCTTTCTTTGTCAGGTTGGTTAGTGGAGCAATTAACTCGGCAGCATTTGGTATGAACCTTCTATACCAGTTCACTAGTCCTAAAAATGATCTTACTCCTTGTACGTTCTTCGGTAACGGAAACTGATGTATTGCCTCTATCTTTTCGGGGTCCGGAAATACTCCATCTTGAGTAATCATATGACCTAGGTATTTGACCTTTTTTAACAAAAAGTTGCACTTGCTTGGCTTCAATTTGACGTTGACCTCTCTCAACCTCTCAAACACCTTCCTTAACCTTCCAATATGGTCCTCGGCGCCAGTAGAATTGAAAATTATGATGTCATCTAGGTAGACCATGCATATGTCTCCTGTCAAGCCTGACAAGGTTATGTTCATAAATCTCTGGAATGTTGACGGCGCATTGACTAATCCAAAAGGCATTTTTAAATATTCGTAGTGCCCTTGAAACGTACTAAAACCTGTGAGGGGTATATCTTTTTCTTCCATGTCTATCTGATGATAAGCTTCTGCGACATCCATCACGGAAAATAGGGCTTCGTCCCCTGAACTATATCCCTGGATCAGATCCGAAATATTTGGTAAAGGATAATATTCCTTTTTCGTCACGCTGTTGAGCCCTCTGTAATCGATACACATCCTCACTTTCTCGTCCCCATTAGGTAGTTTCTTCGTGACCAACACGACCGGTGCTGACCAAGGGCTATATGATGGTCGAATAACTTCCGCTTCCAGTAGTCTGTCAATCTCTTTTTTCAAAACTTCTCGTTGATGGTAAGGTATTCTATATGGTGCCTTGCATATAGGTTGTGCTCCTGGCTCCAAGGTTATGCTATGCTTGACTTTCGTGGTGCTGGTTCTCACCACGTCTTCATCTATAAATAGATCCTGATATTCTTGAATCAAAGTCTTCAACTTATTCTTCGTACCTTCCTCCAAATGATCCAAGACAAACCCGCTATTTCTTCGTTCTTCATTTCCTAGTTTAACTACGCCAATCGTCCTATCCGTCTTGATCACCTCTTTTTCTGTTTTCTCGCACGACACCGCTGTAGCTACTTTTTTCTTTCTGCTTAATTTTACCTCTTTGCATGAAGTGTTTATGACTCGTACCCAGATTCTCCTAGCGTTCTCCGTCACGATAGTTGCCGTGTGGACCTGACCATCTCCTATGTACACTGGTTCGCATACTAATAGTCCTCCTTCTATTTCTTTCTTCAGTTTTGCCGCCACGAGTGCTTCTGTTCTTGCAGGTATAATAACCTCTTCTTCTAGCAAGATATCTGTCTCCCAAAGTCGCTGTGAGCCTCCTTGGCTCATGGAATCCTCTCCTGTTTCTTTTACCTCCTCTTTTTCTGTCTCCATCCATCTCTCTTCTAACTCTTTGGCCTCCTCTTCGACAGGTACTTTCGCCTCCTCCGAAGGTGGTTCAGTTTGGACTTCAATGTGACATACTTCTATTATATTTTTCTCTTCTTCCTTGTCTTCTCTCAGCGGCGTTTCTTCCCCTATCTTCCGTTCTTCCTCTGCTTTTCCGTCTTCCTCATTCGCATAGAATTTTCCTACTCGTTGGCACCATTCTTCCTTCTCTTGGTGACTCGTCCTCGGCGTCGCTTGGCTTACTTCTTCCTCTTCTTCTCACGTTTGTCCAAAATCTTTTTCTCCCTCTTCTGTTATTTTTCAACCTTCTTTTTTCATTAATCCTCTTCCCTTGGCCACCTTCATAAGGCCTAGGTCTATAGTAATTATTTCCTCTGGTATATCTGTCTCTCCTCCAAATCTTCCCAATATTCCTAGGGGTACTGCTTCTAGCGTCCTCGATTTCTTCCGGGTATAAAAGCTGAAAAATCTTTCTTTCAATTTTCACTGTTGGGTAAGTTCCATATCTGATGTGGGCCCAAGTGGCCTGCAGGAAATCTCTTCCTAGGATTGCTTGAACGTTTCCTAACGTGCGGTTTCCGCAAACTATGGCATTCCAATTTTTCCGCCATTTTCCATCTCCACTTTCTATTATGACCCTCGAAGTTCCTATTGTTCTCAAAGGATGGCCTGTCACGCTTGACAACTGGAATCTATTTGCTTCACTATGGTCTATATTTCTTCTATCTACCATCTCTTCCTGAACTATCGTAACTGCTGCGCCCGTGTCTATCAACGCATAGCAAGATATTCCATTCAAATATATTCTAATAACATGCGGCACGTCTCTCATTGTAAAAGCTGATACTTCCGGAATAACCATTTTCACCTTTTCTCTCCAGTGGTACCTGGGTGGTCGTCTATGAAAATTTTGATACCTTTTTGAATAAAAAGTTTTCTGCCAGTATTCTCTGTGACCTCCATCTTGGCAGTATGATTTCTGTCTTATTAGTTTAAATTTTCTTGATTTTTTGTCATTGTTTGGTGGTCCCTGCGGCCCTGACCTGCCTTCGGGTTTTCGCCTTGGGATCGCCCCAGTAGATGGTCTCCAATCTCGTCTCTCACCCTCTCTTCTACCTCCGTCTCTTCTTCCTGCATACTGTTGAAATCCCGCTCTGCCTGAACTCTGTCCTCTCGTCGGGTATCCTCCGTTTCCTCGATTCCGGTTCCTTGGGCAATCTTGCGCCCAATGTCCTTTCTCTTGGCACAAAAAACAACTATTTGGGCTTCTGTCCTGGTACTTCATGCCGTAACATTCCCTAGCGAAGTGGCCATACCTTCCACAGTTGTAACATCTTTTGTCTTCCCCTGAACTGAAATTTCCCCTATGGGGTTTAGAACTCCGACAATCTTCCTTGACGTGTCCCTTTTTGCCGCATGCATAGCAAGTCCTTTCTGTCTCCACTGTCGATACCCTTGAGTTTCCTGCTCTTCCCTGCACCATCATCGCGGTCATTTCTTGTAATTTCACCAATTCCTCGGCTTTTTCTAGGTCCAGCTTATCTTCCCTCAATAAGAGGATGCCCACCTCTCTCATCAAGTCCTTCCTCAGTCCCACTTTGAATTGATTCAACAATAGTTCCCGGTTTTTCTTCTTGACTCCCGCTTCTTCTTCCGTTGTGGCTCCCAGCAAATCTTCCTTCAGTAACTTCGCTCCTAGTGTCCTCAACCTCGTGCAAAAGGACGACACATCCTCATCCGACCTTTGGAAACACTTACTAAGATTCCACTGACTTTCCCCTGGTAATTTTATGGGGGTAAACTTTTCTAAAAATTTTGCTTTGATTTCAGGATAAGTCAAAGCGTCCAACCCTGTATCCGACTTAAAAAAATTATAGGCTTCTCCGGTGAGTTTGAATTTAAAGAGTTTCACCGTTTCCTCTTGAGTCCATTCGTCCAATTTCGATCGCGATTCCAATTTTTCAAAGTGGTTTACCACCAAATATACGCAATATAAACAAAAATTATTCAATGGAGTCCTCAGACTTAAGCTACCTTCCGAATCACCTTGTATACAATACCAAAAGTTAAAAAAAAAATTAATATTCTCTACGGGTTTCGAATTGAATTTCTGTATCACCCTGTAATATATGACAATCAAAATCAGAAAAATAAATAATTATTTGATTTTATTAATTTCCGATTACGTTTCAGTTTCAGCAAGATTTAAAACAAAAAAATCAAAAATTAAAAAAAAATTACAGTATTATTTGACTACCCTTCAGTTTCACCCTGTATAGCAAAATTCAAAACAAAAATTAAAAATCAAAAAAAAAATTAACAATATTATTTGACCTTACGTGTTTCGGACTACCCTTCAGTTTCACCCTGTATATCAAGATTCAAAACAAAAAACAAAAAAAATAAAATAAAAAATTAATTGTCTTTACGGGTTCCAGACTACCCTTCAGTATCGCCCTGTATAGCAAAATTCAAAACAAAAATTAAAAATCTACTAAAAAAATTAAAATGTTAATTGACTTCCCGGGTTTCAGACTACCCTTCCGTTTCACACTGTATATCGAAAAATAAAAAAACAAATGTCAAAATGTCACCGAATAAAACTCCAAACAAAAATTGAAAAAATCAATCGTCAAAGAGCGCAACCAAAATTATTTTGCCTTTTATTTAAGACCAAAGACTTCTAATCGATTATAGTTTTCTTTTCCGTATAATTCAACAAAACTCCGCTAGTTGTCTTTTCCGTATAATGACAAATGACGTCAATGCCAAAAATATAAAATGTCCGCTACCTTAAAAAAAAAAACGCCAAAAACAAACCCGAGAGAAAAATTCAACTGAATTATTCTCAGTACGAGGGGAAATTGGTTTCCCCAAAAACACTCAATCCGCTACAAAAATAATATTGACAAATTGTCGATTACCGTTTCGTTCCGCCCGGCAGAAAAATTCAATTGAATTATTCTGAGTACATTAAAAATTGTTTTCCCGACGCCTACAATAATTTGAAATGGAAAACTTCAACCAAGTTTTCCTTAAGCTGCGAGTCAGCCCAAGCCCACGACTATCCTTCGTGTATAGCTAGCCGGAATAGCTAGCTATCTGCAGTGTCCTCTTCTCTTGCCGGTGAATATTATAGTCACTAAGGGTTATTAGACTTTGGAGTGCTGTTATCAAGACAGTTTCAAACCTTTGTTTTTATGGCCTCTTCTACGACGTCCTACCCTGTAATTCCCTAACTGATAAAAAAAATCAAACCGTATTTTCCCTAACTCAAAATTAATCTATCTCTGAAAATGAGAAGGAATATGTTTTCTAATGACTTGTTCTTTACTTTACATAAAATTATGTATTTACTCAGCAAAAGGCAGGTAAAAAGACAAAACAACAAAAAAATATAGAAATGTATATGAAAAATTGAAGATATTTATTTTATTAAAGTTACTGACTCTTCCGTTGAGTATAATCTCAAGGAACGCGGCTAAAAAATTCGGCCCTACACTCAAAGTTAAATATATCTGACCGGATTTGCCCGAAAATGTATTTTTCAGACCTTTCGCTTTCGATGAGAAATAAATAGATAAACAACACACTCACAAAGTCAAACAAAAATTTTCTGCTTCGAATTGGCTTTCTTTCTGAACTTGAACTTAACCTTTTAAATTAACTCGCTGTATCTCGAGACAGAAAAATATGCAATTAGTCTTTTCTTAAGGAATGATTCAAAAGAATTTATAGAATATTCGTTTTTTCAACACTATAGCTTTAAAAATAAAAGTCCCGTTTGCCACCGAAATTACTCTCTTACTCCTTAGTTTTGTATTTTTTTCCCTATAATCTCTGAGCAATATTTAATTAGTTGAACATACTGGGTTTATTTTCCTAATAAATCCCACAACCCTTGTTAGTGAAATTGTGACTAGGTTTTCCAAGTAAATTTCACAGCTGTTTTAACCAAATTTCACTCGGTTTATCCAAATAAATGTCGATATATCCCACCGCTGTCACCAAATTGTACTAAACTTGGGGGGTACCCCTTTTGTAGGTGTGTAACCTTACCCCAAGGTGACGCATCAACTTGTCGTCACGAAAAGTACTGACCTTTAAGAGGGTCGTTAAGTTTAATTATGGAAAACTGTTTTACCTGTACCAGTCTTTATTTTTGCTTCTTCTTCTTTCTCTTGGTGATACACTGACTTTACAGGTATCTGAGGAAAAGTTCCCCAGACCAGATTTCCTTAAAGGTTTTCAAAGAACCTCTGTGACCCAGGACAACCCAGATAAAAATAATTTGGCAGCAATGCTATCACCACTCCGCGGTTTTTAGGATGTTAGAAAAAATTATCTGGTGCGGAGACGCCAGATAGGAATAAAAATTAAAGTTCGGTCTCTCTGGTTTAACCTGGCCGTAAGGGCTAGAATTCGGCTGCCTGCACGAAGAGGCAGTCTTTTGGTTTTGCAAGTCTTTGCTCAGGTATTTTTGGGAGTAGTGAAGGAATTTACAAATAATAATCGACCGTCGGAAAAACGATATCTATTAAGAAAAAAAAAATGATAAAAATATCTCAAATGTAAATAAAACAAACCAAATAAATGGCTATATATATAGATAAATAAAAAAAAAACTATTTGATGAGTCCAATTTGCGAGGAAGTCTCTTGGTGATTTTACAAATAATCACGAAGGAAAATGTCGAATTAAACAAAAATTATATAAAATGCTAAAACCGTTTCTATATCAATAACAAAATAAGTTCTCTTAGGGAGTTCTTTCAACGACTTCCAAATCAGAATTATCAACTGTGTCTTCCACTTAGCGACACTCAATATAATTCCTACGTCTAACCAGAGCCAATGTCCCTAACTATTACTTTGAACAAACTATGGGTTGGTGTTCTGAGAAGATCTGGCTAAGTGCAAGAGATAAGCATTCGTAGCAGAGAAATGAACATATATGAGTTAGTTCATGTATACATCAATTGGGTTTCTTACCAAGACAAAAACAGCTAATCCTTTATGTATTTATCGTCTGGGATGAAACACTCTATTTGAAATCCCGATCATAGACGCGTCTTTTATATATTTAATTTATCACAAGAAATAATTTCAATTTTAGATTCTAGAATTCGGATGTTTCTAAGATGGCAAATTTTCGATATAAAATTATACACAAACCGTTGGAAAAATGTGTAGATATAAACCGACCTCCCGACCACAAACGAAAACTCAGTTTTCTGAATGATTTCTACCGAACCGCGCGCCTGACTGACTTTCCCTCGACATTTCTGATCAGAGGTCCCCTCCCAACATTCGTTGGAGGTACCATTTTTCGAGTCCTCCCTCAGGAACGAAATTATCAGTCATTCGTCCGTTGGGCCATAATTCAGATTTCTTCACTATGAAAAATGAATTAGTCCCGCCCAATTCAAGATGGTCGAATTTTTCTGCTGAATCAGTATTTCCCACGTTCAGTGCCTAAATTAAGAAGTACTGTAAGCTGACCCCCGTCAGCAAAAATCGTAAGTATCAGGACGTGTGTATCGCTATCCAACTAAGCAGTCTCCCGACTCAATGGTTTCATTCATTGATTTGCCTACTATTAATACAAGGCCCTATTCAGAACTCGATATTTTAAATGGCCTTTTTCCGCGGTAGACTAAACAACAGGCCGCAATTTCTATAAGGAGATTACGTGTTTTTTTTCTTGTCGTGTATGAGATATTTCCGATGGGAACGAGTTTTAAGATTTTGTATTTGTTTCACGAATTAAATGTCTTTCGATATGACTTTATGCATTTGAGAAATAAAATAACCCATATGGCGATTGTTACAATAGTAACACTTTTTTCAGTTGCAGAATTTGTGTTTGAATTTGCATCGTCATCATTGATATACTTTCTACACATTAATGTTGCATGTTTACCTTTGCAGTGAGAACAGATACATTTCACTGCACATTTTCTAGCTATATGTCCAAATTTCAAACACAAGTAGCACCTTCCATTTTCAACTAATATCTTTTTCTTTTCATCGAACGATAACTTTTTTGTTTCATTGTCATCGCATTCTATAGAAGGGTGGGGTTTCTTGCAAAATACACATTTAGGAATCTTGTTTTGATTAACTAAACCAGAAGCAGTGAGAATTGATAGATTTCTTGATGAATTTGCTTCAATTTTTCTTTTATCATGAAGCCCAAAACCTGACATAGCTAAAGAAATTTTATCTTCATTCTCAACTTCTTTCCTCAAAAAATCCATCAGTTTATCTAGGCGGATTGCCAAAGAATGCGAGGAATCGTAATTTGTGCTTCGTTGCCACACTCTTAAAACATTTTCTGGCAAACAGGATTCAACTAATGGATATAACATAGAAGCACATTTGTCAGATTTGACACCAAGACTTTCAAGAAATCTGAGATGGGATTCCAGCATATCATAAAGGCTACCGAGTTCTGCTTTGGAATTCAAGTTATTCAAGATCAATTTCAATAATTCGCGTATATAGACCTCAACCAGTAAATCTTCCCGACCGAAACGAGATTTAAGACTCTCAATAGCCTTTGAGTAATTATCAGATGTTGGGGGATAACTTTCTACAAGTTGCCTTGCTCTAGAATTCGGAATCGTTGCTTGAATTAAGTACTGGAATTTGTCTTCATTTTGAATCAAAGTATCATTATTAATTCTACTAAATTGGCCCCAAAAGGACAACCAATATTTAATCTCGCCTCCAAATTTCTTCAGTTCTATTTGAGGTAACTTTACTTTACGCTTAGTTTGGTTTGAAGAACTATGAGAACTGATATCAGAGAGAGAATCTTTATTCAAGCATTTTTCCAATTTTGCCTGCTAGAAAGTTCATCCGCTCGGGCTACCACGGAATCTATGTTTTCCTCGTGTGAATCATCTTCCAGCATTAAATTCAGTATCTTCTTGTCGAGCTCTGCGATGATTTCTATTTTCTGGTCCATAACTCGGACATTTCCTTGTATATCTGTCAAGTCATAATTGGGTTTTTCCATCAATATCACCGTTTCTTCATAAAGTCTCGAGAACCAAGTTCTGTGAACATCTAGGGCTTTCAACAGTTTCTCCATTGCGTCCTGTGTCCTCTATCACGGTCGCCAAATATAAAATCGCAGTTGAACACCTACCCGATGATGGACTGTTTTTCCTAATAGCAGGCCAGTGGAGATAAGTGTTTAATGAAATTACGCCAATTCGGTAATAATATAGACAAAATTCTAAGGTTTTAATATTACTTGACTTATACAAAACTTTCATTTTCAAAATTGACAAAATGTCACCATATTTATATATACAAAGTTACAGTAATAAATAAAACAAAACAAACATTTTCTAACACAGGGCACTTCCTTCCACAGAATGAGAAACTAATAATGTGAGAAAGTGGAAAGCAAATTATATCACTGACTATTTTTACGGCTTTATCATGGATTTCATCAATACCTGGAGCTGGTTTCTGCGATGTTTTATCAATTTTAATGTTTATTTTATATGGCGTGGTTGCATACAAAAATAATGAAAAGTCTGATTATTTACATCAGGTCTAATATTTTTTTTGTGTGACGGGAAAAAAGTTTGACATTTTATCTTTGTTGACAGGTACTAAAATATGACTTTTCAAATTAATTTTTTCCCTGGGAAAAAAGTGAGTACTTTTTTCCCGGATATATACATAGGTAAAGGTAGATATCTGCTATTGCAAAAGCATATCTCGCACGCATCCAATGTTCAGCTCGGGGCTCTAACCCAACCTCCTACCTTCATCACTCAACCTGCACACTACTAACCTAACCTGCCTTTATTCCTAATAGTCTAAGAGCTCTGTTTAACGGATGAAACATACTTCTCATCATGTTTCATAAATAGACGAATACACATAAAATGAATTGACTTTCAAAAATTTGCACCATATGGAAAACTTTCTTATTATCGATCTGTCAGAAAATTTTATTCTACATAAAAATTAGCGCATTGCAGAATACTTACATACAAGTTGTCAAAATTTCAAATTTCCAAATGGTGTACAGGGGAAACAAAAAATAGAAATTTTGATCAAGTGTAAAACACCCCTTATTATTGACATTATCAAAAAGTTCATTCAAGGAGCTTGTTCAGAATTGAAAACAATATTAAAATTTGGAGGCACAGCCAGCGTATTTTACTCTTGATCAAGATTCTATTTGTTGTTCCCCCCTGTACACCGTTTGGAAATTTTAAATTTTGACAACTCAAATGCAAGTTTTCTGCAATGCACCAATTTTTATGTGAAATAAAATTTTCTGAAAAATAGATAATGAAAAAGTTTTCCATACGGTTCGAATTTTTGAAACTTACTGTATATAGTCTGGACCACATTTTGATAGGCAACCCATTTTAGGCGTGTTCGTCTATTTATGAAACTTCATAAGAAATAAGAAGTATGTTTCATCCGTTAAACAGAACGGTGAAGATCGACTTTTCTTCTTAGGTCTTAAGCCGTCGACATTTTATTTTTTCACTTTTAAATCGTTGTTTTTTCCGTATTATACACGGGAAAAATAATAGATTTTAACTCTCGGTTTTTGTCTCCCTTCTCTTCGCGTCGGGAGACAACACAACCTCAAGGTAAAGTCTAATACTTTTTTCCCTTGTATAATAAATAACTTTTAACTTTGATAAAAAAATCATTGTAATAGTTGGTAATTTCACCTTTATATGTGATTCTATCATTTTCTGTTAATTCTGAAGGAGACTTAGTCGTTTTTTATTTCATTGATAATCTTCCAACTTTCTTTATATTCAGGGTGTTTCTGAAATTGGAGCAATAAATGAAATGGGAAGTAGATGACAAAACAAAACGAAATGAAAGAATACTTTTTTGTCGAAAAAAAATATATATATATATATATATATATATATATATATACATATTTATTTTGAGAAGACTTTTCTACTTTTCTACAGTCTGCGAAAACCACGCTGAAACACTGCCAGCGGGCAGACACGCTGTGGCCTGGAGATGAAACTAGTGTTTCCCAAACAAAGGTAACTGAAAGCGATTTCATAAAAAGTTTCGAAAATTTATGACTGCTTCGAAAACGAAAATTGTTGACATTTATCGATACATTATGTATGATTGTAAAGAGAAGTGAATTCTGTTTTCAACGATGTCCCACTTGACCACCCCATGCAATTTAAAAATTTTGAGTTGATGCCTCCCCTCCCTCTCGACCCTATTGAGAAATCACCATATTTTTCATTTCAAAGAGTAGTATTGGCAAAACCCTCGAAACAGTGTTTTGTTCATGTTTCTACATCGAACCGTTCAAAAGTTAACAGTGGGACTATTAAAAGCCGCACTGTATAATAACCCATTTTCTTATATGCTCCAATTTCGGAAACACCCATATTATTAGCGTTGTTTAATCTTTCATCGTTATATTCTGCCTTTGATTTCCAAAACATCAGAGTACAATGCCAGTCTTCACAGCGTACAAAACACTTCCAAGAATATCAGTATTTCCTGAAAAGAATTGTGTGTTGCTAATAAGACACATAAGCAAAGTCAATTGAAAACAAAAACAAGTTGTAAAACGTAGAGCAATTCTTTTTTTCTACAAGCCAAAAGTCACTACAAACAAAATATTATATATTACAATAGATCAGTATGCTTTCATTCACGTTTATTTCAGGTAACTGCAGTTGAAATCACACATTTGAAAAGTATGATCTGAAAGGTGCCAACCTTCAATGAGCACTGCGTTGACATTTAAATTAGAAAATATTACGTCTATGGATGTCGATGCTTCCAAGAATATCAGTATTTCCTGAAAAGAATTGTGTGTTGCTAATAAGACACATAAGCAAAGTCAATTGAAAACAAAAACAAGTTGTAAAACGTAGAGCAATTCTTTTTTTCTACAAGCCAAAAGTCACTACAAACAAAATATTATATATTACAATAGATCAATATGCTTTCATTCACGTTTATTTCAGGTAACTGCAGTTGAAATCACACATTTGAAAAGTATGATCTGAAAGGTGCCAACCTTCAATGAGCACTGCGTTGACATTTAAATTAGAAAATATCACGTCTATGGATGTCGATGCCGTATTGGTGATACGTGTAGGGGATTCAATATGATTTTTCATCTCGAATGCATTGTATATAATTCAATAGTATTTTTCGTTTCTCTGCATCCAAGTATTTATATCTCGACAAACAATGTAGTGATAATTAGGTTGGTAAATCTCACACATTACTTCATACAGTTCATTCACAAGTAAGTTAACATTACTATTTGAAGTCCTGCGCATTCCATTTGAAAAAATATCATTAATTTCAAGAACACGAATGCCAATTTATTGTCTGTCTTCAGAATCGAGATGACTATAAAAAATGCTACTAGTTTGCCATATAACCAAATTCGTAGCGTCAATAATAATGGAGTTGACAATGGTGCCGGCTTAATTTGAAACAGGCTGTATTGAACTGATCACATGGTTGTGGTTAGTCTTTTGAAAACAATAACTGAAGTGACTCTAAAATATTTCATATTTAATAACTTTGTTAACGCTTCCGCGGCCACAATTTGAACTATAACAACTTTTTTCCAGGACTCAAGGCCGTCGTTTTTAAAATTGCTTCCTAACGTTTCGCTAGCGCGAGTGGCTGGCTAGATGTTTCAGAGGTCCATCGATCTCTAATGTTATAAATTCTCTAGCAACTGAACTCGGTTCACTTGAACTGTTGCTGAACTTGTCTTGGACAAATCGCCCTTAATGGACTGTCGTAGTGTTTTTGAGAATCCGATTCCAGATTTGGTTCATTTTCAGCTATGGTTCATTTTCAGCTTTCCTTTCTCTTATTGAAAATATCCGTGTGTTTGTGGATTTCTATTGCTTTTCGTACAAGTCGGTTCTGATGCCCTTGAGTGAGGGCAAAAAGTTCCACGTCTTTAATGTATATTTTTGTATCTAGAATGCGAAATGATACTTTAAACCATTCGAGAACGCAAAACGTAAATCTGCGGTAAAAGGGGAGAAGTAAGAATTCCAAGTGATGGAGGCGGAGTCCCAAAATAAAAGAAATCTAATATCGTCTTATTCCAACTCATTTCGGTGTAAAATATAAAATACCTACTATAATCCTCATAGTAAGTTTAACCTTGAACGTTCCGACTGTCAGTCTAAATACTCAAAAGGAAGAATTCGAAAATGGGTAATAAAAATTAAAATTCTTGTTTTCTTCACTAGGATAGATATTTAGTATATTGATTGGTATTAATATAACTAATGAAAATATATGCAGTTTAAACGAACACCAGACATAATTCAAAAATAGCAACACTGCAAAAACCATTCAAGGTATAAAGAAAAAACCCTACGAATCTTCATTACAGATATGAAAAATTTCTATGAAAAGTCTGCCGTTGCATTTTGTTCAATTGCACTGTTTTAGCGTACCTACGAGACATTCAAATTTCCTTGTGTGTAAAAAATAGGTAGTGCAATTAGACATAAAAGGGTTACATAGGAATTTCTGTCAATTCAGTGAATAACTTTTTTATTTCGTAAAAATCGGAAATACCGGAAGAGTATATCATGTAATGATCATGAAAATCTCGTGCGAGTGTATTATTGCCATTAACATGATCGTTGCATACACCATTTTTTCTACTGCCGATAAAAATTTAAAACAAGTATTTATGTTCAAACATCACTTAAAAATAAATTAGTACATAAAGTAAATTAAATATTTCTTGTAACTCAATGGTCCATGAATTATTTTTATAATTTTTTGTAGATTGTTCTGGGTGTGTTCACTACTTGGCATTTTATTTATACTTCTTTTAATGCAATAGAAATTAAATATCAAACAAGTACCTAAGTATGTCAAAACAACTCACTTGATTAGTCCCAAATACCTATTTCAATAGGCCGAAAATCCGTTCCATGATGAAAAGTACTTGTATTAATAGCCATAATTTGTTATACAGTAACCGCCAAAAAGTATGTACTTACCACATGGGAAAAAAGTTTATTATATATTGGAAAAAATATTGTTTGGAAAAGTTTGTGCATGTCCGATAACCTGAAAATCGATTTTGACTTATGTCACGTGATCGTTGGTATGGCGACAAATTGAAAAAAGTTACTATGAATAGGTAAAAAGGCGGGTAAAATGGCAAGATATCGAAAAAAAATTATTTGAAAAAGTTTCTTAGAATTCAATTTTATACACATATACAGAGTTTGAGAAAATAATGTGAGAAAATTGAAAATAACAATTTTATTTCAAATATTTTCCTAGCTGTATAAAAATATCAAATTATTTTCTCATGAATAGCTTGACCATACTGAAATATTTGTATTTCAATGATAATAATAAAACCTTCTCATTTTCTCCACACCAGAAAAAAAATCAATTTTGTCAGAACCCTTGCTGTTACATTGCTCTTACAGTTATATCAGAATTCCACGATTATTGCGATAATAGGGAAATCCAAAATATCGTGTTTTTCCGATTGTAATTAATTTTTGATGATAATCGTGCACGAATGATTCGCTTCGCACATTTATCTTAAAAATAGTGCGTCAAATTAAAAAAAAAAAAACGTTTAAATTGTTTTTTCCGTTAACCAGCTGTCCTCCCCTTACGAACGGCAGCCCTCAAAAGTCGAAACTTGTGCGAGCCAAGGATTAACGAGGTCTTACCTTTTAACGTGCGATTCCTAGCACTTTCTCGGGCCATCAGATAAAAATCTGAAGTCGCTAAGGATTCGAACCTAGCCGACCAGCAGTCAATGGTTTTGAACGCTTCAGTCTCAACCACTGAGCTGCTTGACCCTGCAAAGAGGCTAGAGTTTTCAACATTTGCACGCGAAGTGAAACGCTCTAACACGATTATCATCAAAACTTATAAGAGTGTCATGTCATCACAATGGTCGTGGAATTCTGATATAACTCTGTTAGATACGAACCAATGTAACAGCCAGGGTTTTGACAAAATCCAATGTTTTTACTTTAGAGCTCTCTGGTGTGGATAAAATGAAAAAGTTTTGTTATGGTCAAGCTATTCATAAGATAATAATTTGATATTTTTATACAGCTAGGAAAATATAAAAAAAATAGCTTTTTTCAATTTTCTCACATTATTTTCTAGAACTTTTTTGCCTATTCATAGTATTTTTTTTTCAATTTGCCGCCATACCACCGATCACGTGACATATGTCAAAATTGATTTTTAGGTTATCGGACATGCACAAACTCTTCCCAAGAATCTTTTTTCCAATACTCTGATAATAAACTTTTTTCCCATATGGTACATACTTTTTGGCGGTCGCTGTATAATGATAATTCGTGTTAGATATAGATTGTCTAAATTATTTTGAACGATGCCGAGAAAGAGATGTTCGGCATGTCTTCAAAGTGACGGCATATGGATGTGAGGCCTGAGCTCGACGGGTCAGTCTCGATGGTACCGCTAACAGTGGAACGATTGAACGATTTATGGTATTTCCGAAGAGCATTGTCCATGAAAATATCTACAGCGTGTCGTAATTTTAATGGAAGCACCCCCGTAACTTCCATACCTATCGAGGTAGAATGGTGAAAATCTCAGTTGAAAATTCACATACCGGGTATTTGTGTCGACCTAAGTGATATACACTGCCCTGCTACTCGCGATGGAACAACCTATTTAGGTTTCTTTTCTTTGTTTTTTTGCTCACTACCTGTTTTTGGTTGTTCTAATCTCTATCAATTGTTTCTTGCTTGTACACACTTCCTTTAATCATTATTTGATATATAGAAATTTTAATTTATTATCTTCTCGATCAAACTGTGCACCAACTTTAGAAGTAATATAATAATTCCAAAATAGGTTCCTGTATCATCATTAGGAATATATATAAATACTTGAGAGAAATTGAGCTGCTTGCAGATCTCACCTTTACTCCTATAGTAAGTTAATATGAAAAATAATTTACTGAATTTTTCACACTTCAACATAAGATCAATTATGACGGGTTTTGATTTGTTTTCGGAAGTAATCAAAGAAGAATCTTTGGATTTGAATTATCGGAAAAGCCAGGTTTCCGATAACTCAGATATTTTGGATGATTATGTAAATATATCTGACTATAATTTAGTTCGAATTGATAGGAGAAGTAGAAGAGGAGGAGTAGCTTTTTACATAAAAAAATCAATCAAATACAAAGTATTAACGAAACGGCCACCTTGGAAAGTCTCTGGATTTCAGTGAAAATTGGCGGGATAAATTTGTAAATAAAGTGAATTCGAAAAGGAAAACTCTTCTCCTGGTTATGGAAATTTTATTACAACTCGTAATTTTAGGCGGTGAAAAACAGCCTGAGGCCTGGTTTTTTGATGCCAGTTAACCTCTAGATAAATCAACTAATGGTTTAGAATGTGAATCACATGTATTCCATTGGAAAGTTCACATTCTAAACGATTAGTTAATTTATCTGAAGCATACCTGGCTTCGAAAAACCGGCCCTCAAACAATTGGCAGATTTAACTAAGGTAGAAATACCAAGTGCTGAAATGCTTCCAAAATACGAGCACACTGTATAATAAATTAACATAGAAAAAATATTACTACCCACCTGAAACAATTGCAGGCGCAGTTTCCACAAAGTAAAACTTTATGGATGAACATTAAAACCATTCGACAATATTAATATCAAACTGAATTCGTAGGTGAAAAATCAGCTGTGCTCTCGTCGATGAAATGAGCCGAGAAAAGTGAATAAATGTCTCGCGTACTCCGGTTAAAAAAACTTAAAGTTGTTTTTGTTGAACGAAATGTTTCTACGGTGTTTGCTACCGATAAAACGATTTGGGAGCGCATCTGGATTAAAATTTCGATATACCGGGTGATGATGGAGTCAAGTGATAAAGGCACTAATGTGTTTTATTACAAATTTATGTTTGGGAACACTCTATAGACCCCTAGTACCAATTTCCCCAATTGTCTGGATGAATTTGAAAATTCAATAACTAATCTGATTCCAAAATATGATGTTATTTTATTTGGTGGCGATCTGAATGTTGACATGCTCAATGCTGATAATTATAACACGCGACTGTTCAAATATTTCCTAGATAATTATGGGCTGAACATGGAAAACTCAAAACCATCTAAGATAGCGAATAACTCTCGAACGCTTCTTGATGTCATCATTTCATCGAAACCTGAGCTAATCACTGGATCAGCCGTTATAGATATGCATGGGGTGTCTGATCACCTACTAGTCAAATGTGATATTAAAATAAAGAAGAATAAGCCTGATTCCAAATTTTTAACATATCGTGATTTCTCGAACTTTCATTTTGAGAACTTTTCACATGACCTCTCATCTATCAACTGGGATCACATTTTTTCACTGAAAGATATAGACGGGATGGTTGATTTTTGGAATAACAATATTTTATATCTATTTGATGTTCACGCCCCGATTAAAACAATAAAAATATCGAAACCTCCTGCTCCATGGTTGACTAGTAATCTCAAAACTATAATGAAAATCAGGGACAGAGCACATCTCAAATTCAAAAAGTCTGGATCACCAGTGGATTACGAGGAATATCGAAGAATGAGAAATTTCGTAAATAGTTCGGTAAAAATGGAAAAAAAGGCTTTCCTAATGTCAAAGTCAAAATCAGAGCCAAAGGTGTTTTGGAAAACTTTAAGTTTATTGAATATCACAAAAAATACGAAAAATAAATCAGTTGATATAAACCCACAGGATTTCAGTGATTACCTCCGTGACAGCATACCTGATATACCTGACTCGGAAGATGATCTGGCGCTTCTTGATAAATATGACGGTGTTTTTAGCCGGGTGAATGGTTTCAGTTTTTCTGAAGTATCTATGGAAGACGTAAATAGAATTATACGCTCGATAAAAACGTTTGCTAAAGACCATGACAATATTAACATAAAAATGCTAACAATTATACTTCCCCAATTAAGTGCATACCTAACATATATGATAAATTTCTGTCTGAAAAATGGCGTATTTCCTTCGTGCTGGAAAACAGCACATGTCATTCCTTGTCCCAAAAAAAAAACAATACTCAAGAAATATCACAGTGCCGCCCTACAAGCATTCTGCCCACAATCGAAGGTTATTGAAAAGCTGGTAAGGGAGCAGCTAAATAGATATCTTGAAGATCATCACATTCTACCGGCCACTCAGTCAGGGTTCAGACCCAAACATAGCACAATCACAGCACTCCTCAAAGTTACAGATGATATTTTTAGATTCACTGATAATAATGAAGCAACCTGTCTTATTTTGTTAGACCTTAGTAAGGCATTCGATACTTTGAATCACAATATATTACTCAAAAAACTTGGTTATTATGGACTTGTAGGAAATGCTATTTCGTTTTTTAGGAGCTACCTCTCTGGTCGGCAGCAAAAAGTCATTGTGGGGGACAAATTCTCCCAATTCCAAAGTATCAGTCGGGGTGTCCCTCAAGGGAGCATCCATGGTCCGATACTCTTTTCAATCTATACTGCTGATTTTTCATCTTATATAAAACATTGCTTTGTTCACCAATAAGCGGACGATACACAATTGTACTACCCATTCTCTACCTCCCACACTTTTATGGCTGCAGTTCACTTAAATGAAGACCTCGACTCAATCTCTCGACTTGCCCGTGCGCATAAGCTGATATTGAATAAAGCCAAAACGGAAACCATGCTCCTTGGTAAAAACAGTGAAGAAATTTTGCTCGATCCAAACTTCACCATCTCTATCAATGGTAAAGCTTTATCCTTCACGAATTGCTGAAAAAGTCTAGGGCTTTATATGGAAAATAATATGAAGTTTGACAAACATATATCAATTTTACTTCAAAAATCTTATAGTAAACTAAAATTACTCTACTTGCATAAAGATATCCTTAACGATAAAATAAAACTCAATCCATGTGATGCCCTCATACTCTCCCAATTAGGATAGTGTAATGTAATCTATTGGCCTGCTCTAGTAGGTAACCAAAAACACTTTCTACAAAAAGTTCAGAACGCGTGTCCTAGATTTGCCTTTGGTATAAGAAAGTATGATCATATCAGTCCGGCGTTTGCAACATCTCAGTGGATGAATCTCGAAGAGAGATTTCGATATAACTTGTCCTGCCTCACTTTTAAATTGATTAGATTTGAAACTCCAAACCATCTACGGATAAAATTAAAGAAAATGAGTGATATTCATAACCTATACACAAGACACAGAAACTTGTACAGTGTGCCCAAACATAATTATGCCCAGTTTCAAAGAAGCTTCTCCTACACAGCACCTAAAATTTTCAATGAAATTCCTGATAGGATAAAAAATGCTCCCAGTATGTTTTCCTTCCGCAAACAAATCAAAGAACTGATCATGTCCAAGAGATAATCGCTTCCTTTTTTATTCTTTTTTTTCTTTCTCCTTTATTTGTTTATAAATATACAGACACTTTCATACTTTTAGTTTTTCTCTTCATTAGCTCGATTCGATTTTTTTTGTTTTTTTTTTCATTATATTTAGCCCAGTATGTTAATCAATCGATGCAATGGGGCTGGTTACATGGAAGAGCGACTTATGTCGAATGGCGCTAGCATGACTACAAAACTTTTTGTTAAAATATTTCTTTTCTAAAAAAGACACATTTATTATTATTATTATTATTTTGACGGTAAAACATACGGGGGCAAAATAAGCTCGAAATTTCTTCAAATTCCTGATCAGGACTCACTCAAAAAATTCATTCCTGATAAATCCGAATTTGTCTCACTTTTCATGGGAGCAGCCCCATAACCTCCATAATTATCGAATTAGAACGTTGAAACTCGTACGACTGATGGGAATGCTGGAAATGCACCTACGAAATTTTAGCCTATTTTGCCCTCGAATTAAAAAAAAATTGTTTAAAATTGTTAAAATTGTTTTTTCCGTTAACCAGCTGTCGTCCCCTTACGAACGGCAGCCCTCAAAAGTCGAAACTTGTGCGAGCCAAGGATTAACGAGGTCTTACCTTTTAACGTGCGATTCCTAGCACTTTCTCGGGCCATCAGATAAAAATCTGAAGTCGCTGAGGATTCGAACCTAGCCGACCAGCAGTCAATGGTTTTGAACGCTTCAGTCTCAACCACTGAGCTACTTGACCCTTATGATTTAACTTTAAAATGGGATGTTCCATCGCGAGTGGCGGGCAGTGCATATCACTGAGGCCAACACCATTGAGCCGGTAGATGCATTTTCACAAGTTCCATCTGCCCTGAGAGTTTCATCATTCCTAATCACGGAAACTACGGTAGTGATATAAAACAGATACAGATCACCAACCTTTCTGCGATGTTCCAGAGAAGTGAGCAACCTTATAAGCGAAGACAGGTCGGACTCGTGCCTTATAAATCAAAATTAGATTAACGGGAAGTGAAATACATTATGGCACGAAATAGAAATATAAATCATTAATGTCAGGAAGTAACAGTATTGGTGCTAGAACAGACTCCTGCGGAACACCAGCATTCATTGCTAGAGTGTCGACCACCACGTGGAGAGATCGGTCTGAGAGAAAGGTAGATAACAAAGAACACAACTGGGGAGGTAAGTCATAGGATGAAAGTTTGTCAAGGAGTCCCTGGTGTCAAACGCGATCAAACGCCTTGGAGATATCTAATGCAACGGACAGTTTCACTATAGTTTTCTATTGATTGCTGCCAAATATGTGAGGAATAAGCGGGTAGGTCACAGTTGATCTCTGATGCCGGAAACCATATTGTCAATCATTGATAATTCCTGAGGATTCTAGATATTTCATGAGCACGATGTTGATGGCTTTTTCCATGACCCTTGACGTGACAGATAGCAGTGGGATAGGTCTGTAGTTGCTGGGTAGGGTCTTTTCCCCTTTTTGTGATTGGTCCCGTTGGACAAGAACTGATGTTAGTTCGGGAGGACATTCCTTAAGTACGATCCGTCAGATCCACTAGATTTGTTGATATTGATAATAATGCATGAATCAAAGAGTCGTTCAGGATTCTTCATATTACAAAATTAATCATCATTTGTTCAAAAATTATTTGTTTCAGGTACGATTTTAATCAGACTGTCATGTGTAATGAAATAAAAATAAAATACTCGGGAAACCATTGGCATGCCGTTAGTGCCAATTCACACGATCAAATAAATTCATCAATTTTGTGGCCTCGAATTCTATTGACAGGTGTGAATAGAAAATTGTAGTCAATTTTCATTCACCAATAATTCATGAATTTTACAGCAATTTCTAGTAGCTTTCGTCCTGTGATGAAACCTGTTCGTTGGATAAAAATTCTTGGGTTGAACCTTTCCATGTCATTAAATTGCTTTGTCTAAGATAAACTAACACCAGAGTTGACGAATAAATTGTCTCGTGTAATTACAAACAATATTCGTCAATTTCAATTATCGTTTATTCATGAATTTCATGTGGCCGTGTAAATTGGTACTTAGGGTGGGTCCGTAGGGCTGGTATGCATGGTTTTTCCTGGGATTCTGTTTTTTATTTCATTACAAAACACATGACGACCTGATTAAAATCGTACCGAAACACAATTTTCGAAAATATTACGAAGAATTTTTCAATATGAAGAACCCAAGACGACTCTTTGGTCTTTTATTCATGCATCATTATCATGAATATATATGGACAATATTGTCCCCTACAAGGCATACTGCGTGGAATCGTATTTCAAAGTCTGTCACTATTTCGGGGTTATCGCGTCTTTGTGTCTATCACACACATGCTTAGTTTTTAATGCCGAATTGGGGTAATAAATCATTTCTGTTCATTTACCTGTTTCCAAAAAGCAAATTTTCAAGTTGAATTCTAAATGTTAAAATAAAGAACTATTTGCTCAAGTCATAGATACATATAGAATTTCCCTATATTTGTAAAACGTTTTACCGTGTGATTAACCAAGACAAAAAGTATATAATACCTTGCATATCTACTATCGAATACCTGGCATATTTCTCATGCAAAATAGGGTATAAAGGGGTTATAATTTGATAATATAAGCCATGATTATTCTTATATAACCCAATTCGACATATTCTAAACTTCAATAAACCTATTTACAAGTTCTCTTCGTTTATCTCCTGTGCTAAAATTCCGTGAATAGCTTCATTGTTATTTTGAAATTTAATGAATATATCAACAATCCATTCAAACATCCATAGTGTCCATGTAATAGTACATATTCATGTGAGGGTGCTCGAATCAGTGACCAAAAATTATCCAATATCGAGTATGCAATTATTTTTGACAAGAAAGATGAATGTGAGGCATCTCTCAGGATACTTTTTCAAAAAAAAAAAATCCTGTCAAATTTCTGCGATTTTTTTCATGGTCACTTTAAAAAAAAAATGAAAAAGTACTCGGAGAGAGGCCTAGATCCAACCTTTTGAATTCAGATTGTGAAAAAAAATCTCGAATTTATTGAGCGAGCTCCGAGTATTTTGATTTCTCCTGCTCCTTGTTTCACCAATAGCCACGAATAGGGTCAACCCCGCTTTAAAACTAATATTTGAATGAAAAATTAATAAAAAAGTATTTGTAATTATCAATTGACATTTCGTGTTTGAAATCCGGACGATGTCAACAAAAGCACTTGAATGCCAAACTAGAACACAGGTGTATTATGCTTGTTAACCTAGTGAAGTGAATTTGAAATTGTATACATATTTCATATACTTCTTACAATGCGAACTGAACAAGATCAGGACAACTATTTGAAATAAATAGTCAATAATTTAATTGAAAACACAAAAACAAATCACCGCACTTTTATTGGATTGTTAAATCGTACAAGAAAACTGTCATGATCATATATGATACTGAATGTTATAAGAATAACTACATAACATGCCCGTCATCAAATGAAGTTTCAAACTATAACAAGATAAACAAAAAATAAACTACCTAAAGAACTACATTTCGAAGTCAGAATATTTTGTACAAACAAAACATCTCAAAACACTGTAAAGTTAACAAGATAAACAAAAAAAAAAAAACTACCTAAAGAACTACATTTTGAAGTCAGAATATTTTGTCGGTATTCTTCTATTCCGTTTGGGATAACCTGATTGTCCATTGTCTGACTTCCTAGCGTTGTCATTCATAACTTCATTTGGTCTACTGATGCTGCCACTTGAATGATGTGTAATATCTTCGTCTCCTTCTCGGGTTTCGGTTTCTATCTCCTCCCCTGGTACTTCTCTAAGATGGATTCTGTTTCTTCTAAGTAATTTGTCATTAGAGGTTTTGATGATATATGATTCAGGTTCATCAGCGGGCTTGACCAAAACGGCTGGCTTCCAGTTCCTTTTCCCTTCCTGGACCATCACGTTTTGGCCGGGTGATAGATCAGTAAGTTTTTTGTTTGCGAAGTATCTATGCTCCTGCTTATCCTGATTCGCTCTCAGGGCTTCGATGGTGTGGTCGGTATCATAAGTCGGGATGAGGAGGTTCTTGTTTATTGGCATTAAAGTTCTCAACTGGCGACCAATTAAAATTTCAGCTGGAGAATTCATGTTGAATTTGGGGGTATTGTTGTGTTCCATTATAGACCAGTAAGGGTCGTTGTTTGATCGGACTGCTTTGATAATGAGCGATTTCACAGTTTGAACCGTTCTTTCAACTTGGCCGTTAGAAATTGAATAGTGAAGGCTAGATGTGGAGTGTTTGATACTCAATCTTCCAGTGAATTCCGGAAATTCTGGACAATTGAAAGGAGAATTGTCACTCATTATTTCCAAAGGTAAGCCAAAATGGACGAATACATGTTTCAGGACTTTTATTACTGCAGTAACTGTTTTGGATTTCATCTTGTGTATTGAGACAAATTTAGAATGGTAATCGATGATGAGTAAGTAGTCGTTTCCAAGAATCTGACAGAAATACAATCCAAGTTTGGACCATAGAAGTTCTTCTACAGGATGTGAGTGAATAGGTTATTTGCTATTTAAACTGGCATATTCAAAACAAGTTTTACATCTCTCAACTGTTTTAGTTATATCTCGATGGAGTCCAGGCCAATAATAAGCCCGTTTAGCCTTCATCCCTTATGGGCTTTATGTACCACTTGAATGATATAATTTCTCTGACTAGAGGGTACAATTAATCTATTGCCTTTATAAAGAAGACCATCTTGTTCTATTATTCCATCTTTAAGGTCCCAATAAGTCTAATAATTTTTGGGGAGTAGCGACCATTATTGAGTCAATACGTGCAGCATTATCTTCTAAGTTTTAAGTATGATGTATCGATAAATCTATTTCCTGGGCTTTTAGAGAGCGTATCGGCAATGTATAAATGTTTTCCTGGTATATAAACTAGTTTAGGATTAAATTTAAGAAGTCTTTGTAATCTTGGTGTGAGTGAATCTAAAGGTTTTTGTAATAAACCTAACAGAGGTTTATGATCTGTTTCCATGGTTAGGTCCCATGTCATATATATATAATATTTGAAATGTTCGCAAGCACTTACAACTGCTAACAGTTCTTTTTCTATTTGAAAATATCTTGATTGGGCGGAGGTAAGTGAGACTGAGGAATATGCAATAGGTTTAGAATCTTGAATCAGTACGGAACCCAAACCATGCTGACTGGCATCTACTGACAGTATGATTGGTTTATTTTTGTTAAATATCGCTAAAGCTTTGGCAGATATTATAAAATCCTTTAAATTGTCAAAACATTTTTGTTCATTCACGTCCCATCTCCACTGGCTATTGTTTTTTAATAATTGCCCGAGTACATGGGTTTTTTCTGACAGTTTAGGAATGAATTTGCCTAAATATGTGATCAAACCAAGAAACCTATGAAGTTCTGCTTTATCTTCGGGTGGTTTGATGTCTTTTATTGCCTTGATTTTCGTTTCTGTGATATTAATTTCATTTGGTTGAATTTGATATCCCAAAAACGTTATCTTTGTGGCTAATTGCATTTTATGTTTATTAAGCTTCAAATTATGGTATTTAGCTCGCTCCAAAACAGCAACCAATCTCTTGTTGTGCTCTTCTAAAGAATTTCCAATAATAAGAATGTCATCTAAATAAACATAAACGCCCTCAAGCCCATCTAAAATCTCATTTATGGCTTTTTGCCAAACCTCTGGGCAAGACTTTGTGCCAAAAAGTAATCTGGTAAAGCGATATCTCCCAAATGGAGTGGCTATAGTACATACTTTCGAGCTATTTTCGTCAAGAGGTATTTGGAGAAAAGCTGATGAAACATCTAAAACTGTAAAAAACTTTGCCTCACCTAATTCAGCTATAATCTCTTCAATCACAGGTAGCTGGTAATTTTCTCTTTTGATGAATGCATCAAACATACATATCCTAATGTCTCCATTCTTCTTCTTAGCTATCGCTATGGGATGTGCCCGTCTGTCGGTTCATCTACTTTCTTGAGTACTCCAATATGGACCATCTTGTCTATTTCCGCTTTAACTTTATTCTTCAGAGCAAATGGTATTTTCCTGGCACTAATGATCTGGAGTTGAAGTAATTCTATGAATATAATTTAATTTTCCCAGGCCCTCGAAAACATTTTTATATTCTTCGATTATCTCATTCGCATTTCTGTAGATCGAACAATCAACGGAGTATATTCCTCCCTTGTTTTTGCATTTATTAATTAATCCAAATATGTCCATTCCCCTCAAACCCAATATAGGTGTTTTATTATGTTCGGTGATAAAAAAATGTATTTCGTGTCAAATGTCATTCATTTTGCATGATAATGTGGTGACCCCTTTTATTGAAATAATGTGATCTGTGTAGCTTGTTAGATGTCTATTTGTCTTTCGTATGCTAAGATCGTTATTTTTATTGATTTTCTCGAATAAATTGAATGTATTAAATTTGCATGTGATCCGCTATCCATTTTGATCAGAAATTCGTTTTTTATTATTATTTCCTCAAACCAATTTTTATTAGAAATTATCATATCTACTTCAAGTTCCGTTTCATCATCTTGTGAAGTGATCGAACCAACAAAATCGCTGTCATCTGAGTTGTCATCTATTTCGATGTGATTGATTCTCCGGGACAATTTGCACATTTTTGAAAAATTATTTTGATTTCTGCATTTACTGCAATATTTCTCCCATGCAGGACATTCTCTGATTTTATGAGAATTTCCGCATCTACTACAATCATTAATAAACGTAATATTATCTTTATTACCTTCAGTTCTGGAAAAGGTTCTTCTGAAATTATCATTGTTTCCTACTATGGTTTCAACGCAACCATACCTAGAACTTTCTGAAGTCATGGCTTTAGCCTGTTTTTTGGATTGTTCATCGGCTCTACAGATATCAATTGCTCTTGCCAACTTCTTTGGATTCTTCAACAATTTTTCACGTAAACTTGAGTTGTTTATACCGCAGGTAATAAGATCATCGGTTAGATTACCGAATTCGCAGTCCTTAGAAATCAATTTGAGACCCGTAACAAACTCATCGAATGATTGAAGCTCCGTTGAAAAATTTATACCTGGAAAATATATTATTCTTGAATGGTTTATAATATTCTGAAAAGGCATCCATAATCATTTTGGTTGTGCGTTTCTTTTCTGGAATATCCTCATTATTCTCGTCAACGTAGGGTATCATATAATTGAACTCCAACGTCACCTACCACATGTAAGAAATTAGCCCTCTGTTAATCAATGCTTTTATCCGAGATTTCTGCAGCAAAGACAAAATTCTCATATTTCCTTCTCCATCTATCCCAGTTTTCCGATGGATTGTCGTTGTCCCCAGGAATGAATTCATTGGGTGCCTTTAAAGTATGCATTTTATTTTATTTGTTTGCTAATAAACTCATGCATCTGCAACATGTAATCAACAAGAGCAAATCATCGTTTATGATGTGCAGAAGAGCTTTTGGAAAAACATGGGGACTGAAACCGAAGGTCATGAACTGGCTTTACACCGCAATCATAAGACCCAGAATCACATACGGCTCGCTGTTGTGGTGGCCCAAAGTGAAACAGAGGCAGGTAAAACTTAACCTCGGAAAACTTCAGAGGCTCGCCTGTCTGTGTGTCACGAGCGCCATGAGCAGCACCCCGACCGCTGCAATGGAAATCATCCTGAACCTCCCACCTTTAGACATCACAGTCATGGGGGAGGCAAGGATGAGTGCATACAGACTAATACAAACAGGTAATTGGAGATCCCAACCACAAATTGGGCACACCAAAATTACTCAAGTAGTCAACATCACCGAACTGGAAATGATATCAGACTATATGCTACCTAAATACTCATACGAAAAACTATTCAGAACACAGCTCAAGTGGGACGAATGGGACTCGGGAGTAGAATCACTATCATCTGGCAACATCATCTCGTACACAGATGGCTCCAAAACAGAGATAGGAACTGGAGCAGGAATACATGGGGTGAGGCCAAAAAGGAACATAATACTTCCACTTGGCAATGACACCACAGCATTCCAAACTGAGACACATGCCATAAGGACATGCATACAGATGAATCTAGACAGTGGATACAAAAGAAAACACATCTACATTCTCTCTGATAGCCAGAGCGCAATAAAAGCTCTGAATTCAGTACAGATCAAGTCAAAGCAAGTATGGGAATGCCTTCAGAGCCTCAATGAACTGGCAAAACACAACAAGGTAACACTTGTGTGGGTGCCTGGACATAGAGGAATAGAAGGTAATGAAAAAGCAGACCAACTTGCCAGACGAGCTTCTGAACTACCATTCATAGGCCCAGAACCAGTGTTTGGTATAAGCAAAACCCGATGCGGAAACCTAATAAATGAGTGGAAGAAAACAAAACACCAAACATATTGGGACCAAATCGAAGGGCATCGACACAGTACAGCCATGGTGAGGCATTTAAGCCAAACAAACACTGACGGCTGACACTCTCAACTTGAACAGACCTAAGATACGCATACTTACCGGCTTACTAACCGGACATTGCTGCCTTAGGAAACACCTGTACACCATGGGAATAAACAGAGAAACCGTGGAGTGCAGACTTTGTGGTGACGAGGAGAAAACAGCCTCTCACATCATCTTTGAATGCGATGCGCTGTATAACAAGCGCTATAGAATATTCGGACAGACCAACCTAGAAATAGGCATGAATCCGAAACACCTAGCAAATAGATTACTAAACCTGATAAAAGACACAGGCCTATTTAACTAGGAACTACTGACGACAGAATAATACAATAGCCCCAGATGGTCTGAGTGTTAAGGGTCACCCTCACGGGTAAACCCTGAATCTGGCTCGTCAGCCTCAAACCAACCAACCAACCAACCAATAAACTCACCTTCAATCAGGTTTAATTTTTGAATTGTTTATTTAATCCTTTTCAACACGCTGCCACCATATTATGTATTGAATTATTTAGCAAATATAGTTTTAATAAACTTATGACTTTTTAGTTGAACTTTTACTGGATTGTCAAATCGTACAAGAAAACTGTCATGATCATATATGATACTGAATGTTATAAGAATAACTACATAACAATAGGTGATATTGTTTGCATGAATATCGTAACGGTAGCAACGTAATAAATAATATTCAGGACGCAAAAGTCTTTTTCGTTCTAGAACAAGAAAGAGCCACTGAGCCACTGAGCCACTGAGCTAACTGAGATTTTAATGAAAATGTTAACATTGTCTTTTGTGGTTTCGCTCGCTGAGTGCATTTTCAGCTACTGCCGGTTTGTCTGTTTGATCTAACCTGCAGTTTATTTCATGTTCTTTAAAACTCGAACCCATAGATCTTTGGTTGTTCTGATGTACACATTTCCACATATGGCAGCTGATAAAGGATCCCTCCTATCATTGGCTGATCTCAGACATCCTTGGATTTTTCCGATTCTATCCATCACCCGGGGAATATACGGTATTAAATAGGCACGAGGAGGTCTTCGGTCTCATGGGCTTGTTGATATGTCTATTTGATCTCAAGGCCACTTGAAGATAATTTTTCTTCATGTGCTCGTGCTCGACGAATATGTGAGTCAGACATTTACATGAAGAACTGAATCATCTTCAAGTGAACTTGAGATCAATTGATACGGTGTATCAACAAGGCTATGAATGAAGCCGATAACCTGCTCAGGTAAAATATGTTTGAAACGCAAACGGTTGCACGTGAACATTAATCATATATCACCTCCGGGTGACGGATATAATCGGAAAAATATTATGAAAATTACAAAAAAGATCCAACAAAGTTTCAGATCAGCCAAAGATAGGAGGGATACTTTATCTGCTGCAGGAGTGTATTGTATACTTTGCATATGTGGAAAGGTGTACATCGAACATCATAACTACTTAAAAATATATACATTCGTTCAGTGTGGGAGACCACAAAATACTTTTTGGAGACGTGAAACTTCTTGCAATCACTCAACGGTATCGCAATTGACTCGTACGAAAAGCAATACTAATCCATAAACACACGGATAATTTAAATAGGAAGGAGGAAACCTTGAAACCCGATTCTGAGAAACACTAGAAATCGATCACCCGCCAGCCAATAGAATCTCGGCAGACCCCATAGTCACGGGCACGGCCGTTTATAAATATAGCTTTAGATTAACTTAAGAGTTAGTTCTTGACCAACATCGGAGATGGACGGATCTCTGAAGTTAGCCTCTCGCGCTAGCGAAACGTTGGGAGGCAATTTAAAAAACGACTGCTGTTAAGCCCCGAAAAGAATAGATTTAGACCTTAATTTCATGTCAGCACAATAAGTAAGTATATAGGGTGATTTCATCCCTAGTACTTTTTTACGAAATCCTTGACTATGGATGTGAAATCAAATCTAACTGGGCAATTACTATCATTGTATTTTCCATTGTTGATATTGTCTATTTGTATCAAAGTTCGCTGAATAAAAATACTGTATTTTTTCAGGAAAGCCACCCGCTAAATTGGGCTGGACTCAAGAGTTTACCCAAAAATTGATGGCTACAATAATAAAAAATATACAATTAAACATAAAAAACATTCATGTGAGATATGAGGATAGAGTCACAAATAAAAAATTCCCATTTTCGTTAGGAATCTCATTAAGTGAATTGATTGTGGAGAGTACGGATTCAAACTGGAAAAGGACGATAGCAGAGGATATCACAAAGATTTATAAGGTAAAACAATATTATTTAGTAAACTATCTCAGATTGCATTCAAATCACTTGAATGTGGAATATCACAAGGGACGGTTGTCGGACCAATCCTGTTCATTATTTATATTAATAATTTACTTGCTCTTAGAATACCTGTGAACATAGAAAGCTTCGCCAATGATATTGCTATATCTCATACTGGCCCGGAAAGTTTTTTATATTATACATTTTATTCTTATTCAATATATACTTTTCCCGCTCCCTCTATACTCCCAGAACGATTGCCTTCAATGGCTGTGATTTAATGCAATTGGTGAGTGGAATGATTAATGTTGGTACACAATGATTTGATACTGGGGGCTGGGTTTGAAGACCTATTTTGAGAATGGGAAACGCTCCCTGAAAACTGAGTGAAAACACTACTAGATGGAGATGAGGTGTGTATGTTTGCCAAAATCGTCGCTGCTATTCATGATTTATTTTCGACATAAACAAACAATTTTCAATCTATTTTGTCTTCACGTTTTGCTTACGTGCCACAGGAATGTTTTGTTCAAACAGGATGCTTCTTTGGAACAACAAACAGGTCCGGTTGATTGGGTTTCTCAGAACTTTATTGATGACTTGGCGATTTTCACTAGCAAAAAATGTACTACTCAGCTAAGGAATAATAAGAATAATACAAAATGAAAAAAAATCAATAAAACATTTTTTTTATCACAGGTCACTGGCAGTGAATTGATTTCAGGTCAGGCAACCGAGTGATTAGAATCACCGCTTTTCAGTTGTTCTGGTTGCCGGTCGTGTGGTTCAAAGCCTCGCGACTGAAGCATCTTTTTTCTGATGGCCCGAGAAAGTGCTACGAATCACACGTTAAAAGGTAAGACGTCGTTAATCCTTGTCTTGCACAGCTTTTGACTTCTGAGGGTTGCCGTTCGTAGGGGGGCGACAGCTAGTTAACGGAAAAAACTATTTTAAACTTATATACACATTCATCGAGTTGGGCTATGAGGGCCAAACTCATGAAGAACATGGAACGGTAGCTGGTAGATTGAGGCATTGGTATTTTAAAAGTACCGCTGCGATAAATCTTTCTCAGTTTGTAGTGGTAGTACTATTCATTCATTGGAGTATGTTTTCTACATTTCTGCACAATTTATAGCAAGCCATACACATTTATTAATAAAAAGAAGTCTTGTCCTTTTTTTTGTCAGTTTGGATGTCTCCGGAGCTCCGACAATTCCGAAGGGAGCGCTTATTTGCTTGTATTTGCCTGACGGACTCAATATCCCCCGGAGCATAAGGCAACACCGTTGTCTCGTCTATTCCGAACGAGTGTCGTAGATGGTAATACAACACTCGTAGAGCCGCATTATGACGGTGGATATAGGCTGAGACCGCATAAGCTTGACTCGTAGACAGCAAAGGCATAATGGTCTCAGAAGCCCCACGACACGCTCTTCATCTAGTGTTCGGGACCTCTATACCCATCAAGCGACTACGGTAGACACCACCCTGGCAGGCCATTATGAATCCCTATGTCTCCGACTTTAGACCACTTGGCTTGAGGAATGAATAGGTCAATTTTTTTGGATAAGCCAAAGTCTTCAATTTTCTTGAAGAAGCCCCATGCATTGGCTTATCCTTATGACGCTGCAGGAAGACCTCAGTCTCCGCAGCTTTAATGTTAGCTTTTTGCTGAACGGGTTCCAACTCGGTGACAGAGTTTGCGCACCCCCTTCAGTGTCGAAAACGAGATCCGTGCTGTCCGTTATATAGACACTCCAAAAGTCCACGGCCGCCCTGTTGTCTGGGAAAGTATAACCGTGGCACGGACGATTTAGGATGCAAGCTCATATGAAGATGCATCATTTTGAGCGTTTTTTCGTCGAGTTGTCGCAGCTCCTCTTGAGTCCATTTCATCAGTCCAAAGGAGTAGAGTAGTATAGCATTTTAGTTGCAGCAACTATGTTCTTCCCCGACAGTTCTGATGACCAGATTTGTCGAAGTTTATGCTGATGCTTACTGCAGAGAGAGTTTTTGACTGTAGTTACCTCTTGGGAGCGGCGTTATTTCACCCCTAAGTAGGTGTACGTCTCTCTGGCACCAAGATGATGTATGATGATTCCGTCTACGAGTTGGACACCGTCTCCGTATTCCTCGCATCGTCCTCTTTTGCAATGAACCGTGGCACATTTGTCGATTCCAAACTCCATACCGATAGCATGCGTGTACTCTTGCACCACCCCCAAGGATTGATGTAGATCCTTCTCTCCGGAGGCATACAGTTTCAGGACATCCATGTAAAATTAATGAGTGAACGTGTGCCTCTGGTTGCTGGGGGTGCCACTGTTGTAACCACTAGTGTTTCTGAGTGCAACGGACAATGGCAATAGTGAGATGCAGAAAAGGCAGAAGGAGTCTCCCTGAAATACGCCCCTTCCAAAGATAACCTGCTCTGTTTGGACTCTGACTTGACCAGATTTTATGGTAAAGCGTTATTATTATTATTATTTTCCTGAATGGATGTTCCAGTCAGGCCCTGTCTTTGAAGCCCTGATACATCCGGACGACGCACTGGATCGTCCGTGGGGTAAGTGATTACTGGGTCCGAGAATCATGGACCCTGAGCAGACGCAGTGAACCAAGGATGACGGCCTTCTGCATTCGTCCGGCTAAAATTTTTGTCCTATTACGGCAAGCCAGTATGATTTTTAAGTTCGAGAGCAGTGTGTCCATCATACCACCAAGCACCCCTATAATAAAAACCACCATTTTAACAGAATGATTTGGGTAGAGCCTGTGGAGTTCAAAGAGTAAGTCTCGATATTTGGTCCGTTTCTAATCCTCTTTTCAGACGACGTTCCTTTCGCCAGGAGCCAGAAGCCATGAAGAAAATCGTCTTACTTTGGAGGACTCTATCAGGCTTATTGGCTTGTATTTGCCTGAGGGTGGGAAATGAGTAGTTCTAATATATTCGGCACTTCTCATTCTTCACAACGAACTCAATATCCCCCGGAGCATAAGGCAAACCCGGTATTTCGTCTATACCGTACGAGTGTTGTAGATGGTAGTACAACATTCGTAGAGCCGCGTTATGCCTGTGGATTTAGGCTGAGACCGCATATTCTGGGCATGCTGACAGCAAATGCATAATGGTCTCAGGCGCCCCACGACACTCACTGCATCTAGTATCGAGAAGCTCTATACCCATCACGTGGCTACGGTAGACCAGGGTGTTGAAGACACCATCCTGGCAGGCCATTATGAATCCCTCGGTCTCCGAATTCAGCTCAGTTGACCTGAGGAAAGCAAAGGTCAGGTTTTTGGATAAGCCAAGGTCTTCAATGTTCTTGAAGAAGACCCCATTCATTGGCTTATCCTTATGCAGCTGCAGGAGGACCTAGTCTCCGCAGTTTTGAAGTGACCTTTTTGCTGAACGGGTTCCAACTCGGTCACAGAGTTAGGTTTCGCCCGTTCAGTGTCGAATACGAGACCAAGTTCATCGACTGCCTGGATTGCTGCCTTGAAAAGAAATGCTCCAATTCCCGATTTTTCATGGTCGCGGACCATGCAGAGAAGGGGATCTGAACTCATGATGACTTCACAGGCTCCATCCAGCACCATTCTGTTATATAGACACTCCAAACTCAAAAGTACCCGGTTTCCCAGTTGTCTGGGGAAGTATAACCGTGGAACGGTCGATTTAGGATGCAAGTTTTAACGTCGAGTTGCCGCAGCTCTTCCTTAGTCCATTTTACTACTCTAAAGGAGTAGAGTAGAGTCGGAACGGCAAGCATATTGGTCGCAGCAACTTTGTTCTTCACCGACAGTTCTGATGACCAGATCTGTCGGTGCTGATACTTGCCGCGGAGAGAGTTTTTAACTGTGTTTACCTTTTGGGAGCGGCATTGCCCCATTCCCAAGTAGGTATACGTATCTCCGACATCAAGATGATGTAGGATGTTTCCGTCTACGAGCTGGACATCCTACCGTATCCCTCGCATCGTCCTCTATTGAGATGAACCGTGGCACATTTGTCAATCCCGAGTTCCATTCCGATAGCACGCGTGTACTCTTGCATCACCCTTAAGGACTGATGTAGGCCCCTTTATCCAGAGGCATACAGTTTGAGGTCATCTGTATAAAATAAATGGGTGACCTTATGCCTCCGGCTGCTGGGGGTGCCGCAGTTGTATCCACGAGTTATCCTGATTGCAACGAACAATGGCAATAGTGAGATGCAAAGAGAAGATTACCTGGTCTGTTTGGACTCTGACTTGACCAGATGCATAACACTATTTGATCTGGCATCGTAAAACATCTGAGCAAATGCATGATTAGCTCATGCTCATTCTTAAATGCTTTGCGGTAATTGATCCAGGCCATCGAAAGGTTCCGCTTATACTGCACGGAGTCCTGCGTTATACATCTGTCGATGAGCAGGTTCTCCTTGCAGCCAGTGACCCCCCCTCTTTGCCCCTCTTTGCTCCTCTTTCCTCATATATCAGTTAATTCACTGGATCAACTGCGGAGGGTATTCGCGCGTATAAAATGCTCGTAAACATCTTATAGCACGAATTCAAGCATGTTATCGGCCTGTTATTCTTTGGATCAGACAAATCTCCGTTTTTGAGGATAAGCACGGTTCGCCCCTCGACAAACCAATCCGTAATCTGCTGCCCCCCATCTAGCTTTGCGGCAAATGCGCCGCACTGTGACCGTTAAAGGCCTATTGGCCGCCACGTTGTCCGCCACACACTGGATACGAGACGCGTGTTGTCTCGCCGACTTAATCTTAGGGTCCATCTTGTGTATGCGTCTCTCATGCCTTTCAACCAGAGGGGCAGTATTCGTCTTCTCCGTTTGGGACATAGCATGAGCGGCGTTATACACGGCAGAGTTGATCTGCCAGATGTCAGCTTCCTCTGAAGTTGTTGTGGCTTCAGAGGCTTGGTTCTGTGAAACGCTCTGCGGGTTCTGATGCCTTCCTTCATTGGTGGTATGATGTGAGCATTTTCTGCGGCCAGGTTTACGAAGTGGCATATCTGCCACTTCTGCCACTATATTAACCGGCTGAGGAGGAGCTCTGACATAGCCTTGGGTCCGAAGATGAGATACGTAATCCCTAAGATTTTGGGCGGAAAGGGCGGCGTGCTCTGGGTATCTCTCACTTCATAGAGCATGCATTCTCGCCATGTATCCTCTCCGGGCGGGATCAGTGCTCTCGTAGCAATGCAGAAGGCTGTCCCTCAGCTCATCTGTCCAATCAAGGCGTCCGTTGTCATTGCGGTTGTCATCGTTTGGCAATCCATCGATTTGGGCCCTACCACCTTGCCTTAGACCCTTATTCCGATGGGGTCGGTTGTGGGGGCCTATTCGTCGGGCATTTGAAACCCGAGTTTTAGGGTATATCCCTGGTGTGCCTGAGTTGCCGGTCATCAAACTCGGGTGTTCATATAAAAAATCCTTAAGTTGTTTTTCGAACATTTCAACAAATTATTTAATTCTTCATTAGTTTTGGCTACATGTGTTTCTATTGTGTCTATAACGAAATTATTGATATACGAATCCATTCTATTACACAATGCAAAAATGATGATGTCGATTTTGAAATATATAGTAAGAATATACAAAATAAAAATGAGGTTAAAACATAGGTATTATATATGTATGAACCTAAATTTAAATTTAAAATTCAGAAACCAAAATGGATTTAAAACTAATAAAGTGAAACAGAATAGAAATCCACCATGGAAAACTATAAATTAGTAAAATTGCTCAATTGTAACTTGTAAAAGTCGTAAAAATATGATGTTGTATAGTTGTAATATGATAGACTCAGTAGTTACAAAGAAAAAGAGAGAATAATTAAATAAGATTAATTTTGGTAGTAGTAATGAGTTAAAGAAAATGAGACACTGGTTAGTTTGTTTTGGTAATTGACCTAGTTCTCGGCTTACCATCGGAGGTGCTGGTATCTGGTTTGTTAGGGACCTTTACAGTTTTCACAGTCTTTGTTGTCGTTTCTGTTTTAGACCCAGAATTCTTGTTCGTATATTGATTCATCAATTGTTGCGGTGGTTTCTCCGTGTCGCTTTTTTTGGGGAGTGTCAAACGGTTCTAGTGTGAATTTACGGGATTGGACGGTTGGGGTTGGAGGAGCACTGCTCGTTGAGGTCTGGTTATCTTGGTTATCGTCCGTTTCTCTCAGTTGTTCCGCATTGTAAGCAACTCCATTCACTAATAATTTATTCCCTCTAATGTAGCATTCGTTCTGTTTATCTTGTTTTGCCAAAAAAAGGTGCTTTCTCAGAGTTTTCTGTTCTTCTCGCTGTTGTTGAGTGAGATCCTGAGCTATGGATATTTGTTTCCCTTTTAGTTTAAAGAAGTTGTGAAGCCCATTTTTTTATTGTAAAAAGAGATAAACTCAATTTTGACAGGAAGCACTTTTTTCTTATTGTAAAAAGAGATGAACTCAATTTTGACAGGACAGCTTTCTTTTCTTCCAAGCGGGTAGATGTCGTTTATATCAGTAGTTTTCAGGTCCACATCAAGGAGTTCTTTCAGATCCTCACATACATTTTCAGGAGTCAAGAGCTCTTTTTTTTTCATTAAGTCCAAAAACTATTGAGTTATTTTTATTCTTGTTGCGTTTCAGCGATTTAACTTCCTTTTTCATCAAGAAGTTTTCCTCTTCCAACTTCCTGAAATTTGATTTCACTTCCTCGATACTTAATAAAAGGTTTGCTTCTGTCGCTTCTATGTAGTTTTTGATATGTTTTCTACTTTTGATGATTTCTTCATGTAATGAGTCCAGTGTTGGAGTTTATCGCTTCTTGCATTATCTTAACCAGAAAAATAAATTTTCCGTGAGTTTCAATTTAGCTTTATCGAATCGTTAGGGCCAATGACGGAATAGGTTCGCGTCCCTACGACTTGACAGCTACGATTATTTATCACTACCGTCTTTGTTTACAATCGGTATTATATCAAAATTGAGTTTATTTACTCACTATCTACGAAGTTCATCACATGTATTTCACTGTTAGTTACACTTGTACTTCATTTGATAAATTATTTTCATGTCATTTCGTTGTTTAAACACTTCGATTCGCGAAATTGTGATGTTTCTGGTCTCCTGACAAACTGATAGGTTTCCTCCTTGTAGAGTCGACTAATATAGGAATGTAAACGTGCATGGCTGGCGTCAATGTTTTGTTTTTTTCCGGGTTTTGCCGTGATCTTCTTTGGTTAAAATCTCCAAACGTTTCAATTGTAACTGCGGCAGTCATCTTCAATGGCGTGGTCAAAGTACTCTTCTTGACGTATCAACTGAAACTGAAGCTCTCGTTTCTGGCATGTCATTTATAGTGCTGATTTTGCGCGCACTTTATGTGATGGTGGGTTCGTGTGTAATTTCCGCGCGATTCGGGTGACATGGCTTCGTTTTGACGCCTTTCAATGCTGTGTGCCAGATCTTTGGTAAATATGTTTTATCTTCCTTTCTGTTGAAGTTCTCTCTTTCTTTCTTTGAAAGTTCTCTTGGTGTTTGTATCGCTAAAGCCTATATTACTAAAAAAGACAATTAGCAACGTTACATTGGTCTGAGATTAGAGATGCTCCCAAAGATTGTAAGTCAACAAACTCGCTTCGAAAATTACTGAACCTCTTTACAGAAAATATAGCATCATTAAAATCCTCTATTCAACTTACTTTTTGATAATTTCGATAGCGAAATTCGTCACAGATTTAAACTGAATGCAAGCATTTCTCCGTGTGATATACAAATGCTTGCTGGATTTTCTGACGAAACGATGTATCGCCCTCAATTCTGCCAATTATTCATTTCAATTTGCATTCGCAAGAGGTCAGAACAATGAGCCGATCTCAAAAGGCTTTGTTACTCATAAACACTCTTCTATTACATCTCTCGTAGCACAAACCTTCCAACATCAGCTCAATGTATAATTTGTTAAGGTTCTCACGTAATTTTCAAATGCTTTCGATTCTTGAACAAATCTCTTTCATGATAGACATATATTGGCCAAGCAACATAAACTGTGTTTGAATTGCCTTAGTTCCTCTCATGCGACCCGATCATGTGTATCTACATTTTGCTGCGAATTATGCAACCAAAGACATAACAGCTTTTTCCATTTTGGTAATTCCTCGTCCAACACTGATAATGTCAAACAGCTTTTTCCATTTTGGTAATTCCTCGTCCAACACTCAAATAATTATACAGGGTGGCAACTTTTTTAATGGGATTGTATTGGCAACTTCCAAACCATAGTTAGAAGGTCGGTTAAATGGGGAAAAAGTTGCATATCTGGAAGCATCATTTAGCGGTGAAAACTGATTGAAAATATCAGGACCGGTTCCTGAGATATGACGAAAAAACGAAATTCGATCGATTTCAAAAATTGTTGGTTTCAAAAATAATAACCATTCCTTCCCTATTTTGAGAATGGTAAACCAACTTTCTCCGTTCTTGGAAAAGAAAATTCTTCACATTAGGTGCAGTATACTAGTGTGAGTCTCAAAAAATACTTTCATCCCTTTCATTCAACAACTGTCACTCACCATCGTGCATAAAAATTGAGATTACATTTTCGTCCTTCACACAAAGGTATTTTTGATACTATATTTTCTTATTTTCATACTAAAAATATCAGTCATTCATCCCACCATTCATTCATCTAACATTTTTCATATACTTATACTTTAATACTTACTATAGTATCAAGTCGATGACTTAAACGAAGAAAAAAAATGCTAATATAAAATTCATTTCTTACCATACAATCTTAATACTATTTGGTGCAAGGCCCAACTTCGGTGGGAGATTCGTTGTCGAACATTTTGTTTCAGTAACTGCAGAAAAATATAATTCACATACACCGGCCATGTTTTTTTTTCTCTCTTAAATCTTATGTCGGTACACCCGGTATAGCATTTGGCAAGCGGGCGCCATGTTTTTTTCTCTTAAATGACTAATTTTGAGGCTCCCTGTCGTTTTTTCTCTTGAATCATGTATTTTTAAACACCCTGTATACGTGCCTCATTGGAAACGTTAAACTCCCGTTACCCCGCCATTTTTCGAATTTTTTCAAGCATCATTACTATTATACCACTTCAACAATTCGAATTTATTCATTCACAATCACTATTCTTTTTATTTATTATTCGAGCGCTCGAAGCCGGCCTGCGGTAGATAGAACCCGGCGTGCGGTAGGTAACGCCGCTCGACTTCGCTGATCGGCGGCTCGCGCTGTATAAACAACATTACAACCTACATTTACTAAGAGGTCTCATAGCCTTGTCTGTAGAGGTGCGCTTCGTAATCCGATGATAGCTGGTTTGCTACACTTCGATCCCTCAGTCTAACAACCTTTTTGTCATTTTATCATTTGCATTGAATATCTATTTCACTACTCGGCGTTGGGTACTGGGAAACTCTTATCTTTGATACGGATCAGCTCGACTACGTCACAGCTGAACGGCAGAGCAGCGAGCGCGTGACCTTGAATGAGACAATTGTCGCTATTTCGGACCTTAGCGTTTTTCCCGTGTTAAAACCCATAATCTTACTTTTTGAGCTCTTGCAGCCTATTTACTAATGACCATAAAACTAGGTTGTTCCTTGACATGTATTACATTAACAAAAAGACAAATACTGCCAACTATAAAACTGATACAGGTCAGTTAAGTAACATTTATTGCAATATTTTGAATTCTATTTGATGTTTGTACCTGATATACATGTTTTTATCTTTAGAATCCTGTACCTTACCCCCTCAATTAGCATAATTACAGTCATTGTCTGGGGTGATTGAGGAACTCCTATAAATCATGAAGTTTGCCGAATTAATTCAGTTTAGTGAGGTAGTAACTATGAGAACATAGGTAGTTGGTTTGAAATTCCCAAGACATGATTGTGAGTAGAACTGTTATTTTCGGTTTAATTTTGTTTAATTCTGTCATTTTCTCTATAGCTTTTCTCCTGATGAAGCTAATAAACATTAGCGAAATATTGAGATCAAGAACAAATTAGTTTTTTTTTGTAAACAGACCACAAACCTGAGAACTGCCACTTCGAGTTTATAAAGTTCTGACATCTACAGTCGAATAGCGGAAACTTAATTTGGATCGAGCAATTCTTCACCTTATTCTTCTTTGTGGTAGTCCACAACTATTTCAGTGTATTCGATTTAATTCCAAGAGACTCCATAAAGCCTCCGTGACGAGTGGTAGACCACGAAACAGCTGTCGGTGGATGGTGGACCTCTTGTGAATTAAATCGAAAACTCTTTCTCTTCACCTGTATCTGTATCACCTATATATATATATATATATATATATATATGTGTGTGTGTGTGTGTGTGGGTTCGGATAGGTTTCCGCGGTCAGATATTTGAAAACTGAAAGTTCGGGTTGAACCGCTTCTGAAATGAGTAGAAATTCGACGTTTCGGCTCCGATTTTGGAGCCATTCTCGAAAAATGAAGAATCTGAATTTTTCATTATTTTTGTTTCAAATTTTTCTTCGGTTATGATGTGAAACGTTCTTTTTCGATCCAGTGTTATGGAAGAAAATGAAATAAGCATTTTAATTACAATCCTTCGCTAATAGCTGGGGTTTGAATGTAGCAAAATCACGTTATTTAGTTATTTAAATGGCATTTCTATGGCGCACCTTATATATCAGATATTTTTGAAGGAGACGAATCGAATAATACCAAATTATTTAGAGAGTGCACGATTTCTCATTCCTTCAGTACGAAGATATTGTTTTTGTAGATTACCTAATATTCACGAAGTTTCCGGTAATTTTTGATGGCCCAATTTTCAATTATGTATTTCATCCATAACTACATTAAAACTATAGCTGTATGTATGATTTCTTGCAGATCCTACAATTGGATGGATTATCTGTTTACTTCAACTGTAAGAGCAAAATGTACGGAGATCTTCCAAATGATACTATTCGTTCCGAAATGCACAATAGCATCTCATCTGATAAAAAAATTCCTCGAGAGTTTGCCTATGGTGAGTTGGTCTAGTATATGAATTTTAGTTACCATTCAGAGTCACGACCCCGGAGGCTTTTTGAATTCAACTATCACAATTATAATAATTATTCAATCATATTATTTATTCGTTTGTCTTTTTCTTCATGTCAATATGAAGGGCACGAAACTTTCAAGGAAAAGAAAATTCAATTTAAATGCTAAGAAATATAAAACTATAATTTTATTAAATACAACGATAACAAATCAACAATATAAAAATAATTAATATATAGATCTCATCTGCATCCAGTGTCCGGGACCTCTATACCCATCACGAGACTACGGTAGACCATGGTGTTGAATACACCATTTTGGCAGGCCTCGGTCTCCGACTTCAGCCCACTTGACCTGAGGAATGCATTGGTCAAATTTTTATATGAGCCAAGGTCTTCAAGGTTCTTGAAGAAAACTCCAAGGAATTGGCATATCCTTATGAAGCTGCAGAAAAACCTCAGTCTCCGCAGCTTTAATAGGAGCTTTTTGCTGAACGGGCTTGAAATCGGTGACAGAGCTTGGGTCACCCCGTTCAGTATCGAAAACGAGACCCAGTTCATCGGCTGCCCATACTGCTGCCTTGAGGAGGATGCTCCGATCCCTGCTTTTTCATGGTCACAGACCAAGCAGAGAAGGGGATCTGAACTCCTGATAACTTTGCAGGCTCCACCCAGTACCATTTTTTTATGTAGATACTCCAAACTCAAAATTCCACGGCCTCCCTGTTGTCTGGGAAAGTGCAACCGTGGAACGGACGATTTAGGATACAAGCTTCTATGAAGAAGCGACAGTTTGCGAGTTTTTACGTCGAGTTGTCGCAGCTCCTCTCAAATCCGTTTCATCACTCCGGAGGAGTAGAGTAGTATCGGAACGGAGGGCATATCAGTTGCAGCAACTATGTTCTTCCCCGACAGTTCTGATGACCAGATCTCTCGGAGTTTATGCAGATACTTGCCGCGGACAGAGTTTTACACTGTGGTTACCTCTTGGGAGCGGCGTTGTTCCACCCCCAAGTAAGTGTACGTCTCTCCGGCATCAAGATGATGTAGGATGCTTCCCTCTACGAGCTGCACATCGTCTCCGTATTCCTCGCATCGTCTTCTTTTGAGATGAACCGTGGCACATTTGTCGATAGCATGCGTGTGCTCTTGCACCACCCTCAAGGATTGGTGTAGATCCCTTCTCTCCGGAGGCATATAGTTTCAGGTCATCCATGTAAAATAAACGAGTAACCTTGTGTCTCCGGTTGCTGTAGAGGTGCCACAGTTGTAATCACGAGTGTAACAGAAAATGGCAATAGTGAGATGCAGAAAAGAAGAGGACTGAGGGAGTCTTCCTGGAATACGCCTCTTCTAAAGATAACCTGCTCTGTTTGGACTCTGACTTGACCAGATAAAGCTAGTCTTCCAGAGCGGCATCAGTTGTTCAATACATCCCACTACTTGATTGGGTACCGTTCACACACCGGGTTAACTGTGGAGGGTATTAATTTATTAATATAAAAAAAATGTTTATTTAATGATGGTTGTTGATTTATATGTATTCTTGGAATTGTTTTGTTTTTTGACTCAAACAATTTTTTGAAAACATCAAATTTTCAACCTGAAATTTCAGCGTTTATTCTTCAATGTGTACCTGTAACTTGTAGTGTTTGTGTTATCTCAGTCGTATATATATATATAGTCGTATATATATACTTTGATTTTAGATATTTGAGTGATCCACTATAATTGAAAACATTAAATGTGTACCATAGAAATATCTGAAGTGTCTTTTGTCATCTCAGTCACGTATACTTTGATTCTACATGCTATGTGTTTTTTCTATAAAAAACGTTTGATGGTATCTCTTGCTATTATACGAAAATTAATATTTTCCAAAGTGTTGTTAACTAAACAATTCTTTAATTATGATGAACTGTACAACATTTTAATGTGTGAGGTGTACTACAAAGCTCATTTTATGGACCACTTTCTCCACTTTTTGTGTATACAAATAGAATATCTTAAGGAACGTTTTATTTTTCAATTGTTAATTTAGTTTTCTTTTCGAAAACTTGTGCAAATGAATATTTTTTTCTCTCATTGCAGCTGAATTCAAGCGTGTATGGTGTCATTGGTAAAAATGTGAAGGCTGCGTCACTTATGATTGAATGTATGGCGTTGCACGTTAAAATGTAAGATGTACGTCTCTGAGGATGGCATCGCATGTGAAATGTAAAGGTCAAATTGCTTTTGATAAAATTCATGGTATCACACGTTAAATTGTTAGGGTTACGTCTCTCACGAGATCGTATGTTATAATATTAGGGCTACGTCACTCATGATAAAATGTATGGTACCGCATCTTAAAATGAGAAAACTACATAACTTATGACTGTATGTATTGTGTCGCACGTTAAATTGTAAGGTTTACATCTCCTATAATAGTTGAATGAATGCATCGCACGTTAAAATGTGATATTGCACGTCGAAATATTAGGACTACGTTACTCAAGACAATAGACACAGCGTCTGGCAACGCACGTTGAACGCTAAGCTCCCTCGTCAACCTCGGACATTGGTATTGCTCGTTCAAATGTGAGAACTACGTCACTTCCAACAGTTGAAATGATTTCATGTCTCACACGATGAAATGTGAGGGTTACGTGTCTTCCGACAATTGACTGATGCATTGTATCGCATGTTGAAATGGTAGGGCTCGTCTCTTCCGACAAATGACTCATCCATGTATTTATCAAGTTTTCTGACATCAATAGTAGGAGATCCAACACTGCGTCTTTATCTTTAGGATTCAACTTATAGTGACCCCAGGCTAATGATTGAACATTATTAGGTAAAACAAATCTTTTTTCATCACTAGATGATAACGCACTTTTGTTGCTCATCTCCGTATAAATGTTATGTAAATAAGAAGTAAAATAGAGCCACCTCTATCAACAATACGAATGTAATCTTAAATTTGGAGTGTATTCTCTATTACATTTTGAAACTCCTTTAGCTTTTTTCATCACTGCTGTGGCCTTAAGAAGGGGTATACCTTCTGAAAAAGGTCCAAGTAAATATGCGGCATGAAGGGGAAAGTAATGATCCCAAGTAATTGGGGAGGAGAGCCCCATGATGAAGAAAATATAATAGCGTCTCACTTCAAATCATTGCGGTATAAAATATTTACAACTTTCATAAAATGTTTTTGACCTTGAACGCTTGAAGGGTTTCGAGGCTGTATAAATACGCAAACGGTCTACGCTTTTACGACCACAGCTGGCTTAAAATTGTTTTATTGTCTAGTATTCTCTAAAAGGCAGAATTCAAATATATGGGTGATGAAAAAAAAATCTTGTTTTCTTCATTAGGATGGAAATTTCGTATATTGATTGGTATTGATATAACTTATGAAAATAGCAAACATCAGACCTGATTCAAAACTACGATTCAAATATCGCCTTTATCTACATCTAAATAGCAAAATCATTCAAAATATGAAAACAACTTCCTACGGGACTTCATTAGAGACATTAGACATTTATGGAAAATTTTTATGAAAAAGTCTGCTGTTGCATTTTTTCCTATTGTATTGTTTTAGCGTACGAGACTTTCGAATTTCTCCGAGTGTAAAAAATAAGTAGCGCAATCAGACGTAAAAGGGTGACATAGAAATGTATGTCAATTCCCTTGAATAATTGTTTTATCTTGGAAGCCATTGCATATATATATATATATATATATATATATATATATATAGAGGAAGGGTAGTCGTTGCTGACTAGTTAGGTATGGAACTAGTAAATAGTGGGGCTTTGCAGCAAAATCAAAGAGTACTACTTTAAAGTTTGTCCAAGCTTTCGGAAATTTAATAAATCATTTCCATCATCAGGGATAATCTTTGTTGAGATTGTGAGACGCGATGTTATTCAACAATAAGTGACACATTGTGCAAGATGAAAGTTGATATAAAACATGTAAAATTGGTAGGATGTCTTAAATTTTTTATTTTTTTTTTAATATTTTTTCATAAAATACGTTACATTTAAAATTGTAAAATTTTTTGATTTTGACCATACCAGGCCAAAGCAATGCTCTTGGTTAGTAGTCTGTCTTCTCCTAACCAAGAACATTGCTTTGGCTTGGTGTGGTCAAAATAAAAAATTTTAACAATTTTAAATGTAACGTATTTTATGAAAAAATTTTAAGACATCCTACCAATTTTACATGTTTTATATCAACTTTCATCTTGCACAATGTGTCACTTATTGTTGAATAACATCGCGTCTCACAATCTCAACAAAGATTATCCCTGATGATGGAAATGATTTATTAAATTTCCGAAAGCTTGGACAAACTTTAAAGTAGTACTCTTTGATTTTGCTGCAAAGCCCCACTATCTACTAGTTCTATATATATATATATATATATATATATAAGAAGAAAGGGAGCAGAAGTATTCGCTGACTTGTTAGAAACAAAGCTCGGAAACTATTTGGGATAGCAGCAGAATACTCTTTTCGAAGCATTTCTTTCTTTTGTTAAAATTTTAGTGGAATTATAGTCCATAACATGACCTTCATTGTGGACATGCTCACTGAGGGCACACCTCTCAGGGTGCAGTCTACTGTCACTTTTATGGGACGTTATACGGTCTTTCAGTAACCTGGCTGTTTGACCTATGTATTCAGAATCACAATTAGAGCAAGGTATGCAATAAACTAATTTAGATTGGGAGAGTAATGGAGTTTTATCTTTAACTATTGAATGTAATGAATTTATTGTTAAAACAGTTTTTTGTGCAATTTTTACATTGCCAATTTTGTTGAAAATTCGTGATAACTTTGGTGTGATTTCAGTAATGTACGGTAATGTAGTGAATAAAATGTTGTTAGGAGTTTGAATATTATTATTTTCAAGAGTTATATTATTATTTTCAAGAGTTAAATTGTTATTATCAATATTTAAATTATTTGAATTATTAGGAAACATTTCTCTTATGGGGATGTCATTTGGTGACGTACTAAACAAAATCTTGTTGAGTAAGGATGACGGGTATGAATTCTGTGAAAACAGATTGTGGAGAATTTTTAGGTTTTTTTGGTGAAAAGAAGGATCAGAGATACGAATGACACGTTGCTTCATTTGCTTGATCAAGTTTACTTTTATTGATTGTCTATGGTAAGACCAATAATTCATATACCTACCAGCACTGATAGGCTTTCTGTACCAGTCAACTAATAATGTATTATTATGGGTATGTATGAGTCTAGTGTCTAGAAAAGGAACACTACAATACTCATCTTCTTTTTCGATGGTGAACTGGATATATGGATCATAGCTGTTGAAGACTTCTACAATTTCAGTAATCTCTGTACTAGGAAGGGCTAGGATTATGTCATCAACATATTTTTTCAAGAAAAAAACATTGTAAGGAAGGACATTTAAGACAATGTCTAACAGGTCATCCATGACATAATTTGCTAAAATGGGACTTATTTTTGCGCCCATAGGAGTGCCAAAAGTTTGTTTATAAATTTGATTATTGAAAGAAAAATAAGTGTTATTGAATAGAAAAGTTAGTAAGTTAATGAAATCATCTTCAGTAATACTGCAAAAATTACTGATACGGTTCCAGTTTTTTTGAATTGCTCTTATGCAAGAATCTAAATAAACGTTACTGAATAATGAAACCACATCCAAACTTGCAATCACATAATTTTCAGGAAGTTGAATATTATTAAATTTTGAAGAAACATCAAAGGAGTCTTTGATGAAATATTGATTGTCATAATTATAGGCTCTCGTCAGAATATCTGTCAAGAAAGACGCCAGCAATTCTGAAGGATTATTTATTGAAGCAATGATTGGTCTAACTGATAAGGTAGGTTTGTGAATTTTGGGCAAGGCATAAAATTTTGATATAACACTAGTGTATGAAGTTAATTTCTTTTTTGTAGGTTCGTCAATTTTATTGGAGTTGTATAGATTTTTAATTAAGGAATTGCATTTATTTTGGACTGTTAAAGTTGGGTCTCTATTAATAAGTTCATATGAATTACTATTATTTATTAATTCAGTAGATAAATTTATGTATTGGTCCTTTTTCAGAATTACTGTGACATTTCCCTTGTCAGACCTTGAAACAATGAGATTAGGATTATTTTTTAAGAATTTTTTTGTTTTAATATATAAATTTTGAAAAATAGAGGAAGAATGCTTGGAAGAATGAACATAGTTGGTAATGACATTAGTAGAGCGAGCAATAATAGAGTTTTTTACCAAAGGATCAGAAATATTTGAAGTTAAGTTATCAACATCAGCTAGTAAATGTTTTATTTGAAAATTTTTTCCTATTTTTGGTTCAATACTGAACTTCGGTCCTAAAGACAGGAACTTCAGTATATCCTCAGGAATTGAAATGTCAGATAAATTTTTTATCCAACCTGGTTGTGTATTTAATTTAATATTTGATTCAAATTTAAGTAGATTATTAATTTTATTTGTATTTGTATTTTTAACTTTATGAAAGATTTTTTTGAAAGATTTTTGTTGAGAACCCGAGAACTCTGCAAAAACAAGTTCATTTGTCAAAACTATAATCTCTCTTTTGAGCACTTCCAACTGTTTTTCAAGTTTAGGAATTAATCTGTGATTTAAATCAATTTCATAGTTAAGAAGTTTTGTTCCTAACCTTACACAAAGTTTTCTCGACTCGTTGCTGAATGTGGATTCTTGTCTCTGAAGGAGGACATCAATGGGAATTGTAGTATGTCTGATATGTTCAGGAACTACTCCTAAGGTACGGCATCGTAGGAGGAAACATTTCCGATTATATTCTTTGGCAGTTTTCATCTTGATCCTTGACCATCGTTTCATCTTGTTGACAGTGTGTGGTCCATAAGTAGCTTGTATGTCTTGATAGAAACCCATTATCCTATGAGAAGAAAGGGAGCAGAAGTATTCGCTGACTTGTTAGAAACAAAGCTCGGAAACTATTTGGGATAGCAGCAAAACGCAAGTGTACTCTTATAACATTATATTTCCAATATTTCGACAATGAATATTGGGAGCTACAAATTTTTTTTATTTTTTTAATGATTAATATAAATGAAAAAAGTGAAAAGCCAAAAACAGTACTTACAATGTCATTGAGATTGGTCGTTTTTAGATGTTGTGAGAAATGTAATGTTGTCTTGTTCATCACCATCTTGACAATCAATAAAAGTAAACTTGATCAAGCAAATGAAGCAACGTGTCATTCGTATCTCTGATCCTCCTTTTCACCAAAAAAAACCAAAAATTCTCCACAATCTGTTTTCACAGAATTCATACCCGTCATCCTTACTCAACAAGATTTTGTTTAGTACGTCACCAAATGACATCCCCATAAGAGAAATGTTTCCTAATAATTCAAATAATTTAAATATTGATAATAACAATTTAACTCTTGAAAATAATAATATAACTCTTGAAAATAATAATATTCAAACTCCTAACAACATTTTATTCACTACATTACCGTACATTACTGAAATCACACCAAAGTTATCACGAATTTTCAACAAAATTGGCAATGTAAAAATTGCACAAAAAACTTTTTTAACAATAAATTCATTACATTCAATAGTTAAAGATAAAACTCCATTACTCTCCCAATCTAAATTAGTTTATTGCATACCTTGCTCTAATTGTGATTCTGAATACATAGGTCAAACAGCCAGGTTACTGAAAGACCGTATAACGTCCCATAAAAGTGACAGTAGACTGCACCCTGAGAGGTGTGCCCTCAGTGAGCATGTCCACAATGAAGGTCATGTTATGGACTATAATTCCACTAAAATTTTAACAAAAGAAAGAAATGCTTCGAAAAGAGTATTCTTGGAAATGACTTACATTTTTCAATCTATCAATTGTTTAAATAAAAGAACAGACCTCAATCATCTGAGTGAGATCTATTCTTACTTGCTTTTATTGGATAAAGTGCTCTGAGAAACAGCTCATTTGAAATAACTTAATAATAATAATATTAACACAAACACATAATTAATTAAAATGTTTTCTATATATAAACTTTCAAAATTACAAATATAATTTTCATAAATAAATTCCATTCCCATAGGAATGGTTTCCCATACGAATTTTCTCTCATGAAATCCCTCTTTGGTAGCAATTGGAACTGTATAATAACCCTAGCAGCCAAAGCCAATTGTCTCTTTCTGCTTTGTATGACAGTGACAATTGACATTCCCTTCAAAATTAATTCAAATTTAATCCACCATTTTCTTTTCAACGCCGTTGCTACTACCTGTTGCCATGCTTTTTCGGTAAACCGGTGTAGTTTTCTTTTAAACATATTAATATTAACTTTTATTGTTGCTCCATGTGTTACATGCTTGTAATGTTGTCTTGTTCATTTCTCACAACATCTAAAAACGACCAATCTCAATAACATTGTAAGTACTGTTTTTGGCTTTTCACTTTTTTCATTTATATTAATCATTAAAAAAATAAAAAAAATTTGTAGCTCCCTGATGATGACAATATTCATTGTCGAAATATTGGAAATATAGTGTTATAAGAGTACACTTGCGTTTTGCTGCTATCCCAAATAGTTTCCGAGGGTAGTCTTGTTTGCTGACTAGTTAGGAAATGAGTTTTTAATATTTGGGATATGCAGCAGGCCAATAAGAGTACTCTAATACACAAATTCCAAGCTTTCAACAATTTTTTTATTGTCATCTTCTGGGAAGCTACAATATGGAAAGACATTTTTGAGATATTGGTAAAGAGAAACCAAGAATCAACTTACAGTGTTGTAAGGTTATGCGGCGTATATGTTAAAATTATTCATAATATATGGACAAAACTGGGAATAAAACTTCATTGGTAACACATAGGGTTAATTTGGGAGCGAACACATTACTGATGATACATTTTAAAATGGATTTAAAACAAATTTTTGTTTGTTTGTTAGTACTAAAAGCACATGCTGTACCTTGAGGAGGCAAACAACCGTGCAAGAGAATAATTTCAAATAAACTGACACATATGACATGTGACACATGACATGACCATTCACGGAATCGTGCCATGTTGCCACGTGAAGTGGGGGTGAATTGTTTTACAGGAAGTGACAGATGACTCTATGCCTACTGCTACAGTTTTGTGATGGAGATACATGGAACATTAATCTATGAAAATTGTGAATTATTTGAAAAGATTGCTCTTATTATGAGAAAATATTGTACCTGACAGATGACATGAAACAACAAGGAATCATATCAAAATACCAAGTACCAGTCCTAATGTTACAAAAATAATGAATTAGTCTTAAATGGAACAATACATTTATGCAAATTTGTTAATAAGTTTAAACAATTATATTAAGTTGAAGAATTGATTTTAATATTGTTGAAAGGGTTAATCCGTGAAGTTAGTATTCATGGAGGTAATCTGCTGATTATCCGTCATGTTAGGTTTGTCTACAAAAATTAAGTAAGAGTAAATCTCACTCAAGTGATTAACATCTGTTCTTTTATTAAGAGCATTATCTGATTGTGCACCATTTCTAAAAAGAGCCTTTTGGTCGTGTTTTTTTCAGTAGATAATATTTTTACAGAATTGTAATCCATACAGTGTCGCTTATTATAGACATGTTCTTTCAATGCACATCTCTCCGGGTGAAGCCTACTGTCACTTTTGTGTGAAGTGATACGGTCTTTAAGGGGTCTGGCCGTTTGCCCTATATATTGTTTCTCACAATTTTGACATGGTATACAGTACACGAGTACATGTTCGACTTATGCCTCTCTGCCTTTTATCAAAGATATCACCCCCGGACTATCCAGAATTTTTAAATCTTTTTCTGAAAATATAAAAATTGCTAATAAAAATGTTTTACCTATCAGTAGAATTTTCTTTAAATTGAAAGATAAGACTCCACGCATAAACTGTTCGGATGTAGTGTACTGTATACCATGTCAAAACTTATTAACAAATTTGCATAAATGTATTGTTCCATTTAAGACTAATTCATTATTTTTGTAACATTAGGACTGGTACTTGGCATTTTGATGTGATTCCTTGTTGTTTCATGCCATCTGTCAAGTACAATATTTTCTCATAATAAGAGCAATCTTTTCAAATAATTCACAATTTTCATAGATTAATGTTCCATGTATCTCCATCACAAAACTGTAGCAGTAGGCATAGAGTCATCTGTCACTTCCTGTAAAAACAATTCACCCCCACTTCACGTGGCAACATGGCACGATTCCGTGAAGGGTCATGTCATGTGTCACATGTCATATGTGTCAGTTTATTTGAAATTATTCTCTTGCGCGGTTGTTTGCCTCCTCAAGGTACAGCATGTGCTTTTAGTACTAACAAACAAAAAAAATGTTTACATCCATTTTAAAATGTATCATCAGTAATGTGTTCGCTCCCAATTTAACCCTATGTGTTACCAATGAAGTTTTATTCCCAGATCTGTCAATATATTATGAATAATTTTAACATATACGCCACATAACCTCACAACACTGTAAGTTGATTCTTGGTTTCTCTTTACCAATATCTCAAAAATGTCTTTCCATATTGTAGCTTCCCTGAAGATGACAATAAAAAATTGTTGAAAGCTTGGAATCTATGTATTAGAGTACTCTTATACCAGATATATATATATATATATATACAGGGTGGGTCACGGTCGATGGTACCTTAGACGTTTACGGAGAACGGGACATAGGATTATTCTGAAAATTTGGTTTCTCAAGTAGTTGTTCTTGGTCTATCGATTTAAAATATTTTCAGCAATGCAGCGTTGCCGCTTATACCAGAACGTAGCAGCATATTTGTTATTTCAAATGGGTCACCCCGGTATATTACCGCATTTTTGAACTTCTCATTCCTTTCTGATTATTTCTGCCTCATACTCCCCTATACCTGTCTCTAACGGTTTTTGAGATATTGATTATTTTCCATATTTTTTATCCAAAACATAGCTCGAATTGAATGTTTATTTTTGCGGTATTTGGATTCTTAGGAAGTTGCAATTTTGTGTTTAGTTCATCAAGATCATGTACATGATCTGATGATGTATAGAGAAGTTTGTTCTGCGTTATACAGGGCCGTTCAAAATTTATGATCTTACTGCTAGATACGAAAAGGGTTGAAAGTGCGTTTTTTTAAATGGAACATCCTGTATATTATGAAATATCCTGAAAGATGACTAAATTCCCTTCGAATTGATATATTATGTTCCTATACCTAAATAGCCAGAATTCCGAGATAATGGCAATTTTCACTTGTAATCTCCCAAGTGATTGAATTATTGCCGGAAATTTTTCGAGGGAATATGGAGACATGTGAGCGAACAAAAATAATTAGAGAAAACCCGAGACGAGATTTAGCCGAACTCCTTACGTGGATAGGCATAAATTCTGCCTTTCTATCTAATTTTTTAATAATCAAAAGAACACGTCATTCTGTGGAGTACTACGTTAAAACACAATTTCATACATACTAAATAAAATATCACATTTGAGAAAGAAACTAAAATTATCCCAGGCGGAATTTTGACAATCTGATTAATAAATAGGTAGAAAATAAGAGCGGTGGACGATATAAAGTTTGAAATAAAACGAGTGTTTAAAGTTTATAGAGCTGAGTGAATAATGACAAATGCGAAGCTGCCAATCAAAATTTGGAATTTTATATATCATCACTTTTATTTCTCTTAATTATTTTATCTCGGTATGATCTCTTATGATTTTCTTTCAGAATTTAGTATTTTATTTCTCATTTTATTTTACGTGCTGTATAAATCCTCTTCATAATGTCCACCGCTCTCAATTCCTACCTGTTTATTTATCAGCTTATCAAAATTCCGCCAGCGATAATTTCAAGTTATTTTCTCAAGTGTTAGATTTTATTCAGTCTGTACGAAATTATTTTTTTACGTAGTACTCAACATAATGAAATGTACTTTTGATTATTATTAGATGGAAAGGCAGAAATTATTCCCATTCACATAGGAAAAGTTCGGCTGAAGCACGTCTTGGAATCTTCTTTAATTTTTTTTTCGCCCACATTTCTTCATATTCCCAATAAACAAGTACTTTATTAATAAATTAATCAAATTTTAGTTCGAAAATATGAATATGAAATTCATAAAATCTTTTGTGGAATCATCTGCGACTGAAAGACAAACTTTAGTCGCTATTTTCCATCGTTCAAGATAACCTCTTGGGAGGTATTCATGTTGAAAAGGGGAACATTCTCCATAAAAATTGAAAAATGAAAAATGTGACTTATTTGTAATATCTAACAGAAAACAACTACTTCCCCGGCACAAGCCACGCTGGATATTGAACTACATCTGATAGATATTGTGAAAAGACTCTAACTGAAAAGGAAAGAAAAAATCTGAAAGTGAAAATTTGCGTTTTCATTCAGATAGCTGACTTTATTAATTCTTTCTAGTTTTCCTTGAACAAATCATTAAATAAATTAGATAAGGAGAATGTTATTAAAGAAATATCACTCACAGAAATCGTTCATTTCATTGAAGCAAGGTTCGCTTCTCTCGCATTTAATCCCCAATACATTTTGGTCGACAAAAATCTATTTCCTGAAGAGCTTGGCAAAGCGAAATAGATTTTTGTCGACCAAAATGTATTGGGGATTAAATGCGAGAGAAGCGAACCTTGCTTCAATGAAATGAACGATTTCTGTGAGTGATATTTCTTTAATAACATTCTCCTTATCTAATTTATTTAATGATTTGTTCAAGGAAAACTAGAAAGAATTAATAAAGTCAGCTATCTGAATGAAAATGCAAATTTTCACTTTCAGATTTTTTCTTTCCTTTTCAGTTAGAGTCTTTTCACAATATCTATCAGATGTAGTTCAATGTCCAGCGTGGCTTGTGCCGGGGAAGTAGTTGTTTTCTGTTAGATATTACAAATAAGTCACATTTTTCATTTTTCAATTTTTATGGAGAATGTTCCCCTTTTTAATCAAATTTGTTTTTTTTATTACTCAATATTATTTAGAATTATTTCCTTTTTATGATACTGTATTATTTTGAGCCAGGTTAGGTGTTAACAAAAAATAAAAAGATATTATCTATACTTTACTTCTGACTCAAAATCAATTTCAATTTTCCAATGCGCTTTGTATATTACGTGTGTTTTGGTACACTTTGTTGATGTTTAGATTTCGGGAAGAACAAACTTTAATCGGGAATAGATTTTGTCAAAAAGTACATAATAAAGAAAATTTTTATAATGTACTTTTTTTCTAGATGACACTATGTATGAGCAGCCAACGCATATTTCTCCATTATCTTTTCAGCTGACTTTGTTTTGAGAATTTTCAATCGACGATTTTTTTTTTTACATAACTGACATTTTATCCCAGGTCTACCACTACTCTGATAGCTGACGTTTGTTTGATATCTAGCTTTATCTAGACTATCGCCTACACACAAAATTTTGTTAATCAAAGAGACGACCTGGGTTCTTCATATTATAAAATTTACCGTAATTTTTGTTCGAAAATTTTATGTTTCGGGTATAATTTTAATTAGGCCGCCATGTGTTTTGTAAAGAAATAACGAAAATCAAAAACTCGGAAAACCATTGGCACGGCGTTAGTGTCAATTTATACGATCAAATACATTCATCAATTTTGTGAACTTGAGTTTTATTGACAGGTGTAGACGTAAATTTGTCGTCAATTTTCATTCCCTAATATTTCATGAATTTTAAGGCAATCTCTCTATCAATTTCTAGTAACTTTCGGTCTGTTATGATACCTGTTCGTTGAATAAATGTTCTTGGGTTGAACCGTTTCATGTCATTATGTTGGTATATCTGATAAAAGAACAAAAGAATTGATAAAAACATTATCGTGTGTAAATACAACCAATATTCGTCAATTTCAGTATTTATTCATTCGACATATTCTCAACTTCAATAATCCCATCAACAACTTATATTGGTTTTATCTCCTGTGATAAAATTTCCTGAATAGCTTCAGTATTATTTCCAAATTTAATGAATGAAACAACAATCCATTCAAACATCCATAGTATCCATGTAAAAGTACATATTTATGCGAGGGCGCTGGAATCAGTGAAGAAAAGTGATCCAATATTGAGTATATAGGGGTTCAGCAAAAATCACTTTGACGATGACGGTGCGATTTTGGATGAATTCTTGCCAATTTTTTTGACAAAGATAAATGTATGAGACAGGCATCTCTCAGAGTACTTTTTCGAAAAAAAAAAAAAAATACCTAGCGAGATAAAAAATAGTGAATTTGGTCGAATATCTGCCATTTTTAAAAATTCATTTGAAAAAAAAATTGAAAAAGTACTCCGAGAGATGCCTAGATCTAACCTTTTGAATTCAGATGGTGAATAAAAATCTCGAATATATTGAGCGAGCTCCGAGTATTTTGATTTCTCCTGCTCCTTGTTTCACCAATAGCCACTAATAAGGTTAACCCCCTCTTAGCACAATATGCCTTCGCACCTGTACCATAAAAACATTCTATTGCCGACTGGGAGCGGATCGGGAACCGCCTGCTTCCCACTAAGGGGATCATCTGGTACACAGATGGCTCCAGGATGGGTAAGTCAGCCGGCGCCGGGGTATACGGGCATTCTCCGAAAGCGGAACTATGTTACGCTTTAGGAACTTTTGATACTGTATTTCAGGCAAAAATGTTTGCCATACTCGCCTGTGTAAGAGAAAATCTCAACAGAGGCTACCGCGGCCAGAAAACACGATATGCACCGACAGCCAAGCGGCGATCAAGGCTCTCACATAATATAGAGTCACCTCTCTGCTGGTGTCTGATTGCATCGATGATCTGCAAAGGCTATCTTCCGCCAATTAAGTAAAACTACCAGGAAATGAACGGGCTGTTTATTTGGCCAGACAAGGTGCGAAAAGCCCAACGATTGGACCAGAACCTATCCTAGGAGTTTCTAGATCATGGTGCGTCTCAACCATGAAGGAAATTCTGGAAATAAAATTCCAGGACACTTGGAAAGATGCACTGGGCATGAGGCAATCGAAACTCCACATCGGAAGCCGTTCTACTAGGAAGATCAAGACTCACACTGAGCAAAAAGGAAATCAGATTAATGACAGGGCTCCTGACGGTACACTGCCATCTCAACAGGCACCTCAACATTGTAGGTTTCACGGATGATACAGAATGCAGGTGGTGCTTGGAGGATGAGGAGTCAGCCACTCATATCCTCACGGAATGCCCGGTAGTGGCAGCAATACGAAAAGCACACCTCGGGAGCATCGTACTGAACCCGGAGAGTGTGAGGGAGGTATCGGTTAGAAGGCTGGCCTCTTTCGCTCGTGAGATAGGCTACCTTCCAAACTGAACGAGCAGTGATGGGTGCATAATGGAACCGATTGAGAGGCCTACATGCTTATGGCTCCGTCCGCCCACATACCTTATTCTATCTATCTATCCCAGCTGAGTGAAGGAGCTGTTACATACTGGGCAGGATCAAGTTCTCACACAAATTCTCGAAGACATCTGCTAAAGTAGAACATCTGATTTCAAGTAAACATCAGAGTATGCTCCTAGAGTTGAACATCCGAATTCCAGCCATACTTCAGAATATCGAAGAATTCAGATTGAGTTGGTAATGTGCTTGATTCAATTTTTCATAGGAGTCAACATATGAATATGGAAAAACACGTCTTATCATATTAAATTTCTTATCATCTTGAAAATATTTCCTAACCTCCCGACATTGCTATGGCAGTGTTTCACTCAGATTATCTAGAGATTTGGATAAGAAGCGGAAAGAATCGACAAACCTCTAAGAGATGTATTTGTCTCTATTTTTAGGGTTTTCTGATTTCTCAACCAAGTATGTTTTGGAGAATAAAATATACTTCTCTTTGTTTTGGGCAATAACTGAGATATTTTCTTCATTCGAAGCCAATTTTTTTCTGAATAGATGGCAGTCATAATTTGTTAAGTTATGGAAAAAGACTGGAATGAATTTCACCACTTTATAGTGCAAATTTCAACCGGAATAAGAGCTTGCTCGGTACACAGCCGTCAGGTGACAATTATCGCGGACGTTAGTGTCTTCAGGTTTATAGGATTCATCACAAATATGACACTTTGTGGAGCTCTGGAATTCATTATCTTCCTCTTCAGAGAGTGGTAGCATTATTTTCACATGTCTTAAATGTTTGTTATATAACTTCAAAAAAGATAATCCAGCATTTCAACAAAAACATTGCCCCAATCATTTCCACGATATTGTACGAATTTTGAGTATTTGTCATCAAAATTACACTTCAAATAGAAAGCAAACGAATATGACTCGTGTTCATACGCTTTCAATTTAAATGAGCGCTCATCTGAGGGTTCAGTTCACTATGATCAATGGGTTTCAGCAGTTGTTTTTCGAAATTGGTAAATTTGAGAATGTTTCCAGGCACGACCATACTTATTGATTATCTTTTCTGGTTTTGGGAGTAACACACATAGATGATTACAGTCATAATGTTGATGAGCCATCAGTTTTTCACTACTAGAAAAGAATTGGAGAACCGTCACAAATATACAGTGCGCCCCGAAATTATGGAATAAATTCCGATGGGCCAATTTTTGAACCCCACCCAAAATATATAGGATTATTCGCATTTGGGTAGAAATGACTTTGGTGATATTTTTAAATGGGACACCTAGTATATTTTTCGTCATTACGAATCCAGTGATACCATGTTTGATGGGATTATGTCAAACGGCTGCGGAGATATGGGCGACTGCTAGTCTCCACACGATTCAGAAGGTAAAAGTCTCTGTCGCACTCATTAGGCATATGGAGAAGTTCTTTGCCCATATCTCCTCAGCCGTTTGACATAATCCCATCAAACCTGCTATCACTGGATTTCATATCACTCACAGAAATCGTTCATGTCATTTCAATGTTCAGCGTGGCTTGTGCCGGGAAAGTAGTTGTTTTCTGATTTAATTAAAGATTTTTTTCAATGAGAACTAGAGAAAATTAAAAAAATCAACTACCCGAATGAAAATACGAATTTTCACTTTTAGATTTTTTCTTTTCTTCTCAGTTAGAGTATTTTCACAATTTCTATCAGATGTAGTTCAATGTCCAGCGTGGCTTATGCCGGGGAAGTAGTTGTTTTCTGTAAGATATTACAAATAAATAACATTTTTCAATTTTCATGGAGAATGTTCCCCTTTTCAACATGAATACCTCCCAAGAGGTTATCTTGAACGATGAAAAATAGCGACTAAAGTTTGTCTTTCAGTCCCAGATGATTCCACAGCAGATTTTATGAATGTCCTATTGATATTTTCGAACTAAATTCAAAATGCAATGCCTATGACAGGTCTATGTCAAAAAATAACTTTCAAAGTGTCACCGCAGAAGAAATATTTCCCTCATATCCATCTCTGATGTGTATGCTTCTGACGAGCCTGTTTATTCCAATACTATATCAATCCTCCTGAAGAGCTTGACAAAGCGAAATAGATTTTCGTTGACCAAAATGTATTGGGGATTAAATGCGAGAGAAGCGAACCTTGCTTCAATGAAATGAACGATTTCTGTGAGTGATATTTTTTAATAACATTCTCCTTTTCTAATTTATTCAATGATATTTTTTAATGAAAACCAGAGAAATTTAAAAAATCAACTATCTGAATGAAAATGCGAATTTTCACATTCAGATTTTTTCGTTTCTTTTCAGTAAGTCTTTTTACAATATCTATCAGATGTAGTTCAATGTTCAGCGTGGCTTCTGCCGGGGAAGTAGTTGTTTTCTGTTGGATTTTAAATTTCATGGAAAATGTTCCCCTTTTCAACATGTATACCTCCCAAGAGGTTATCTTGAACGATGAAAAATAGCGACTAAAGTTTGTCTTTCAGTCGCAGATGATTCCACAACAGATTTTATGAATGTCCTATTCATATTTTCGAACTAAAATCAAAATCTTCCATAAAGTTGACATAATCAATATGATGTTCGCTGCGTTTGAATCGATAACTCCCTATTCTGTTTTTGAATGAATGTTGCAGTTTTCAATGTCGTTTCCAATGCCGTTTTCCAGTTTCGATGAAATATTCACATGCAACCTTTTTCTAGACTGTGGAATACTGGTTGATGGATCACTCAATTTGACTCTTTTTGCTTGGACATAGTTAGCTTCTTTGAGAGGACAGCTGCTTTGCAGGTGTCGACGTAGATTATATACTCTAGAAAAATTATTTTCACATTTGTCGCACTTCATGATTATTCAGCCTCAGCGGTAGCAATGCTAATTGTAATCGTTAGAACAAGTCCGATTAAATAGATGGTGATTTCTATATACGCTTGTGCATTGCTAATAATAGCAGTCAATGGCCTTCTAGGAAACATCTGGTGTCTAGACACCGGGTGCTTTAAGGTGAATGAACTGATGTCGAGTCATCAATCTGATTAATTGCAGGTGTTGCAAGGTCAATCACCTTCTGGGAAACATCTGGTGTCTAGACAACCGGAAGCTATAAAGTGATAAGTCATCAAAATGAGTTGCAGGAGTTGCAAGATGGATGACCTTGTAGAAAATATCTGTTGCATAGTCAAGCGCATAACTTGTCAAGACAAGTCTGAAGTGCTCATTGACTTGATAGACAAAACTCTTTTATTGTATGAATCAATAAACGAGTTTTGTTTACCAGAGTGAAAAATAAAATAGGTTTCTGTGAAAAATATTTACTTGAATGTATCCATTACATACATTTGATATAGAAAATAAACATTTGATATGATGAAAACAACTTGCTTCAGAGGGTCGTGAACAGGGTTCTATATGACTGCTTGATCGGTGAATTTTTTTATATATTCAGCTTTCTCCTTTCCTTTAACAAAAATAGTATCAATACATTCAGTGAGCTTCTTCATTATATTTCCGAATTGGTGTAATGGTGTAAATCCATCATTCCAATCTATACAGGGATGATTATGCATCAACGGCCTGACTGTGGAAGGTTGGTAGGAGCATGTTTAATGGAAATGGAGGTTTGAACACAAATAGGCCAGGCAAAATAATAGCTCATCATACCTACAAGTCACGGAAAAATTCCGTACAGGGTAAACTAGTTTGGAAAAGGTAGAGAAGGGCATAACTAATGCAGGGACAAAAATTCAACATCTGAATGCATGCAGTCAAGGAGGGGTGGGGGGTGAAAGGGGGTGAAATCGGCTTTTCACGATTTACAGCCTAAATACGTATTTTATCAAAAAAGTTAAATGTAAAAGTTGTAGATAATTAAAAAATTAATTATTTTACGTTAACATAAATTGGCAGAATTGTAGTATTTTTCATGCCGAGCAACGAGATATTTTATTTTTGTCAAAAAGTTCAGTGGTTTTTAAGAAATTAATGATTTTCGCAAAAAACTCGCTTTTTGCGAAAAAGCTTTTTTTTTCCATTATAGAGAGTTCTGTGGAGTTTAATTTTCATATAAAAGAAAAAAACATACTAGCTCAATGGAAAACATTTGTGGAAATTGCTGCAAACAACTGAAAAATCGAATTGTGCTAATATCGACTTTCTCACTATAGTTACAAATTTCATATTATTTCTTGAAATACGGAAATATAAATCGAAATAGAATTGGCACATAATTATTTATAAATCACTGAGTAGATCTGCCGCATCTCTTTGTTGTTGGTAGGAAGGACAACATCGCCAACATACTAGGAGGTTCCTGTTTGATAAGGTGTTGATGTGTCAGCCTCGTGAGAAGTTGTGATATCATAACTTGTTGTTTTATAGGTATCACAATGTGTAGGATTTAGATTTGGATTTAATTGGAATAATTTGTTGTTTACATTTCCATGTCATCTGTCCCTCCATATATTCCTCCTGTATCCGACAATTTTGCTTTTTATGTCCATATGAGGGGTTTTTGTTACAATAGTGGAATGTGGATTTGTGCTGAAATTCTTAGCTACTGTGTCTACCTTCTCATTGCCAATGTGAGATGGGATCCATACCAGTTCGACGGTTCTATTCTGACTTTGCAGTATGTGCAGTTTTTCCTTAATTCGTCGTAGTAGTGGGTGTTTGGGGTAAACTTGTTTTATACCTTGTATGGAGCTTAAAGAGTCAGTGAAGATATCTGCATTTTTATCGTTGATGAATCTGTGGCTTCATCTATAGCATACAATTCCCCGGTGTAGATGCTGCAGGATGGTGGTGAGCTGAAACTATGACTGCTTTCATTGAAGATAACTGCTGCTCCGACACGTTCGTCCCTGATGTTTTGGATGCGTCGGTGTAGATAACATGATAGCTTTCATTTCAGAGTATTTTGGCAGGGAATGCTGGGGCATTATCTTTTGGAAAATCGGTGAGAGATGTATTACAAGGAGGTATATCTATAAGCCAATGGGGCTCTGACGCTGGTATTTTCGCAAAAGATTCGTTCAAGGTTATTAAAAAACGTGAGTTGGGAAGTTGGGGTTGTCTTGGTCTGAAGAGATTTTCACTGCATACGTTAGACTCAATAATTGTCTTCTGATTTCCATTGGGACAGGACTGGTTTGGTAAGCACCATTGCAAGTCTGATTGCCGTATTGTGAACAGTTTCCAGCTGCTTCAGTCGAATACGCTATTGCGCCATAATAAATTTTGGTACGAATGAGTGATCTGTATATCCTTAATATATGTATATGTATATTGTGTGGCCGGTAGCTTGGCGGTCTAAGGCACAGGCCGTTTAAAACTTCAGTATATCGGTAGTCGGTTCGAGCCCGATGTATTGACGAGGGATTTATTCTCAAGTACTCAATATCGAAATCGATAGACGACCACAGTCCTTGTTGAAAGCAAGTGTATTGTGTGTTGTCTAGATGTCAATCTCGTGTAGTGCTAGCTTGGAGTGCACGCCGGCCACCCGAGGTAGTGCTGTAGGTTTTCCGGGCTTTCCTGCAGCTGAAAAGTGAATACGCCACCAAAAATCAGTAAGTCGCCCCGGAGAACCACGGCAAAGAATAATAATAGCCTCCCTCTACCCGCACAGGCTATGCCTTTGGGTACACTCTACGAGTGTTTATGAGGGAGTATTATTATTATTATTATTATTATTATTATTTTTTTCCCTATATATATAGGATATTCCAGTCAGGCCCCGTCTCCGGAGCTCCGACACATCCGGAGGGCGCGCTGGATCGTTTACCCAGATAACCACTCCCCACGTCCGTGGGGTAAGCGATTACTGGGTCCGAGAATCATGTGCCCTGAGCAGACGCAGTGAACCAAGGATGACGGCCCTCTGCATTCGTCCGGCTAAGATTTCTGCCATATTACGGCAAGCCGGTATGATTTTTAAGTTTGGGAGTAGTGTGTCCATCATTCCACCAAGGACCCCTATAATCAGAACCACCATTTTAATAGAATGGTTTGGGTAGAGCCTGCGGAGTTCAAAGAGTAAGTCTCGATATTTAGTCCGTTTCTCCTCCTCTTTTCGGACGATGTTCGTTTCACTAGGAGCCGAAAACTCCATGATAAAAATCGTCTTACTCTGATGGTCGAGGAGGACTACATCAGGCTTATTGGCTTGTATTTGCCTGAGGGTGGGGAATGAGTAGTTCCAATATATTCGGCACCTCTCATTCTCCACAACGGACTCAATATCCCCTGGAGCATAAGGCAACACCGGTGTCTCGTCTATATCGTACGAGTGTCGTAGATGGTAGTACAACACTCGTAGAGCCGCGTTATGCCTGTGGATATAGGCTGAGACCGCATATGCTGAACATGCTGAAAGCAAATGCATAAGGGTCTCAGGCGCCCCACGACACGCTCTGCATCTAGTGTCGGGGATCTCTATACCCATCACGCGGCTACGGTAGACCAGGGTGTTGAAGACACCATCCTGGCAAGCCATTATGAATCCCTCGGTCTCCGACTTCAGCTCACTTGACCTGAGGAAAGCAAAGGTCAAGTTTTTGGATAAGCCAAGGTCTTCAATGTTCTTGAAGAAGACCCCATGCATTGGCTTATCCTTGTGCAGCTGCAGGAGGACCGGGTTCCAACTCAGTGACAGAGTTTGGGTTTGCCCGTTCAGTGTCGAATACGAGACCAAGTTCATCAGCTGCCCGGATTGCTGCCTTGAAAAGAAATGCTCCAATCCCTGCTTTTTCATGGTCGTGGACCATGCAGAGAAGGGGATCTGAACTCCTCATGACTTTACAGGCTCCATCCAGCACCATTCTGTTATGTAGACACTCCAAACTCCCCGGCCTCCCTGTTGTCTGGGGAAATATAACCGTGGAACGGACGATTTAGGATGCAAGCTCATATTAAGATGCATCATCTTACGAGTTTTCACATCGAGTTGTCGCAGCTCCTCTTGAGTCCATTTCACCACTCCAAAGGAGTAGAGTAAGATCGGAACGGCAAGCATATTAGTTGCAGCAACTTTGTTCTTTACCGACAGTTCTGACGACCAGATCTGTCGGAGTTTGTGCTGATACTTGCCGCGGAGAGAGTTTTTAACTGTGTTCACTTCTTGGGAGCGGCGTTGCTCCACTCCCAAGTAGGTATACGTCTCTCCGGCATCAAGGTGATGTAGGATGCTTCCGTCTACGAGCTGGACATCCTCTCCGTATCCCTCACATCGTCCTCTTTTGAGATGAACCGTGGCACATTTGTCAATCCCGAACTCCATTCCGATAGCACGCGTGTACTCTTGCACCACCCTTAAGGACTGATGTAGGTCCTTTTCTCCAGAGGCATACAGTTTGAGGTCATCCATATAAAATAAATGGGTAACCTTATGCCTCCGGTTGATGGGGGTGCCGCATTTATATCCACGGGTTATCCTGAGTGCAACGGACAATGAGCGTTTCATTTCAGTTTTTCGTCAAAAACAATTCCCAAGAATTTATATCCCTTCACAAATAGTTTTCCGTATAATTCCAAATTGGGTTATGTTGAAGTGTTTCGTCTTTGAAAGAGCATGTATTTAGTTTTCGAAAATGAAAACTGAAATCCAGTTTCAAGGCACCACGTTTATAATTTTCTTATTGTGGTCTGAAGCGATTTTTCCGCTTCGAGATATCTTGTTGCGTTGTTATTTCGCGTCCTTCGTGAATGAGGGAAGATATGTTATAGTGTGTGTCGATACCTTTGATCTTCCTCATTTTGTACCATTTGTCGGTCATGGGAGTCGAACAAGTTAATTGTGGAGACAAATTGTTTCCAGGAGTTCCTTGTACTTATTAAGAATTATTAAATAATTAGAGATTTAATCTGGAATTTGAATAGAATTGTTAAGGTTCTTTTCATAAGTACATTTTTTTGAAAGTGAATTTGTTTAATCTAATTGTGAGAGATTATAATTTTTATCTTCATAGTCACAGTAGCCATGTTGAAAACAGAAAATAATCATTGCATTTATAAGTTATTCTGCATTTTCTTTTATTGAATCATTACTTCATTTCAATTAGATGACTAGAAAAAGTCTTGAAAATTTATAAAAAATTTTCCATTGAGGTAGTATATTTTTTGTCTTACATGAAAATTAAAGTCTTTTCGAAAAAAATGCGTCCCCACAGAACTCTACAATGAAAAAAAAAAAGCTTTTTCAGGGAAAATACTACATTCATGCCAATTTATGTTATCGGAAAGTAACAAAAAAAATAAAATAAAAACGAAAATATTGGTTTTTCGAATTTACTCGGCAATTTTGAGGTTATGTGAAAAATTTGTTGAGATCAAACTTGTAGATTTTTTAATTATTAACAACTCTTAAATTTAACTTTTTTTGATAAAATACGCATTTACGCTGCAAATCGTGAAAAACCGATTTCATCCCCTTTTATCCCCCTCCCCTACTCGACTGCAATCATTCAGATATTGAATTTTTGTCCCCACATTAGTTAAACCCTTTTCTACCCTTTACAACCTAGTTTACCCTGTACGGAATTTTTCAATCAAAAAAAGGTAATTCACCTGGTCTACAAGTGCTTTTGATCCACAACTCTCACAGTGATGTGGCGTTTCAACTATTTTATACCCTCTTGGCACGGTCACAGCCGACTTAATCTCCCGAGCCGTGGTGAGAAAATGGGCAACACCGCATGGAATTGACGTCTTACTCATCAATTCTATAATGTGAATTTCTCGGCTTATTCGGAAAACTAGGAAAATAACATAGGAGATTTTTTAGAGAAAAGAACGACGATTAATGTGGTTATTTAATTGTTTTCATCACAAACTGGAATCGCAATTAATTCAATTTCTTATCAAAATTTGCCAAGCTTATCTCATAAAAACTGGCACAGTGATTCCTATTCCTAAAATGAACAATACGAATGAAACAATTAATTTTCGACCCATAAACACACTACCATCATTGGAGAAACTTCTTGAAATAGCTGCGTACAACCAAATGAAAGAATATTTTGAACTTAATCATATAATAACGGAACATCAGTCAAGATTTCGACACAACCATTCTTATGAAACTGCTTTATAGTTCACATTGTCCAAGTGGAAACAAATAATGGATGAAAATAAATATATAGTAGCAGTTTTTCTTGACTTCAAACGTGCCTTTGAAACTATTGAAATCGATATTTTACATAAAAAAAATTAAATACTGTGGCATAGGTGGAAATGTAATTAACTGGTTCGCAAGTTATCTCACCAATAGATCACAGATGACTAAGGTGAATGGAAACATTTCATCTAGTAGGGATATAAACATGGGTGTTCCGCAAGGCAGCGTTTTAGGACCGTTTTTGTTCATACTTATTTGTATGATATAAAGTCCATCGGTGACATTGAATTCATGAAACTTTTTGCGGATGATACACTGTTTGCAGCAAGTGACAAAGATCTGAATATTCCTATAGAGAAAATGAATAGGTACCTGGAAAAAATATCATTGTTTCTGAATGTGAATAAACTGAAAATCAACCATCAAAAGACTAAAGCTATGATTATAACCTCAAAATATGAGCCCAACCAAATTGATGTTCATGATTTAAATATAGAAATTTATGGAAATAAAATAGATATAGTAACAAAAAGAACTATGAATTCATCATTTCACCAAGGCTTAGTAGAGTACAATAAACTCCCCACGAAAATCAAGATGAGTCCATCTATCCAAATATTCAAATACAAATTAAAACAAATAATTTCTGATTAGTTATCTATATCAGCACTTAGATTATTATATTTATTGTAGTTATATTATATGTTGTGTTAAGTACCATGTTTATATTGTTCATCTTATTTATTTATCTATATGTATCATTTTTTATTGATTATATATATTATATTATAATAAAATTCGATTATAATCAGGAAAACTTGATTATTCCGAAACGCCAATAGTCGTGGAATTCTGATGTAACTGTTAGATACAAATGAATGTAACAGCGAAGATTCTGGCCAGAACCATATTTTTTTATTAAGTACTATCTGGTGTGGAGAGAATGAGAAAGTGCTATTCTGAAGAAAAAAAATGCCTGTAAAGAGGTCGCTAAATATTTAAATAAAAATTTAATTTTTATATATTTTTTTCAAATTATAGCCTCTGAAACTCTGTATATGAGTTTTTAATTAAATTATAAACAATTTTTTTTGGATATGCTACCCTACCCCCAATTTTTTCGCCTTACCAGTGATCACGTGACATGCGTCAAAATCGATTTACAGGTTGTCGGAGATGCACAATTGTTCACCCAAAATTTGTTTACGAATACTCTATTAATAAACTTTTTTCCCATATGTTACACACTTCACTAGACACAGTGTGAACCATTTGAAATGGCCTTATAAAACAAATATTTTTCAACCGATTTTCATTTGGTAGACCTTCAAAAAGTCCACTATGACACCAAATTTCATGAATGAGTCAGTCAACTATTCTCATTTTTCAAGGTGAAAAATCTAAACAATTATTAGCGATATTTGTAGAAAATACCTGACTTAATTCACGACATTTTAAAATGATGTATGACAAAACCACGTAGGAATGCGTTCATTTATAAGAAAGTTATAGTGGAGTAAAATTTAAAAACTGTCGTTAATCAACCCACCAGTTGAATTTTAGAAATGTGTTCATAATAAGAAAAAATATAAAATGTACCAATTTGAAAAGTATGTTGTTTAATAAAATTTCAGAAATTGTGATCAGATATATTTCGAAATATCCTGAATCCAGTAGTGTAGTAAGAATTTTGATAAAATTTCTGAAATTGAAGTTGTGGGTTGATTTAATTGCATAATTTACGTTATTTTCATTTGAATATGTCGTTGTATCCAGTGATGTAGTCATTTTTCATCTTGAAAAATAAGCATGAATAGTTGGCCCTGAATATGAGGATCCATTCATGAAATTTATTTATTGTTTAGTGGACTTTTTTAATGTCTTTCTAATGAAAAGGTAATCATTCCAATCGGTTGAAAAATTTATGTTTTACAAGGGTGCTCCCATTTTAATGGGTCACATTGTATAATTATGTATTTCATTTATATTACCTGAAATTCGTACTTGTGAACTGTAAATGCTTCGAATATTCACTGGTGTATCGACACTTGTTGGCAGAGTGTCTCGTGTTCATGTTGTTTGAATAAAGTACAGTTCTTCCCAGCCGATTTTATAGAATATGTAGTAAACTAAATTCTAATTTATTTACAGTTTTGGGTCCAATCAATTCATCTGCCAGATTGAGAATCAATCAGAATCCTGCAGGTGATGTACCGCCTTACTCTGTTCCCAAAGTTCACTTCAATTTGCAAATGGAAAAGCTATTCGTTGGTATCAGTAAGGCGCAATATCAAGATATAATTGCATTAGCAGATTCCATGGGCAGAATGTCTAGAGGCATCCCTTATCGGAAATATAGACCTAATCTGACAATATACAAAGGACATTACAAGGAATGGTGGCATTTCGCTTATGATTGTGTCATTGAAGGCGAAATCAGAAGGAAAAAAAAAAATTGGGATTGGAATCATATTCTTGAATATCGCAATGCTTGTAAAGAATATCAACAACTGGTTTCTAAACAAGTCCATAATCAATTGGTGAGTTACTCCTACAATCATATGTTTGAAAATGATGAATAAAATCATGATTAACCCCTGCAAATAAGGACGAATTAACAATATGTACTACCAATTTGAATTAATATTTTATTGAACATAATATATTTGTTGATTCTTTATTATTCAGAGCATTATAGATAAATTCTAGAGTCTTAAATTGCAGTATTTGTTGACATTTAAAATTTTATATTTTTCTAGAAATTTCGCTAAACGTTGAGCTTAGCATTGTTCAAAGATTTTTGAGATTTGACTCTAAACACATACTGATCTATAGTTCATTATATCTGATCTAGAGCCCTTGTTTTTAAAAATTTGTATGCACTTGGATGTTTTGAATGACTCTGGAAATTGTCCATTTATAAATGACTCATTAATAAGATATGCTAGGGGTTGGCTTATAAGTTCCATGACCAATCTTATCGCTTTACCATGTATTTCCTCCTCCAAAGGGGAAACCGCACTCATAAAAAAACTAGAGGGACCATGGTTGTTAAGTTTAATTTTATCAAATTGTTGGTGAATAGGGTTTTGAGAGATGTCTAGGAAGCTATCATCAAATAAGTTACACATTCCCTGTAGTATCGAATATTTTTGAGGGCATCATATAGTCTACCCTATTCCTTTCTTCGTTCCAAGTTTCCTTAGACAAGTTCTCCGCGTTCTGCAGCCGCGCGCAGTTTTTTTGTTTTTTTATGTTTTGAAATGCTGGTTTTGTACAGTTTTAACAAATCCTTGTATCTCTTAGTGTACATTTCACTGTTCAGGCGTTTTTCAATTGATTTCATTTCACAGAGCAGATTATGGAGTTCCTTTATTTCAGTAGAAAACCATTTTTTAGCTCCTGTTTTTTTTTTACTCTTCTAACTGGAAAGTGATAGTTGTAGTGGTAGATTAATGTACTGAAAAATGCGGAGAACTTGTTTTGAAAGCCATCCCCACTATACATGTCTACCCAATTCTCAAGTAAGAACTTTGCATGTTTGCATTATTAAGGATTCTTTTATTTATAAATTTTGTTGATCTTAAGCCCACAAACTCAAAAATACACTGTTGGTACATATGGTCAGAATAGAATAAAGGTTTTACACAAACTGATTCACAACTATTCATATTTGAAAATATGTTATCAATACAGGTTGAGCTGGAGCGAGCGACTCTTGTTTGTTGGTTAACATGCGGTTTTATATCATATTCTAGGAGTAGATGTATTGAATCATTTTTTGCTGGAGTATTTTCAAGGAGATTTATATTAACATCTGAGGTCTTAGCTAGTGAATCGCATCTATCAAAAAGGATCTTTCTAGAAATGGCCTTTATTGCAGAAGATAACGATTGTATAAATAAAAGAACTGATATTAATCATCTTAGTGAAATTTATTCCTACCTTTTGACGATAAGAATCAAACAAACGATTTTTGAAATTGTTCATGTTTTTGATCCAAAAATCAAATAATTTTACCTTGTTCGATCCAAACTTTCTTTTGGTACCTAACCTAACCTAACCTGTACCAACAATTATGAAGGCACAGGGACATAACGTTGTTATTGCTACTTTAACACATATAATATTAATAATTAAAGGTGAACAAGGTCATTGAGTTACATGCCAAATGTACTTTTGTCAGATTCTTACCTAGTTAGTGAACACTTAGTGAAGTGGTGCTTTGACCAATTCAAAATCCAGATTTACGGACTCCAGCATAGGTTGGTAATTGTAAATTGGTATCACTGACGAGTGCACATGTCATGTCAACTGTCTGTCTACCTTTAACCAATAGCAGTGATTTAGCATGGTGTGGTCCATTAATTTTTTACAATTTTAAAATACAACGAATTTTATCAAGTTTTTAATGACATCCTTCCAATTTCGTTTGTTTTGCATCAATATTACACACAAAAAATTATGTCATATGACGCCATCTTTTAAATTTTTGGGGGTAATTGCATTGTAGCTCTTGGATGTTAGAATACTCTTCGTGAGAGTGCGCTATATGACACCCGAATCAATGTTAGATATTTCTTGAAAGAACGCGATTTTACACCAAAAACATTTCTTACTTGCTCTCATGCTAATAAAAGTCCTAATAATGTCAAATAGCGCCATCTCGTAATTTTTATTGGTACTACTTGAATTGTTGCTATTGTCAGCCAGGTATTTTAAGCGGTCATTTTATGATTCGTGACTATTTAGGTGCTGAATCTCATATACCAATTTGAACAATTAAAGTAATAGTTATATACGTAATCAGTTATGAAAAGACCGATATTGTTCGATGAGTGTAAATTACGCGAATCGAACAAATAAATCTTTTCATAACGTATTTCGTACAAAATTGTATCTAATGATATCATTTCATGAATATAATACAACGGTTTTCTCCTGATATGGGCATTGGCACTTGAATATTTAATAAGCAATATCAAATGTGTCAGACTTATGTCAAAAATGTTCCGACGAAATAGCGTCTAATACAGAAGAATCGGCAAATAAAGCATAAAATGAATTATCAATACCACAAAAATCTAAAGTTAGATATGACGCAGCAAATCCTGTTTTGAATATTTTCAAAGATAAAATTATTAGTTTCTTATTCTATTTCATTACACAACTAGTTGGTTATTTAATAATTAGCAGTACATTCAGATATATACGGTTTTTCAGCTAACTTATAATGAATAATGAATTTTATGAAAAAAAAAAAAGAAATGAAAATGTTATGATTGTACACCTAATGTACACCTAATGAAAGAGTTGTTTCCCCCTCGATAGAAACTCAGTATTGAATAATTAGCAGTACATTCAGATATATATGGTTTGTCTCATAAAATAATAAAAATTGTAATTATGGATCTGAATCTATACAGAGTATTCGACATCACTATGAATAATATTACTATTTAACAATCGGCAGTAGATTCTGAGTTTGACTTTTGTTACGATAGTAGGAGCTTTTGTTTTTATTTTTTCACGCATTTAAATTTTTGTTTCCATATTTTAACAGACCTATATACGTTATCTATTGGGTATATTATAATGTGTAGGGTATTGTATCTATGGTTTTTGGGATTTTATTATTTTATTGATTTTCACACACTGAAATCTTGTTATTGTCATAGATTATAGTTATACTTTGTTTATTTCAATATTATTTGACAAATTATTGAAAATAAATTTAATTTATTTTGATGTGACTTTTCGATTTTTGTACTGTACTGTCATTGTGACTCTATATAATTTTTTTTTCTATTTACATTGTTATTTACATATACAGGGTGTCCCACGTCGATTAAGACAGATAATATCCCGAAAGTCGAGAGTAGTGGAGATTTGTAATTTTGGTGTTGGTGTGAATTAAAGCAATTGGCGCAGTTTTTTTTGATATCATGTTACCCAATGAGCTTTTTGTTTTCGGTCACATGATATCAGGTTCTATTGATGGGACAACCTGTATATTTTGGCATTTCTATGTTCCTCCCGATAAAACAATTCTTACATAGTATCACACTTGTGGTCTGAAACGATTAAATTAAGAACTACAGGTACTTCAGTATCCTCTTTCCCACGATGCCTGAAACGAGCACTTGCCAAATTATTTAAGTTTAGGGTCACCCTGTATATTTGGGCAGTCCTCTATTTCTTGTGATGATTAAACAAGGCAAAATTGTAATAATCAATCATATTTTATTAAAAACGTCGTGGGACGAAGGACATTGAAGTACCTGTAGTTCTTAAATTAATCTTTTTAGACTGGGAGTGTGATATATAGAAAAGTTCTCCATGAAACCACATCAGTTTAATTAGCGCCGATAATTTGAAGCTGCAGCAAAGGCGAATGGATGGAATGCAGGAGAAAGAGCTGTAGTATCAAAACTAGCGTTGCGTGGAGAAGCAATAAATATTTCACAAACACGGCCCAAGAACAGGAGGACTACGAACAGCTGATTGAACATCTAGAATTACAGACCCTTCTAGAACCCACCACTCACAGCTCAAAGACCGCTGCCAGAAACAAGAGAATCTTTACAGGAATTTAAAGCAGACATTGCACGTTTGGTTCGCTATATCTAGCCACGCCGGAAAAGGCAATGGTGCGACTAGCGGTTCAGGCATTCTTCGCGACCTGAAACCAGACAAGCATCGACGACGTTAGCTCGTCCAACACATCTCGTGGATACACTGACACGCGCTTTGAGACGGCGAAACAATCTTGCAAGAGCCAAAGTAAGGTCTGGATGATGGAAGATCTACCGGAGCCTGCTACACTAGACGTTGCCATAAGGAAAGTGATGAAGGAAGTGTTGCCCGAGAAATAGACTGGTAAGAGCCGGAACTGTAGGAAACTTGGACACGTGCGTAGTCAATGTTCAACCCTCGAAAAGTCGAAACCAACGAAGGCTGTTGAGAAGAGACAATCGTCGGCCTAAAATCAGCAAGCATTTAACAACGTATATGTCGCTGTCCTCCAACGACAGAACAGGAGCCTTCGTAGACGGTCTTTTCAACAACATGCCTTGCACTATGCTGGTGGATACCGGTGCGACTAGTACTATTCTTGGACCTTCATTTGCCAAAACACCGGCAATAATTGAACCGTCGGCTTGGAAGTTTCACACAGCAACAGGGGAATCAGCTACTGTGTATGGTGAACTACTACTAATTGAGCTGATTTTGGAAAATACGAAATTTGAACATCGGGTATTGGTAGCCGACATCGAAGACGATGCATCATTAGAATGGACATCATGAATTCTAGATGGTTCTAGTTGGATTTTTCTGGGATGGCGGAGCGAGCCGTGGGAGCGTGGTGATGTTCGAGCCCGAGAGTTACGTACCGGCCATCGCCCTATCCGTACCGGTCATCAGCCGCTCCGTACGTTCACCCATCCAGGAACCGCCGACATATTCTATTCAGTCTTGATGTAATCTCTGAAGCATAAACTTGTCCAATAAATTATTTTTCGTATTTTTTAAAAACATTATTTGTTCTTTGAAATACGTATTTCGAGCTTCATAATGAGACAAGAGGACGAGGCATGGCACTCGGGAAGACCTTGCTGCGTGTTAATAAACTTGTGTCAGTAAGTGTGAATGTCAATTATTACCCAGTTATCTTGAAGAGAAGAACTGTTTTGGGGCACTGCTCGTCTATTTCCTCTGTGATCAAGAGTGTATGCGGTACTGTTATCCAAGGCAGCAACTTGCCAGCGGAATTGGAAAAGTTTGTTGGTATTTCTTCCAAGGACGTAAGTCCATCTCAATAGTCAAAATTGAGGGATCTAGTCAAGAAGTACCAAGATATCTTTGATGTTGGACAAACAAGGTGGGGTAGAAAAAAGGTGGTCCAACTCAAGATCGACACTGGGAATGCAAGACCAATGCGGCAGTCAGCTAGAAGACGTTCTCATGCTAAGAAGAAAGAAGCTGACAAAATAGCGATGTGGAGAAAGAAGGAGTCATCGAGCCATCCGACATTCCCTGGTCCTCTCCAGTTGTACTGGTAAAGAAGAAAGACGGTTCGACATGCTTCTGCGCAGACTATCGTCAACTAAACAACGGGACGTTACCCTCTCCCGAGAATGAACGATACTCTAGACACGTTAACTGGCTCAACAGTTTTCTTGGATATAGAATAGAAGATATTGGCAGGTAGAACTGGTCCAAAAAGATAATGATGATAATAATAATAATCTTTATTCACAAAAAATAAATCCTAATTTAGAATGGTAATGTGAAAAAAGTAGCGGAAGCCGATAAGTGCGGGAGCACTTCTTTCAGCATTAAAAAGTTTAAATATTATAAAAAACTAGTAATGTGACATCCAAATAATAACTAGTTAGAATACCTATATATAACAAGGGTTAGTAGTCTAAAATCATAAAATTATAAGTATTAAAATATTAAAATATAGGTTTGTATAAATTGTAAAAATAAACAAAAAAATTGCTTTCACTATCAAGGGTCGAGTAGCTCAGTGGTTGAGACTGAAGCGTTCAAAACCATTGACTGCTGGTCGGCTGGAATCCTCAGCGACTTCAGATTTTCATCTGATGGCCCGAGAAAGTGCTAGGAATCACATGTTAAAAGGTAAGACCTCGTTAATTCTTGGCTCGCACAAGCTTCGACTTTTGAGGGCTGCCGTTCGTAAGGGGACGACAGCTGGTTAACGGAAAAAACAATTTTAACAATTTCAACTATCGGCTCAGGACAGTACAGTTATGCCATTCGGTCCTTAACGCTCCAGCCACCTTCGAGAGATTGATGAACTCTCCTGGAAAACGTGCCTGGTATACCATGACGAAATCATCGTAGTCGGCAGATCGTTCGAAGACCACGTGAGAAATCTAGAGGAGGTATTCCTGCGCCTGAGGAACTCCGGACTGAAACTGAGCCCTAAGAAATGCCATCTGTTCCAGAAGGAAGTCCATCACCTTGGCCACATTATCTCTAGGGTAGGATTAGCAGTGGACGACCAGAAAATCAAAAATATTATTATTATAAAATATTCTTTACACTATGATATTCCGAAACTCGTTTTGACTAAAATTGCCAATGGTGACTTTTCATCCGCTATAAGAATTATAAGCTCCAGCGACACTGATTATGATAATACTACTTAAAAATAAAGTTTGAGTTAAAATATCCAAGTCCATGTTCCACTCAGAATCCTCCTGAAACTTTTTTTGTTTCAAATTTCAGAAAGGAACGTCAGCGATACAATAAAATCATTTCGCACAGGTTCAGCTGGTGGAATAGATACTCTTCGACCAAGACACATGCAATATTTGATGAGCCACCAATTCTAGAAATTTTGAAGACAAGCACATTTCTTCTGTCACCAAATTATGGATCTTAATGTCCATTACTATATGGTGCTTAAAAAAAACATGGAGGTGTTCAGTCGATTGCTGTTGCCACTTTTATTCGCCGTTTGGTTGCCAAACTTGGTTGTATGAAAATCAAAGAAGACTTTGGTTTGCTACTCCGTCCTATACAATTTAGATTTGGTACTCCTGGCGGTTGTGAGATACACCAATCAACATTAACACTCACCATAAAAAATATTTCTCTAATTGGAAAAACGCATTTAACACGATTCTCATTGTGAGCTTACCACTAATTTTTGAATACGTTTATTATTATAACATTCAACGATATTACAATAAAATAATAGTACAGTAACCACAGACAAATGTAAGCCACAAATGAAGAACAACGGGACGAAGAAGGGCAGTTACCCTCTCCCGAGAATAAACGATACCCTAGACACGTTAGCACGTAGCACTTTGAAATTCGGCACATGACTTCTTGACATCATGTATTGTTAGAAAAAAATTGTTTACCAAAAAATCAGTTGTTAGACTGAGGGATCGAAGTGACCCGACCGTCAATCTTCGGATTATAGAACCGCACATCAACACGCCAGGCTATGACACCTCTTAGTAAATGTAGGTTGAAATGTTGCTTATACAGCGCGTAGAGTGCAAACGATTATGAGAACAATAATAATTATAGATATATGAGTTTTGAAGGTGTGATAATAACAATAATAATAATAATAGATTGTTTAGGAAAAGAAGAAAAGATGGTGGATTGGTATGAAAAAGAAAATGATGGCGGCGTTTGATTGGTCAACGCAGTTGTACAGGGACGTTCCAAAAATTTCCCATTTGGTAAAAATATATATAGGATATCTCAAAATAGCAATAGAAAAAAAATATGGAGGCGTTCGATTGGTCAACGCAGCACATCAATGTACAGGGTCGCATCATACATTTCTAATTTGAAACAGCTACTCACCCATACATAGAGATTGAATTACATCTGACATCTATTTGATGTTCTTCGATGATAGTGTTAGATAGGAGACAGGAGATAGGAGACAGAAGATAGGAGTCAGAAGATAGGAGACAGGAGATAGGAGTTAGCAGACATAGATTGTCAGGTAGGCAGACTGACAGATATTCAGTTTGATCGAACCAGAACGAACTAACCGAAGACAGGAGATAGGAGACAGAAGATAGGAGATGGGAGATAGGAGGCAGAAGATAGGAGACAGGATTCAGGAGACAGACAGACAGATTGACTGACCGATTGACTGACAGATTGACAGATATTCAGTTTGATTGAATCAGAATGAACTAACCTCACGTAGGTATTGGGGCTCGAAGACAACTACTCACCCATACAGAGAGATTGAATTACATCAAATCAAGCATGTATGTATTGTCTAATCGAACCAGATCGAACCAGAACGAACTAACCGAAGACAGGAGATAGGAGACAGAAGATAGGAGATGGGAGATAGAAGGCAGAAGATAGGAGACAGGATTCAGGAGACAGACAGATTTACAAACAGGCAGACTGACAGATATTCAGTTTGATCGAACCAGAACGAACTAACCATACGTAAGCAGAGCATACCAATAAATTTCGGGTGATAGATATTACCATAACGAATTAACCTCGCGTACGTATAACTTCCAATAAATTTCATTTGTTCTAACTATAATGAACTAACCATCCGTGGGCATAGCATACCAATAAATTTCATCTGATCTAACCAGAACGAACTAACCTCACATAAAGAGCATAAAAAAAAACAATAAATTTCGTCTGATCTAATCAGAACAAACTAACCTTACGTATAGTGTCTTACGAATTTTAACGCTGTTAGGAAAAAAAGATGGCTACTGTCATTTGACAAATATCAGGTCGAAAATGGATTAAAGAAAAAACGTATCATTGGGGGATTTGGAAAAACAATTACTTACCCATACAGGAAGGTCGAATTACATCTGTCATTTAAGAACGTATCGTGATGGGGTCCGTCATTTTTGACGTGCGATATACCCAGTATGTGCCAGTTTGACTCTGTTTCTTTTTCGCTGATAGGAGATAGGAGATAGGATAGGACACAGACAGATTGATAGACAGGCAGAGTGATAGATATTCATTTTGATCGAACTAGAACGAACTAATGAACTAACTTTATGAACGTCCATTTTATTCTCATTTTTTTTGCATGTCTTGACGTTTCAAATATGAGCTGTTTTTTCGAACGCGAAAAATTGTGGTCGCATTTTCGCATGTTTTAACGTTTCAAATTTTAGCTGTTTTTTCGAACGCGTAAACGAGTATTTTGAAAAATTTTGAAATGTCTATTTTCCATAAGGAATACATTTAAATATACAGTTTTTACCGTTTAATTTTAGCTTGTTTTTTAGAACGCGAATAAACGCTTACTGTGGCCGCATTTTTGCGTGTTCAGCGTTGTGAATTTTAACTGTTTTTGGAACGCAAAAACGTCTATTTTCATCACATTTTTGCGGGGGTCTGCCGCCGCAGTGATGTTTGTCAATGAATTTCGTCTGATCATTCGAATGAATTTTGTATGATCTAACCAGAACGAACTAGCCTCACATAGCACCACAAAAGAAAAACTCAATAAATTTCGTCTGATCTAACCAAAACGATCTAACCTCATCTTCGTAGGTACATTTTGTCTGATCTAACCAGAACGAAGTAACCTCACGGCATATGCAGAGCATCCCAAAAACGTAATAATGTGACTATTGTCTTAAGTAACGTAGACCTAATATTTTAGCGTGTGATGCATTCAGTCATGAGTGATGTAGCAGTCACATGCTAACGTGTGATATCATACATTTAGTCAACTATTATAGGAGTCGTAGTCTTCTTATTTGAAAATACCATACATTCAGTCAGATGTCGGTAGATACGTGGACCTAACATTTCAACATACGCTACCATGCATTCGGTCAACTATCCTAAGAGAGAGGTTGCAATCTTAAATTCGGTTGTTTGAAGCACAAGTGACGAGGGACCTTAGCGTTCAACGTGCGATTCCATACATTCAGTCTAATTTCGGAAGTGATAGAGTTTTCAGAGTTCTCAGAATTCAAAGTCTAATACCATACATTCAGGCGATTGTCAGAATTGACGTAGGACAGACTCAAATGTCCAAAAAGTCATTGAACGACTCATCATTTAAGCTTATTACACAGAGGTTGATTTATATACCGTTGACAGGTATGCCTTTCCAAGTAGTATTACAAAAAGAACGCATTATAGACGAACGTTGATTTCAGCTGCAATGAGAGAAAAATATTCGTTTGTACACCTCGCGCACCACAATAAAATGTTGTACAGTTCATTATAATAAAAGAATTGTTATGTGAACAAACACTTCGGAAAATATTAATTTTATTATTTAAAATACACAAAGGTACTCACATAAAATCAAAATATACGTGGCACAAAATACTACACATATTTCGATGGTACAAATTGTAGAAAAACTATTAAACTTCTCGTTTCACTCAAACACGTTAAATCAAAGCATGAAGTATCCAGGTGGAAAATTTAGTGTTTTCAAGAAATTGTTTGAGTGAAAAAACAGAACAATTCCAAGAAGACATATAAATCAACTACCTTGAATTATATTGAGAACAATTCAATAATAAAATGAGTGCCCAACAAAGTCGTGTAGTTTGCAAAGTGCACAAGTACTCAATAAACAAAATGATTCCGCGTTGGTACTTCCCTGGTTACTACCACGACAGACTTTGAATTACATCTGACAGATATTTGCGCAACGTTCTTCCGAAATAACCCACTTGCAGATGATTATTGTAATTATACAGCAGAATATCATTCAGTTGGTCGCGAAAGACCACTAGCAGACCCGTTTCGAGGTTCTTGCCTCATCGTCAGTACAGGGTAGGTCGGACAACGTTAGAATCATTCTGATACAGTCAAATGAATTATAATCCATTGTATGTGTAACTGATATTTCCCTACAAATGAAACAGTAACTTACAGTAAAAGTCAGCCGCAGCGCCACCCGCGGAGAAACTAAAAAGCAATTCTCAGTAGCAAAGACTCCAGGAAGTGAACGTAGTTCAAAATTTTTTGTAGGAGAGTATCAAATAAATAGGAAACAGTTAAATAATTCCAGATTTAAAAATTGCACTAGACATAACTCTGTCATTTTTAGAGATACAACTGCATATCGGTACTCCAAAAAGAAAACCATTTCTAACATATATTTCAAATTCACAAATTCAGAGTCATCGTGAAATTTCGTGGCGACTGTAAAGACTACTATGTGGGGATGGCAGATAAAATTGAAAATTCCAACGGAGTTTATTCACAGAAAAACAGTTTTCTCAGTCTTGATTCTTGAATATTTTTTTGTATGCCTTTCATTCAGACGGGGTCAGTTATTTGCTTTACTTCGCCTCTTGAATTCAAACAAGTTTGTGCAGTGTTTTAGTTGGAGACAATATTGGAATGAGTTCATTTTTCTGACTGAAATGTTTGTTAATTCAAATAGAGAAATGAATGAATGTAGTATTTTTGGAAGTGGTCAAATCTAATTGATTCCATACAAGTCTTGTGTAGTGTGTAGTGTGTAGAGGAGGATTTCGTCGACGAGACATATGAAAGGTTGAGAAGATAGATGAATGTATTTTCGATTGGATTGTATATTTCAAATACTGCAAGAGCGATGCATGGGATATGACAGATCTGATATTGCAGTTATTGAAAATAAAAACATGATAAATTAGGGTTAATTTTGCAGAAAAAATAGTGATTTTGGTATGTTTTATCATAACATAATAATCGTTTTGGTTTATATGACAACTTCAAATGTAGAGTATGAACAGTGTATTTGTAGCAGATTGAAGGTGTAATGAAATGAATAGACACAGTTGATTTCGTGGACTTAAACAAAAAGACGATTCCAAATGTGACTGACAGTATTCAATTCTAGAGTTTTATACTAGATGGTGAAACGGTTCTATCGCATCATTATACACGTTTGAGTTTGTATGACAGTAAATACACATATTTGCTAAGAATATCATGCTTGAAAGACACATGGAAATAAATAAATGTAGGTGTAATTAGCAACGGTTTGAATGGTTTAGACAAATCGTCCACACCGACTAAATTGTTGAAAATTCAATTTAAAATATATTCGAGCCGGTGTATTGATGATGGAAACAAGTAATCGAAATTTGGGGGTTTCAACTCTGATGAAGACTGAAAACGTCTAAAGTAGAGTTTTTAAATTAAATTCTACTAACATTCGAAATGGTATACTAATGATGGGAAAATATGCAAAACGTTGTAGTCCAATGAAGTCCAAATAGAGCCAAAAATTGAGGGATTTTTTCATTCAATCCAACGTTCGGTTTTTAACTGTGATGAAGACTCAAAGGAAATGCGAAACGGTGATAATAATGAGAAAAGTAAGTGAAACATTGGGTTTTAACTATGATGAAAACTGAAATAAAATTCGAGACAAAGTGTACTAATTATGGAAACGATTTACCGAAAGTTGGGTGTTTCAACTCTGACGAGGACTCAACACGATGAAACTAGGGATTTTTCACATCAAATTCAAGTGACATTTGAAATAGTATACCGTTGATAGAAAAAAATCAGCCGAAATAGCTAGTTATAACTCTGATGAGGACTCAAAGACAACTTGAAACAGGGATTTTACATTAGATTTGAATTACATTCGAGACAGTGTATTGATGACGGAAACAAGTGACAGAAATTTGGGGTTTTCACTCTGATGAGGACCTAACACGTCGAAAGTCGGGATTTCACAGGAAATTCAGATATAAATTTGAAACAGTGTTCCGATGATGAATATAAGTAACCAAAACGTCGGGTCACAATCACAATGAAGGCCCATATAAAATTCGAAATCGATCACTAACGTTTTATCGGTAGACTAAAAATCAAATTAGTCCAAATCACCGAATGTTCAGTCATTGAAAATGAGTCTCACTACGTAAAAAGTAAATTTTTTGAATATTTTAAAAATCAAACCAGTCAAATGTCCTCCTTTGACTTGAGACGGAATAATTCACATCTAGTAGACTAAACACATGATACAGATGTAAACATCCAATCCATCAGATCGATTTCAATTAAACGAGCCCTGTGTTGTGTGCTCCAGAGAAGTGAGCAAGTTTTTGAGCAAACATCACCGACGAGACAAATTGCTTCGAGAGTCTTAACACAATATTGAGATAATTCGAAACAGTTGCACTGAACTCCATAATAATTTGAATAACAAATACGATTTTGTTGAGAAATGAGCAAGTATGTGGGTAAAACAGCACCGACGAGACAAATTACTTGAAAAGGATGCAATCAAAATCATCAGATCGATTTCAATCAATAACGTCTTGTACATTGTTTCAGAGAAGTAAGCGAGTTTGTGAGTTGACCACATCGTTTCATGTTAGTCGAAATAGTGGCAAATATCTTGAAATACCTAGATGATTTGTAGGTATAGTGGCAAATACTTTGATGATTTATTCAGACAAGTATATGTCTGCCACGTCATTTGATAGTTCGTCAATTTTCGTTTATAAGCTTAGTAAAAATAACTTCTATTTTCGAATTTAATTATATGAACGTGCTCATGAACGCTCATAATATGTATACAGGGTGTCTCAAAACACTCATCAATTGAAAGAAAAAACAACCGACATCATTTAAGAGAAAAAAAAAAGATGGCGCCTGCTTATCAAATACCATATACCGGGTGGACCAATATATGATTTAAGAGAAAAAACATGGTCGCCTCTGTCATTTGTCGAAGAAAACACGCGTCATTGGGGGTATGAGGATTCAAAATGTTTTCGTGATGGCGTCCGTCATTTTTAACGTGCGATACCCATCGAACCGTTCAGTCTCCCATCTCCTATATCCGGTCTTCTATATCCTGTCTTCTATCTTCTGTCTTCTATAACGATCGGACGGAAGACTGAATGGTTCGATGGGTATCGCACGTTAAAAATGACGGACCTCATCACGAAAACATTTTGAATCCTCATACCAGTTTCAGTTTGTAATGAAAAAAATTAAATAACCACATTATTCGACGTTATTTTCTCTGAAAATTCATTCTCTTATGTTTTTTTCTTATTTTTCCGAATAAGCCGAGAAATTCACATTAAAGAATTAATGAGTAGGACGTCAAATTGCTTTCCATGCGGTGTTGCCCATTTTCTCACCACGGCTCGGAGAATTAAGTCGGCTGTGACGTAGGTGAAAACTGTTTTTTTTTAACACTCACCCCGTTTCTTTTTCTAGAATATATGATCTTGGCTGTAACAATTTTTTCACAATTCTGACCGGTTACCAATTCTTGCCATCCCTCATAACAGAATCCGGTACCTGGTTTAATGCCTTTACCTGTTGCTGCCCTAGGAACATCACTGGATAATGATTCTTTCAGGATTGCAATCGGGCTTCGATTGGGTCTTGCTATTTGCACCCTCATGTGTGTATTTGTGGAAGTGAAGTTGACAACAAAGAAACCGATAGTTTGGCTGCAGAAAAAGTTCCGGGCGTTTTCAGGGAAACATCAACATAACGATCTTATAAAACGAGCTATGGCAACATCAGGGATTCCAGCAATTTTGGAACCAGTGGGTAGTAGTCGCGATGACGGTAGACGTGACTTCAATCCCTTGGAAATGCGGTAAATCAGTAGTTTGGGATTTTACTTGAGATTTTACTTGGCTGCTTCTCATTTAGCTGGAACTTCAAAGTGTTCTGGTATTGCAGCTATAATCAGTGAAAAAATCTCGGAACTGATTATCATTTCTATACAGTTGTAGTTGAAACTTTTGCTGTGTTTGGTTCTAAATCTCTCAAGTTCATCAATGAAATAGGAATGGGATGATATCAGGCAACCAATGAGAAATGGTCCACTTATTTTTTATACAAAGAATTAGTCTTTCCATGCAACGCCGTAACCCGTCTTCTGTTTTTTGCACAAGGCCTTCCCACTCTCTGGAAGAGATTCGTTTATCCTCCTTTTTCCAAGTCATATTCGATTTCGACCTGTTCCAAAAATGATATGGATAATAAAGATAATCATCTTGACAAAAAACTAGAACAGATAGATTTATCAACCTATCCAAATCTTTCAAGATCTGCCATATTTCCTTCCAGTTGTATTGTCAGTAGTTTCACCATTTAAGAGGCCACAGTTGGCAATATCATTGATGTTTAAGGTTAAAGTAGTAAGCAGCACCATCAAAATACTCGGTTTTGATGGACTTGAAAATATTGATAATACTTGCTTTATGAACAGTGTTGTCCAGTGCTTATCCTTTGCAATGATGATGAAAAAAACTATGGTCAGGTGATGTATCAGACTTTGAGGTTGATAGTTAAAAGTCAAATTGAAAGAATTACGAAGGGGCCTGAACTCATCTTGACTGAAAACGGCGATTAATTAAGTGACAGTAAAAAAGCTAAAGATGAGGATTTTCCTCTAGAAGGATGAGCAACTACACAGCAGGCAATGTAGCTCCTTGTCGCTAAAACTTTTAAGCATGATCGGATCACAGCGGGGCTACCTATAGCCGACACTACACTTCTTACTGTAAAGGCATGTGGCACGAGTAAAATTATTCTCATGTTTCCTCGATTTCATCAAATTCCCTTGTGAGCCTAAAGGCATATGTACTATTCTATGAGCAGGGGCACTAAATCACACCTTTGAGATTTTATTTAGTTTTATTTCATATATTGTTATTTATTGGTACTTTTTACATTTGTAACTTAAAATTGAAATAAAGTTTTAAGTTTAAAGTTAATTTGAATTACAATTAATGTTGATGCCAGAATTGATATTATTAATCACATCTTCTCAAGTGTTTCCATAGTTACACAAAAACAACCCAACTGTTCAGCAAGCAGTAATCAATCCTTTCTTTTGAATAGACAGTTGTCCAAAAGGTCTATCTCTTTCCGGATGGGATTGGTCCAGAACCAGTTTGAAAATCCTGTAAAAAATCATTCAGCAAACAAATTCATCAGGTTTTCAGAGATCGTATTTCTTTTTGAAATAGGTAATATGAAGTTATGAAGTTTCAACGTCATTACAAATTTTTGTAACAATTTTAGGTTGGTAATAGTCATTAACATCACAAGAATATGGGTATTTTGCATTTTCAGGTGAAATCTGACGATAAAGTGAGGATTGTAGAGTGTGAGAAAATGTTGGATATAACGAATATTATTATAATACGACAGAAAGTAGAACTGGAATTGGAGCGTTTAGCAAGAGTTCAAGAAAAAAAACCTTGGTTTGGTTGGATGTGGAGTAGTTTTTCTGGATCAGACAAGGATGATGCAAACCCGGAAAGTACCATATGTAAGTTTTTAAAGATCAGTGTATCAACATTGAGAAACAAAATACGGTTTCACAACTTTTGAATTTCTCAGATAGGTATTTCATCTGGAATTTTTGTTCATAGTAAATTATTTTTTTCCGAAAATATTTTTTTTCTGCAGCCGTCTAGAAAATTCAATTTTGGTATCATCTTTTTAGTGTGTTTATGCAATGTATTTAATAGTCCACCTCTCATCATATATACAGGGTGTATCTTAAATGATCAATTTCGGGTGGTGATTCCTTGTCACACGTGTGTTTGTTAGTAGTAACAAGGGTCATCTTTTCATGAAATTATATTATGAATTTTAATTTCAGTGGCGTCGGTGTTGATACCCCGTTACACGAAGCAAGTTAGGACATACGTTTATATCAACTTATATTCTTAAAATGTGACAAGGAATCATCTGATAAGATACACCCTGTATATATTGTCATGATTTTATAATCCACAAGTTTAAAAATAAGAGCATATTTAAAATTCAGATAAAAATTTTGCATCTCAGAGGAAATTCTCCAAATCAATATCGAGAATGTTTCAAGTACCCTGTATAATATCAGTAAAACCACACTCAACTGATGACATAACAACTGTCAAACAAAATTCAGGGGATTTTAAATTGATGAAAGCAAGAAATTTACAATATGAAAGTGAATGAAAAGATTTTTGTATGAATTGTAATTAAATCATAGAAATACTTACACAGAAGAATTACATAAACAATAAGTAATTTTCAAATGAATTTAAATAACTGACAACACCAAGGAAGTATGACATTCACTTATTTCTGAACATGAAGTCATGCTTTAAGGAAATTCACATAAATGAAAATGATAAAGCCTAATTTGAGACTTAGAATAAGAATCTAGAAATTTCAAACTAATTTAAAATATCCATGTTATTTTCTTAAAATTAGTATTCATTTAATAAATAATTGTTAAAGTCATTAGTTGATAGAATCTTGGTATTGTTGCTAGGATATTCTGATAGTCAGATTTTTTTTTGGTAAACAAGAGAGGAAAAAAATGATATCGAAAGCAGAAATATTGAGAAATTTTGGAGCAACAAAAAGTTACTAAAATAAGTATCCAGTTTTTTTTATGAGTATGAGTATAAGTGAAAAGACAGTACCAAGTGCTACGAATAGTTTCAAAGGACGATTACCTTGTGAAAAATCCAAATAGACATTCTATTGGGAATGCAAAAGTCCCACGTCCCAGCAGCCAAGATGGAGTCTACGTTGAACGTCAGAAGGAGATGGTAGAGGAGCACCCACAAAACCAACACACACAGGTAAAGGCCTTTATCATAAATCGTTGCAACGTAAACTGAACATAATATATGCATATATTTTTCTTCGATTCCATAAACATTTTCCATTTTATTCGAATAATTCCGGGAGTGTTATTTACTTTACTTTTCAAGTGATCGTTGAAAACAAACGCGGGGTCAGTGACACTAACGGTGAAATCTCGGAACATTAGATTTAGTTGAGATAGGTTAGTGGAAAATTCACAATTGCCAACCCAAACATGTTGAAATATAGTGGCTTCACCATAACAATTTATTGGACATGCGCATAGGAATAAGGTTAGGTTATACTGGTTAGAGTTTGTTTATATTTCATATCGTTTCAAATTTCGATCAGGCTGAATGTCATGAACTTCATGAATGAAGAATTTCCCATTTATGATTATTAAAATAATTTTGATTATTGAAATTTCCTGTGTTTTTTTTTTGCTGGAACAAAATTGAAATTACTGAAATTTTTTTTTTACTTTGAAGCTGGTACCCAAAGAATCCCCCTGGGATGCAAAGAAATGCTCCACTGGAAAACAAGGTAGAGTATAAACTTTGCATAAGAGTCTCCAAAATCGAAACAATAATAGTGATAATACATTTCATGAACTTTAAATTGGCGAACCCTGAGATTATTTAAGAAATATATAAAATCAAAACAATATTAAATAGACAATATATTATGGATAAAAACGATCACCATAAAAAATGGCGCCCAACGTGGGGCATTTGTGGAAAACCAAAAAAAAAACGAGGTGTAAAAATTTTTTTTTGAAGTAATAAAAATATATAAACAATAATGGAGTCCAAAAAAAATACAAGAAAGGGCAAACAAGGAAAACCAGGTCCAAGTCAAGAGGGAGATCTGGAGAAAGAAGAAAATGTAGAGGAGAACATGCAAGAAAGTGGAGATGCCACAGTAGAACAAACGAGAACACTGCAGGAAGTCAACATAGAAGATTTAATGAGATTTTTAAATAAGAAAGACGAAGAAAGAAGAGAAGAAATGAAAATACAAGAAAATAGAAGAAAAGAGGAAAGAAGAGAGGAAATGGAAATATTAGAAAAGAAAAGACAAGAGGAAATGGAAGTTCAAGAAAGTAAAAGAAGAGAGGAAATGGAAATTTTAGAAAGACTTATACAAGAAGGTAGAAGACAAGATAGAGAACAAATAGAAAGGAAAAGACAAGAAGACATAGAAAAGCTAGAAAAGGTTATACAGGAAGTAAGGAGAGAAGATATGGAACAACTTGACAGACAAAGAGGAGAAGATATTGAAAGATTGAAAACACTAATACAAGAAGGAAGGAAAGAAGAGATAAAAAAATTAGAAAAGATCCTGCAAGAAGAATTGAAGATCCATGTAGGGAAAATCAACCAAGAATTAAAAGAAATAAAGCAACAAGTGAATAATACAGTAGAAAATTTTGTCCTTGAAATGGCCAACAATAGAAGAGAAACAGATGAGAAAATTGAACATGTGGAAGAGAAAATACAACATTTAGAAGACAATGTAGTACAAGATAGAGAGGAAAACAAGAAAGAAAAACAAAGACTAGAGAAGAAGATAGAAAAAGAAACTAAAAGCCTACAGGAAAAAATTAAGAGTCAAGAAGATAGAATGAATGGACAGGTTACGGAAATGGAAGAAAGAATTAATCAAACCGAAAATAAAGTGAAACAAACAAGTTGTGAGGAAGTGATTATTAAAACTCTATTCAATAAAGTAAATGAAAATAAATTAATATTTACAGGTAATATCAAACGACAACACCCTGTACCTTTCATTAAATATTTAAAAAATCAATTCTCTGACAATTTAACTTTCACCAATTTCAAAGAGGTTATAAGAAGCCAACTACAGGATGAGGCTTTATTATGGTTCAATAATAAAGAAACTGAGTTGAACACTTTTATAGAATTTTCAGATAAATTTTTGACTTATTTTTGGGGTCCATCCCAACAAAAATTAATTAAAGATGAATTGTTAGGAGGGAAATATAACCCTAATAGAGGAACATCCTTTCACAAATATGCTATGCAGTTGTATAGCACTTCACAATATTTAGATTGCAAATTTTCTGAAGAGTATATTGTCAATTTAATAATACAACACTTTGATAACAATCTAGAGGAGATTATGATGTTATATAATTTTAAAGATATGGATAGTCTCTGTCAATTTTTGATCATCCAGGAAAGAAGGCGAAATAGTTATAATACTCTGTCAAATAGAATAAATAATAATGGAAGTATTTTTAGAAGAGACAATGAAAGTAATAGATATGAAAATAATAATAACTACAGACAAAGGAACAATGACAGGAGATATAATACAGAGGATAGAAATTATAGGAGTCACATGAATAATAACTATGACAGAAATGGTACGAGTTTTAGGGAAAGAAATGGTAATATGAGATACAATGAAAATTACAGACAAAGGAACAATGACAGGAGGTATAATACAGAGGATAGAAACAATAGGAATCACGTGAATAACCACTATGACAGAAATGGTCCAAATAATACAAGTAGTAGAAATTTAAATAACAATGGGCAATACAATGAAAACGACAGGTACAACAGATCTCGATATAACAATAATTATTACTATGATAACAGACAAAGACGTAGAAGTGAAGAAAGACAATATGATAGGGACAGAAATGACAACACCACACTACGAAGCAGAAGTGCAGGGGAAAGAAATAATAGACAGGTAAACCAGATACAGAGAGACATACAAGACATAGCAGGAACATCACAAGACAATACTGTTCAACATGAACAGAATTTTCAATAGAAAACCTACCAAAATTTAACAAAAATAATTATCAATACTGCACAGGAATATATCAGCATCCTAGAGAATTCATTGATATAGAAAAAAATTTTAAATTACAAATAAATAAAGGTTTAATAAAAATTCCAGGTATATTTTACAATAAAAAAATTGAAATATTGGTAGACACAGGTTCAGAAATATCTTTAATAAACTACAAAATAATAAGAGAACAAAAATTAGAAAAATATTGCTGTGGAATGCCAAAGGTAGTTTTGGTAGGTGCAAATAACAAAAAAAATATATGAGGTTAACAAAAGAATAAGTGGTGCGATTACTTTTAACAATACAGAATATACAATACAATTTTTGATAATAGAAAACCTGCTACATGATGCAATTATAGGTACAGATGAGTTAGACAGACATGGAGTAATAATCGATTATGAACAAGGAAAAATACAAATAGGCGAAGAGACAATAAAATTTACAAAAATTACAGAACAAGACAACAAACAAATAGTACAAACAATTAACAACATGAAATCACAACAAAAAAAGGAAAAAATTACAGACTATGAAATAAATTGTGGAAATAATATGAGAACAAAAATACAAAATTTACTTAGCACACATTTAAACTTGATAAACGATGAAAATAGAGTGACAGACAAATACATGCATAAAATTGAGGTTAAAGGCATACAAAATTTCAAATCAAAAACATATCCTATTCCTTACAAATACAGGAAAGAGGTCAATCACGAAATACAAAATATGTTAGATCAAAATATCATAGAAAAATGCAATTCTAAGTTTATAAATCCTATAGTCGTGGTGCAGAAAAGTAATGGTGAACTAAGACTATGTCTAGACGCTAGGAACATTAATAAATATACAACACCACAGTACGAAGCTCCGTTAAACATCGAAGCAATATTTGGTAGTATAACAGGATCAAAAATGTTCACAAAGATAGATTTAAAACATAGTTTTTGGTTAATTCCACTGCATCCAAGTAGTCGAGACTATACAGCTTTTTCAATAGATGGAGTCCTATATCGATTTAAAGTAGTACCATACGGTTTGCAAAGCTCGTGTTCAGCCTTAGTACGAACAATACATGCCATACTTGATAAGTACAACGATTTTATTCTTCATTATATAGATGACATCTTGATTTATTCCAAAAACATGGAGGATCACCTAAAATATATAAAGTTATTATTGGACGAATTAGACACAGCAGGTTTGAAAATAAATTTGGAAAAATCAAAATTTTGTCAGGACAAGGTAACATTTTTAGGGTACAAATTGGATTCACAAGGAATTAGTATGGATGAAGGCAGAATTCAAATAATAAGAGAGTATAAACGACCAACAAATTTAAAAACATTGAGAGGATTTTTAGGTGTTATAAATTATTTTAAGAAACTTATGCCTGATATAAGTGAAAAAACACTACCTTTAATAGCTATGTTGAAAAAACAAAGTAAATGGAAATGGGGGGTTGAACAAGAAACAGCATTTAATATAATTAAAGAAGAATTTGCAAACAATTTGAAAGTGTACCATCCAAATTATTCACTACCATTCATACTTAAAACAGATGCAAGTATAAATAAATTAGCAGGAGTACTATTACAGGTACAGGAAGGGAAAGAAGTACCAATATGTTTTGTTTCAAGAGTTACCAAGTCATACGAACAACACTATAGTATAACAGAATTAGAATTTGCTAGCATAATTTTCTGCGTTTCGAAGCTAAGATTTTATTTGCTAGGATCCAGGTTTTTCATTGAAACAGACCATATGTCACTCTTGAATGTTATGAATAATAAGTTGTTGAACAATAGAATTCACAGGGGAGCCTTATTACTCCAAGAGTATGATTTTGAAATTAAATATATTAAAGGGAAAGATAATATAATAGCAGATGCGTTGACAAGATCTGATGGAATGATAAAAAAGGATAGGACTTTACAAATAGGGGTAAATATTTTAAAAGAAAAGGAAGGAATATTTTCATTAAAAGAAATAGTTGCAGATCAATTGAATTTAGGAGCAAATGAAATTAGAAAATGTAATAAAGTAAATGAGATCTATATAAAACAAATAAATGAACAACAGTTGTATGTAATATCAAATCAATTAGCAGTGAAAATCTTAATAGACTTACACAATAATAATGGACATCCAGGGACACGAAAGACATGGCTGTTATTTAGAGAAAATTATTATAGCATAAAGGACCTCCAAATAATAAAAAAAATAACTAGTACTTGTGAAATTTGCCAAAAATATAAAGGAAAAAATTACATGAATGTAAACATTCCTAAAAATATCCTAGCACAGAAAAAACTTGAATGTATAGCAATAGACTTTATTAGTGAATTAATAATGACAGAAAGAAATAATAGGCATATATTCGTAATCGTAGACATTTTTACAAAATACATTAAATTGTATGCATGTTCAAGAACAAACGTTAAAAGTATACAGGAAAACTTTAGAAATTACATGACAGACGTGGGAAAACCAAATAAATGCATACTAGACAACGCGACGTACTTCAACAATGACAGATTCAAAAGATTTTGTGAAAGAAATGACATTAATCTTACCTTTACGAGTATCAGACATCCTGAAGCGAACCCAGTTGAACGTTATATCCAAGAGGTTATAAAGTTTCTTAGAATATTGTCCATAAACAATCATCGTGACTGGGATAGGAATTTGCCACAAGTAGAGAGTTTCTTGAACCAGCTACCAAACACTGTGACAGAAATGACACCACATACTCTAATGACAGGGGAACCACCACTACGACATTGGCTGAAAGAGGAAAATAAACAATTAGAAGATGTACTGGAACAAGTAAAAGTTAAAATGGAAAAAAATGGAAAAAAAATACTTAAAACGAGCGGAAAATAAGCGAAAACAAAAAGTTAGGTTTGAGAAAGGTCAATTAGTTTTGGTCAGAGCAAATAGAGTAACTAATTTAAAACAAGACCTTTGTGCAAAGTTATTACCTATCTTTGAAGGACCTTATGTCATAGATAGCCAAAATAATGTCAACAGTTATAGACTAAAATATGTGAATGAAGATAAAATGAGAGGGATATTCAATATTAATGATATTTATTTATATAAGCCATGTGAAATAACTTAAAAGGAATTTTGGAAGTATGAGATAGAATTTTGCCATGTTCCAAAGAAAAATCCTATCTAATACTTGAGGTATTTGTCATGATTTTATAATCCACAAGTTTAAAAATAAGAGCATATTTAAAATTCAGATAAAAATTTTGCATCTCAGAGGAAATTCTCCAAATCAATATCGAGAATGTTTCAAGTACCCTGTATAATATCAGTAAAACCACACTCAACTGATGACATAACAACTGTCAAACAAAATTCAGGGGATTTTAAATTGATGAAAGCAAGAAATTTACAATATGAAAGTGAATGAAAAGATTTTTGTATGAATTGTAATTAAATCATAGAAATACTTACACAGAAGAATTACATAAACAATAAGTAATTTTCAAATGAATTTAAATAACTGACAACACCAAGGAAGTATGACATTCACTTATTTCTGAACATGAAGTCATGCTTTAAGGAAATTCACATAAATGAAAATGATAAAGCCTAATTTGAGACTTAGAATAAGAATCTAGAAATTTCAAACTAATTTAAAATATCCATGTTATTTTCTTAAAATTAGTATTCATTTAATAAATAATTGTTAAAGTCATTAGTTGATAGAATCTTGGTATTGTTGCTAGGATATTCTGATAGTCAGATTTTTTTTTGGTAAACAAGAGAGGAAAAAAATGATATCGAAAGCAGAAATATTGAGAAATTTTGGAGCAACAAAAAGTTACTAAAATAAGTATCCAGTTTTTTTTATGAGTATGAGTATAAGTGAAAAGACAGTACCAAGTGCTACGAATAGTTTCAAAGGACGATTACCTTGTGAAAAATCCAAATAGACATTCTATTGGGAATGCAAAAGTCCCACGTCCCAGCAGCCAAGATGGAGTCTACGTTGAACGTCAGAAGGAGATGGTAGAGGAGCACCCACAAAACCAACACACACAGGTAAAGGCCTTTATCATAAATCGTTGCAACGTAAACTGAACATAATATATGCATATATTTTTCTTCGATTCCATAAACATTTTCCATTTTATTCGAATAATTCCGGGAGTGTTATTTACTTTACTTTTCAAGTGATCGTTGAAAACAAACGCGGGGTCAGTGACACTAACGGTGAAATCTCGGAACATTAGATTTAGTTGAGATAGGTTAGTGGAAAATTCACAATTGCCAACCCAAACATGTTGAAATATAGTGGCTTCACCATAACAATTTATTGGACATGCGCATAGGAATAAGGTTAGGTTATACTGGTTAGAGTTTGTTTATATTTCATATCGTTTCAAATTTCGATCAGGCTGAATGTCATGAACTTCATGAATGAAGAATTTCCCATTTATGATTATTAAAATAATTTTGATTATTGAAATTTCCTGTGTTTTTTTTTTTTGCTGGAACAAAATTGAAATTACTGAAATTTTTTTTTTACTTTGAAGCTGGTACCCAAAGAATCCCCCTGGGATGCAAAGAAATGCTCCACTGGAAAACAAGGTAGAGTATAAACTTTGCATAAGAGTCTCCAAAATCGAAACAATAATAGTGATAATACATTTCATGAACTTTAAATTGGCGAACCCTGAGATTATTTAAGAAATATATAAAATCAAAACAATATTAAATAGACAATATATTATGGATAAAAACGATCACCATAAAAATATATATATATATTAATATATTATACAGTGTGTCTCACTTCTCATGGAAACACCCCCGTATCTTCGTATCTTCCGTAATAATTGAGGTAGAATGATAAAAATCTCAGGACTGATGGAAATGCTCAAAATGGGTTGGCCTAAGTGATATACAACCCATTTTTACGGTAATACATACTAGGGAACAAAATATGCTTGAAATTCCTTCAGATTCGTGATCACGACTACCAACTTACTGCAAATTCACTTTTTTCCTGAAAAGTCCGAATTTGTCTCACTTCTCATGGAAACACCCCCGTATCTTCCGTAATAATTGAAGTAGAATGATGAAACTTCCAGCACTGATGGAAATGCCTAAACTGTACCTACCACTTGAATGGAGTTGGCCTAAGTGATATACACTGCCCGCCACTCGCGATGGAACAACAATGGCAAAATAATAAAAATTGCAGTCCTGAAAAACCCAATTTGTCTCACTTCTCACGGATACACCCTCGTATCTTCTGTAATTATTGAAGTACTACTCTGTAACATCATAGACTCTCTAATTATTCTTGCTACTCATTGACTCCCCAGCTCCGCCCCCATTTCCCTAACTAACTTTGGGCACGGTGGATAACGAACTCCCTGATCGAACTATCAGTAGCTTTTTCGAAAACTCGTATTTGATATTTGAAACATGAAAACTACGAAAATATCAAAACAAGGCATGAACCGAAAAATAACATTGCCTTGACCAGGTCGAAAATGAATTTTGAGCATTTCCATCAGTCCTGTTAGTTTCATCATTCTACCTCAATTATTACAGAAGATACGGGGGTGTTTCCAATTTATTTAGGAAAAAAGTGTATTTGTAGTAAGTTGATAGTCCTAATCACGAATCTGAAGGAATTCCGAGCCTATTCTGCCCCCTAGTATGTTTTACCGTAAAAATGGGTTGTTCCATCGCGAGTGGTGGTAGTGCATATCACTCAGCCCACTAAACATTAAAACATAACTTAAACATAAATGTTACATCATATTGTGACTGTGATGTTGTTCAGAGATATGCTTGACATTACAGATTCGTTGTGTCCATGGTCCTTTGTGCCTCTTTTAAATATTGCAATGTAACGTTTAAAACTAAACGTTACAAAAATGTATCATATTAACATGCATTCAATGTTGCTCAAAACTTGTTTGTAATGTTGGTCAAAACATGTATGTAATGTTGCTCAAAACATGTATGTAATGTAATAACATTGTTACTCTTCTATATTAATATATTGATTTGTAGTATACAGGGTGGAGCATATACTCATGATATATCACATCTTTTCTGAATTTATACATACAATGTGGAATATATCAATAGTCACTTTTTGATAGGCGTTTATCTTCACTGGATGTAATTACTTCAGTATTAATTATCATTCCTTATTAACCTAAATTTGTTTCCTCAGCAGAGCTATTTTTATTTATAAAAGTCAGACGAGATGGATTGACAACGCTGATAAGTTTCCTTTGTTCAAGAGCCTAGGCTTAGAAACCTGAAATAATCAAACGTTAATACTTGTTGGGTGGAACTGGGAAAATCATAACCTTATAAATACTGTGAAATTTTACAATAATATGTTTTAAGAATTTCAATAATATTGCTTTCAATCACTATTGAAAATAATAAGTCGATAATAAGGGTCCAGGGCTTCTTCCACCAACATAGATGTTCATCTAGATACCAACTGTAGGAACAACTGATACGCTTCTAGTTTTTTATGAATTGAGCAGCATCCTGAAATTAATCGAACAGCATCCTGAAATGAATCAGTGATGTTTATTGAATATTTTTCAGTAGTTTAAAGTTTGTTCATGTTTTTATTCTTCCTACCATACTTCAGCTGGTACGAAAATCATATCACTCGCGAACTGGTCAAAAAGTCAAGTAAGAACTTTCAATCAAAATATAGAAAGGCATCAGATCATCCTACAAAAAATGCACAATGAAAATTGATAGCACTCGCTCACAGCTTGTAAAATGAACAAGATGGATGAATGTCATGAACATGAACGGGAAAATTGCATTTAAGAAACATTTTAAGATAATATTAATTCCAAAAGTTTTCAGTACACATGTGAGTAATGTTTTGAGGTGGTTAAACACAAACATCGTACAAATAACATAATCACTCTGTCTGACACATATCTGAGGAACATATACTCAACATTTTATATATCTTTTAATGAATATTATTTGTTATATTATTTCGATGTGACACAAGCATATAGCTGAAAACATTGTGTAAGAAACATCATGACAACATTAACATTCTGTTAGTTTGCCAATATTAATAAAGTTATTTCTGGTAAATGTTTTTATTATGTATTATGTTTAGTGGGAGGCCAACCTAATTCAGGTGGTAGGTGCATTTTGTGCATTTACATCAGTGCTGGAAATTTCATCATTCTACCTCAATTATTACGGAAGATACGGGGATGTTTCCATGAGAAGTGAGACAAATTCGGATTTTTCCTGAAATTTTTTCTGAAAAAAAGTGTATTCGTAGTAACTGATCGCGAATCTGAAGGAATTTCGATCCTATTGTGTCTCCTAGTATGTTTTACTGTAAAAATGGGTTGTTCCATCGCGAGTGGCGGTCAGTGTATTTCACTTAGGCCAACTCCATTGACGTGGTAGGTGCATTTTAAGAATTTCCATCAGTCCTGAGAGTTTCATCATTCTACCTCAATTATTACAGAAGATACAGGGGTGTTCCCATTTAAAGTGAGACAAACTGTATACACACTTGTAAAGAACGAGACGGCCGTCAGCAGATGATTGAACTCTCGTTCCTCTTGACGCATTAGAAACTTGATTTTGAACTTTGGAGTGGTCAGAACAACTGTAGATTGATTTGCTGAAGCATTAGCGATTGATCCGTAGTCCTGTGTATATGGCCAAGATGTAAATGAAAATAAGAGACTCTTTTCACACAAAATAAAAGACGCAAATGGCCTATACTACTTTTCACAAGATAGTTCGTAAATGAAAAGAAATAGTAAAAAAAATTACAACTTTTTTGGTTTCTTGCAAATATCCCAAAAAGTATTGAAGGAATCGTTTTACTGTCATGAAACTTTTGTAGAAAATTATAAAACCTACAAAACAGTTTTTTAAGCGACAGGATCGGTTGATTTTCCACTCGGGAAAACCTTGAGAAAAAGGGACAATTTTAAAAAAAATCATAATTTGTACAAATCTGAAGATGAACAAACAATATTGTGGAAACTGATAGATAATAACATGTGGTTCAACTGTGCGCAAGATGTTTTCTGTCCGATGTGTAGTTTTTGTACAATCGCGTTATAAAAAATGTAAGATGTGCCGATTTAATTAAGGGAAATCGTCATATTCAAATTGTGTTGAAGGCATGTGGAAAAAGATATCAATATTGTTGAAATAGTATTTCATCGATCTCACCATCTCTGAATGTTTTATCTCTGTATAATTTGAGGATGTTTAGTTGCTAAGTTAGTGTGCCACATTGAATGTAAATAATAATTGTCAATAAAAAAATGTATTATTCTGCGTTCAAAAACCTTGAGTTTATATCAGGTTTTGGGCCCAGGCTTGTAATCCAACGGGGTGAATTATAGAGAAAGGAGGAATGTCCCAGTCAGTTCATCGAGATGAAAGACTTGAAGCTGTAGAAAGCTGTTGAAAATCCAAATGAAGAGACTGTTGAAGCTGAAACCGATCAACAAGCACTTGCAGCAATTATTTTGAACAAATGGTTCTTGAAAGACAACTTTATTCCACAAAATTCGCAGATTTCAATGAAATGGAAAATGATTATCAGTGAATGTCTGTGGTAATACCAAGTGAGTGAAACTCTCTTCAGCCCAATTTTTGAAAATGAATCTACTGTCTGTCAGTAAAATTGCAGACAAAGGCAATGAAATTTTGTGTAGTGAATCAAAATGTATACAATAAGGAATGAGGAGACCAAAGAAATTATTGGAACAGGTAGCAGAAATACTGATGGTTTATATAGTTTAGATTCAGCACGAAATGTAGCATGGCTCACAAAAACTTTGGACAATTATGATCTCTGGCATCTTCGTTTAGGTTACTCTATTGAGGGAGGACTTCATATTTTAAAAAAAGGCTTGGTTAATGGCTCACCCAAAAATGTATCAATCCATAACAAGTGCACCAGTTGTATTCGTGGTAAACATTCTCGCTCTCCATTTCCAAAACAATAAGTAAAACGTGCCAATGAAATTTTGGAAATAATTTATACGAACATTCGTGGCCTAATGCAAGTTGAATCCATTGGAAAACTTTGAAGAATGAAGTATTAAATTGTTTCAAGAAATATTGTCAAATACACGAAAATATCTTGAAATAATTAAATTCCATTTAGGCAAATGCCTAGTTTGAAGATCCATGAACATCAACTCCAATATTCAAAAATTAAAACACTCAGTATTCACAATTCCATAATTTAATAATTCAAGTTCATAGACATGTAAATCGATATAATTACAGGATTTGGAAATATAAATCAGCTCATAATTTACAAACTCGCAAGGAAATATGTAATAAGCATTTTGTCTCGGTACGGTGACCGAACAGAAATGCAACCCAAGCATAATATTCTATATAAATATAGGGAAAGGTCAGGATGCATGGCATTCACAATTGCATAAGTATTGATATATGACAGATCACTCTTAAAATTATCAGTTACCAGAGAAGAAGTATAAAAAATGCAGTACATCTCCCCATCTGTGGACCTGCTGGTTAGCAGTTTATTGTAAGTTTGGTTACATTTATTTTCATCTTTTTATTTGTTTCAATCATTCAAAAATATCAGTTTAATAATTCTCATGCTTTTTTTGGCAGCCTTGTTCATTTCTTGTGTTGTTTATTTCAATTAATATTTATAATTTTACAATATGAGTTCTTTCATCATTTGGATGAATGTGGGTTGGGTGAATACTGCTTAAAAAAACCTCTCGTATAAAGCCAAGCGAGTATTGAGTTGCGACACGTGATGGAAGCTTGCCAGTCTCTTCCTTTATTCAAAACGAATGATTTGAAAGCTGTTTTATTCATCCAGCCACCATCATTTTCGAACAATGAAAGAATTCCATTTGAAAGAAAGAAGGTTTATTCTCTATATTAATTTAATGTTGAATCAATTAATTTATTCACTTACTTCTTAAATAGTTCATTTATTATTATTATTATTATTATTATTATTATTATTTATGTCTTCACAAACTACAGAGCATAAGATAAAGTTTTTGTTCATTCAGGGCATATTTTGATAATTTTATACAGAGCTTTATTACAATGGTTTATCCTCAAGTCCACATTTACTCAGTCATTTTTATTTCTCTTTAGTTGATTCTTAAATTGTGAGTGATACACCTTCTTATAATTGTTCATCAGCTTGGAAATGTATTATTGAGGTTGATTAATTGTAAAAAATATCTGTTCATTCAGCTCCTTATGTTTACCAATCACACAATTTAAGAATTTTTCATTTCCTGCATGTAACTTTCTGAAATATGAGCGGTACATCTTCCAATAACTGTTCACCAGCTTGGAACTGTATTATTAAGATTGGCTAAACGTAAAGAATATCTGTTCATCCAGCTCATTACGATTACCAATTAAATTATTTTGGAATTTTACTCCCATTTGTCTGACTTCCTGGACTATAAATGATACACCTACCAATATCTGTTTCATCAGCTTGGGAAAGTGTTTCATATACTGCCTAATTATAGCGTTGGCTGTCATATATTATCAGTCAGTTGGATTCCTGTTATTTTCCTTTTTCCTTTTATCACTTTGGGTATATTTTTTAATGGCTCGAAAAAATCCTAGTCTTCGTCAACGTCAGTTTATTAAATAATTAAAGACAAAACTGGCACTAGAACAAGCCGTGAAAGAACAAAACCTAATAGTGAGCATCAGCTTAGCACGTTTAGTAGACATTCGTGAAGCCAGCCCCGAAATATTTTTCACCCCTGTACATTCCCTAAAATGTCCATCAATAAAACTGACTAGTGGAGAAAAATTAGAACTCAAATTTAAAAGACTATTTGGTGATGACTGAGTGATGATATATAAACATATTTCTATGCCTTTTCATTAAACGTTTTATTTTATCCTTTATATACATACAGTTATTTAGCGAAATATTTTGAGCTTTTAGCGATCTCTGGTATATTATTATTTGGTTAAGTGGTTGACTAGATAAAGAAATTATACTATATTGAAAAAGAACTAAGATTATTACATTGAACTGAAGTGAACCCCTAATGACTAAATATGACTAAAGATATCTAATCAAAATATAATTAATATGGTAATATTCGGGAATGTCAGGACGGAAACATTTTACAAGAGGAGACAAATTTTTATTAAAAATATCAGAAAATAATTTCAACCCCAGCCACCGTACTGAACTATTTTTCGGTCCTGACGACCATTTAACACATATAACTAATAGAAATGCCATTCCCCACGTTCCCCACAAATACCCTTGAGTCCCATAACTGAAATGAACAACCCTATAAGCCCAGACCATACACTATTTGGGGAAACATGTTATGTTGACACAGTTACTGAAAACACAGACATAAATTTAGAAAATCAAAAACGTGAAAACAACCTTTGGGAAGAAGATCAAGGAAGTGAAAATAACTTTTCGGAAGAAGATCAAGAAAGCGAAAACAATCTTTTAGAAAAAGATCTAGAAAAGCTTGGAATCAAGAACAGCAACTTTGAAATTTTCCATAAAAGATAGGTACCTCAAGATAATCAAAGAGGAAACGACAAACAACGAAAGTCACATCCAACCAATACCAGGCGAACCCTCAGTATCAACCCAAAATCAACAGCCGATTTCGACAAAAATGGCCAATGTTACCATAACAGATGCATTTAACGCAGAAAAGAAAGCAGCCACCCCAACCTTCATTTCACCACAGACCTTCAATCCAAGCAAGGGGAATGCCAACTCATTTATAAATTGTTACGAACGCACTGCAATAGCAAATGGTTGGGTTGACAAATTGAAAATTTACTACTTTGGGACATTTTTGGAAGGTGCGGCAAACATCTGGTATAAAATATACAGTGAAGACCAAACAAATGCTGAAAAAACCTGGAAACAGATCTCCGAGGATTTTACAAGGGAATTCGGGGATGAAGACATAAAAAGAAGTTTAGAAGTTCGACTACTCCAAAGAAAACAAGAAGAAAATGAGCCTGTCAAGTCCTACTTCTATGATTTGAAGACTTTGTTCTATGAATTTGACCCCTTCCTGGATGCCGAGAACTTCCGCAAAATGGAATCAGACCCGAAGTGTATGCAGCATATCGGCTGATAAGACCAGACACCATGGATATGGATAGTTTTAAGACAATCATCAATAAATTGGATGATATAATTTCAAAATCTTCCATCAGCTCGATCCCTCTGGCAACACCATCCCACAGACCTACCACCACAATGCCAAGCCAATATTCATTCCACGGGCCCCAAAGAACCCAATTTGATGGTGAATTTCAACAAAACAATCAGTTTCGCCCAAGATATAACAACGCCAACCAGCCACAATAAAACTTTCAGCGAAATCAGTTTTTCCAAGGGAACCAAAGACAAAATCATTATCATCAGCCTCATCCTACCTATAACACCAATCATCAATACAACCAATATTCAGGTCCAAGATACAATCATTCCCAACAAAATTCCAGGAGTTTTCAATAAAACCCAAGATTTTCCTATGAAAATAATACTTATCAAAATGGACCAAGAAACTTTTAAAACAACAGAACTAATTACTCGAATCAAAATACATCCCACGTTCCCAATACAAGAACAACTGATGGCAGGCCTAAGTGCTATAACTGTGGCAGAATTGGACATTTTTCTTCAGGTTGTCGGGAAAGACAGCTCCCAAACGGCAACGGACGCCACAATTGAACCCCGGTGCTGTCCTATCTAAAACAGAAACTCATAAGGCCAGACTGTGGCTTAAGGATACTCGCAAGAGGGAGGTATTGACTACGAAGAAACTTTTTCGCCCGTAGTTCGTCAGAATACGCTGAAGGCATTGTTAGCAGTAGCCGTGGAAATGAATCTTGAAATAGATTTGATGGACGTTGTAACTGCCTACCTCAATTCAGATTTGGAAGATGAAATTTATTTGAAGTTGCCGAAACTCGACTCTTTATCGGATTCCAAAGTATTGTGTAAATTGAACAAGGCAATTTACGGCCTCAAGCAATCAGGCAGAGCTTGGAACAAGAAGTTTCATCAAAAATGATCTAATTCAATCGAAAATCGATCCATGCGTATATTTTCGAATAAAACATGAAGATATACTCATAGTAACAGTATATGTTGATGACCCCTTGATATTTTCAAATAGAAAAAGCACTGCAGAGAAATTCCAAGAAAATCTGAAGAAAGTTTTTGTAATGAAAGATTTAGGACGTGCTCATCAATGTTTAGGACTCAGGATAACGAGGGAAGGAAAGGACAGAAACATTTTCATTGATCAGGAAAGAAATTACCCAAACACCAAACCTACGTCAATTCTACTGGATGCGCATTTCGTCATCAAAGTTACCATACTAACAATAAGTAATGTAAGCGGGGGCTAATTACCAGGTAAATTCCAAAAATATAATTGAGTGAACATCAGAGGTAGGGGAGATAATGAGTGCAAATAACCACTCAGGTATGCTTTTATGTCCTGATGATGTTAACTTTGATTTCTATAGGAACTGGACCCCCTTTCTCTGCTTACATAAATTGATGTTTCCAAGCCTGCAGGATTGATATGATACCAATATATCTGGAATTTACAAAGCACAAAAATCCAATAGGTCGAAGGGTTTGTGGAGCTGCATAGCTTGTACAACCCCCCTAAAGTCTATTTGAATTTGTACCTACTTTTCCTCTTAGCAGATCAGCATTAATTTCTATATAACATTCCAATCAACCCAAGAAAAACCTGCTCTGGAAGTGGGAATGGGATTTGTGAAAGATTAGAAATAATATTTTTTTTAGATATCGGTTATTCAACTTGAAATAACTGCAATCAATGGTTCAACTATAATATAATTTATTGAAGAGACATGTACAGTTCAAGTGTCCGTCATACAATACAATGATCTTCCGCACATGTCATAATGACGGAACAACACACTACTAAAATATACAGGGTATGAATATGGAAACATCAAAAATATAAACTATACCCAAGTTGTTCGACAGCTTATTGTTTGATCAAATCAATTTTTCATGTAAAGAGATCATAAATGACAATCAGCATGGTTTCATGTCAAAAAGATTTACAGTAACGAATCTGTTAATTTACAACAATGATATATCAACTTTGGAACAGAAAATGCAATTAGACTCAATTCATACCGATTTCAGCAAGGCATTTGATAGGGTAGACCACAATTTATTATTATTTAAATTAAAAAATATTGGTTTTAACGAAACATTAGTGAATTGGCTAAGGAGTTTTTTAACAGGTCGCAAACAGAAAGTTAAAGTGGGATCTTACCTATCAAATGATATTGTTGTGTCATCCGGTGTTCCGCAGGGTTCACACTGCTCTCCATTACTATTCAATCTTTTTATAAATGATCAGTGGTTGCTTCACTTATAGTAAATATCTACTATTTGCAGATGATCTAAAACTGTATGGGCCCATAAACACTCAGGAGGATGAAAAAAGTCTACAAGAAGACTTAAATAGGTTAATTGAATGGTGCGAAAAAAATAAATTACATCTAAATATTGAAAAATGTTTTTTTATAAGTGTCTATAAAATAAAAACGAAATATAATTCATGTTTTTAGTTCGAAAATATGAATAGGACATTCATAAAATCTGTTGAGGAATCATCTGCGACTGAAAAACAAACTTTATTCGCTATTTTCCATCGTTCAAGATAACCTCTTGGGAGGTATTCATGTTGAAAAGGGGAACATTCTCCAAGAGTCTTTTCACAATATCTATCAGATGTAGTTCAATGTTCAGCGTGGCTTGTGCCGGGGAAGTAGTTGTTTTCTGTTAGATATTACAAATAAATCACATTTTTCATTTTTCAATTTTCATGGAGAATGTTCCCCTTTTCAATAATTCATGTTATTACATTAATAATAAAGAATTAGTACACTATCAGCAAGGGATGTAGTTTTTGATCAAAACATGAGTTTTGTGGAACACATCAACAATGTAGCAAAGATTCTGGGGTGCATTCTTAAAAATTGTAACACTTTCTCAGTCCATACAACTAAGCTGTTATACATGTCGCTAGTAGTTTCTCACTTAGACTATGCTTCTATTGTTTGGTCACCATTTTATCAAGTCTATAACTATACATTAGAACGTACCCAAAACAAATTCTTAAGGTTGAATAATTAGAGAGATGTAGAAAATCTGATGAACAGTTTTCGAAGAAAAAAATAAAAACCTAATTTTTAGAGGTTATTAAAAAAAACCATTCATCAGATTCCATTTCAAATATCATGACATATCAATGTGAAAGTAAAAGATAATCACGATTTTTTTCAGAATTTTTGAATTCAACGTTCCCTCACAATTCAAAAAAAAAAAAAATCAGAAAATCTTGTTATAAAATCAAAGACAGTTGAGAAGAATCGCTTTGGCAGGTGATATTATTATTGAAAAAACCGAACGAGTAAATGATTTTTTATAAACTCTATTCCATTAAAAGAACCACCAGCCACGTTATTGAAATTCTATAGGAATGCCTGTTTGACTGACACAAAATTAAAATTTGAAAAAGTGAATGACTTGTTCGTCTATAAAACTATATTAGATATCAAAACAAATGCAAGTGGTTGTGATGAATTGAACATAAAAATGATTAAATTGTGCTGTCCACATGTCGTCACATACATTACCCATATAGTGAATTACTGCTTAACGGATAATGTTTTTCCAGCGGCGTGGAGTAGAGCAATAGTAAAAGTACTCCCCAAAAAAAATAATCCTTTGGAATTTAAAGACCTACGCACCATCAGTATATTGCCGACCCTTTCTAAAGTACTATGGAAGTTCAATTAAAAAATCATTTAGATAAATTCTCCTTATTACCTTCGACTCAATCAGGGTTCAGGAAAGGGTACAGCTGTACAACTGCTCTCCTCCACATTGTGGATGATATTATCAGAGCTAAAGATCAAGGAAAATGTACTGTTCTAGTTTCATTAGACTTTAGTCGTGTATTCGACACCATCAACTACGACTTACTGTTAGCAATTTCACACTATATGGGCCTATCTGAAACTGCAATTTTATTAAAAAAAAAAAAAAGATAAGTACATTCAGAATAGACAACAAAAAGTTATCTTGGATAATCTTGAGTCACGGTATTTACCACTTAATTCTGGTGTACCACAAGGTTCCATATTGGGTCCATTACTGTTCTGTATGTACTCTTCAAATATATTGAGAAGCATTAATGAATGTAGTGTTCATCTATATGCAGACGACACTCAACTCTACCACAGTTTTTCACCTCATACAACTGAAATTTCTTGTATACAGATTAATAGAGATCTTCAATCATTTGTAAACCTATGCACAGACCATTGTCTCAATATTAATGCCAGCAAATCTAGTGTCATGTTATTCGGGTCCAAAAACAATCGTGATACAGAGTCAGTGTCTCAATTGATATTAGCATAAATGATGAACCACTTGGATTGGTTCATGAGGCTAGAAGTCTTGGTGTACTACTGTATGACAATTTGCGGTTAGAGAAACATTTCAATAAATCAGTTCAGCGTGCATAATCAACAATAAAAATGATCTATGGCAATAGGCATTTCCTCTCCACCAAATTGAAATCTATTCTTCGTGACACATTGGTCTTATCCCTTTTCAATTACGCGGATTCCTTATATGGTCCCTGTTTAACTAGTCAATATGTGAAAAAAAATACAGAAAGTTCAAAATTCGTGCTTGCGGCTGATATATGGAGTTCGCAAATACGAGAGAATATCACATAAACTCAGCGAAATTTGCCACTGTCCACAAGGTATTGCACAGAATTATTGTCACTGTCATATTTACTGTACAGCGTTGCCAATAGTTTAAGACAGCGGTAACCAATGTAATTTGTTTAATTTATCGAAAATTAAAGTTACGTCGATAGGGGTTTGTCAGTTCATCAGTCGGATGTTGGATTGGTCCGCCTAAAGCCTTGGAGTCTTTGAACACAACTGAAGAAGTATGTAAGTAATAAGTTTTATGTTTTGCGATTTAGAATATCAGTTTTGGAAATAAAAATGGGATGCAAAACAGAATTGAAAAATAATAATAATAATGATAGTCTTTATTGTCCATTCCAGTTGTTTTTAAATAACATTAACTTATATACATAAAAAATAACGGAGTTCAGCTTACAAAGTTGAAACATATTGATAAAAATAAATTATAGTGAGTTGTTCATATTAGCTGCTCTTTTTGAATTATACCAACAATTTTGTTGTTTGTGCTAGAAGCATATCTAATCTAGGAAGCAAGATCAAGCACGGACTGATTATATCTATAACAAACACATGGGCACTGCAACCCCGAATATCAGAAAAACAATCGAAAAGAATCCAATGAATAATATACTGGTGAACCGGAAAAAAGGGGACCAAAATCTACGAAAAAGAATGAACCAGTTTCAAAGAAAATGGTCCCTACCTTTGGAAACACTAAAAACAATTGAGAAGATAACCCCTTTTAGAACAAAAGAAGGTTTCCATAGTAAGCCTGGATGTTCTGCAAATCAACCGAAATTTGCAGACAAGGAAAATACATCACTGTTTCTGAAAAATATGGTGTACACCCATTATAAAACTGAAGACTCCGCAAATTTTCCGAAACTTGCAGGCATGATTCGGCACTTGGGCTGAGTTCGAAAAACGAGGTCTCCACCCAGTACAAATCTGAGGGCGCTGCAAATTTCCTGAAATTTTCAGACAGGACACAGCAAGGAACACTGAATTCGAATAATAAAGTCTCCGAGGTCTCCACCCAACAAAACCAGAGGCACTGCAACTTTCTCCAAATTCTGTTCTTGAAGATTGGTGCAACTATGGTTGCATACGTTATGAAATACATAGCTCGCCTGCGCCATCTTACAGTTCAGAAAAGAGAAATATGTCACTTAATGTCAACCTTAATTTCAAAGTTTTGGCAGCACAACCTTTAGAGTACATGAACGATTGTTCATGACAAATTAATGAAATATATTGACAAATAGGCACATTGGAGTCAAATTAATTTTTTATCATTATCATCTCCATCATCACTTGGCTGAATTTGTAGTATCTCTGGTTTTTTGTTTTGCGGAGACCTCGGGAGTCTCGTTTTTCGAATTCATTGGCCTCTGCGGAATTCTGTCTACGAATTTGGTTGAATTGGTAGTGTTTCCGGTTTTTTTTGTTGTGCTGAGACCACGAGGACTTCGTTATTCGAATTCAGTGGCTTTTGTTGAGTCCTGTCAATAGATTTGATTGAAGCGAAGTGGTTGTGGCGTTACAGCATTTGCCTTCCACCCAGGCGGTCCGGGTTCTATTTCCGCCGTCTGCCATGGAGCTAGAGTGGTTCGGAATCCACTTTTATTGAAACTGTAAGTCCCAGATCTCCCTTGCTCGCACAAGCACTGTTTTTGAGGGGTTTTCTCCGAAAACCTTGGTGATTCGTAGAAACAAAACAAAAACAAAAAAACAAAAAAAATTGTACTGTCTCCGGTGGCGAACTGGGAGACCTCGTTTTTTTAATTCACAGAGAGTATTCTTTTTAATAGCCCAGTATTTTGACTGCATCCTCAAGATCCATCCGCATTTTTCCTTAACTAGTCAGTCAAGACTGCCCTTCGCCTTATACATATTATATATATATATATATATATATATATATATATATATATATTCTATATCTCTAATGTAGATAATACAGTAGATAAATAATTCATTATTGAAGAGAAAGAAATCACAAAATCATCTCCACAACGAACAAGAAATGTAATAATAATTACTATTTTACTATTATTAGTAATCCAGCTATCCGTAATATAGCTACATAATGCATTGAACCACATTACCACAATTAATACCAGCTGATAATGATAATCATCCTATGAGCTATTTCGCAGTACTCCGAATAATGCTGAGATTTGGCAACAATGCAGTAGGAGTAGGGTTGACCGTTGGATATTCGGTAGATATCGGCAGAAAGCTGTAATATATTTGGAAATATTATAAAACATCGCTGTCACTATGGTATGAAAAACATATCTTGTCAGTGCCATCTTACAGTTCAGACACGCGAAATATTTGACTTATGAACCTTAAGATTTTGTGCTTATAAACTCAATATTTCCATACAGAACCATGATTATTCTTTTATACTTGATAAACTGAAAATGCAGACTTTGAAAAATCGTAGAATAACTAACGATTTGTTTTATTTTCAAATTAATCAATGGATTTATTGTGTGGCCGATTTTACTAGAGTTAATTAATTTTAATGTACCAAGCAGAATTCTGAGAATTTTACAAATCTTTTTCGAATAACACACCATTATACAAATTATGGACAACAATCACCTATTGAAATATGACTGAAAGTAATCGATGAAAAGGATTTAGACATTTTTCATGGGTCACTATACTGTTTTAGAACACTTGTTAGATCTTTGTTTTAATGGTTTTTTTTTATCTTCCTTATTTTATGAAAATTCTCGCAAACTAAAGTTAGACACATATATAACACCTTCCCTCCCAAAGAATAGTAACCGTTTTAGTAAATTTGAAATCTTGTAGGTGGCTTCAACTGACTACGTCTACGCAAAACCTATTAGACTGTATACCTGTCATCGAAATCGAATTACATTTTTTTATTTGATTCATGAGACGTTTCCATTCGAGTCCTCCATCTATCTTCATCATGTAGGTTCTTTTTCCAAGTAGTTTATTCACCAAACTTATACACCACTTTTCTTTAGTTGCTCTATGGTCTCTAACCCATACCTTTTCCCCTCTGTGGAAGATTTCGTCATGTTTTTTTCTATGGTACTGTTCCTGATACATTTGTTTCTTCAATACCTCATTCTCTATTGAAGGTAACAATAGATCTAGTGTAATGCATAGTTGTCTTCCTATTAGTAGATTGGCAGGAGTTTATCCGGTACTTGTATGTACTGTATTACGATATTGTAATATAGTCCAAGCAATAGGGAAAAGTGCGTGCAGAAATTAATATCCGAAAACAAAAAATATGAGCGTATAGGAAAACGATCGTGATTACCGAAAATAACCTAAAAAATTCGCAAAGTTGTGAAAAGCGATTTTTGTTGATAACTAAAAAACTACAGCTCCGATCGAAAAAAGTAAGATTAGGATATTGCAGGTATTAAAAAGATCTATCAATTGAATGGATTATAATTTTTTGATATCATTGATACTTTTCGAGTTATATCGGTAAAACCGTGAAAAATCGGGTTTTCTGTAACTCGTTAATTGTAAGGTATTCAAACTTGTTACTTTCTGTTATGTGTAGCCTATGGCAAGCCAAAAAAGCCCTTTTTTGAAAATTTATAAATATTGATTATTTTTCAAAATATATGAAGTTTTCTCAAAAAAGATGCTTTCTCAATTTGGCTATTCTTGCTCGCATGAAATAGAAACTAATCCTGAATTTTAATTTACTATACGCTCATATTTATTGTTTTCGGATATTTATTTCTGCGCATTTAACATTGGGCCGCTTCCTCGTTTCTTGGACTAATAGAAAGTTATCTATTTTCAAATCAACATCACTACCGTGATCGTAATTTCCTTTCAAAATTGATCTTTTCATTATTTCAACCGCTGACTCAGCCTGGCCATTGGTTTCTGGATGATATGGAGCACCCGTCAAGTGTTTGATCCCAAAACTTCACAGAAAATTTAAAAACTGTTCTGATGTGAACGTTGGTGCATTATTTGTACATACAGGGTGGGGCACCGAAAACGAAACAGACCGAATATCTTCAAAACGCATGTGTTGTGAAGAAAATGCAAAAACACGTCGATTTTTAATCCAAGGGGGACATCTTCCTATCATAACCTCAACTGTCATACCTCTCCCCCCACCCCTTGGTCGCTATCACCCAATCAATTTGAATAGGGAAAGTACTAAGTGTGACACATCATTAAAAAGGTAATTTCATAAGGAATTCAGCCATGTCAATTTTTGCTACCTAACTTTCTATTTTTGCGTTTTGAAGATATTCGGTCTGTTTCGTTTTCGGTGCCCCACCCTGTATATCTTTCGGTATACCAAAACGTGAAAACATTTTGCGTAATATTTTTATAGTTGTGTTCGCATATTATTCACTGGGAAACACTATCCATTTTGAAGTCGCATCTTCAACAACTAAGAAATATTTATTCAATAATGGACCGAAAAAATCGGCATGTAATCTACTCCAAGCTTTTCTTGGCCAATCCCATGATATAAGGGATGCTCTATGCTACCCCCTCTTCTTGTTTAAGACCAGAAGGAGGTGACAGAAACAGTTGCCACGTTATTGGCAACTGGGTATGCTCGCGACTACGCTGCAGTGGAGACGGGAGTGGTTCGTTCTCAAAAATGGAGGGTAATTTAATGCCAGGCGCCAGGTAAATGTGACTGCCGCATACCCACAAGGACTAATACAATACCTCATCTACCTAGGATGTATTCAGAAATGAAAGACAACTATTTCTCCGAAATTGTGTCACCCAATATATTTTATGAAATACTTACAGATTGTAATACCCTAAAATTCCCTTGTAATATTACCAACTAATACTGCATCATATTCCCAAAATTATAAACCTATTGACAATAATTTTGGTCAGTCCGATCAACTCAATCAAATCTCAAATCAAAATAAATGTATAAAATTGAGGTTATAGTTAATGTGCAGCCTCCCACAATAAATTCCTTATAATATACAAAAATTTACACTGTAAAACCCTTAAAATACTAAAACCCCGTTGTGCCTGGTGTGCTACAAGTACCCATACCCAACCCTAAGAAGATGATAAAATAATTTTTTTCTGATGCTCAACTGTATCAACCAATTGGCCGATCTTGTGTTATGATTTCCACCCTGTATATATATTCTAAGAATTATCATGAATCAAACTCAGGTAAAGTAGAGAATTCCGCAAAGCGCAAAGTGTACACTGTGCCGATTACGTTACAAAATATACCTATAGACTCAAGTTGTCATATGAAAACCCAGACAATAATAAAATAAGAAATTTCAGTGGTTAAAAACTTGCGTGTCACTCCACATGCAGTCCAGAGACGAGACTTCACCCCCCAGCTTCAGTTGATCAAGCTGTATCTTCAGAGCTTACAAAATAGGAGCTTGCAGGAGTCTGGCAGTGTACAGGCATTGACATGATACTCTTCGTAGAAATCAGGATCAGGAAACATAGACCGCCAATGTAACTTCTACAATAGGTTCAGTATCGGTAGACACATCTGCATACAAGGCTAAACAACATCAGGAGACACAACATCCTTCTAATCACTAATACTTAGTGGATGGGATGACCAAGACACTCTTGGCTCCGCCAGAGACACCCTAAAAATAAAAAGAATACCAGTTATTCACTGGCCCTTCGTCCTCGAAGGTTGGGTAATAACCTACATACCTTTTTTCGAGGCATAGAGGCATCGATGACATTCGGAAATGACCATCCGACCATTGTACATACTCCTCAGCACTGGCCCAATGGAATAGACGGTATGATGCCCTGGGGCTTCGAGAAAAGGGTGATGTTGGGCACGTGCGGTGCAAATCTCCAGAATCCCACCAATGTGGATTATTCCCAAAAAATAACAGCCCAAATGGTTTCCAAACCTGCCATGCGGGAAAATAACATGAGGTACCAGCCGATATAATCCTTCCAATAGAAGATGAATTAAAATTCAATTGAACAGCTAGTAGCCGACTTGACTTCACCACCCAATACCAATGACTGATGTCAAATTGTCAAAAAGTCTCCACCACGTCAACTGTCAACTCATCTGACCCTGAACCATAGGCTCATTTAGTACTTGGTGTAATCCACACCTGATTCACATGTAGTGTAAATTACACTACACCACGATTCAGACGAGTGAACATAACTAGGTAGATGACAGAAGCGTCACGTTACCTTCCATTCACCATGAATGACCAGCGCAACCGCATCCAACTCAGTCTCAGACAGTAAACAATACCCTTTCACGGACCGACGATTCTGACGAATACATTACTCCATGCTCCGGTAATTCCATTCGGTACCGCTCGTTGGTAGACACCACCGCTCGTAGGTAGACACCCCCGTTCCGTGGTCACTCATAATTATCTGTCAGTTCCTAACCACAAATCAAGAATAGGAAATTGTAAACAATTGCTGGAAGGTTAGAAATGTAACAGGGATTCTTCCTGACTGAAACCAATGGATAATGATTGATGATTGAAGGACTGCTGAAAATTATAGAGATAATAATTCCCTGAAACCACAAGCACAAGGAATTGTCCGATATGTAGCAGGTAAGTACGTCCTCCAACAGCTGATCGATAGGTTAGGGACCGCAACAACTTCTTATGAAGTTACTTTCTCATTTTAACCCCTTACAGATAGGCGAAGATATCAGGAGAGTAGTCTCCCTGAATCAAAATATTATATACTACACTAGTTACATGTGAAATTACCCTGAGGACTGAATAACCCCTAATAAAATCCTCTAAAGTTCATAAAGTAAATACAAATAATAACCAGACCGTTACAAATTCCCCCCCAATTTTAAAAGTTTTTCCTTAAAAACTTTTGAGTATATGTCCAAGTCCCAGCAAAAAAATATATCCCAATAGTATCCGTGCGAAGGTATTTATTCATCTGGTGGGTGTGCCTTCAAATCCTTCACATGCCACACCCCTGCAAGCTTACCATTATTGTCCTTTAGTTCATACGTCCAAGGGGACAACCGTTTAGCTATCATATATGGCCCAACAAATGTAGGGGCTAGTTTGGCATTGAAGTATTTGGCCGCATCCGAAAGAACATGATTCCGACGCCATACTAACTCATTCGGAGAATATTGCACATCACGACGACGCAAATTATAAGTAATTCGATTCTTAGAATAAGCTTTCATCAACCGTGAACTGACGTCTGCATACAGCTTCTTAAAGGCTTCCTGTCGCTTTTCAGACAGCAAGGAACGATCAAACCTAATGATCTCCTCAGATTCTCCAGGTACCGATATACGGCTAAGTTCACCCTCCGAAGGGATGTCTCGCCCAAACACAATGAAATTCGGAGAAAATCCGGTAACTTCATGACGGGATGATCGTATCGCAAACCCAATTTGACCAAGTTTCAGATCCCAACAGCGCTGATCTTCAGCTAGATAGGACCGCAGCATCGTTTTAATGACACGGTTGATGCGTTCACACGGATTAGCCTGTGGGTGGTAAAGGGCAGTATACTGAATTTTTACATTATATGAGTCCATTAGACTCTTGAATTCTTTAGAACGAAATTGCACCCCATTATCCACAATAATGGAATTTGGACATCCAAACTTGAAGAAAACCTCATTTTCTACGATATTGCGGATAGCAACAGCAGTAGCTTTCCGTAAAGGAAATATTAAGGGAAATTTGCTAAAACAGTCAGCAATTACAAAAATATACTGGTGTCCAGCCCGAGATCTAGGCAAAGGACCCATTAAATCAGCCGATAGTACCTCGAACGGCCGTGAAATAGCAGTCTGTTTCGATAACATAAGCCCAGGAATTTGCTTTTGTTCGGGTTTGGTTGATTGACAGGTTCTACAATGACGAACCCATTTGGACACGTCCGCACGCATCTTAGGCCAATAATAGGCATCCGATAATTTATGAAACGTTTTAAATACTCCAGCATGGCACAATAAAAGATGAGTCTTTTCTATTAATGCCTTACGATGAGCCCGCGGTACGACTTCTCTCCAATAATCGGTAGGAGTAGCTAAGTCAGGAACTCGAGGAGTAATGTTCTTGAAAAGTTTATTATTGAACATTTGCCAAGAAGGAAGTTTATATGGGGTTCGAGCTACTATGCCTTTTACACGGTTATACCAGCGATCGTTTAGATCATCGCCAATATCAGCACCTAGTTCATCTCCGTTGGGAACAATGATAGCTGAATCAACGACAGGTACTGCACGTGATAAAGTATCGGGCACAACATGTTCTCGACCTTTACGGTGAACGATAGTGTAATCGTATTGCTGAAGCTTTATGGCCCATCGAGCTAATCGCCCTGCAGGAGCCTGCAATCGGTCCAACCAGACCAAAGCCCCGTGATCGGATATGACCGTGAATTTAGAACCTTCCACATAGGCACGCAGCTTCTCGATCGCCCACAATACGGCCAGACATTCTCGTTCAGTGGTTGTATAATTTCGCTCCAAGCGAGTCGAAGATCGTGACAAATAACATATAACTCGTTCCCCATCAGGATGTTCTTGAGTTAGAACGGCCCCAAGACCGAACCCTGAGGCATCAGTTTGTATAGTAAAGGGCAAAGTAAAATCCGGACATGAAAGACAAGGTGCACTGATAAGATGCTCCTTCAAAGCCTTGAATGCTTCATCGCACTGTTCACTCCAAATAAAAGATTTATTCTTACGTAGTAAGTCACTAATAGGTGCCGTCAAACTTGAAAAGTTTGGTACAAACCGCCTATACCATGACGCCAAACCTAAAACTCGACGAACCTCCGAAACATTGGTAGGGACCGGAATATTGATAATAGCTCGGACCTTTTCAGGATCAACCCTCAACCCTTCCGAATCTACAACATAGCCTAGATATAATAACTGGGGACGACAGAAATGACACTTCTTCTTAGATACCGTTAGATTAGCTTTCCGCAGTCGAGAAAACACCTCTTTTAAAATTTCAATATGCTTATCAAAAGTTGGTGTCACGATAATGATATCGTCGAGATACCCAAAGACGTACGGTTCCAATTCAGGACCTAATACTCTGTCAATCAGCCTCTGAAAAGTTGCAGGAGAGTTAGCCAGACCCATCGGTAAACGACAAAATTGGAACAAACCCCGGTTTGGTACAGTAAATGCGGTTAACGGACGAGATTCTTCCGCCAAAGGAACCTGGAAATAGGCCGACTTGATGTCCAAGGATGAAAGAAACTTGGCACCCCGCAGCTTATTCAACGTATCCGAAACGTAGGGTAACGGGTAAGCGTCTCTTTCCGAAACATGATTCAGCTTGCGATAGTCTACGCAGAACCTGTAACTATCATCTTTCTTTTTTACTAAAAGAATTGGGCTTGACCAAGGACTGGTTGATCGTTCTACTATACCTTCAGCAAGTAATTCATTTAACTCTCTGTCAATGTGAGCTTGCATTGCTGGACTAACCGGATAATAACGTTGTTTAATCGGTGGCGATGACGTTTTGATAGTATGCTGAACCAGACCAGTACATCCGAGTTTATCTCCCATATCCCTAAAAGCAATATCAACAGTTTCCCGTAGAATATTCGATTGTTCGGGAGTCAACTGACTTTCCGACTGTAGAGCTGTGATTGAATCAACTGAACCTGGAACATCATTAGCAAAAATCCATCTACCCCGTCGCAAATCCGGAATAATTCCCATCTTTTTCCAAAAGTCCACTCCCAGAATTAATTTATGGGGTAAAGAGGGTATAACCAATGCTGAAATAATTTTAATCCGACCTTCCAACCTAACCGGAATATCGACTGACCCTATACTCGAACAAATATTCCCATTCGCGACACGACACGATACAATTTTTTTAAAATCCACTTCCAACCCCAATTTTCCCAATAAATGCCAACCTGGTCCACCAATAATTGTATTGGACGCTCCAGAATCCAGCAAACCAAGTATTTCGATGCCCAAAACAGATATACCCAAATATGGCCTTTCGTCATTCTGCGCATGCGCCAACACAAAGTCCAACACTGCCTGTTGACCAGCAGGTAAATGGTTAGCCGTATTAAAGTAGGAGCCTGAGTCACGGCAATTCACTGACTCCTTTGTACGTTTCCCGAATTCGGTTTGCACTTAGGACAGTTTCGCACTGTGTAATTTGGCATCCCACACCGGAAACAATGTTTCATTTTTTCTGACGAACTACAATTTTTTGCAAGATGGCCAGTTGCTTTACAATTCCAACAAGTGACCTTGGCAATTTCGGTTAAAGAAGAAGACGGAGTGCTTGCATATACATAGGCCAAATCTGGCTCCATAAGAGTACTCTTGTTACGAGGAGGAGGCACAAAAGATTCAATTGCTTGTTTCCGAGCCTCTAACTGTCGTCCTAAATCCAACAAATGATCAATCGAACTGACATTTACTAACCCCAACTGACTTTGATAAAATGGAGAGATATTATTTAACAAAATTTTTAACCGAGTATCTTCCTGTACTGGAATGGTTAATCTGTTGAACATGTTTGTCATGATAGCAATGTACATACCTATTGTTTCTTGAGGACCTTGTGTACGTTGCCTGATTTCTTGGAACAATTTTTCGTTGAAATTCGGTGGCTGAAATTGAGCTCTAAGTTCTGAGATCAATTGTGACCACGAATGAACCCGAGATCGAACAGACCGAAACCAAAGTAACGCCTTTCCTATAAATAAGTCGCTCGCCGAATTGAAAAGCTGATCTTTAGAAACGTTTCGAGACAAACAAAGTTCTTCAATATTCTCTAGAAAAGCACTAAGAGAAATTTTACTACCATCCCCATCAAACTTTGTTAAACTCCATTTGGAAACCGGTGTACTTTTTATGTGATTTGCAAACATATGACCTCCTGTGGGACTAGACTGTACCGGTGTAGGGTCATCATCCTCAGACGACTCACTACCACTACTATTCCCAAGCCCAGTGGATGACATAAGTACGCTAATCTCTAACGGGGTTTGTGCTTGTTGAGAAAAACGTTTAAATTTCCGCGCCCGAGATTTGAGTTCTGATTGTAATGTTAAGAGTTTAACCAAACATTTCGATTTTTCTCCATGTTCAGCATCATTTGTAGGTACCGAACGCTCACCTCGCTTGAACGTATGAACCAATTTAGCCATCACCTTACAAAATGAAGGACTAGATTCAAAATCAGCAAAATCATTTATCAACGCTTCTATTTCCGCCATTTTATCTGTAATATATGTTATATCATCTTTAAAAGTAAAAGGATAAGCTGGATATTTGAGTTGTGATTGAGATTTTTCTAACTTGAGATAAGCTCTCAAACTTTTTCTCATATCCTGTACATTATTTATATCTTTAATACCTCTGAATGCAAGTTCATAAGTCAGTTCATCTTTTTCCAAACGATTTATCTCAAATTTTTCATCCATTTTGATAAAATTGATTTTATTCGATAAAAAAAATTATCAGCACAACCAATGAGCTAAAGGATGATTCTCCCACCCCAAAACAACACCCGGAGGAAAACGCAAATTTAAAAAAATATTGGAACCCAATTACTACTGAAGCCTGAATGCAGTTTTCCTAAGAAAAATTCCAACTGAGACTGACAACCGAGTTGATCACTGTAATATTGTCAAAATATAAGAAGAAAAACAATAATTCAAAATATCTACCCCCAAAATTAACGTTTGGGCGCCAATTGCTACCCCCTCTTCTTGTTTAAGACCAGAAGGAGGTGACAGAAACAGTTGCCACGTTATTGGCAACTGGGTATGCTCGCGACTACGCTGCAGTGGAGACGGGAGTGGTTCGTTCTCAAAAATGGAGGGTAATTTAATGCCAGGCGCCAGGTAAATGTGACTGCCGCATACCCACAAGGACTAATACAATACCTCATCTACCTAGGATGTATTCAGAAATGAAAGACAACTATTTCTCCGAAATTGTGTCACCCAATATATTTTATGAAATACTTACAGATTGTAATACCCTAAAATTCCCTTGTAATATTACCAACTAATACTGCATCATATTCCCAAAATTATAAACCTATTGACAATAATTTTGGTCAGTCCGATCAACTCAATCAAATCTCAAATCAAAATAAATGTATAAAATTGAGGTTATAGTTAATGTGCAGCCTCCCACAATAAATTCCTTATAATATACAAAAATTTACACTGTAAAACCCTTAAAATACTAAAACCCCGTTGTGCCTGGTGTGCTACAAGTACCCATACCCAACCCTAAGAAGATGATAAAATAATTTTTTTCTGATGCTCAACTGTATCAACCAATTGGCCGATCTTGTGTTATGATTTCCACCCTGTATATATATTCTAAGAATTATCATGAATCAAACTCAGGTAAAGTAGAGAATTCCGCAAAGCGCAAAGTGTACACTGTGCCGATTACGTTACAAAATATACCTATAGACTCAAGTTGTCATATGAAAACCCAGACAATAATAAAATAAGAAATTTCAGTGGTTAAAAACTTGCGTGTCACTCCACATGCAGTCCAGAGACGAGACTTCACCCCCCAGCTTCAGTTGATCAAGCTGTATCTTCAGAGCTTACAAAATAGGAGCTTGCAGGAGTCTGGCAGTGTACAGGCATTGACATGATACTCTTCGTAGAAATCAGGATCAGGAAACATAGACCGCCAATGTAACTTCTACAATAGGTTCAGTATCGGTAGACACATCTGCATACAAGGCTAAACAACATCAGGAGACACAACATCCTTCTAATCACTAATACTTAGTGGATGGGATGACCAAGACACTCTTGGCTCCGCCAGAGACACCCTAAAAATAAAAAGAATACCAGTTATTCACTGGCCCTTCGTCCTCGAAGGTTGGGTAATAACCTACATACCTTTTTTCGAGGCATAGAGGCATCGATGACATTCGGAAATGACCATCCGACCATTGTACATACTCCTCAGCACTGGCCCAATGGAATAGACGGTATGATGCCCTGGGGCTTCGAGAAAAGGGTGATGTTGGGCACGTGCGGTGCAAATCTCCAGAATCCCACCAATGTGGATTATTCCCAAAAAATAACAGCCCAAATGGTTTCCAAACCTGCCATGCGGGAAAATAACATGAGGTACCAGCCGATATAATCCTTCCAATAGAAGATGAATTAAAATTCAATTGAACAGCTAGTAGCCGACTTGACTTCACCACCCAATACCAATGACTGATGTCAAATTGTCAAAAAGTCTCCACCACGTCAACTGTCAACTCATCTGACCCTGAACCATAGGCTCATTTAGTACTTGGTGTAATCCACACCTGATTCACATGTAGTGTAAATTACACTACACCACGATTCAGACGAGTGAACATAACTAGGTAGATGACAGAAGCGTCACGTTACCTTCCATTCACCATGAATGACCAGCGCAACCGCATCCAACTCAGTCTCAGACAGTAAACAATACCCTTTCACGGACCGACGATTCTGACGAATACATTACTCCATGCTCCGGTAATTCCATTCGGTACCGCTCGTTGGTAGACACCACCGCTCGTAGGTAGACACCCCCGTTCCGTGGTCACTCATAATTATCTGTCAGTTCCTAACCACAAATCAAGAATAGGAAATTGTAAACAATTGCTGGAAGGTTAGAAATGTAACAGGGATTCTTCCTGACTGAAACCAATGGATAATGATTGATGATTGAAGGACTGCTGAAAATTATAGAGATAATAATTCCCTGAAACCACAAGCACAAGGAATTGTCCGATATGTAGCAGGTAAGTACGTCCTCCAACAGCTGATCGATAGGTTAGGGACCGCAACAACTTCTTATGAAGTTACTTTCTCATTTTAACCCCTTACAGATAGGCGAAGATATCAGGAGAGTAGTCTCCCTGAATCAAAATATTATATACTACACTAGTTACATGTGAAATTACCCTGAGGACTGAATAACCCCTAATAAAATCCTCTAAAGTTCATAAAGTAAATACAAATAATAACCAGACCGTTACATCTAGGAGGATCATTTGATTGAACTGCACAAACATTGCAGTCATGGGCAACTTGTTCTATTTGTTCATCTATTGAAGGCCACCAATTATAAGAGCGAGCTAAATATTTCATTTTTACGATACCTAAATGTGAAGAATGTAATTATATCAAAACTTCTTTTCTGAAACTAGCTGGTGCAATTAGTCTATATCCCCACAACAAGCATCCGCTCTCTACTGCCAGTTGATGTTTTCTAATGAAAAATGATTTTATTTCTTTGTTGGGACATATAGTTGGCCATCCATGCCGAACTTAGAATATAATTTTTGCTATAACTGAATCAACCGCGGACTTCTTACGGATCGAATGAACTCTCAATGTAATTCATATATGATATATCATCTATATCATTATTGTAAAAAAAAGAGATATTTTTGTTGGGAATTCCGATATGTAGGTCTCAGGATGTAACCTAGTAAGCGAATCTGCACAATTTCTTGTGGAATTTATATAACTTATCTCGTAATTGAACGCAGATAATATGTGTGCCCAACTAGCAGCAAAAATTGTGAGAAGTGGTTTGTGGTCTGTGTGAAGCAGAAATTTTCTGCCATACAGGTACTGAAAAAATGTCTTAACCCCAAAAATAATAGCTACTCCCTCCTTCTCAATTTGAGCCAGACGCCGGAATTTGAGACACACCGCACACGCAGCTCATGATTGGAGTTGGAAGTATACCGACAGAGTTTATACAAAACAGGGGTCCATTGTTGGCTTTTATATCATGGTGGAGTAATCCTGGACTATATTGACTATATTTTCATATAGTCCTTTCGGAAGAGATAAATTCATCTTGTTTCGTTTCTGATAGTCAAGGATTTCTCAAAATCTCGCTGTTTGACAAAATACTTCATCGAAAAAAAAAAACATTAGTTTTTGTACGGCCTTTGAATTTTTGAAATTGTAAATTGCTTACGGGTTATTTTTGTATGATTAGCAACGCGTATGTGAAGTCCAAACATCATGCATGAATTTGCGTATTTTGTTTTTCATGAAACTAACTAAACTACTAACTAACTAAAAACTAAGTTAGTTTTTATACTTGATAATGGGATAAAACCCGAAACCGGTCGTAACAATAAAAATCTAGTGGAAATAAGACAAAAGAGTGTTCTTTCGTTTCATCAAAGTGATCATGAATTTCCACAAAATAAACAAGTCATCAATAACACAGATTATTTTCAACATTTACCGAAGAAACGTGCGTTGAAAAATGAGACAGGAGTTATTTGGCATGTATAAGTGAGACCTGTCTCACTAGTCCTAAATCGTTGCATACAGTCCAAAGACGGACCTGGTTCCTGCTTCACTATAATTATTCCATATTAACTAAAATGTCCATGATTTTCGAAAACTCCGCTAACCGCTCAGAATGGTTATATGAATTAGGAAAAAACCTTTCAGGTACTCAAATTCACATAATATTTTTGCATGAGAAGAAAAAAGTCCTCAGGAACGTAATGCATTTTTACTTTGCATTCTCTGATGATTTTTATCAAAGTTATGAAGAATATAATGTTCTGCTCCGCCTGAACTTGCAGTGGCGGATTAGCGCGAGCCTGAAATGTGATCTCGGCGTTAAACCACATTTCCTGAGAAAACGAGCGTAGTTCATAAGATATTACTGAAAATCATTCTTGTGGAGAATTGAATTATATCTCAACCCATGAAAACAGTTTTTTGATGAAATTTTTTTTAGGTTCTACCCCTGATTTTTTGGTAAAACATTTTTTTTTCTAATAATATATGATGTCGAGATGTCATGTGCCGAGTTTCAGAGTGCTACAATAATTAATTCTTCACATTTGGCTAGATTTTGTCTGTCGGTACTGGATTATCTGTAGAAGAACAAAAACCTGTTGGTTTGACCAACGTTCTAGGTTTTGTAGTTGCTTTTTAGAATCGATTTCATTGTTTCTATATTTTTCCCCTTGATGAAAATAATCATATCATCAGTATAATAGTCTTGTTTGAATGTTTAGGATGTCACCTTGTATTTTCCATTGTTGAAGAGTTTTCAAGATTAACATCTGCTGTGTATCATATTTTAGGAGTCCTTGGTGCTAAACGCGATCAAACACCTTGGAGATATCTAGGTATTGCAACAGCCAGAGTTTCACCATATTTTTCGAAAGATTGCTGCCAAATATATGAGACATAAGCAGGCAGGTCACCAGTTGATCTCTTATGCTGGAAACCATATTGTCGATCATTGATACTTCCTGAGCGTTCTAGATATTTCATGAGCTCGATGTCGGAGGCTTCCTCTATGACCTTCGAGTTAACAGATAGTGTGCAAGTCTGTAGTTGCTGGGTAGGGTCCTTGTATTTTTTTTGGGACTGGTTGTTCTCTTACAATTTTGTAGTTGGACGGAAATATCCGCAAACTATAAGAGATATTGAATAACTTGCAAAGAACTGGTGTCAGTTCGGGAGCACATTTTTTGACAATGATCGGCGGGATTCCGTGAGGTCCACTAGCTTTGTTGGTGTCAAGACCCAGCAAAATGCGTCTGATGGTTCGTTGGCGAAAGATAATCTCAGGCGTATGACTGTCAATGGAGATGATATTCTGGGGTTGTTTTTCCGATAAATCCAGCGTAAAATTTGCAGCATTATGATCTCAGAAATTGTCTCGGCGCATATTGTGTTGGACCTCCAAGAGAGAAACACACTCTTTCCCATGGAAATGCTGAATTGTAATGCCATATCAGATGTAACATCATTGAGCTGCTTGATGCTGTAGAAAAAGAGCAAAGAGTGGAGATGAGCTTGTGGTCGGAGTTCCCAAGTGGAGCAAAAACTTCTATCAGGATTGGTATGGTAAGAAAAAGATCGAGTGTATTGGCGTACTGGTTGCTGACATTAGGAATGCGTATGGGTAGCTCGACCAGTTGCTTCAGACCATAAGTGATAGAGAAGGCCTCAGCTTAACGACCTGCCTCGTCTGTTTTGTTGGAAAATTTGAGCCATGTAGAGTTGTGTACAATGAAATCTCCCATTATAATGACTTCAGCTTTCGGATGGTTTTGCTGGATAAAATATAATATGAGTGAGAAAAACTCAAATAGATCACTATAGGCTGGTTTATCAGCAGATAAGTAAAGGCAGCATAGGAATTAGGTCTGTTTGGTATTAGCCAGCTTGAACCACATCAAAAGTCTTTCGGCCCCAAACATGTACATGTAATCTGTGAGGAAATTTTAAATATATTGTTTATTAAATCCACTGTACGTACTTTTTGCTCAACTTTTACATCTCTTATATTTGTTTTTAGTAAAACAATTGAAGAATGAAATGACAGCAGAAGAAAAAAGTAAGCTGTACAAAGCCATAGATTACCAAGAAAATGCAGCACCTGCAATGTACCCAGAGGAATATGTAGATACTTCTTTAACATTTTTATTGAGAATATTGGAAATAGATTTACGAGATGACGATGAGGCTGATGAAAATATAACCATTCTTGTAACCAGTCTGAAAAATGTGAAGTGTAAATTGGAAACAAGGCCTGCCATGTCAGCCATCAAGTAAGTTAATCGATGAAAACTAAAAGTATGCAGTCCTCCACGACGATATGAAAATTTGTGAAAGGAAGCTTTTTGAATAATATGCCGTTTAATCCACCCACCAATTCAATTTCAGAAAGGACCCCGCACGGTTCTTATGGAAAATGGGTCCCAGTCGAATTGGCTAAAAATTTAGTATAATGCAGTGTTCATGGTGTCCTGATCGAATGTCTCCACGGGTACAACAAGATCTAATGGACAGTTTTTGAGATACAGGGTGTCAAACATACTTACCTTTAAAAAATCAATAATGTGAAATGAGTGAATATCATTTGATTTTGATATTGGGTGATCTGATGTTACTATTATACAGGGTCACACAAAATTTTATTTTTTGGTTGTATTTTTTTAAATTCGTTTAAGGAACATCTACAAATTAAACATAAATTAGAAAACTAAATATAATATAATCAATATTTGGTGGCTCTTGTTTATTTGTTGCATCTTGTATAGATTCTGGTCAATGGCATGATGATGCAGATATCAAACGGGACACTACTGCAGTAAAAATCTTTTTCGAATCTCAACGCTAAGTTAATGTTTTCGGAGGAATGTCATCAATTGACAGCTTTTCTGTAGGTATATTATGAATAACGTGTAACTGAACATTGTGAAGCTGTCTGTATAGCCTAGTGGTTAGTGTTTCTGATCTTCACGCTGTCGATCGAGGTTCAATTTTTTATGTGTTTAAGATATGGATAGTATTGCCAGCAATTTGAATACCGACTTTGGTTGTATCTATTGAAAATTGTCAAAATGGTATATTCAATCTTAATCTAGTAAATGATGAAAGAAATGAATATTATTAGGTAATAATGTATATCGAGTGTTTCTTCTGTATCTGAGATCTGCGTTTGTCGAAAAACTATTATGTAGGGATGCTATTTCTTGATGGCTTGTATACTACAAAAAGCGTATATTAGCGTTATGTGGAAGGTACATACCAATATTTCCAAGCACCAGAATAACAAGTGGAGTAATAACGATCTATGGCATTTATTGGGCATATGCACCATCTTTACAGCATTTACTCTCGTACCAATGCTCGTCAAAATTCTTTTTTCCCAAGCCTTTTAGGTGATTAAACAGTTTCAATCCTGGCATCTATTATTATTCTTATTTTAAACTTCCAAGTCTTCGTTTTTGATAATTGCCAAAATTACAAATCAGCAAGTGTGTAGTTTAATGAATAAATTAAAATGAATGCAACTGAAAAAGAAAATTCTGAGTAATCCTGAATAATAGTAACCTAAGATTACCCAATAACAAAATTAAACAATGATATTTATATATGAGCTTTTGCGTTTGACTGATTTTGTTCAGAGAATTACATACAAATTATGTAATTATTAATAACTGTATACGGAGTCTCAGAACGTTTAAATACAATTTTAGTCGACAATATTAAGATTGCAATTATTCTCCAAAACTTTTTATAACAAAATAATTGCCACATTATTAATTTTCTAAAGGTACGTAACAACCCTCTCTCTGCATGTTTGACACCCTGTATCTCAAAAACTGTCCATTAGATCTTGTTGTGCCCGTGGATACATTTGATCAGGACACCATAAACTACATTATACCGAATTTTCAGCCAATTCGACTGGGACCCATTTTCCATAAGAACCGTGCGGGGTCCTTTTATCGAAATTCGGAGTACACCACTGTATTCAGGAGGTCTCAATATATCACTGGACAAAATTTCATCGAGGTCTGTTCATAAATAAAAAAATCATAAGATAATAAAATTTGAGAAATATGTAAATGGAATTTCACGAAAATGTCATTTTTCTCATTATTTTTATTTATCAACAAATTTCAATGAAATCATAGTCAGGGATATTTCGATACTCCCTTAATCCGATTGTTTTGATAGAAGTTCTGAAATTGAATTGGTGGGTTGATTAAACAGCATATTTTTCAAATTTCATTCCCTTATTACTTTTTTATTGACGCATTTCAACTTAATTTACATATTGAACCATTTGAAAATGTCGCAAATCCAGTGGCGTAGTCAGTTTTTTTATAAAAAAATCGCTAGTAATTTTTTTAGATTTTTTTCCTTGAAAAATAATATAAGTTGGCCCTGGAAATTGAGATTTATTTATGAAATTTGGTGTCCTGGTGGACTTTTTGAATGTCTACCTAACGAAAAAAAATCATTCCAATCGGTTGAAAAATGTAAGTTTTAGAAGGATGCTTCCATCTTAAATGGGTCACACTGTATATACAGTGTGTCCGTTTAGTGCGTAATTCTTCGATATCTCGAAATCTATTATCACTAGAGAAAAACTTTTGAAAACAAAGTTCTTCCGTTACTAAAGGTACCCATTTCAAAAATATTTTCAACAATACTGGGTGTTTTATAAAAGCGGAACGACTCGGAGACGAGTTTTTTTAAATATAACACCCATATTTTTTATTCGAAATTTATTTTTTTCATTTTTTTTTTCAAATACTATGTCACTTTCACTCGCATCCAAAATATTTTTGATTTTGAGTAGAGAATTAAATTTCCTTCCTCTTTGTCAGATGATAACTGATCACTTTTTGAACAACATATTTCAACGGAAGGAATATAGCAGACGGCTAAAATTTATCAAAATATTTCACTTATTTTTCGGCTTGGCCCTACTCAAAATGAAAAGTATTTTGGATTTGATATATTCGAGGTATGTACTTCCATTCCTGAGCTCGGAAGGAGTATAGCTGTTCTGTGCATTTTTTCAATGGCGGCTCCACAACTATCACTGTAAGCGTATAGCTCTTGAGAATGCTAACATTCCCAGATAGCATTTTATGTCCCATTTAGGTCTGAACGTCCCAGAACCTAATATGGACATTCTGGGGACGTACGACTCGGAACGTTTTTGGGACGTCCGATGCCCGAGGACGTCCCCAGGACGTCCAAACTCAGGCCAAATTCATATTACCGACTTACATTATTTTCGTGTCTTATACCTTTTTAAAAAATTTAAAACGTGTTTTGGTTTAATTTTCCGTCATAAATTTCATACATTTTCCACTGAGCTTATTTAGCTCAGTGAGTTTCTCCTTGTCACCAGTATTAGATGAATAGTCGTTATATCGTTATTAATTTTGCATGGTTTTTCTGTTCGCGCTAGGTTAGTCAGGTCAGGTTAGGTTTGCTAGTAATTCACGCATTTTCAACTCAATTTGCCTCATTCTTATCTTTTCGTTTAAAATTCCGGCCATTGCAGTGACCAATCACAGAGCGCTTATTGCGTTCCTTTTATTGTCATCTATATTTTAGTGAGTTCACAGTCTCGAGTCGTTGGGATGGCGACTTGAATCACACTCTTGATAGTTTATTATTTCTCTTACAATTCTCCAATTATTTTTTCCAAAAATAGACTTGTATTTCAAACCTGTGACTGAGTGCATCGTGAAGTATGTGATTTGTGCCATTTGTGGTCCTGTGCTGTGTCTTATCTCTTGCCTTGTGATTCCCTAACCTAATTTATAAACATAATTTCTGGTTGTGGCGGAATTTGAAGTTATTTTTACAATCCAAATAATACGATGATCTGAGAAAATATAATTTATTTATTTATTGCTGTTGTGAGCCGTGACTTCTATACTGTTCAATAGGTATTATGTTTTGTAATTAATGTAAATATTTGTGTCAGAATTCAAAATAATTTATAAATGTTTTTTCGAAAATCACTTTCCATCATTATCCTTTTCACTTTTTCTAGTTGGTATGTCACTTTCTATTGACTAGGATCATGGGTTATATTAAACCTTGAAAATTATTATCCTAAAAACATCCTTAGGATGTCCAAGGCATGTCCATGGAAGACCTTACAGGGACATATAATGGACGTTGGAATACAAATATTTCAGTATACTCAAGCCATTCATAAGGAAAATATTTGATATTTTCATAAAGATAGGAAATATTCCAAAAAAATTGCTATTTTCAAGTTTCTTGTATTATGTCTTCTTGTTTATGAGTATAAAATTGAATTCCAAGCAACTTTTTCAAATAACTTTTTTCGATATCTTGCCATCTTACCCTACTTTTTTTCTTTTCATAGCAATATTATTCAATTTTCCGCCATACCAGCCATCACGTGACATATGCCAAAAATGATTTTCAGGTTATCCGACATTCACAAACTTTTTCCCAGAATTTTTTTTCAATACTCTATTAATGAACTTTTTTCCCTTATGGTATAGTTTGAGTAAACGATACTGTGCCAAGTTAAAGTTGTCGGCACTCTCAAAGGTCAAAACATTATCCCTCGAAATCAACCGTCTATCAGTCCATGTGGACTTGACAAAGAACTATCGACTTTGTGCGATTTATATTGGACAGTTTCTAACATCAATGTTTTATGATTCTATGAAAATATTTCTGAGTGGCGACAAACAAGATTATTATCGTCACATTTATGTTAGTTCAGGTAGTAAGCCTGATTTAAGTATTGTAATGTAAAACTGGGGATATTAAAAATTGTATAGGTCCCAAGTAATGATTACTTAGCTCCCGTACTATTTCTTGAAGGAGAACTGTTTGAAGATGGGTTGCACTATATCGTTTACTTCAACTATGCAGACGGTCACTGTATACAGGGTGTCCGGTAAACCTTGTGCAATATTTCACCTCAGTAAAAATCTCGCCGTTTTCCAGATAATGGACATTTTTTGAAATTCTAGAAAATCTCTACCTCCCATTGGATTTGTGAGTGCCATGTCTACAAATCGAGACCAATTTTTAATATTCTTGCTGCTGAAGATTACTGATGAGTGATGCTTTCAGACGTAGAGAACAGTTTTCCAAAAAGTGATACCATTTTTGAAGAAATGAGGGTAAAATGCCAGATTTGAGTTTCATCAATTTTTTTAACAAATGTTTGTCTGAAAAAAGCATAACCACGTGGAGTTGGAAATTCATTACAAAATTATGCACATTTTGTCCAGACTCTACCATGGTATAGATCATACTATAATTATTTTTGGGGGAGTAATATTTCTACTGAATTAGAGCGTGGTGTTATTCTAGGCTTCCTCCTACTTTTATGCTCACACCGAAGTATTTTGTTTCGATATTATTCTCAAGATAAAATGTAGAAATTTTTATTAATAAGAAACAATAAATTGCTTGGTAGCATTGAATAGTATGTCAATAAAATTAACTTTTTAATTTAATCAGTCTAAATAAATTATTATCGAAAGGAAATTGTCGATTATCCGATATAGCACCGATGAATACGCAAATTCGTGTGATAAATGTCGCAATTGACCAACATCCAGATTACAACGAAATTCCAGAGATCGAAAGATTGTACAAATAAATAAGTGCAATAGTTTTTAGGAGGTGAATCTTTGTCGAAAATTAAAGGGGGTCTTTCATGTAAACAAACACTATTAGGCCTTTCCTTGAAACGTTACACGCTTCCAAAAATGAGAAAGAATATTTTCTTTTTCTTCAAATTGCTGAAGAGTTGATGGAATGATATTGTGTGGGCATATTCTACCAGTAACAGATCACAACACCATCAGTTCAAAATAAACTTATGGACGGGAATCTTAAATGAAGTAATTGGCCCTTATTTTTTTCACAAATTAGTATTTTCGAGTTCCATCATCTGCCAACTGCCGTTTCGTTGTTTACAACTCGTCAGGACAGCTTTATGGAGCTCTCGAAATCAAAACGAATTCACCCTGAATTAAAACCTTACGGCAAAAACAATGATGATGAAAAATAACTTGTGACACCTTCAGTCACTAGTTGAAACTTAATTTGAAACGAACTATGGAATCCTAAGGTAAATATTTATCTATTCATTGGTAGGCAGCCAACAATTTTGTTGTTCTGACAAATCCAAGGAGGTTCAAAATCGAGTTTCTAATGCGTTAAGAGAAACGCAAACAAAATATAAAGTGAAGAGAGTGTTTTGGATTTGATTCCGAGAGTTCCATCGTCTGCTGACGGCCGTTTCGTTGTTTAAAACTCGTCAGAGCAGCTTAATGGAGCTCTCGAAATCAAAACGAATTTACTCTGAATTAATACCTTACGGCAAAGACAATGATAATGAAAAATAACTTGTGACATCTACAGTCACTAGTTAAAATTTAATTTGAAACGAACCACGGAATCCAAAGTTAGAAATTTTTCCACTCATTGGCAGGCAGTCAAGAATTTTGTTGTTCTGGCTGATCTAAGGTTCAAAATCCAGTTTCTAATGCGTCAAGAGGAACGGAAACAGAATCTAAAGTGAAGAGAGTGTTTTCGGGAGTAATACCACGAGTGGTCGCAATACTATCGATAATTCTGACAGAAATCAACGAGATCAAATTGCTTGGTAACACACTCGTCCCTACGGGACTCGTGGTGTTACCTCAAAGCAATTTGATCGAGTTAAAGATTTCTGACAGAATTATCGATTGTATTGTGAGCACGAGTCGTATTTATTGAGATAATTTCACGAACCAACCAAGTTATTATTTGAAATTTGATCGAGTAAACAAAGTGAATTCTTCAATAGTTGCAACTAATGAATAATAAACATGAAGTCTGTCAACCTGACGTTTATGTCATATTAGATTACAAGATGTATCATTGCTGTTTATATTTGTGGTTGACTTGACGACGTGGTCTTTCCGGATCGGAAAGAAAGGAAGCGAAAGGAAGCTTGTACTTTCGCGAAATACCATTCTGATTGGTCCTCATATCGCAGGAGACGCGACTTTCATATAGTGAGTGAAATTTTCGATTTAATTCTTAGATTTCCATCATCTGCTGACGGCCGTTTCGTTTTTTACAACTCGTCAGATCAGCTTTATGGATTGGTCAGAACAATAAAATTGTTGACTGTCTGCCAATGAGTAGAACAATTTCTAACTTTGGATTCCGTGGTTCGTTCCAAATTCGGTTTAAACTAGTGACTATATCACAATTTATTTTTCATCATGATTGTCTTTGCCGTAAGGTATTAATTCAGAGTGAATTCGTTTTAATTTTGAGAGCTCCATGAAGCTATCCTGACGAGTTGTAAACAACGAAACGGCCGTCGGCAGATGATGGAACTCTTAGAATAAAATCGACAACACTCTCTTCACTTTTGATTCTGTTTGCGTTCCTCGTGACGCATTAGAAACTTGATTTTGAACCTTGGATTGTTCAGAACAACAAAATTGTTGGCTGTCTGGCAATGGATCGATAAACATCTAACTTGGGATTCCATGGATCGTTTAAAATTAGGTTTCAAATAGTGACTGTAGATGTCACAAGTTATTTTTTATTATCATTGTCTTTGCCGTAAGGTATTAAGTCAGAGTGAATTCGTTTTGATTTCGAGAGCTCCATAAAGCTGTCCTGACTAGTTGCAAACAACGAAGCGGCCGTCGGCAGATGATGGAACTCTCAGAATCAACACCCCCTTTTCGAGTTCACCGATTCATTTACATATATGCTGTGATTCGAGTGAAAAGGCATGTTGTTTACTTGTAAAGTTTAGACTTGAACTAGATGGAAAAGTAGAAACAGCGTTTGAAACGGCAAAAGCAAGAGTTGTACCGTTGAAAAATGTTTCAGTATCCACATTAGAATTGCACTGTATTAGCCAGTGATCTATCGGAATTCATCAAAGACAACCACCGAATTGAGATCCCGACAACGTATTTATGAACAGATTCTCAGGTAGTTTTAAGATGGATTCAGAAGGACTCTTCGAATGGAGTGCTTTTTGTTACTCATTAGAGCTTTTCCTCGAATAAAGGCTGCTATTATTCATCAGTTCAATCAACTTCACAACTAGGGATGTAAAGAAATAGACAGTTAATAATGATGTTTTGTTTGAAAATGTCAAAAATGGATTTAAAATTTGACCTGACAATTCAACGTTTTGGTTTCTGAAATTTGTAGAGAGTTAATTAATGCTACTTCTGCTTTGAAATTTTTCAATAACTTATTTCTTGCATCTTTCACTTCATTGTCTAGTTTTATTTTAATTTGTTACAAAAAATAAACATCAATAATTGTTGAATGGAGGCTACCTACACATATTATATATTCACAATTTTTTTTTCAGGGTGCATATCAAATTAGACGATTTTACTACGCTAGGTTTGCAACAAAATGAGTTTATACCGAAGATAATCACCTCAGAGACTGGTGACCTCGAAGGTCTTCTAGAGGTTTTGTTTGAAATTAATCCTTTAGATCGAAGTTGTGATCAGAGGATTAATATTGTGGCACAACCTCTGAAAATGATATATGATGCCCAAACTATCAATAAAATTATGGAAGTATTTAGGGTTCCACCAGAATCTGCTATTGATGGGTAAGCTAAAAATTTTGTGTTAATATCTATAATGAAATAACATGGATTTTCATCAAGTATCGGCTATATCAATTCAAAAAATAAAAATTTTGTTTAATTTTGATGATAAAATTCAGATTACTGGTTTGATTGATTATTATTTGACTGCAATAAAGGTTATAATAATGATAATAATAATAGATAATCAGGGGCAGGGCAAACTTCATCCAAGGCCTTGGTGAGTTGCGACACCACTTTCCTGAGCAACTGGTGCAAAACCGGACCGGCAACTCAGGCGCACCAGGGAAGGAAAGAGCATTTACTTTGATGTCGGTCGTGGGTATACTAGGCTAATTCTCCGGTATACTCTAAAACTCGGGTTCCAAATGCACGAGGAAGAGACCCCCTCGGATAAGGGGTCAAAAGCAAGATGGTGGATCCGTAAACGAGGTTTTGTCAATTAATGACGACCGCAATGTACAAGGGCGCTATGTGGTGCGTGAGACACCCAGAGCATGCCGCCTATTCCGCACAAAACCTTAGGGATCAAGTATCCCATCTTCGGAAGCGCGGCTAAGTCGAGTGTTCCTCCTCAGTGGGTTAACGAAGTGGCAGTTGTCGTTCTGGCTGTAGAGGAAGCTCATAAAACCAAGCGTCTGAAGCCACAACAACTGGCACGGGTGAATGCGGAGATTCGGGATGTTCTTCCGGTAGAGGCTGACATCTGGTAGATCAACTTTGCCGTGTATAACGCTGCGCAGACTTTGTCCCAAACTGAGAGGAAACATATCACCCCTCTGATTGGAAGGCATGAGCGACGCATACACACGATGGAAGCTAAGATCAAGTCGGCTAGACTACACGCGCCTCGTATCCAGTGTGTGGTGAACTTTGTGGCAGCCAATAGGCCCTTCATGTCCTCAGTGCGGCGAATCGCCGTAAAATTAAGACTAGCCCGCCACCCATTAAATCGGGGCGTGCTGTTACCATCGACCACCACTGCCTTGATAGGATACGAATGCTGGTGGCTGCCAAGAAGTCACTAGTGAGGCGGGGGAGAAGTGTCGTGGAAAACATGAAATTCCGCGATAAACCTCGCTTATTCCAAGAGCCTCCACGTGTTGTGGATAACCCGCTGGCCGGTGATCGGATGGAAACCTGCTGTAAGGACACCTATGAGTTTCTGCAACCACTCGACGTAGATACTTCAGCCCTAGTGCAGTTCAAAGCTTTCTGCAGAAGGCTTCGTCAATCTGAGAACAATGATCTGCGCAACCCGATAACCCTGGAAGAAGTTCCAAGCACCCACCACCATCTCGTAAGAGTTTTCAACTCATGGCTAGATGAGGAGCAGCAGATTCCGGATTGGTTTGTCGAGGGGCAAACCGTGCTCATCCCCAAAAACGGAGATTTGTCTCTTACAAAGAATTACGAAAACATGCTTGAACGCATGTTATAAGATATTTACCTGCATATCATAAATGCGAATACTCTCCGCAAAAAGAAGGTCGCTGGCTGCAAGGAAAACCTGTTCATCGACACATGTATTACACACGACTCCGTGCAGTATAAGCGTAACCTTTTGATGTTCTGGATCAATTACCGCAAGGCATTTGATACAACTTCGCATGAGCTCATTATGCATTTGCTCAAATGCCTTGCTGTACCTAATCGAATAGTGAGATGCATTGGATAACTGATGCCGCTCTGGAGGACTCGCTTCACCATAATATCAGAGCAGGTAATCTTCAGAAGGGGCTTATTTCAGGAAGATTTCCTCGGCCCTCCTCTTTTCTGCATCTCACTACTGCCATTGACCACCGCACTCAGAAACACCCATGGTTACAACTGCGGCAGCCACAGCAACTGGAAGCACAAGGTCACCCATTGATTTTACGTGGATGACCTAAAACTATATGCCTCTGGAGAGAAGGATCTACGTCAGCTTATAGACGAAATCATCATCATCTTGATGCCGGAGAGACGTACACTCAACTAGAGGTGGAACAGCTCCATTCCAAAGGGGTAACCACTGTTGAAAACTCTCTCCGTGGCAAGTATCAGCACAAACTACAACATATCTGGTCATTAGAGCTATCGGAGAATAACAACTAATAGGATTACCGTTCCGATTCTATTCTACTCCTTTGGAGTGGTGAACTGGACTAAGGAGGAGCTACAACTAAACGTAAAAACTTGCAAAATGGTGCATTTTCATAGGAACTTGCATTTTAAATCGTACTACTTCCCCAGACAATAGGGCATTTTAAATCGTACTACTTCCCCAGACAATAGGGAGGCCGTGGACTTTTGATTTTGGAGTGTTTGCATAACAATAACAGAATGGTACTGGATGGAGCTTGTAAAGTTTTCAGGAGTTCAGATTCTCATCTCTGCTTATTGGTCTGTGACCATGAGAAAGGACGTCTTCCTGTTACCGTTATCGACGTCCAAATAACGTCTCGAAACATCCCGATAAAGTCTTCTAGGGCGTTCATAGTCCCCTGGGCGTCACAAAAACCTTTTGAGGCCCCTTTGAGGCGTTCACTCACCTCACCTTTGAGGAACCTGCGAACGTCCCCAGTCATACTACGAAAGAAATAAAACAGTTTTGTCTATTTTCCATAGTTTTATAATATGTTTACTAGTTTTGATTATTAAAAGTGTTTTGTTCTTTTTGTAGTGAACCTGAATTTCCATAAAATAAAAAAGTCATTGATCAAGTTAGTCCCTATCCAGAGTATGGTTATGTTTATCAATAAACAAATATTTACAAGTGACAAAACTTGAAGTACCTATATTCATTTGCAAAAAATGGTATGAAGAGGCAATTTTGGATTAAAATATTTACTTCTATGAGATATATCAATAAAATATTAAAATAATTCTTTGGTTGGAAAATATAAAAATATACAATTCTTTGAAACTTCTTTCAAGATTTCATAGAGCAGGAATACCGCCATCCCCTTCCTTGGCTGCCAGTGTTTGGCCAGTTATTTTGGTTCCAACCCCATGTCCGTCAGGTGTGGTTCTTAGCCAGACTTTGATCATACCTGCAATGTCTGCTCCTGCGACATTTCTCGAAGACAAACTGAAAATAATTGAACAGGATCAAGTGGAATGAAACCTGGAATTATCGATATAGTTTTCCATGTACAGTTTAAGGGTAGTTCTAGTACGCATGTTTTTTTCATAACTTGATCATCAATAGTTTTCGAGCTACCTATGATGTACTTCGGAAACATATTTTCAGCAATATATTCATAAAATAATAAAAAGAATATTTTTGAGATCCCTTCCACGTGAGACTCCAAACGACCAACTAGAATTTTTTTTTTTTCAAAAACATGACTTCTCCTCCAACATTTTCAATGGCTTATTTTTCGGATTCAATAACTACTAGTGAATGCACAAATCACCAAGATTTATTTCCATGCCACTTTTTAGCTTTGTACGTCAGTCTTAGAAGAATTACTGTAAAAAATTTATAGAATATGACAAAACGGCAACTTTCACAAGAACTTTTATTTTATATTTTTGAAGCACAAAACCATAAAACTATTCATTTGAAGATACCCATCCATTTCTAAAAAACCAAATATCATTCTGAAAGTCGACAACTAATTATAAAAATATTTTTTTACCAGATAATGGCTCATAGCGATTCCAGTTACAACAACAAATAGGTATTACTGGATTGAAATCTTGAAAAAATGCATTATGACCAAAACTCACCGAATATCATTTTCCGGATATCAGTTCAAGAACATGATCTCTTTTTTCTCTATTCCTTTCTAGTCATATTGCTTATCTCGGGAGATGAACTTTTTCATGATCCTTCTCCTAACATCAGCTATGTCTTTTCCACCAACACATATATCCTATATCATCTTGATGCCGGAGAGACGTATACTTACCGTGTGGTGGAACAACGCCGCTCCCAAAAGGTTATCACAGTTGAAAACTCTCTGCGGCAAGTATCAGTATGAACTCCGACAGGAAAGAACAAAGTTGCTGCAACTAATATACTGTAGCAACTACTACACGCTACTCTACTCCTTTGGAGTGATGAAATGGACTCAAGAGGAGCTGCAACAACTCGGCGTAAAAACTTGCAAAATGAATCCGTGGACTCTTGAGTTTGGAGTGGCTACATAACAGAATGGTACTGGATGGAGCCTGTAAAGTTACCAGGAATTCGGATCTCCTTCTCTGCATGGTCTGTGACCATGAAAAAACAGAGTTGGGAGCATTCCTTTTCAAAGCAGCAGCACGGGCGGCCGATGAACTTGGTCTCGTTTTCGACACTGAACGGGGTGTGTTTTGGCAAAAACTCTAATTTTACGGCAAAAACTAGTTTTCTCTTTGACTTTTTATATTTTTATTTTACTGTCTCTCTGACAATACATGACTAACTATATATAACATTGCATTTTTGAACTGAGTAAAAAGTTGAAAGAATTAGTCCACAACATCCTCCGAGCCTCGCGAGAGACTACTTTGGTTTCAACAAGACGATCTTCGTTATAGGTCTTCGATACAACCCTGTCGCTGTTTTTACTTCAACCACCCTGATTTTGTTGTCGCGTCCAGGAAAAGTTCTAGTTATTTTTCCTGTGGGCCATGTATTTCTTGGAGTAGTATCATCCGCCAATATGACTAGATCTCCTTCAGAAACATCACTTTTGTTTTGCTGCCACTTGCTTCGTTTAACCAGAGTTGGTACATATTCCCGTAGCCAACGTCGCCAGAAAAGATCTGCAAATCTTTGTGCAATACGCCATTGTTTACGTAAATGGGAATCCGAATTCGTGAAGACTCCTGGTGGACTTACTTGACTCTGTTTACCAATTAAAAAATGGTTGGGTGTTAGAGCTTCGTCATCTAGATGATCTGAAGAAACGTAAGTGAGTGGATGACTGTTTACTGTATGCTCAACTTCAACTAGGAGGGTCAGCAGCATTTCTTCTTTCGGACTTTGCTGAGTCAGAACTACTCTCAATGCGTACTTAACTGATCTGATCATTCTTTCCCATACCCCTCCCATGTGGCTGGCTGTTGGTGGATTTTTGAACCATTGGATATGTCGCACACAACAAAACTGCTGGAACTTGTAATATTTGTATTTATGCAATTATAAATATATGTATTTGAGAGCTAACAATAAAAGTCAGGTTCAACTTCAACACTGTTTATTTTACTCCCTGGCAACGTAGGGACTAATATTTTTTCATCCCTATTCTCCTCTCTTTCGAAATCAATGTCAGGGGTCGAAAATGAAGAACGATATGAACAATCACTTTTTTGATCACTTTTATTCAATTTTATAAATTTTCTGTTTCTCAACAAAATTTAACCGTTATTCATTTTTATTTTGTATGTTCTTTCCCTGACTTTTTCTATAATAATACCTGGTTTCCAAACTGAGTTAGGTTTGAGTTGAACATAAACTTTATTTCCTGACCTAAGAGGCTGTAATAATTTCACATCTGAATCAAAATATTTTTTGTTCATAGTTTGTCTGTTATTTAAAAATTTACTATATTTTGTGATATCTATAGTTTTCGGACAACATGAGCTACTTTTAGATGGTAAAATAGATCTTAATTTACGAGACATCAAAATTTCTGCAGGAGAATATTGTTCATCAATTTTCATATTTCTGACTAAAAGCAATGCCATGTGAATGTCTTTATTCTCCTCGAGAGTTTTCTTGAAAATGTTTTTGGCAGTTTGAATAGCTCTTTCTGCCATTCCATTCGATTGAGCATACGTGGGCGAAGTTATTACATGGTCGAACTCCCAATTCATAGCAAACCTTCTGAATTCATCTGAACTGAATTGAGCCCCCCCATCGGTTACAACTGTAACTGGGATACCATGTCTAGCAAATATGCTTTTGAGAATTTGAATGATACGATGGCTAGTAGTATCGTTATATAATTCTTCAATTTCAATATATTTTAATATGTAATCAATGATTAAGAGATACTTTTTTCCATGTAGTTCAAAGAGATCACAACCTACTTTGTTCCATGGTAAATTGAGAATTTTATGATTGATCAAAGGTTCTGCTGGTTGTGATTTAGAGTATTTCATACATAATTCACAATTTTGAATTTTTTGTTTTATATCGTTGATCATTGAAGGCCAGAAAATTGATTCTTGAGCTAATTTCAAGGATTTGTTAATGCCCATGTGACTGTAATGAACCCTATCCAACATTTCTTTTCTCAAAAGTTTTGGAATCACTAGTGCATTACCCTTGAAAATCAACCCATCACATTCAGTAAGTTCACTTTTATGTTTACAATATATTTTTAATCGATCATCTAGTTTCTTATTATTTTTAGGCCATCCCTCAGAAATAACATTTTTCAATAGCTGAAGTTCCGGATCTGCCTTTATTTTTTCCAAAATTTCGCGTTTTTTATTATGAGTAACATTGATTTCTGAAATAACAATGCAAACCTGTAAATTGATGTCTTTGTCAAAATCTTCACTCATATTTTCATTCAAGTATGCTCTTGATAAAGCATCGGCTATTAAAAGTTCTTTTCCAGGATTGTACACTACTTCAAAATCATATTTTTGAATTTGCAGCAACATTCTCTGAAGACGCGCTGGACATTTATTCAGAGGTTTTTTAAAAATTGATATTAGAGGTAGGTGGTCGGTTTCCACCACAACTCTTTTACCAAACACAAACTGATGGAATTTTTCCAATCCCACAGTTATAGCCAGAAGCTCCTTCTCTATTTGCGCATAACGACACTGTGTTTCTGTCATAGCCATTGAGGCATATGCACATGGTAGTTTATTTTGCAAAAGAATAGCACCAGTGCCGGACTTAGATGCATCCACGGAGATCACAGTTTCGCGATTTACATCATAAAATTGAAGAACAGGTTTTTTTGTCAAAGTATTTTTCAAATGTTCGAATGCTTTTTCGTGTTTGCCATTCCACATAAATTCAACATCCTTTTTTAGTAAATTACGTAGAGGAAAAGTAAAATCAGAAAAATTCTTGATAAATTTACATATGTATGTAAACATCCCCAATAACCTCTGTACATCTTGTTTACACTGAGGTCGTGGAATCTCGGTTATTGCTTTAATTTTTGAATTATCCGGACTTATACCATCTCCCGAAATAATATGGCCAATGTAAGTAATTTGCTTCTGTCCAAACTTGCATTTTTTTAGATTAAAACGAATATTATTTTCTTGGGCTAACTGCAAGACTTTTTTAAGTCTATCATCATGCTCTTCTTTATCTTTGCCCCAGATTAGAATATCATCGATATAAGTATCCGCACCTTCGATGTCAAAAATTTCCTTGAACCGGGCCTGGAAAAATTCAGGAGCAGATTTAATTCCATACGGAAGCCTAAGAAATTTGTACCTCCCGAAATGTGTTCCAAATACACACAGTTCGGAGCTTTCTTTGTCAAGCGGTATTTGGTAAAAACCTTTTGTGGCATCAAGAGTGCTGAATACTTTTGCATTGGCTAATTTACTAGTAATTTCATCTAGAGTAGGTATTTTATAATATTCCCGTTTGATTACCTGATTCAAATCACGAGGATCCAGACAAATTCGTAATTTATTATCTGGTTTTTTAACAATCACCAATGCGTTCACCCAATCAGAACTTCATTTACTTTTTCAATTATTTGTAATTTTTCAAGTTCTTCTAAACTTTGTTTGAGACTTTCCATTAAAGGTATTGCTACTTTTCTGATTGGTTGAACTACTGGTTTCGAGTTTTCTTCAAGGTTGATATGATAGGTTTTTTTCATACACCCAATACCATAAAACAAATCCTTGAATTTTTTAATTAGTTCAGAATACCCACTGACATTTGACTCTACAGAATCAATTTTCATGATCAAATTCAATTTAATACTTGAGTCGAGCCCCAAAAGAGCCTGTGTATTGGAATTTACTACATAAAAATCCAAATGATATTGTTTATTATTTTTCATGCATGGAATTGTACACTTACCAATAACATTGATAGTATTTCCTGTGTAAGAATGCAGTTGAGAGTTTGACATAGTAATTATATTTTCAGAAAAACCCAGAGACTTGAGAACGTGAACCGGAAGTACGTTTGCCATTGCCCCTGTATCAATTTTGAGGCTGAAATTATGACCATTACTCTGAAACACAGTATACCATTCTTTATTTGTAGAATTTATTTTTGAATCCGCATCCACTTGCGAAATACAACCTATGAACAAGAAATCGTTAGAATTTTCAGTTATAGAATTGACAGAATCGGAAATTTCATTTACTTTTCTTTCATTTTTGTTAGAATATTTCTTTTTCATGCATACAGTTGCAAAATGATTTGGAATTTTACAGAAATTGCAAACCCTACCATAGGCAGGACATTTGTTGATAGCATGTTCCTTGTAACCACATTTATTGCAGTTCTTGATCGTCTTGGTATTTATTTCTTCATGTTTTTTTTCCTGTAGCAGACCACATCCACTTGAGAAGATTCTCTAAGCTGGCTGGAACCCATCGCCTCACTTCTCGCTTTTGACGTTTTTATGACATGGCAAAGTTCAATAGCTTTCTCCAGTGTCAAACTATCATCTTGAAGCAGTTTCTCCCGCACATAATTGTTCCTTATGCCACAAGTGATCATAGTTACGATTAAGCTATCTTGAAGAGTATCTAATTTACATCTGCTTGCCTTTTTCTTCAATTCAAGAATGAAACTTTCAGTACATTGGCCCTGTTCTTGTCTATAGGAGAAGAATTTGTACCTTTCGTATGCCGTGTTTTCTTTGCCTTGGAAACGGTTGTCAAACTTGTCCAATAGCACATTCAGTTTGTCTTTCTCGTCGTTCTGGAATTTGAAGTAGTGTAAAAGTTGAGCAAATTGAGTTTTCTCATCTTTCTTGATAACTTCGGAAGCAATAAGGTAGTTCTCGAATTTTGCTTTCCACAGCTTCCAATTTTCAACCGTATTTCCTGTCAGTGACAGAGATGTCAGACCACGATTATCACCCATTTCTTTGATTATTTGGTTTGCTGGAGTGTAATTTATCATTCAACTGAAAATATACCCTCTCTGGAACGTTTTTCAGTGTTGAAAGTGCGACTGCGCCATGTAATATTTGTATTTATGCAATTATAAATATATGTATTTGAGAGCTAACAATAAAAGTCAGGTTCAACTTCAACACTGTTTATTTTACTCCCTGGCAACGTGAGGTTACATATTCATATGCAGTAAGATTAAACAATTAGATATAAATCTCATCACAGAACTGATCTGCATCGACTTCTTGAAGGGCCAACTTCATTTCTTTTTCAGCTCCACAAAGGTTTGTCCCGTTATCGGAGTGTAGTTCGCAAGGACTACCTCTTCTACAAATGAATCGACGGATTGTCATGATGGCAGAATCTGTAGTGAGAGAAGAGGCTAGTTCCAGGTGAATTGCTCTTGTAGGCATACACGTAAAAATAACTCCATAGCGTTTTTCCTTTCTCCTACCAATGGTGACTGTCATCGGACCAAAATAGTCCATCCCGGGTATCATAAAGGCTCTGACTTGAGGTGTGATTCGACAATCCGGAATTTGACCCATTTGTTGAGTTTCCAGCTTGGCATTCCTTCTTCTGCAGGTAACACAGGATGTCACACAGCTTTTAGCAGCTGATCTTGCATTTACGATCCAAAACCGTTCCCTCAACTGGTTGATCAATTGTTCTCTGCCCTGGTGATGATTTGAATTGTGATAATGTTTTACCAGCAATTTTGTCAACCAATGTTTTGAGTCGAGGATGGTGGGTCGTCTCATAGGTAGGTCTAAATGATGAGCTTCATCTAATCTTCCACTCAGTCTCAATACATTCATTTCATCGATTACAGGTTTCAATTTCGAAAGACGGCTCGATTTCTTTAGATTTCTCTTCTGATGAATCCTATTAATATCTTCGGAAAAACATTCATTTTGGGCTTGTTTAATAATTTCAAACTCGGCATATTCAAATTCTTTCACTGAGAGTTCATTTGAATATATTTGAGTACTCTGTAGGCCAGTTTTCATTTTCAAAATATTGATAAATCTCAGTACCCATGCGGCAGTTCTAACAAGACGCAAATAATTTGAAAACCTTGAAAAGTCAAAAGGATTGATACTTTTCTGTCCATTGAATATTACAAAAACATTCTTTTTCTTTTCTTCCTCGGTATTTGCTGAAATCTCCTCTTCAGCTAGAGGCCATGATTTTTCATCTGAAGAAAGAAACTGAGGTCCGTTGAACCAATTTCTATAGTTTTCTATGTCCCACAGTCCTCGTGTTGCCTCATCAGCTACATTAAATTTCGTTGGTATCCAGTGCCAGTCTTCGGGGTTTGTTAAATCCAAAATTTCACTTATTCTGTTCGCAACAAAGGTTTTATAGTTTCTTGGAGGTGACTTTATCCAAATCAAAACGATTTTTGAATCTATCCAGAAGAATTTCCTGCTGATTTTCTATTGGTTCGGCTAAACGAGATCCCAGTAGAGCTGCTTGAAGTTCAATCTTTGGTACGGTCATCGGCTTCAGTGAAGTAACTGTTGACTTCGCCATCACTAATGAAGTAGTTACTCTATTGTTTGATTCCTTCATTCGAAAGTACGAGGCAGAAGCGTACCCTTTTTCGCTACCATCATTGAAAATGTGTAGTTGAATTTCAATTACATCACTGGTGAAACAATACCAACGGGAATATTTAAATTGCCAATTTTATGAAGAGCTGTCACCCAAGATTTCCATTTTTCGAAGAGCTGAGGGCTCAGTTTATCATCCCAACCTAATTTTTCGGACCAAATTTCTTGCATTAAAATCCTGGCTTGAATTGTAAATGCTGCCAAAAGGCCCAGTGGGTCATAGACAGACATTACCACTTTAATAACTTGTCTTTTGGTAGGGATAACACTTTCTGAAAGTACCTCTTTGTTCTTTGTCAACAACTTATCAGAAAAGCTCAACAAGTCATCTTTTGGACTCCATATCAAACCCAGTGTTCTCTCAACAGTTGGCCACTTTTAAAATCCAAGGAGATAATACTCTTCGACCTCAATTCAGCTGGAACATGTTCTATAACTTGAGGGGAATTGCTGAGCCAACTTCTCATTTTGAACCCTCCACGACTATGGATATCAATAACTCCTTTTACTACTTTGATGGCACGTTCTTCTGTCTCGAAGCTATCTAAGTAGTCATCCATGTAATGGTACTTTTCGATGGCTATGGCAGCTTCTGGACATATATTAGCATATTTCTTGGTATTCTGACGAGTCACGTATATAGCACTGCTTGGGGAACAAATGGCTCCAAATATCATAACATTCATTTAGTAAGTGAGAATAGGGTTCTTCCTATCTTTCCCCCGCCACAAAAATAGCTGTGATTTTTGATCTTCCGGTTTTATTTGAATTTGCAAAAACATATTTTCGATGTCTCCCATTACGGCAACTCGATTTAGACGAAAATTGAACAGAATGTCTAATAATGAATTTAATAAATCAGGACCTTTTAGCAACATTTCGTTTAAATTTGTTCCGAATACTTTGGCTCTGGCGTCGACGACGAAACGAAATTTTTGCGGTTTACTAGGATGTTTGACCGCGAAGTGTGGTAAGTACCATGTCCTGTCTGGAACGGTAGCGACCTCTTCGTTTGTCAAGACTCTGGCATATCTTTTTCTAACAAATTCGTCTATTTGTGCACAATACTTTTCTGTAAAATTTTTGTCACCATCCATTTTTCTTTCTATCGTGTATAATCGGCTCAAAGCAGCAGTCTTACTGTCGGGTAATTTGATGTTATCCGTTTTCCAAAGCAATCCGATTTCCCAATGGCTGTTTTGTAATTGACGACAACTTTCTTTCATTATCTGACTGCTTCTATCTCTTTCTTCTGTTACAGTTTTTCTATTTCCACTTTCAATCCCAAGCGTGTCGAAAAATATTGTTTGATATATGAGGTTCTTTAATTCTTCGTCTTCATGGGTGAAACAATGCATTGAATACTCCGGGTCAATTCTATTCTGGCAACGAGATAGATTTCCATGGACCACCCATCCTAATTTGGTCAGTGAAACAACTGGAGCATTTGGGGGACCCTGTATAACTTTTCTTGCTATCGTAAGATCGATATGATCCTGACCAATCAGTAATAGAGGTTTCGCATCTGTCAAGTTGACAGATGATACTTCAGCTAAATGCTTCCATTTTTCCGCAAGTTTTCCGATGTTTACGGATTTTACAGGCAATTGCAAATTGGAAACGATCCGAACATCAGAAAGGTGGAAAATCTGTTCATTGAGGATCCCCTGGATATTGATGTTGACTCTCTTCGATTTGTTATCTCTAAATGACATGGAATTTGTCTAGTGCATCTTCAAAGTATCATTTATACCTTGTACTCCTATTTCTTCAGCAAGATTAGAATCCATGAGTGTTACAGTGCTGCCATCATCAAAAAGTGCGAAAGTTTTCACGGTCTTTTTTGGTCCAATCACTTTAACGGGAAGTATTCGAAGAAGGACAGTTTTAGCGGCAGATTTCACGTGGAAAGAGTGTTCATTCATAAAACATGCTGATTGCTCGGGTTCTTCTTCATTCTTTTCGACATTTACTCGAGTTACTCCCGATGAAGCTTCGTGAACATTAAGTTTTGCTGTTGCGGTAAATTGTCTGGATTTCGAGAAGAATTTGGGTGCAATAAACGATTGTGGTATTTTTCACAGCTTTGTACTCCACATTTTCTTCTAGTTCTACATTTGAAAATACGATGGGACGAAGCAAGACAAAAGAAACAAATTTTATGTTCCTTTACCCATTCCCACCTCTTATCTGTATCGAGAGACGAACATTTTCTACAGTTGTATATGGAATGATTGGATTCTGAACAAAATATGCAAACTTTTTCAGATGACTTTTCTGAACCCAAAAACACATAGTTTTTATATTTCTCCTCTGGATACTTGTCTGTGAAAGTTGAATTCGACGTTGAAGGCTTGCATAACAAACTGGCTGCTGCTGTTTCTTTTTGTAACCATTCAGAAAATTCAATTAATGTGGGCATAGGTATAACTTGCTTCTTAGTATTTTCGTCAACTATTTCTCTCGCCCACTGAAACTGGAGATGCTCTTGGAGACGAGTTGACTGAACAGTTGGGGATTGTTAAGGTAGGCTTCCATTTTTAATGACTGAGCAGTGACCGTGAGATTCAAAACAGAATTTGCAAATTTGATGAGTGATAATGGATATCGGGTATTGATAGAGGGCAATAACTTCACTTTATTCATCATGGATTCTATTATATATTCAGGACGACCGAATCTGGTCTCTAGTGTACAGAGAATACTCTCTAAATTATCTGGAGAAACAAATAATGATTTCACCGCATCTAAAGCTTCGTTTTTCAAAGCTTTTTGAAGACGTATCAGGTTTTCTTCGTTACTGAAAGAGCATGTTTCGGTAGATCTCCTATAAAGGGTAATAAACATTGGTCAGTCTTCTACATTTCCACTGAATGATGGGAGTTCTTTACCAAGTACATTCTTGAAATACATTTTCGATATTTCATCACGATTTCGATTATTTCCTGACAAATTTTTTAAAGCATCTGTCATACTTCGGGTAGCAGTTGTAAATTCCTCAATTACTTTGATTGCGACCGAGTCGATCTGTTGGAGATCTCCATTTGGGACTGCAAAAGTATTCATCTCAGGAGCTACTTGATATGAATGTGGCGATTCCTGTTTGAACAACCACGAGTTTACTTTTTCATTTGCGCATGAAGTGTCTGGGAAATTTGCTGATGCTCTGGTGCTGCTGCTTTTCCCGCTTTCACTCTTTACGCTGCTACTACTGACACTCGCATTTTCCAGTAACTTTCCTACTTGGAGTGATGCTTCGGCTTCAACAACAGCTAATTTTCTTTCCAGGCTTTTCTGTTCAAACTCTTTTTGTATTTGATCAATAGCTTTCAGTTTCTCAAGTTTAATTTCTTTCAGTTTTATACTCGTTATTGAACTCTTAGACCTCGCAGACATAGAAGCTATTGATATGTTTTCATTAGGACTGTATTTTACTGATGGAATTCCCGCAGTACACCAGCTGGTTTTTCTGGTAGGACGTTCTTTTTTGGGACATTTTGGCGAATCTGGATCGGCTTCAATTTCGGCTATATTGAATGTCCTTGATTCCAAATGCTATTTGAAGACTCGAAGGACCAAATGTTTTGGCAAAAACTCTAATTTTACGGCAAAAACTAGTTTTCTCTTTGACTTTTTATATTTTTATTTTACTGTCTATCTGACAATACATGACTAACTATATATAACATTGCATTTTTGAACTGAGTAAAAAGTTGAAAGAATTAGTCCACAACAGGGTGGCACAAACTCTGTCAAGGAGTTGAAGCCCGGGGGATGTTGAGTCCGTTGTAGAGAATGAGAAGTGCCGAATTTATGGGAACTACTCATAGCCCACACTCAAATAAGCCTGATGTAGTCCACCTCGACCATCAAAGTAGGATGATTTTCTTCTAGTTTTCGTCTCCCGGCGAAACGAACATCTTCCGAAAGGAGAAGGAAAAAAGGACTCAATATCGAGATTTACTCTTTGAACCCCGCAGGCTGTACCCAAACCATTCTGTTGAAATGGTGGTTCTGATTATAGGGGTCCTTGGTGGAATGATGGACACGCTACGATCTAATCTAAAAATCATACCCGCTTGCCGTTATGCGGTAGAAATCTTAGCTGAACGAATGCAGAATGATGTTATCCTTGGTTCACTCTGTCTGTGCAGGGCACATGATTCTCGGACCCAGTAGTTATTCACCCCAAGGGCATGTGGGGAGTGACTATCTGGGTAAATGGCATCAGCGCTCCCTCCGGCTGTGTCGGAGCGACCGACTGGTATAATCCAAAACGAACTAAAAAAAAATATATATGTATATAATAAAAATAATAGTAATGATAATAATAATAATACTAATATATTTTATTGCCATAAAAGCTACAAGGGTTTTCTATCAAACATATGCAAACTACAGTATAAATAAAATGTACAAGAAGGAATAAATCACACTTGAAATTACATAAATATAGATATAAAATATGAACCCAACACATATATTCAAAAACATAATACAGACACGTATATACATACAGATATATTGAGATATCTCTTACCAGCTATTGAAATTGTAATAGAGTTTTTTTTTTCGAATATTCTGCGACTGAAATTTTGAATTTTTTGTGTATACAATATTTCTAATTTCAATTGGAAGAGAATTATAGGCTTTGATTGATCTATACATGGTCCCTTTTTATATTTGATTATTAGATTCCTTCCTGTCATTTTTTATGGGAATTTCAACCTTCCACAGTTATTCATCAAAAACATTGATAGTTCGGATACAATATCTGCTTTCGTTACCCACACTTGCTGAATAAAACTCTATTTTATTAAGAAGGAGTTTACCTTCTGAAAAAGGTCAAAGTATATTTGCGGGTAAAAGGACGAGGTACGAATTCCATTTGATAAGGGAGGAGTCTCAAAATAAAAGAAATCTAAGTGTCTGACTTCAACACATTTAGCTGTGAAATAAAAATTACTCATAGTCAGTCATAGTAAGTTTAACCTTGAACGCTTCGAGGCTGTCTATAAATAGGTACCCAAACGCTCGCCACTCTGGCCAACTTGGTTTCATTACTTTGTCCAGTATTCTCTAAAAGGAAGAACTCAAATATGGGTAATAAAAATGAAAATTCTTGCATTCTTCATTGGGATCGATATTTCGTATATTGATTGGTATTGATATAACTTATGAAAATATGTGTGGTTTAGGCAAACACCATAATTAAAAAATATAAAAAATCGTGTTTATCGACATGTAAATAGCAACGCTGCAAAAACCATTCAAATTATGAGAAAACCATCCAGCGGGTCTTCATTAGAGATATTTATGGAAAATTTCTATGAATAAGTCCGCAGTTGCATTTTGTTCAATTGCATTGTTTTAGCGTACGAGACTTTCGAATTTCCTCATGTGTAAAAAAATAAGTAGCACAATCAGACGTAAAAGGGTTACATAGAAATATGTGTCAATCCAGTAAATAATTTTTTGTACAACTGTCATTAAAAATGACGTTTTTAATTCATTGGCATATGAACTAAAAACTGACGTTTTCACAAAATCACTTTTAACACTAGTGTTAAAAATACTTTTAACACTAGTGTTATAAGTAAAATGACAGATGGGATGATGGATACTCAGTAATATATAGATCTCTCTAATAAAAACACTTCAATTAGATATTATAATCAGAACACCTGCTCAAGAGAAATCATTAATAAAAGTTCACACATGTATTTGGCGTTTGTGCAATTGATAATACTAATTCCTCTTGAAGTTACAAACGAAGTAGTATTCAGTCCAACTGTAGAAGTTCCTTCGTCATTGACAAATAATGACATTCATAAATAAAGTGCGTTGGGGTTTATTATTTTGGAGCTTCTGCCTTGTAATCCAAAGATCGTGTGTTCGAATCCTCATGGATCTTATTTTTTTTTGTTTTTTCTCACTAGCAGTAATGTTGAACTAAAAATTGTGTATGATACATTCGTTAAAAGTGATTTTATTTTGCTCGTGGGGTTGCTCCACTCGCTAACGCTCGTTTCGCAATATTCCTTACTCAAAAAAATTAAATGCCATTTTTAACGCTTGTATCATAAATAACTACCTATTTTCATTTTGGAAGTCATTGCATATATCTATAGAACCAGGGATAAAACCGGATAAATAGGTAGTAGGTATATTATGTAACGATCATGTTGACATGAGACGTAGCCGAGTATCGTAAATCTCGTGCGACTGTCATTAATCTCGTGCGCAATCGTTAGTAGCAATTAAATGATCGTTGCATATATTATTTTTTCTACGACCAATACAAAATGAAAACAAAACTGTATTTCAATCTAGTTATGTTCAATCTTTACGTCAACATGAATTTCAATACGAACATTGTGTCCACAAAGAAGATTTGAGATTCTTTGAAAATTCTTCAACGTAAAGTAAAAAAAAATATATAAATCTTTTTTAAATCAACGATCCATAATTATCTTTATATTTTGAAATATATATAATGAAAATCCATGTTATAGGGAGTAGACAAATTTTACCCCTGAATGGCCTATATTTTTTTGAACGATGTTGAGAAAGAGATGATCGGCTTGTCTTCAAAGTAACGACATATGGATGTGAGGACTGAGCTTGATGGGTCGGTCTCGATGGGACCCCTAACGGTGGAACGATTGATGATATTTCGGAAGAGCATCGTCCATGAAAATATGCATGAAACAGAGACAGATCGGCAACTTGTCTGCGGTGTTTCATAGAAGTGAGCGAGTTTGTGAACGGAGTATCACCGCCGAGAGTGTGTTTGGTTGCTTCACTCCATATATTGAAACCCAAGACTAGTCTGATTTGTGCCTTATAAATCATAATGAGTTGACGGAAAATGAAATAATTTTTGGCACGAAATAGAGCACTGTTCATTTAAACGACGTCATGTATACAACGGTTCATCAAAAATCGTCAAATATTACAAACTGCCCTGTGGTAATTTTGTTTTTTAACTGAAGTAAACTTCAAAATTTTTGGTGCAAAGTTTTTTTTAACAACTAAACTTGCTCAAACTAGTACATTAACAAGGAAATGATGCTGAATAATATCAAGTGATAAAAAAATCAAATTAAATTATTTAATTAATTTATTAATGAAATACATCTTTATTTGGAATATGGAGACATGTAAGAGAACAAAAATAATTAAAGAAAACCCGAGACGAGATTCAGCTGAACTCCCTACGTGCCATCTATTTTTTTAATTATCAATCGAACATGTCATTATGTGGAGTACTACATTAACACATTATTTCATACATACTAAATAAAATATCACACTTGCTGATAAATAAATAGGTAGGAAATGAGAGCGGTGAACCCTAAAATGAAATAAAACGAGTGTTTACAGACCTGAGTGAATTATAATAAATGAGAAGCTGCCAATCAAAATGTGTTTTTATATATTTCATCACTTTTATTTCTTATTTTATGTCTGTATGATATTCTTATCATTTTCTTTAAAAAAATAATATTTTATTTCTTATTTTATTTACGTGCTGTATATATCCCCCTTATAATGTCCACCGCTCTCAGTTCCCACCTATTTATTTATCAGCTTGTCAAAATTCCGCCAGGGATAATTTTAGTTTTTTCTCAAGTGATACATTTTATTTAGTCCTGGGTTCTTCATATTGAAAAATAAATCGGTAGGAAATGAGAGCGGTGGACCGTAAAATAAAATAAAACGAGTGTTTACAGAGCTGAGTAAATTATAATAAATGAGAAGCTGCCAATCAAAATTTGGATTTATATATTTCATCACTTTTATTTCTTTTATGACTGTATGATATTCTTATGATTTAAAATATAATATTATATTTCTTATTTTATTTAGGTGCTGTATATATACCCCTTATAATGTCCACCGCTCTCATTTCCTACCTATTTATCAGTTGTCAAAATTCCGCCAGGTATAATTTTAGTTTTTTCTCAAGTGATTTATTTTATTTAGTCCTGAGTTCTTCATATTGAAAAATGAATCGTCATTTTTGTTCGAAAATTGTTTGTTTCGGGTACAATTTTAATTAGGCCGCCATTTGCATATTTCGTAATGAAATAACAAAAATAAAATACTTGGAAAACCATTGATACGTCGTTAGTGTCAATGGATACGATCAAATAAGTTCATCAATTTTGTGAACTTGAATTTTATTGACAGGTGAAAATGGAAAATTTTCGTCAATATTCATTCACCAATAATTCATGAATTTTAAGGAATTTCTAGTAACTTTAGGTCTGTTATGATACGTTGGATAAAAGTTCTTGGGATGAACCATTTCATGTCATTATGTTGGTATATCTAATAAATTAACAACAGTATTGGCGAATAAATTGTTGTGTGTAAATACAACCAATCCTCATCAATTTCAGTAGTTATTCATTCGAGTATTCTAAACTTCAATAATCCCATTTACAACTTCTATTGGTTTCATCTCCTGTGCTAACATTTCGTGAATAGCTTCAGTATTATTTCCAAATTTGATGAATGAAACAACAATCCATTCAAACATCCATAGTATCCATGTAAAAGTACCTACATATTTATGCGAGGGCGCTCGAATCAGTGAAGAAAAGAGATCCAATATTGAGTATGCAGGGGTTCAGCAAAAATCACTTTGACGGTGCGATTTTGGATGAATTCTTGCAAATTTTTGTGACAAGAAAGATAAATGTATGAGACAGGCACCTTTCAGAGTACTTTTTTGAAAAAAAAAAAAATTAGCTAGTGAGATAAAAAATGGTGAATCTGGTCAAATTTCTGCAATTTTTTCGAGGTCATTTTTAACAAAAATTGGAAAAAGTACTCTGAGAGATGCCTAGATCCAACCTTTTGAATTCAGATGGTGAAAAAAAATCTTGAATTCATTGAGCGAGCTCCGAGTATTTTGATTTCTCCTGCTCCTTGTTTCACCAATAGCCACTAATTGGGTTAACCCCCTCTTAATGCGATTGGGTATGTCTCTGATGCTAAAATTAACTATAGTAGAGAATGATGATGTCTCATAGACCTGGTGGTTTCGAACAATTTTTCACAAACCTGACTGATGAAAAGCTATGAGGTGAATGCTGAGTCATGTAGGTAATTCTGGAGCTATGTGCATTCAGTTAGAAAGAGATACAATTTTGTGAAATAAAATTATTCTTCACCGTGTATTGTTTACTTTTCAGAATCTATTTCATCAAAATTCTTTAAAAAACACACATACTTAACACATAGACAATCTATTTGGTCATGAATCGTCAGTCTTATCGCAATACGATCACAAGTACGAACGCTTGTGTACCTTTGGTATCTGGTATTGATTTCAGTAAGTTCCGAACTTGATTGAAATACATTATCTTTGCAGAACAAGAATTCATTTTGTCTTCGGATTTTATGTCGGGAAAAAGTTCCATGAGGTGTTCATCTTTGGGGCGAATTCTTGGAATAAAACATATAGATGACTAGGCGAGGCTATACAGTTTCACAATGGAAGGATTCTAGAGGGTTTAAGACGTTCTCAATTTGTTTCCAATATGGGCACCGTCTCGTATGAAACTAAACCTCCTATATCAGAATCTCCCATGCGAAAGCATTTTCAATCATCATGGTTTCGAGTGTTTTCGATAGTTGGCTGGCTAGCCAGCTGCATTCATTTCAAAAATCGAGAATCGCGATCAGCTGGAAAACCTAAAATCTTCATATCACATTTTTACGCCTCACTTTGGATGAATTCAGTGTCGGATCCAGGGTACTGGTATGGGGGAGGGGGTAATCAATATAAATATTCTCATTTAAGAAAATTAAAATATGAAAATATTTCCAATAGACATAGGAAATGGCAAAAACAAGCAATACAGTGGTTCGGTATGTAAGAATTGTGAATAAAAGTATTTGAAATACTCAAATTACGATATTCTGAAACATACTGCTTTCATCTTCAGACCATAGGACGGCAGTATAAGTATTTTGGAATTGGCTTGAGGGGGGTAATTGCCCCATTTACCCCCCTGGATCCGCCACTGGATCCAAGGGGTAAACCTACCAATCACGTACCTATCCGTGAGTGAATTTGTTGTTGGCGCAAAACTGAGGCAGTAGGATGGCATGATGGATATTATAGTTTCCATTATGCCATTATGGTTTATGAATATTAGCGTATATTTTCAGATGATTCGGCAATAAATGCATAAGTTTTAGCAATCGAGTTTTTACAGTTTCATCGCGATGTATACGAGAATAACTTGAAAGAAATCTGAATTATGTGTACTTCACAGAATTCTTTGGTAATTCACGGACTTCATATGTAAGTCACAGGGACTTCATATACAGGGTCCTGCAACTGCGCTCCAGTGGTCGATAGCTCCTAAACGGCGCAACTTGAAAATTTCTACCGAATGCAATCATATTTCCTTCTTGGGGGAGTATCTTAATAAAATATTCCAGAGTTTACAGGGTGACCCAAAAAAGTTCACCAAACCAAAGTTATGTTTTTGTAATGGACAACCCCATATTTCATCACATGGTTGAATGGATATTACTTTGACCATTTGAAAAATATAGGGTCATTTATGTTCATCATGGTTATCTCGGAGATATACAGGATATATCAATGATACGTGGGTGGACGATAGCTGCTTCCCTATTCGAGATAGGAAAAAATGTTTCAAATAAAAGTTGTAGAGAGCAATAAAAGCTATGTTCTTAAAATGACTACCAACATACGGGGTGTCCGGTAAATGTGAGACTTATCATAGTTATGTTTTTCTAATGAAACACCCTATATATTTTCACTCCATTGAATTTCTTGGAAAGAGTGTTTCTCAAAAATATCGGGTTGTAAGGGTTCATTCAACACCAAATATCTCAAAATGAATAATTATGAAAAAGAAGAATATTCCACCAAATATCTCTGAAAATGGTGAATTTTCATTTTATATTAATAAATTCACCGAAAGGCACTTTTCCCATACAGAGGCAACCAAAACTCAGGATCTCTTTTTTATCAGTTTTTTCAAATGGAACACCCTGTAAATGAGGTATAGGGTGTTACATTACAAAAACGTAACTTTGGTTTGGTGCACTTTTTTGGGTCACCTTGTATACTTCGGAATATTTTCCAAAGATACTCCCCCCAGAAGGAAATATGATTGCATTCGGAAGACATTTTTAACTTGCGCCGTTTAGGAGCTCTCGACCACTGGAGCGCAGTTGTAGGACCCTGTATATGAAGTCCCGGTGAATTACATATGAAGTCCGTGAATTACCAAATAATTCTGTGAATTCCATATACACACAATTCAGATTTTTTTCAAGTTATTCTCGATATACATCGCGATGAAACTGTAAAAACTCGATTGCTGAAACTTATGCATTTGTTATCAAAATATTCGCTAATATTTCTAAGAACAAAAAATAGCCAATTATGCATACACCATAATGGCCGAAACTATAATATCCATCATGCCATACTACTGCCTCAGTTTTGTGCCAACAACAAATTTACTCACGAATACGTGATTGATAGGTTGAAATTCATCCAAAGTGAGGCGTAAAAATATGATATGAAGATTTTAGGTTTTCCAGCCGATCGCGATTCTCACTGTTTGAAGGAAATGCGGCTGGCTAGCTAACTTTCCATTGGTGCACTTTTTTGGGTCACCTTGTATAGTTCGGAATATTTTCCAAAGATACTTTTCCAAAAAGGAAATATGCTTGCAATCGGAAGATATTTTCAAGATGCGCCGTTAAGGAGCTATCGACCACCGGAGCGCAGTTGCAGGACCCTGTTGTATAATTCATCGGGACTTCATATAATTCATCGGTAATTCATCAGTAATTCACCGGTAATTCATGTAATTCATCGGTATTTCATGTAATTCATTGGTAATTCACGTAAAGGTGCGTATTCACTAGAGCATTCGTTCCGCATGAGCACCGAACGAGCAAATGCTCGAATAGTGTGGACGCTGAGTTGAGCACGAACAGAATGCGTGTTTGCATTACGCAGCATGAGGCAGCATGGGGTAGTCTGAGCTTGAATCGAGCAGCACATGTGCTCATTCGGTGCTCATGCGGATTGAATGCTCTAGTGAATACGCACCTTAATTCATCGGGAATTCTTGATTTTGTACACTAGAATTCACCAGCGGTTCGCCCCTCGGTAAAACATACTAGGGGGCAAAATAGGCTCTAAATTCCTTCAGATTCGTTATCAAGACCACCAACTTGCTACAAATCAAACTGTTTCCTGAAAAATCCGAATTTGTCTTACTTTTCATGGAAACACCGCCGTACCTTCCGTAATAATTGAGGTAGAATGATGAAACTCTCAGGACTGATGGAAATGCTCAAGATGCATCTACCAACCTAATAAGATTGGCCTAAGTGATAAACAAACACTGCCCTCCACCAGATTCGTTATCAAGACCACCAACTTGCTACAAATCCATTTTTTTTCTGAAAAATCCGAATTTGTCTCACTTCTCATCCGTAATAATTGAGGTAGAATGATAAAACTCTCAGGACTGATGAATATGCTCAAAATGCACCTACCACCTGAATGGAGTTGGCCTAAGCGATATGCACTGCTCGCCACTCGCGATGGAACAACCCATTTTTACCGTAAAATAAACTAGGGGGACAAATAGGCTTGAAAATTCGTTAGATTCGTGATCAGGACTGCAAACTTACCATATAAACGATTTTTTTCTGAAAAAAATGCTGTACTGAAAAATCCGAATTCTCATGGATACACCCCCGTATCTTCCGTAATAATTGAGGTAGAATGATGAAACTCTCAAGACTGATGAGAGACTATGATTTATTTAGGCCCAATATAACTGGGAATGAATGTATCTGATTTGCTCGAATTTGACCTACTGAATCTTTCTGCAAACTCGAGCTGATTCTATAGGAAAAAGTAAGAAATTAGTGAAATTACATTGTTTATTTATCAAAGATCATTATTTCACATTCGAATATCATATACAACCATTTCTTTCGACACCCGCCAGCTATATAAGATAATCGTTGAATGATTTTCCTTCAAAACACCGTTCAGTTTATTAACTTTCGACCAAAAACAAGGGAGATACAGAGATTTTAGTCGAGCGGCGGGGTAAATCTTATGATATATTATTGAGTTGTTCGCGCGGAAATCTGAAAATATCTGTTATAGCTCATTATCTCTCAAAGGACCCAATTTTCGAAAAAACATACGTTCAACTTTTTTATTGAGATTTCTTCCTATACATTATATAGAAATTTCCAACAGCTTCCAAGTTATCGATTTTCCGAGCTCTCCCGGGAGTTTTCCCACTTTCCATTGGTGCTCTCGTGCAAAATTTTTTTTCTCAAGTATTCCTCAAGAACTGCATCTGTGCCAAAAATCGTTTCTATTGGATTTAGGGTTGAAACCCGAGTTAAAACCCCTTGATCTTGTGCTAGTAAGACTTTTTTTGGACTTATTTGTGAACTTCATTCACGCCTGGGAATTGTTTAAAACCACTATATTTGTTTGGCGATTTGCAGGTATTTCAGATTACCAAAAGTATATTTTTTGGGAATTTTAATAAAATATTTTTGAATAGGTAATACTTCATAACCGACAAAAACGTTTTGTATTTTTTTTATTCAAATTCTATAAATACTAAATTAATATAGACAACGAACGCCTCAGACTTTCGTGGCCGTATGGTATTTTTTATCAGTAAACGGCCTGGGGGAGTACATGTATGTCGATCTGAAACACATTTTAAAAATAATGATTTTTATACAAGGTGTTTGAAATAATAAGCGTGACATATCAAAGTTATGTTTTTTTTAATGGAACACCCTGTTTTTTTTTGCATTTTTTAATTCTTTGAGTAAAAATAAGCTGAATTTGCTAAAGTTTCCCTATACCTAACTCTTTCCATTCATGAGATATTCAACTTTTTCTCAAAATATAACGTTGTCAAAAAAAATTGTAATTATCCACGGCAGGTGTACGAAATTTTTACCGGTCACTCAAATCCCTTTCAGCTAGTTACTGCGGCTTCAGATGACGATCAATATTATACAGTGTGTTTTATATTATCATGAACACTTACCGCATATTTGAACTCTAATAACTTTGTTATTCCAAATGGAACACACTGTATTTTTCCACGTGAAAAGATTCACCATTTCATTTCCTTTCGAACCATATAATATGTCCCTATACCTACATATGGTGCTTCAGGAGTTATCGAAGCCTTTTTGTAAACCAATATAACTCTCAAAATAATAAACTTTCATCAACCAGCTGATGTCAAATACTGAAAAAAGTAGTTCTTCATTATCATTAGTAAATTGAATTTGAACACTCTCTACTTACAGTTGATTTTCTTTGGTGCATTTGTTATATGGGTCCATCTGTATCTACGAATTTTGGAGTTACTGGTTAAAAAAAAGACAATATTTAGCAATTAAAGTTTAAGTGAAAATTTAAAAAATCATATGGAATGTTTGACGTGACTACTATCTACTTCAATACACCATCTAATTCTTTTTTCGAATGAGCTTCTGACATTGTTCAACATATCTGGAATTACTGTTTGGAAGGCATTTCTAATCCTCACTTTCATATCATCAGGAGTAGTGGGTGGTGTACTGTAAACCATATTCTTGATATATGCCCATAAAAAAAAGTCCAAAGGTGTAATATCGGGGGATCTTGCTGGCCTGTTATAAGGACCACCTCTCCCTATCCATTGATCTGGAAATTTTCTGTCCAGATAGTTCCTGACACGTTTGAAATGTGCCGGAGCACCATCTAATTGTAGCCACATCTCATTGTAGCCACATCTTCTCTCTCACATTCAAAGGAATATTTTCCAGAAGATTCCAAAAATCCCTTTTCATGAATCTTAAAAATTCCTTCCATCCAGATGCCCGTCAAAGAAATAAGGACCAATTATGGGGTCTCCTATGATTCCACCTAATGAGTTAACACTCCACCGGTTCTGGCGATGGACGGTTCGAAATAAATGTTTTTCGGTGTCATAATAATAAAAATTATGTTCATTCACCAGACCATTGTTATGGAATGTTGATTCGTCAGTGAATAAAATATTCTCAAAAAAGTTCATATCTTCGCCAACTCGTTCAAGATACCATAAAACAGAAATATAGCCTGCGTTCAAAGTCCCTTCCCTACAAATTTTGATGCAGCTGAATGTGGTTTGGATGATATTTGTGTTTTCTAATAATTCTGCTAACGCTCGATTGACTTATTCCTGTAGCATTTGCAATGGCTCTGGTACTGGTATTTGGATCTTCAATCACATGTTGCAAAACTTCGAAATTGTGTTCCTCATTTCCAGTAACTGGTTTCGATATCTCTCGAACAGTGTACTCGATACTACCTGTTTCTCGAAATTTTTTTTTTGAAAGACTTTTATTCAATAGAAATGATTTACAATCATACAATACAAAGTGGTCCCAAATCGGCCTGGTTTGGTCGGTCTCGGGATCATAAAATTGATGACAACAAGTGTGTTTGCTCACATTTTGAACAATAAATTAAATAATTAAAAAATTGTTAAAATATAGGAAATCAAGTTTGTAATTTGGACAAGCACCAGTTTTTGAGTAAAAACTTAAATTTATTGAAACTTGCAAAATTCTTTATATCCTACGGTACTTCATTATAAGCTTTTATCGCTCTATCAATTGGATTATTGAGAACTTTATTTGTTCGAGGCTTTTGTATATTTAGTTCATGTTTCTGTCTTGTATCATGTGTGTGTACTTGACTTCTTTGACTCATTTCAGTATTCGTTTTCAATTGACTATTTACTAGTTTATATACAAATTTACATTGTTCAATTTTGAGAATTTTCTCTAATTTATCTACTTTTACTTGTGTATATACATTGTCTGTGGACATTCTATAGTCCAAGTTGAATAAAACTTTTATCACCCTATTTTGTAGTACTTGAATTTTATTTAATGTTGTTATTCCACATGTACCCCATATTGTTATCATGTATCTATATATGCTTAGAAAATGAGCATTATATATACAGTATTTGGCTTTATCATCTATGTAGGATCTACATCTATAAATGGCTCCTATCATAGGAGTTATTTTTTGTTTCATCTTATGTATATGTTCGCTCCAATCTAGCGACTCGTCAATTGTAAGGCCCAAGTATTTTGTATATTTGACTCGGTTTAAGATAGTTTCGTCTAACTTCACTTCAACTTCAGTCATTATCGTATTCTTTTGTTTAAAAATCATGTACACACACTTTATCTCATTGACTTTCAACTTATTATGAAGTAGCCATTTTTTATACAAAGTCAGGTCTTCGTTAACTATTGTTATTAATTTTTTTAATGATTAGTCATTATAAGCCAATATAGTGTCATCTGCAAAAGTAAAGTACCTAGCTTTTAATGAAGCTTTTTGTAGGCTCATAACATATATTATATATAAGAGTGGTCCAATTACAGATCCTTGTGGAACACCCTTTTTTATATCTAGTAGATTACTTTTAGTTTTATCAATAGTTACAAATTGTTTTCTATTAGTCAAGTATGATTTTATTAGCTCATTATTTTGCCTCTTATGCCCATTTGTTCCAATTTAAATAGTAAAGTATCGTGGTCCACTACATCAAAAGCTTTCTTTAAATCGATAAAAACTATGATGATGTATTTTTTTTCATCGAGATTTTTATTTACATAATTCACAAAGTCAGTTGTTGCACATAGTGTATTGCTATTACTTATGAAGCCATATTGATATTGATCAAATCCAACATATTTCTCCAAGAAGTTGTTAATTCTGGTTTTTATTAGTATCTCCAAGATTTTAGCAAAGTTGCAGATAACACTAATTGGCCGATAATTGCTCATTTCGTTTACAGGTCCAGATTTGTATATAGGACTGACCTTACTGATTTTTAGTATATCTGGGTATTGTCCATGTCGCATTATATCATTTGCTAATCTAGTAATAATTGGTACAATTGATAGTTCAAGTAGCTTTAAATCACTGACAGTTATATCATCATTTCCTGGTGAAGCATTTAGTTTCAGTGTATTAATTATATTTGTTATTTCTAGGGTTGTTACTTCCTCAGTAACCATACTATTCATGTAATACAGCTCTTCAAAATCAATAAGGTCATTCCTTTTTTGTTTTTCTCTCATTAGTTCTTCAATAATTTCTGTTCCAATTTTACAAAAGTATTTGTTGAATTCATTAACAATCTGTTCTTTATCAGTTATAATCTGGTCATTCAATGATATACATTCTACAGTTTGTTTTTTATTACCCTCACCCTTAATGAAACTATTTATGCAGTGCCACTGTTTTTTGCTATTTTCTCCTGCCTTACTCCATTCATTTCTGAAATTTCTGAAATCTCGCTATTAATCTTTCGAATACATTTTTATTAGGATGCACTCGATCTGGGTATTTTTGTGCATAAACCCTCGACGCTAATAAGCAATTTTCTTGAACAAAACGATTTCAACACAAACTTACGACAATATATGACACTATTTTTTTATCGCAATCATTGCAATTTATTTTGTAAATGACACTTGATTTTTCATATATAGGGCAAACTTCTCGTAGTCCCTTGGGAAGAATTACGTCCCATAAAAGTGATATTTGATACAACAAATTATATTGTGCCTTAACCGAACATGCAATCAAAAAAAATCATGCAGTAAATTTTGGTGATACCAGGATTCTTGACATGGAAAAAAACGTTTTTAAACGCTCCTTTCTAGAAATGGTTCACATTCAGAAAGAAACTAACCTAATGAATAAAATATCTGATATCAACAATCTCAGCTCCATCTACACTTATATTCTTAAATTACATTATGATAAATTTTAAAATAATTCACTTAACATTTCATATCACCAAAACTTTACACATTCATCATTTCTGTAGTTTTTAAAAAACAACTAATATGACAAATATGTAAACATGAAACTGAAAGGACTGTTATGCCCATGCTCTTATGGTGTATTTTGAAGGAACCAGGTATGAGGGTGGTATTTAAAACAAATCAGATCCTACAGAGCCTTTTGGGTAACCCAAAGGACAAAGTCGAGAATTCGGAAAAGTCTGGAATCTACGAAATTAAATATGAGGACTGCGATGCAAAATATTATGGACAGGCCAAAAGAACTATTAAGGTCCGCTATAAAGAACACTTATTAAATACGAAAGAACAGAAAAATCAGCAGTCGCCCATCATGTTTTGCAAAAAAACCATTTCATAGACTTTAGTTCATTAAGATTAGTTAGACAGCAGGCATCTAGATGCCTATGAAAGAAATAAGTAAACATAATTAAGTTATGAATAACGATGCTGGAAGAATACCTAATAGTTTACTGTACAGGGGGTACCTCCGGGAACTGTATCGATCAATATATAGAAAACCATAGGTGGGCCAAATTTGAAAATTTGGGAGTTCACTATTATTAATAAGTACTATCCGGCTAAAATATTTTGAAGATTGTGGCACTTCCGGTTGTACCGAAAGTGGACCCCAACTTCGTTATTTTAAATGGGACACCCTGTTTATCATCAAAGTTTAAGATTTTACGTATGATTCTGAACATGTTTTATGTATAATGTCCTATACCCAAGTCTAACCGTTTTCGAAATATTTCAAATTTTAAGATGAAAATTGCATTTGCAGACCGAAAAATATATATATTTTTTATTTCTGGACATCATCATTTATTTTCGATTGTGTATCGATTTATTCGTAGGAATGGACCCAGTTCATAAGAATTTTGATATCAATTCGATTAGAGTTATACAGGGCATTCGCCAAAGAATTATATAGATCCGGTTGAAAAAATTATTGTAAGTCCATTTTTTCAAATGGAAACCCCCCAATTTTATATTCTCATTCGATTCGGCATCGAAAATGAAGCTAACTTTGAATACGGTTATCTATGCCTACACTCAACAGTTTTCGAAATATTGGCGAATGAACATTTCTCGGTTCCAGAAAATCTCGTATTCTTGAGTTTACTTATTCTTAGTTGGCCATGGCCATGGCCCACAGTTGCGTTGAGAACAATCAACTGCCACGGAAATGTCATTGTAATCAATCATGCCAGCTCGTTTGAATAATTCGAATGAAGATTACTTACATCTATTTATTATTTATGGCGAATGTAATAAGGTTATCTCAAGAACATGTGATATCTTTGCTATTCGGCATCCGCAGAAGCAGAAGCCCTCACAAAACACTGTTAAACGAATTATAGAAAACTTCAAAAACTTTGGATACGTCAAAGCAAGAGTGCAGAGAAACAGGCCAATTGTTGATGATGAAGGTAATATTATATGGCCAGACGAAGCTAAATTTACAAAGAATAGTATCTTCAATTGCCATTATTGGAGTGATTCAAGTCTCAAACCAACATGCATTCAGAATTCAGAATTCAGAATTTTCTAGAGTCTTGGCAGTTCAATGTTTATGGTGCGATAAGAAGTGAAAGCGTCGTGGATGCAGTACCATGAAAACTTAAATGGTAAGTAAAAAACAGATATCAATTTCGAAACAAGAATAGGATGAGATGTACGTTTTTTTACAGGTGAAGGATATTTGATAATTTTGCATAATTTCGAAAATGAGTACTTGGACACTTTACCAATCGCTGACCATAGAAACCTATTTTATCAACATGATGGGGCACCTCCATGACCAGTGGATAGCCAACAATGAAACATTTCTTTGGCCACCCCGCTCTCCAGATTCATTAGTGGTCGATTTTTTATTTTGGGGTACTTACAATTAAAAATCAAGTCTATAAAATTCAATTGACTACCATGGAAGATTGTATGCAACGAGTGAGGAATTCATTTGAGAATCTCAGACACGATTCAATACGAAAAGCGACATATCAAGAATTATTATTGAGATGTAAAAAATGTCTGGAAGTTGAAGGGCGTCAATTCGAACATTTACTGACCAAATAATTTTTGTATGCCTCTAAATATCGGTAATTATTCTCTTTTATTCGAATTGTTTTGGAATTTCTTTATCTACATTTTTGTATCGGCAGATGGAATGTTATTGAAGTTTTCTATAATTCGTTTAACAGTGTTTTGTGAGGGCTTCTGCGGATACCGAAAAGCAAATATATCACATGTTTTTGAGATAACCCTATTACATTCGCCATAAATAATAATAGTTATTTATGCAACAAGTGCAAAAAGTAGGTGTTTATTGCACCCGACTGAAATTGTCGAGTGCAATAAACTCTTTTTGCACGATTTTCATACAATATTTTTTCTACGTTCATGCAAAAACCAGAAAATGTTTCATTTAGGTGGCACTAAACTGTAAGGAAGACATTGTTTGTTTAAATCTATCTGCTAAAAGTAATTCAAAAACATTTTGTGTAATTCAGATGATATTCGAAGGAAATAATTTTATTTTTAATAAATTGCATTTTCTAGTAATTTCATAGTCCATTATATAATGAATATGATGAAACATGCAACTACTTGAAACGGAATACAATCTCACAGAAAATGGGCTAAATTTAGCGTCGATTTGAAAGTTTATGTCTGTCATAATGACAGAACGCTACAGTAGAATGACAGATAAGTGCAATAAAGAGACAGTTTTTCCACCAAATATAGTTCAATTAAGTTTTGTTTTTTTGCATGAACTTAGAAAAGTAATCTTCATTCGAATAATTCAAACGAGCCGGCATGATTGATTACAATGACATTTCCGTGGCAGTTGATTGTTTTCAACGCAACCGCGGGCGCCATGGCCAACTAAGAATAAGTAAACTCAAGAATACGAGATTTTCTGGAACTGAGACATGTTAATTCGCCAATATTCCGAAAACTGTTGAGTGTAGGCATAGATAACCTTTTCAAAGTTAGCTTCATTTTCGATAACGAATCGAATGAGAATATAAAATTCGGGGGTTTCCATTTAAAAAAATGGACTTACAATAATTTTTTCAACCGGTTCTATATCATTTTCTGGCGAACGCCCTGTATAACTCTAATCGAATTGATATCAAAATTCTGCTGAACTGGGTCCTCTCCTACGAATAAATCGATACACAACCGAAAATTAATGATCATGTCCAGAAATAAAAAAAAATACTTTTCGGTCTGCAAACGCAATTTTCAACTTAAAATTTGAAATATTTCGAAAACGGTTAGACTTGGGTATAGGACATTATACATGAAACATGTTCAGAATCATGCGCAAAATCTAAAACTTTGATAATATACAGGGTGTCCTATTCAAAATAACGAAGTTCGGGTCCACTTCCGGTACAACCGGAAGTGCCACAATCTTCAAAATATTTTAGCCGGATAGCACTTATCAACAATAGTGAACTCCCAAATTTTCAAATTCGGCCCACTTATGGTTTTCTATATATTGATCGATGCAGTTTCCGGAGGGACCCCCTGTATAGCTTGATAAAATAATTATTGTTTGTTATCACATGATGTTAATAAGCATATCCATTCAATTCAATATTTGCCTAATTAGTAGATAATGCAATACTGTGAAATTGATTTAAGACAAACAAGACGCAGGTATCTAAGAGATATATTTAATGGGAGTAGTGGAGCAATGGGTGACCCGCTGTGTGTTAGAGAGAGAAAGTATGAGTTGTTGAGAGCATGCCGGTCGCTTCGCGTTTATCGTGACGCAGTCGAAGCAGATCCGGTTCAATTGTAATAATTCCTCAGTAGAGAGCATAAAATGGATTTTTTTTGGTGAAATTGAAATCGAAAATTATGTATCTATTGAGTGTAAAGGATTGCGGCGGAGAATACGGGGTAGCTCAAAAATATTTAATAGGAATAATGAAATATTAGGCGTTCAATGACGCGTATACGACGGAAATTTATTATATTTCACTACAGAGGGAGTGATAGTGGTTGTTAATGACATCCAACAATCGAAAGAAATAGTAGCACAATGTCTCCTGAAGAATACAGACGTAAACTCGAAGAATTTGGTAGAAATATTCGAGAATTGAGTAACGATATTCAATTTTACGAAGATAAGAAGAACGTTGTGAAGCAACTGAATGATTTATCTATTTGGGATAGAGCATTACAACGTGAAACACCGCAAACAATATATCCTTTACGTAGGATCAAACCTCATCTACTGCATGGTGCTACTTTTTTCTCTTAACCACAAAATCAAATAATGTATTCCCGAAAACAGAAGAAATTGATCGAAGGTAAACAGAACAAAAATGTCGAATTATGAACTGATGGGAGAAAACACGCTGTATTTGCTACCATTGTTCCGAAGAATACATCATTCAAATATACCGGTAGCGAGATTCAGAATATTGCGGAATGGTTCGATGAGGTGGTGATGAAGAATTAAAAACTCCAAGTGTCAAAATTGCTCGATTGTGGGATCTGAATTTTACACTATTTTTCTCATGTTAATGGTAGAGAATAGAGAGATATGTAATATTAGCTTGAAAGAAATAAACCTACTCCAAATCAAATCGCATTCATTGTTTCATTCCAGCAAAATTATTATGATCAGAAAGTCATGCAAAGTGAGAGGACCGATCAAAAATAAAATTTACAATCGTCATGCATGAAAGGTTTGTTATTCGAACTGAATTAATCCACCAACCGTATAAGGTGAGGCTAAAAAACTGGGATTGGTAATTATCATATAAAGCGTTTGTTATTCGAACTGAAATAATCTGCCAGCCATGTAAGGCGAGGTGAAAAAAAACTGGAATTGGTAATTGACATGCATGGTAGGTTTGTTAATCAGAATGAAATAATCTTAAACTCATGTAAGGCGAGACGAATAATAAAAAATGGAATAAATAACTTTTCCATCGAGATAATTGCGATGAATAAATTACTTTTTTATCTCAATGCTATTCAACGCAAACAACATTTTGCGCAATATTCATTCAAGTGAGATAGTCTGAAAGTCATGCAAGGTGAGGTGAATAATTAAAGATAAAATTTATAAATGTTTTGCATGGGCGGTTTGCGATGCTAATGAGATTTCGCGGTCATTCCAACGCCCATGCGAGAAACACGTTCTAAGCGATATCAAGTAACTCGAGACACACATTTTTTATTCATCTCGCAAGGAATAAAAGCAAGAACGGCGATTGTGAAAGCATCATTCCACAATACGAATCCCAACCAATACAGTGAACTACTCGTCAGCGAACACCACCATATAATAAAGTAAGTTTTTTTGATATAATAGTTTTTCATGTTGTTATGATTATGCGAAGTTTAAATAATGTTTTCAACCAATAATATTTTTGCATGTATACGATTGAGATAATAGTTTAATTACCATCTTTCCACTCAGTTAAAGTGTTATTTGTTTCTCCACAACCGTTAGAGAATTTGCTCTTGCAATTACTTTGCTCTCGATATTGAACAAATATTCTAAGACATTTGCCGTCTAATGCTTTTTGTCTGTTTTTCAATCTATCTCTCGGTAAGGAATGAATATTCTAACTCAGTTGTATCAATAATAATGTTAGTCTTCGCTAACATCAGATGTGAATTTGATTTAATGTAAAAATATGTGATTGTGGAGAAAGCATAGTTTGTTACTGGTTTGGCATGAAAATTCGCGATGCTCGTGGTTCCTCACGCCCGCTTTCAGCTAGCGCTCAGAACTTCTCATTCGCATCTTATTTTCATTCCAACCTTGTCACAAAAATATACTTTTCTATATTTCTATTTTCCCATTAACATTTCTCGAATTCCAAACTCGGGGTATTCAATAGAAATGATGTTGTATTTTTCTTGATACTCGGTTAGAATGGAAATTTGTGATATTCGTGGTTCCCCACGTTTGCTTTTAGCTCGCGCCTTGTAATAGATTATACTATTCTATACTTATATTTTTCGACAACATTTCCTGAATTTCAAACTCAGAACATCCAATTGAAATGATGCTATATTTTTCTTGATAGATGGATCTTTCAGCAATTAATCTGAGTGCTGCCGCCGCCACGTACAAGCCAACTGTTCCTCTCAAAAGTCTGCCAGTCGACCAACTTCACCTAATAGAGGATATTCGGGTGGTAGAAACAAGATACGGGGAAGCAATAGTCGTAGAACTTGTTGAAGCTAACGTATTCCTACCCAAGAGAGTTACAGAGGCGGTAAAGAAGTCACTACCGGCATTTACACCGAAAACTTACAACTTGGTGACCCGCAAGTCTTCGAGCGGCAGCAGCAGCAGAAGGGAGGTGGAGGTGTTCGAAATCCAGCCTGTCTAGTGGGAAAGAGTGATATAAGTGAGCTACATTTCTTTTGATTTTCTGAAATATTTGACACGATATGGAAAATTTCAATAACACCCTCACCAAAATCGATAGAACTCTCCTAGAAATTAAAAATAATTACTCAAAACCAATGGCTAGCTTTGCATTAAAATCAATTAGATCACATATCCAAAAATGTATCTCAGCTCTCAAAAAATATAAATTTTCAATTGGAAAAAAGCGTAAAATTCAAACTAAAATTGGAGAGCTTAAACGGATGCGATTTTACATTAAATCTATGAATAAACATACTGCTTCTAAACAGAAGCATTCAGTTGGATGGATAGCTGTGAACTCCATTTTCTATTCCAGAATTCAAACAGGTCTCGTTGTGAACTTAAGTCATAAGGAAATCAAAGATTTTTTGTGTGATTCGTTCAGATTGGTCAAAAATAAAATTTTGAAGGCCCTAAAAGTGTTTACAATGTTGAAAGTTAACTTTTTATTCTGCGGTGATTTTGTGAAAAGAGCGAATGATGGTGAATTAGTTGATAGAAAGCACTTCAGTACACCTAATACTATTGTAGACGCAGGAACGGATTTGGGTGATTGGTTCAGAATTGATGTTATCGATATAATTTTAAATAAGTTGAGTGAGTTCGCCGAAAAATGTAGTGGCTGGGCTTTGAGTAAAATAATTTCGTTAGAAGTTGCAATCAATAAATTTCAAATGGGAAATGGTTCATCTTATATCAGACTACCAGAGCAAATTTTTAAAAAAAGAGCATGTATTAATGTTAAGAATACAGATTTCTCTTGTTTTTATTGGAGTATAGTTAGTGCGCTCTATCCTGCTAAATCACATTCCGATAGAATACAATCATATCCTCATTACAGCACGGTTCTGAATACAGAAGATCTTGATGCACCTATGCCTCTACATTGCATTACAAAATTCGAAAAATTGAATAATATATCTGTTAATGTATATGCTTTAGAACTGATTGAAAGCGGTGAAAAAACATCATTCTACTCAGTAGTACCTGTACGTTTAACTTCAAAAAAGCAGGAGCGTCACGTTAATTTATTAATTATTCAAGATAAGTATTTTCCAAAATTAAATGAATATGACGCTCCACCTGTAGATAACGAAAATGTTGAAATAGGATATCATTATTGTTGGATTATATCCATGTCAAAACTTTTATCGAGACAACTGAGCAAATCAAATAGAAAAAAATATTTGTGTGATAGATGTCTCAATTATTTTCATACTCATCAAAATTTAATTGATCATAACATACTTTGTGAGAATATAAACGAATGTAAAATTTCTTTTCCGAAATATGACTTTGTTGAATTCAGAAATTATATTTACAAGCAAAAATGTCCATTCATAATTTACGCAGATTTCGAATCACAGTTGGAGAAATGTAAAACCAGAATTTCTGACAAAACGTTGAAATACCAACATCATAAATCTTACAGCGCAGGATTCTATTTCAAGTGTTCTTATGATGATTCATTGTCATTCTATCGAGGATATCGTGGTTCGGATTGTATGGAGTGGTTTGTTAGGGAAATGTCAGATATTGCTAAATTGTTGAGTCGAAAATCAAAAATATTGTGCCAATGACGAGCACACCCGATATTGCTAATGCTACCGAATGTCATATTTGCAAAAAACCATTTTCCAAGCAGGATATAATTGTGAATGACCATTGTCACTTCTCAGGGGTATTTCGAGGATGGGCGCACCAATCACCCTGTAACATTAACTTCAAAAAATTATTTGTAGTACCTATCGCATTTCACAATCTCTCAGGATATGATAGTCATTTCATAATTCGAGATATTTCCAAACATAGTCGCGTGAGTGTACTCCCAATAAATAGGGAAAAATATATTTCCTTCACTCAATATGACTCTGAAACTAATATTAAATTCAGATTCATTGACTCTTTCCGCTTCTTAGGGGCAAGTCTCGATGCTCTTGTATCAACTTTGAAAATAAATGATTTAAACATATTGAAAAAAGAATTCAGTAGTTTAACAGAACCACAATTCAAATTATTGACGAGGAAAGGTGTTTTTCCTTATGATTATATTGATAATGAGGAAAAATTGGGTGAAACTGAATTACCGAATAGACAACAATTTTACAATAGATTGAATGAAACTAACATTTCTGATGATGATTACACTCATGCTCAAAATGTTTGGAAGTGGTTCAACATAAAAACACTTGGAGAATATAGTGACTTGTATATGCGTACCGATATTATTCTCCTCGCTGATGTTATGGAAAATTTTCGAGAGTCATCTATCAAAACGTACTCTATCGACCCAGCTTGGTATTACACTATGCCTGGATATACTTGGGATTGCATGCTCAAGTATACGAGCTGCAAATTACGGATATTGAAAGATGTAGACATGCTTCTGTTCATCGAAAATGCGATCAGAGCCGGAATATCAATGTGCTGTAATAGGTACAGTGAAGCAAATAATAAATACATGTCATCTAATTATGATCCTGAGAAACCATCAAAGTACCTGCTATATTTTGATGTGAATAATTTGTACGGGAAAGCCATGTGTGAACCATTACCGTACGATGGATTTGCCTGGGTTGATACAAACATCGACGTCACTTCCATCCCTGATAATGCAGAGGAAGGTTATATTCTCCAAGTAGATTTGGAGTATCCTCCAAACCTCCACGATTTACATAAAGATTTTCCATTTTGTCCCGAACATCGTGCACCACCAAATTCAAAATTACCAAAGTTAATGTCCACTCTTTACGATAAAAAACAATATACGCTGCTGGGAAGACGATGGAAAATATTCGTAACCACCGCATTGTTAAATTGGTGCGAATGTACGAAGGACGTTATGGTATCAAAAATCTGTTTGCCAGCCCTCGATTCCATCAGCGAACTGTTTTCGATGAAGAGCTTGTAGCTGTTGAGCTGAAAAAGTCTGAATTGATTTTCAATAAACCTTTATATATTGGTATGACTATTCTCGATTTATCGAAAATTGTTATGTATGATTTTCACTACAATTTCATGCTACCTACCATGGGAGTTTCTAACTGTAAACTGATGTACACTGACACAGACAGCTTCATTTATGAGTTAACCTGTGATGATGTATATAAAGAAATGATTTGTGAAAATATTGAAAAATTTGATACATCTGACTATTCTCCAAGTAATATTTACGGCATACCGCGAGTGAACAAAAAGGTTCTAGGTTTGATGAAAGATGAAGCTAATGGGAAAATTATAACACATTTTGCTGGGTTGCGCTCCAAGATGTATAGTTATAAATTGGATATTACGGATGATGATATTGAGAAGGAAAAAAAACGATTGCAAAAAAAGGGGATTAGTAGTGATGAATTAGATAGAGAATTAGAAAATTTGGGTATAACAAAAAAATCGAAGGGAATCAGGAAATGTGTTGTTAAAAACAAAATATCTTTCGATGATTATGTAGATTGTTTGAGAGCCAACACCGAAAAGACTGTAACCCAACAAACAATCCGTTCCTACGTTCATGAAGTGTTTTCCATCGAACAAACTAAAATCGGCTTAAGTCCACACGATGATAAACGCAAACTCATCACAGATTCATTTGACACAATTCCTTGGGGTCATTTTAGTTTAAAATGATTTTTTTTTGTTTCAGATAGTCTTAAGTGTTTGTACGATGAATTTAAAGCAACTCTGCATAAAAACTGTTTGTGAAAATCTTAAAAGTGCTACAAGCTTCATTCAAGCATCACCCTTGCCAGTGATATTAACCAAAAAAGTTATTCAAAATTTTGCTCATTTCAAATGGCTACAGATTAATCGACACCAACATGAAATTGATTTTGATATACTTATCAATTTCGAAACCTTTGATAATTTTTATCAAGTGCGTCCTGATTTTCGGGAGGCATTACTGAATGTTAATAATTTAGAGCCATATTGCCGTCAGAACTCCTTTTGCGTTTGGATGAAATTTTATGAATCTGATGAATTTAATATATTACTTTGCGAAGGATGTGTGAAAGCCTTTATCGTAGCATGGGAACTTTCACACCCAAAAATTAAAGTGAATTTTGTTGTTAGACATAGCCATGAAATATTTTCTGATGAAGAAGTGCATACGGTATACCAACAAAAATCGAGTTGGTGTCAAAATTGTTTCACACACTTTTTATTCGATTTAAAAGATCGGTATGACTGTATAAATGACTTGCATAAAGATAAAAAAGTTAAATTTAATTGAAATTTTCCATATTTATATCATATTTTTTAACAAACGAAATGTAACTCACATTTTATATGTCATTTTATGTAGTGCCACCTTTATGAATAAATGAAAAAAATATAATTTTTTTGTGTTTTATTTTTTATTTCTCAAAAAATTATTCATAAAAATAAATCAGTTTCGACAGCATATTTTTCAAGTCGTCCAAAAGTTTGCTATTGGGGCATGTGATATCAAACATGTTCCAGTCAAAGTCTCCTACTTCAATAAGCTTCCTCTGAAACTCATTATACTTAAAGTAGGTATTTCCTTTGAAAAAATACATGTGTCCATCTATGTAGCGAAATGCTGAAGTAATACCATTAGGAATGTCTGGAAACACATCTTCTATACGTCCTCTATTAATGATGGAAAGTGCATTGATATCCATCCCATCGAATTCAATGAAGGAAGCATTATCATAAAATATGTAAGATTTCCCTGCATACGTTTGAAAAACAGCATTCATTTTGGGATGTGTAGGTAATAAGGGAATGTCAATATCTCTACCGATTTGTAAATTGGGAAATGAGCTTGAATAGAATCTATTATTACCACCGACAACAAATAAATTCCCATTACCAGTTTGAAAAATGTGATTTACTCCTATAGTTCGTAGTTCTTCAGGTAGGTAATTTTGTAGATTCTCGGGTTCGCGCAATTTCACCTTTTTTTCAGATGTAATATCAATTTTCCACAATAGTTTTTTAACTATAATGTACAATCGATAGCTTGGAAATCCAGGTGCATACGCCAAAAACATAGAATCTGGGGAAGATTTTACTTCACATATATTCCTAATGAATCCGGATGCATTTTGTGTGGAGAGTCGTGTGTTTGTGGTATGAGTTTTGGGTGTTGTTTTACGAGTGGTGCTGGTGGAAGTCATCTGAGTAGTACCTGTTTTTGGGAGTATCTGAGTAGCGGTTGTTTTTGGTGGTATATATTTGGGTTTTGCAACAAATCGGTCCTTTCGGTCATACAGTGCTTCGAGCCCATTTATATCATCACGATGTATGGGACGGAATTCAGTCTGATACCATGGGAACATAATTGCATTTTTTGTATCACTATGAGCTAATCCTAAAGAATGACCAATTTCATGAACCGCAGTCATCAGTAAATTTGTATATCCGTAAGGTATTTCACCGTTCCCCGCATACCATTTTTCTTCACTATCAAAATTAATTTCTATGCAAATGTCAGTTGGTGTAGGGAAGAAAGAATGAGCGAGAATGCGACCAGGACCATCGAGAGGAAAACCACAATAAGCGGTACCCATACAAGTACTACGAAATTGATGCTCAAATTTAACGAATGATATCGTAATATCTGATCTAGTAGGTATTGTCATCATTTCAAATGTTAAAGTTGATGCATTCTCCCACATGGCAAAAGCTTTTTTGAATACAACAAGGTATTCATTATAGTCTTTATAATTGTTACGTGGATAGCGTGATAAATACCACCTCAAATGTGTTTTATTCCATTTAGTTTGCACTCTAAAATCAGTTTCAGCAAAATGACATCGGGGTCTCGCAATCAGATCGAGCGTTTCATCATTCAAATCTCCGTCCACAGGCAAATTATAACGTTCTTGGAAATCACTTAAAGATGTTGAAAAATCTACCTGTGAATTATTACTGACGTATCCATACGTTTCAAGGAACTTTTGAACGGCACTTGAATTGTTAGTTACTTCTGCTGCAGTGACTGACAGTGTTGTTGTTGAATTATCGTCTACTGTGACTGACAGTGTTGTTGTTGAATTGTCAGTTACTGCTGCTGCTGCAGCGACTGACAGTGTTGTTGCAAGAAGCAATACTTTGTTCATTCTCAATGCTAGTATGTAGTAGAATGAGCACACCAGAGATTATGATACTCCTAATATACTATATATAAAAAATAATAATAAAAAAATGTTTTTACGAATTTCATTTAATTACATAAATCATACAATAATTTGTTTCTATAATAAAATAGATATTCTCTTAAAGCGTTAGCGTATATGCTATCTATGGAAGATGCTTGACAAAATCCGTTTACAATTTCTTCAAGAGTCAAATTTGTTTTATTTTCACGTAACCATGACTTGATTATATCGAAAACACCTCGATAATAAGCACAAAAGTTCAAAGCGTCCAGCATAGCTACTCGATCTGAAAGTACTCCCATATGTATATTGAGAACGTCGACGACTTCTTGCTCAGAAAGTTCTACGTTGAGAACGACTTTGGAAATTGCTATGCGCTTGATACCGCTTTCGATGTACTGAGTGACGTGAACTAGATCTCCACATCGTATGGTGATGGGTTCATACTCATCTAAATAACCATCGACTGAGGTTTTGAAGAAATTTTCCTTTATCGCCAATAGGATATCGATGAGAGTCGCCCACTCGAAAGTGGTGAAACTAATTTGACGGGTTGAAAACTGCTGTTTCAAAATGATGCATGTACTGAAGTCTCGAGAGGGGCTCAGACCGCAGCGAATCTCATACAGATTCATCGGAAATACCATTAACAATAGTTGATTTTCTTTTTGGGCAGCAATTTCGTCTCGTTCAAGCACCTTATCGATTGCGCAAAGACGCTGCTGCTTATAATCATCATCACTATCACACATTACTTCAAAATCAGTGACACTACTGCTACGACTACTGTAACCACTGTCGAGAGACATTTTCTGTTAGACTGGAAAGCAATATATTCCGGCATATGATTATATAGAATCAGATCACGTGATTGTTGTGATTTTTGTTGGTATTGTTTGACTTTGCTGCATGAATATGAGCAAGATTAAAAACAGGCCCATACATTTCATATAAGTTGTGCGTATATTTCATAAGATCCTATACAAAATCAGCGTTTTTTATCCAGCTGTTATTTTTGGCATTCAAACCAAGCCATTTAACGTACATTTTACTACCTTTTCTTCTCAACACTTTTTCAACGAGATAAATCTCAGGATTAGCAGTTTTTTGTAATTCCTCCCCATAGAAAGCACCTCTTATCGGTATACCATGCATATCTTCCAACATAAAGGTGGCAGGATTAGTAATGTTGGTTTTGATGATTTTGAATAGTTCAGTAGTCCAATTAGGTGTATAACCTTTTTCAAAAACGTGTTTTGCTTTACTGATTCGCACAACATCACCGACTTTGAACTTTCTTGGTCCAGCTATTTTCAGGTGGGTGTATGTTGATTTGAGGATTTTTTTCTCGTTCGATTTGTTTACTTCGGACGGTTTCATACCAGTCTTAGAGTGTTGAGTATCATTGTATAATTTTGTGATTTCAGTTAATATTTTCAACCATTTGTAGGTGCCATTCAAACTGAAATACTTGTAAAGCCTTTCTTTTAATGTTCTTATGACACGTTCAGCTATGGCTGCTTTCAAGGCGCTGTACGTATTGTAGTGATTTATTCCATGTTTTTTCATCAAACTTTGAAATTTACTGTTGTAGAATTCTGTCCCCTGATCTGTCTGAAGATTTTTTGGACAACGTTTTGTATGTTTCAAAATATCTGCAAACTTTTCAGTAAGTTCCGCACCCGTCTTCGTTTTCAGCGGTCTAGCCCACACGAATTTCGAGAAACAATCTATAACGACTAGAATGAGTTTGAAATTTTGATTTTGATGAGCGTACGGCCTCATTTCAGCCAGATCCATTTGCCACAAATCATCCAATCCTTTGATGATGGTTCGACGTCAGGGAAATTTTTTTCTAATTGGTCTGTGTAGTTCGTTGAATCTTCTCTTTGGAAGTCATAACTGAGGTTAAAGATAGAATAGCATTACATTTATTGTTTTGGTAGATGATCTAACTTGAAAATGTTTCGTTGCTGATTCTTCCAATGGTATCAATGTCAGTTTTTGAATTTGTTCTATTGGATTCTATTTTGGTGATTTGTTATTTGAATCGATTCAACTCCTTTTCAAATTTTTTGTTTGATACTCTACTTTGCTCCATGAATATTTTCACATCCTCACTGTTTGATTGAATCACTTCAGATATATCTTCAGTTTTTTTTGATATATGATTACGAATATTTTTCATTTCAGCTTTATAATCCCTATCAAGTTCATCACACAGAGCAAATAGCTTCTTGTAGCGTTCTTCGTTCATTTGAGACAATTGAACTAAGGTATTGTTGAGATTTTGCATTTTTCCATCAGATTCCTTCAACAATGTACTTACTTCATTCCGAATATTTTTCATATCTACTTGCATTTCAGCAGAGTCGGAACTCAGTTTATGCACAGATTCCATCATTTGCTCAGTACTCCGATCTATTACTTCAATTTTATTTTGAATACTTTTTAGATCAACCTGCATTCTATCAACCAAATTAGTAATTATTTTATTTATTCCATCCACATATTCTTTGTTAGCTGCATCCGATTGTAGGTCGTTTGACATTACTCAATTTCAGATTGTCAAAGTCGATATTACCGTCAGGTGTGTGCAACAGACCTTCGCCAGGGTGTGCGAGATGTTGCAATTTTCGCTTTCTGACTGCGGTGCTGTCGCTACGCCCAAACTTATCGATAGTCATTTTGAAAATGAGTATGCAACGATCAAAGCACAACATCTTATAAACAAATTATCGAATGATTTCAGCTTCTTTGAGCTCATTGATTATGGCAAGAATCTCATTATCATGGGAGGAATTTCCGGCATCTTTGGAGGCAATCAGTAATTTAAGTCGTTCGCACAATTCGTTCGGATCATCCCAATAAATATATTCCACAGGTTTAGTATTATATGACATGTGTTCTACGATAGGTTTTTGATGAGTCCGTAAACCAGCACCAGACGTTTTTCGATGATAGCTTGCTGGAGGAAACATCGGTTTGATAATGTGTGTATATTTGTATCTTTGGCTACTTTTTTGGCGACTCCGAGTATTTTTGTGAGCGCTTGATAATTTTAAAATCTCTTTATATGCTTGCAAATCCTCATCATTATAGTTTTCAGGCATGTTGAGAAATATCAACTCATATAGGCCGGACGTTCCTTTAATTTGATAATTATCTATTATAATATATCCGTAACGTTTATCAAAATCGATTTGTTTCCGACCTAAAAACCATTTTGACCCAACTCCATCATATACGGGACCGTATATTTTATCAATTTCATCGCTCTTTCCCCAATGTTTCATAATATAGGGTTGAGACATCTCAGGATACTGGTCAATATATTCCTCTAAAACATCTTCAGAAAGCGGCATCGGAAGATCACCTTCTTGCTCTCCCTCATTTTCCTCAAATACATCAGCATCATAATCCAAAACATCACCCGTATCGAACATCATGTTCGAAGGGTAATGACGTTTTTTCTTGCTCTTCAACTTTCTCTGGTTTAGGTTCAGTTTTCAGCCCAATTTTGATGGTAGCTTGCGGTGTTATATTCATTAGTTTCTTCAATGGAGTAGATAGGGGTTGGAAAAATTTCTGTAATGATTCATCTTCTTTAGATTTACCCAATTTTAACGCTAAATATTTTGCATTTGCAATTTCATTGATTTTATTCTTTCGAATGACATCAACTTCTTTGCTTAGAGGTTTCATGATTGTGAATGATACTTCGCAACTTATACTGCTATACTTATATATTTGTCGAATCCATGACGATAACGACCTGCATTTGATTCGAAATCTTTCACGATCACAATGGGTCCAAATCGATTCGAATTCCAACATTCAGCACACAAGCTCTTGAATTGATCGAAGGACATGTCAGGTGAAACGTGTTCATCGAATACATGTTTCAAATTGATTTCATCCTGTTTGAATAGCACAATCATATTGCAATTGTCTCGTATCAGCTGTTTGGGGATTTTTGAGTATGTCTGGCATAGATAAGCAGCATCAATGTTCTTGTGTCGGCACATAGAGTAATATTCTCGAATTTTCTGCTGACTATCGCATGATACATCATCGAAAATGAAAATGGAATTAGATTTAGCATCGTGAGGACTTATGATTTCTTCATTTTCCCTAAACGGGTGATAGCCTACACCTCTAACTTTCTCTAATATCTCTTGCACTAGCTGATATTTCGGTTGATACAATGATTTGGAATATACGTAGATGTTTTCGAATTTAGCACCATTTGGGTGGAATAACAATGTAAGGATGGCGTTTGTCTTTCCGCAACCGCTTGGTCCACAAATGATTGCACGAAAAGAATTAGGTAATAATTTACCGTGCTTCCCCTCAATACTGCAAACTTTATTCAAAAAGTCTAAATTCTCGATGGGCAGTAACTTTTCCTGTTGAATGACCTTCATGATGTGAGTATAAGCCAAGTATGTCGCGTCTATATATTAACGCATTGACAACATCTCTTATCATTATCAATGTTAACTTACGAAGGAGCAGGTGTTGTCAATTCACTCATCAAGCTCCCGTTCGAGTTACATTTACCGGGTTATTCGTTTTGTGGACCAGGCACCAAATTGGACGAGAGATTAGCACGAGGTGACGTAGGTGTGAATTCTTTGGATGAGAGTTGTAAAGATCACGATATTGCATACTCTCAAAGCAACTCTTTAGAAGATCGACATAAAGCTGATAAGGTATTGGAAAATAAGGCCTGGGAACGCGTTAAATCGAAAGACGCAAAATTTGGTGAGCGAGTAGCTGCTTGGTTTGTTACATCAGGTATGAAAGCTAAACGTAAGCTTGGAATGGGAATGCAACCATCCTTTCGACGTACCATTCTTCAGAAAATTATCAAAAATTGGAAACCGCATCCGAGTAATGTTAAGAAGTCTAGCGCTTCAGCTTTGCGGATAGCTAAAATGGCTTTGAGTCAAGCTGGAGGTCGAAAAAAAATACGTATACCAAGAATTATTCCATTCGAATCAAAGTCTGGAGGAATTCTACCACTCATACCCATATTTGCTGGACTTTCAGCATTGGGTTCCCTAGCAGGTGGAGCAAGCGCAATCGCTAAAACGGTTATTGATGCCAAAAATGCTAAAAAGAAACTCGAAGAAGATCGACGTCACAATAAATCTATGGAGCATTTGGGTTCCGGTTTATATCTGCGCAAAACATCTCGAGGATTTGGGCTGTTTCTGAAGAAGCAGTCACAGCAACGCAAAGGCCGCGGTCTCAACTTGAAAAAACAAAAAAACTCCTGTTGAAGCTACCCAATAGAGCATTATATGACGTGGAAATCAGTCAGTGTGCTCGTCAACTGAAAATACCACATTTTCGTGGAGTCTTCATGCGTGACACTTTGCCAGCTTGTGGACCTTGGTTACGAGAATGTGCTGTATTGAACTTGGACTCTCAGATGAACATGGGTACTCATTGGGTAGCTTATATTAAAAATGGTAATGTTGCAGAATATTTTGACAGTTTCGGGAATTTGAAATCTCCAATGGAATTAGCACGATATTTTGGGAAGGGGGTACGAATCACTTATAATAATAACCATTATCAGAATTTCAATCAAAATAACTGTGGACATCTTTGCCTACAGTTTCTACTTCATGATGTCCGTTGAAAACGAAACGATTAGATTTAAATCTTTGAGGGATTTCACTGATGCTGAACTGCAAGCTTTGTCTATTGACTATTTGATAAGAAATGCAGGACCCTGGGAGCTTTTGGATGTGTGGCATAAATTACCCAAAGCCTATCAACTTCGCTTTGCTTTGCAAATTCGTCTACCATGCTTCATCCATCATCCAACTGAGTTTGGACTGTCAACCATATCACTAGAAAAAGCACAATATGATGGACCTGTTAGCGCACAATTTGAATGTTATTATTGGAGGAATAAATGATATTTGTATCACTCAGCTTTTTTGTTTCATTCTAGACCTTCAATAGGTATCGAAAACTCAAACATATCAGGAATATTGGTTTTTTATTTAAGGTTTGTAACTGTTTGATGTGTGTCAGTCATGTCTATGATATTAACGTTAACAAGTCGTTCTTCGACACTTTCTACTGACTTCACTCCACCCATTCAGCTAGATTCTGATTCGGAATACAGTTTGGCTTTATTAAGTTTCCATTCATACAACAGTATACCAAACATTGAAGAGGGTACAAAATTCTATTACTACGAAAACGCTGACAAAACGAAAAGTAGAAGTATTGATATCCCTGCTGGATCCTACGAAATTGATGATATTGAGTCTTTGATAAGTAAACATATTCTACCTAAAACGTTCAAGGAGACACCTGAGGAATTTTTCTATCTCAAACCCAATAATAATACTCTGAAAAGTGAAATATTTTGTCTGAAACACCAGATGGATTTCACTCATGCAAATAGTTTGGCTCACATTTTAGGATTTTCACCTACTCTCCTACAGCCCAACATTCATTACGCGTCCGATCTACCTGTTGATATCATTAAAGTACGTACGATACATATAGACAGCAACATTACGTTTGGAGCCTTCTACAACAACGTACCATCACATACGATATACGAATTTGCTGTTGGTGTTGATCCTGGTTACGCAATTGACGAAACACCTAATCACCTAATTTATCTACCTGTTTCACATAGGAACGAAATAAACAATATTACACTGCGTGTGCTTGACCAACATTCCCAACTGATTGATTTTCGAAACGAAGAAATAATACTTCGACTGGAATTGAAGCGGAAGTATGGTGTTAACTATCTATAAGAACCATTCATCAACATTCAAACCATCAGTCTTCACCAAGACTTTTAACCACCGTAACATACTTACTGAGTAAAAACGGATACATTTTCGTAAATGAAAACGGTAACATTTTTATCAAACTTTTTTCATATACGACTGCGGCTTTCGTAAACGGAAACGTTTTCGTAAAACGAATGCACGCATGAAAGTGTTTACAAAAACAAAAACGCTTTTGTAAAACAAATGTACTTGAGAAAGTGTTTACGAAAAACAATTACGTTTTTAAAAATGCGTAGGCTACGTCACTTCTGACAGTCGGCAAAGTAAACATCATCATACGTTGAAAGAAACTAATATTCAATTATATATACTTATAAGTCGGGTTGGCCGAGCGGTCTAAGGCGTTGTGATGTTAAACTACGATTTAACATCACAACATTTACATGAGTTCGAATCCACACCTAACTTATTTTAATTCTATTAGCGATTTGGTGACGTTAAGTTACTTATGACAGCTGGTGGAATACATGGCATCAAACGTTAAGATTTGGGAGTCAATTATGATTAGTACCACCTACATCTTATTTACCAATATTTATTCTTGGGAACACCATACATACTCATCCTTCTGCCATTTGACAGCCAACCACCATGCTATATTATGTTGATCTTTCATGGGACGCCTATTAAATATTTTTGAGTCACCCTGTATTCTCCGCCGCAAGAATTCTTACAATTGAACCGGATCTGCTTCGACTGCGTCACGATAAACGCGAAGCGACCGGCATGCTCTCAACAACTCATACTTTCTCTCTCTAACACACAGCGGGTCCGATAGACCCATTGCTCCACTACTAATGGGTATGAATAAGGGCAATTCTGTAGGTAAATTTAGTTTTCCGTTGACCGTTCATTTATGATATATTTTAGCGCACTCAAAATCGTCGATTAATGACGGCTGTTAATGAATGATTTTCTATTAATCAATGATTTGATTATATGCAACCCAACATACATTGCTCTAATATATTTTATATTGGTTAGTACTATCTGTCATTATTTATTTTTCAATTTTCAAATAAAATTTCAGATAATTTTCACCACACCAGTTGTCACTCACATTATAGTCTCGTGGCAGTTCGCCTAGCAGCCAACACTGAGGTCGAGAAGTAGTGGTACAACCTGCATAGTAGCACACGCATGCGCATTGACGAAGCTCGCTGGGTTCACCGCGTCACGTATTCGGCGAAGTCGAGCGACATTATCTTACCGCACGCCGGGCGCTATCTTACCGCATGCCGAGTGCTCGAATATTAAATAAAAAGAATAGTAATTGTGAATGAAAATATTCGAATTGTTAAAGTGGTATAATAATAATGATGTTTGAAAAAATTGGAAAAATGGTGGGGTAACGAGGTTGTAATGTTTCAACGTGCGATTCCAATGAGGAACGAATATAGGGTGTTTGAAAATACATTATTTTAGAGAAAAATTAACAGGGTGTGTCAAAATACACCATTTAAGAGGAAAAAACATGGCGGTTGCTTGTCAACGTGCTATACCAGGTGTACCAACATATCATTTAAGAGAAAAAACAACAGGGTGTCTCAAATTGCATACAAGGCGTTTCAAAATACATTATTTAAGAGAAAAGTCAACAGGGTGTCTCAAAATACATCGGAAAAATGAATCATCGCATCATTGGGGCATCGCTTTATTGGGGCATGCAGGGATTCAGAAGTTTTTGTTTTACATATATAGGGTGTGTCAAAATACATCATTTAAGAAAAAATATATACCAGGTGTACCAACGTGCTAGTTGAGACAAAAAATATATACAGGGTGTCTCATAATGTGCATCGTGATGGGGGCCGTCATTTTTAAAGTGCGATTTGGAGTGAAGTTGGCATTTTAAAATGGAAGATAGAAGATGGAAGATAGAACAGACAGAGTGACAGATATTCAGTTTGATCGAACCAGAACGAACTAACCTTAGATAGGTAGAAAGCATGGCGGTTGTTGATGTTTGTCAACGTGTTACGTTTGATTGGTCAACGCGCATCATAGTTCGTTGTACAGGGACGTCCCACACATTTTTTCATTCGGAAAAAAATATACAGGGTGTCTTAAAAAAAAACTTCAATGCTGTCATTAGAAAAAAAAATGGCGGTGTCTGATTGGTCAACGCACATCATGGGACGACACATACAAATTATTCATTGAAACAACTACTTGCCCATACAGAGATTGAATTACATCTGACATCTATGTGATGATCTTCGATGATAGTGTTAAATAGGAGACAGGAGATAGGAGACAGGAGATAAGAGACAGAAGATAGGAGATAGGAGACAGAAGATAGGAGAGAGGAGATAGGAGTCAGGAGACATATAGATTGACAGGTAGGCAGATATTCAGTTTGATCGAACCAGAACGAACTAACTTTTCATATAGAGCATAAAAAAAAATCGTCTGATCTAACCAGAACGAACTAACCTTACGTATAGCGTCTTAAAACATTGGAGGATTCGAAACAACTACTTACCCATACAGAGAGGTCGAATTACATCGGACATTTAAAAACGTATCATTGGGGATATGAGGATTTGAAAAAGCAACTACTTACCTATACAGAGAGATTGAATTACATCAGACATCTATGTATTGTTTGATCGAACCAGAACGAACTAACCTCAGGTACGACAGTAATCCAATCCGCGCTTATAATATAATATAGATGTAATATTCAGAGTGTGTTAATAATAATGTTTAAAAAATGTGAAAAATGATGGGGAAACGAGGTTGTAATGTTTTAACGTGCTATACCGGGTGTACCAATATGTCATTTAGGAAAAAAACGACAGGGAGTCTCAAAATTAGTCATTTAAGAGAAAAAAATATGGCGGCTGCTTGTTAACGTGCTATACCAGGAGTACCAACATAACATCCAAGATAAAAAAACAACAGGGTGTTTCAAAATACATCATTCAAAAGAGGAAAAAACATGGTGGTTGTTGTTGCTTGTCAAGCAGACTGACAGATATTCAGTTTGATCGAACCAGAACGAACTAAACGAAGACAGGAGATAAGAGACAGATGATAGGAGACAGAAGATGGAAGATAGGAGGTAGAAGATAGGAGACAGGATTCAGGAGACAGACAGATTGACAAACAGGTAGATTGACAGATATTCAGTTCGATCGAACCAGAACGAAATAACCTTACGTAGGTATAGCATAGAGATTGAATTACAGGGTATCTCATAAAGTCTGTCATTTTCAACGTGCGATATCCATTTTTTTCGTAACCTTATGAACGTCCATTTTAATCGCATTTTTGCATGTTTTGACGTATCAAATTTTAACTACTTTTTGGAATGCCAAAATCACCAATTTTCGATACATATTTTATGCGTTTCGGCGTTTGAAATTTTGTGTGTTTTTTGGAACACGAAAAAAGTGTATTTTGAGCAATTTTGAAATGTCTATTCTCCATAAGAAATACATGTAAAAATGCAGAACAAATACATGCATATACATTAGAGTGTTCTTGAGTGTGCAAATAAACTGTTCACTTCCACAGAAGCTGATTTAAATAGTCAGCTTGTACGTGGTACTCTACCGTGAGAGTTTGAACATTTTAAAATCTTGGTTAGATATATGTTATGTTCTATGTTAAATCTATATTGAATATATTCGAATGAAAAACTAATCGAAAAAATAAAATATGCAATGATAAGTGTTTGAATAAAAAATTACGATAATTAGTAAGTAGTAAAAATACAAAATATAAAAGAGCAAAATTACATTATATAAAATAACAAAATTACATTAAGAATCTTAACCTCTAAAATTATACATTTTCCATACATATCACTTACATCTAGCGGAAAATAATATTTGATTCGGGTAGGTAATTCTCGCATATAAATTCACATTTTGTGTAGTTAAATATCATATTTTTGGTAGTAAATATCACGTTTCGCGTAGGTAAATATCACATTTTGGGTTGGTAGATACCACATTTCGGGAAAGTAAATGTCGTATGTCAGGTATAAGTGTCAGAAACTTGTTTTTGAAGTATTTGCAAATAACATCTTTATATTGATTGTATTTCCATATTCAACATCAAATTGGAATTAAAATGTTAAATATGTATTAATCATATTGTGATACACCTTACGGTCTTCTGACAACATCCATTTTTTAACAGCTTTTTTATATTGGTGAAAATTCATTGGATTTTTTAAGTATTTGGGAAGATAGTTATATAGTTTTGAACTTATGTACTGGCAGCTGTGTTGACCTATTGCTTTATCACATTTATTCATGGCCGTTTTGAAATCTTTGTTCCTGGTATCATATCCGTGGTTGATTGGCTGTATTGGTATCTTTCCTTTGTGTATATTCATCAAAATTTTATAAGCGAATAGCTGTCTTGTATCATATATTTGACTATTTTCATAAAGTGCATCACCGGGGTATCTTATATCTTTGTTGAAAATTCTCAAAATCCATTTTTGGACAACATGTACTTTATCTAAGTGACTGTCTGTAACCCCGCCCCAGCCTAAAATACCATATGCCAACAAGCTTTGCACTAATGCATAGTAGACAATTTCCAGGTGGTGAATGTCCAAATAGTCTCTTAAGATTTTAAATTTGGTTAGTAACCCTCTGACTTTATTCACTAAGCTATTTATATGGATATCCCAACGAAGATGCCTGTCAATGATTATTCCCAAATATTGATTGATTCACAATTTGGAATAGTTACAGTATCACTTAAAATTAATGGTCCTAGATTAGGTAAGCCAGTAGTGTATGAAGAGAAGGGAAGATATTTAGTTTTCTCAACGTTTAAGGTAAGTAAATTATAATCGAACCATTTTTTAATGTCCCTCATATCTTGTTCTGCTTCTTCTTTGAGCAAGTTCTACGATTTGTTCTTATAAAATATTGCTGTATCATCAGCGAAACTCAGAACAGTACCTTTAGTATTCAACTGAAGTAGACTGTTTATATATATATATATATTATATGAGTGGGTACTCCACGGTTGAGTGGAAGAGCAAACACAGGTGATTTGAACTCTGCCTTTTGAAAATTCTACAAATCTTCATTTATCCAGTAGTTCATTGTAGTTTGTACGTGAATATTTGTCAATAAAAGCATTTATTATTATTATTATTATTATTATTATTATATCGTGAATAAAATTGGACCTAGTACAGTTCCTTGCGGGACACCGTACTTAACTGTTCTAGTTTCACTGATGATATTATCTATGCAAACTTTTTGCTTTCTATCTGAAAGGTAATTCTTCATAAGTTCATAAGCATTACCTCGAATTCCGTATGAGTGGAGCTTACTCAATAGTTTATCGTGACAGACAGTATCGAACGCTTTAGAGAGGTCGACGAAAATACATATTGCGGGAGTTTTTTTGTCTAATGTATTATAGATTTCCGAAGTTAATTTCAAAATTGCATCCTCGGTCGACATCCCTTCTCTGAAGCCGTACTGCCTATCACTCAGTACTCTGTTTTTGTTTAGAAAGTTCATTAGCCGATTTCTCATAATTTTTTCTATAATTTTGGCCATATTAGATAGGGATACGGGTCTATAGTTTGACACGTCTGTTTTTTTCCCGCTTTATACAGTGGTTTAACCAAGCCTATTTTCATGCTATTGGGGAAAACTCCAGTTTCGAAGACTTTATTAATAAGGTAAGTGAGGGGTTTTTTAATTTCTTCTGTTATTTGTTTTAGTGTTTCCGATCTAATACCGTCTTCACCAGGAGATTTTTTATTTTTCAGTGAATTTATGATGTTGCATACTTCTTTTTCTGTCGCTGGAAATAAATACATACTGCTCTGAATGTTTCCTAAGTTTTCTTTATAGTCTTTAGGGATAATTATTTCGTTAGCTAGAGTTTCCCCCAGTTTAGTGTAGTACTCGTTGAATAAATTGCTTATATCAAGGGGGTCTGTGTATGTCTGACTATTGTGATTAATTTTTTCGATTTTATTGTTGAGCTTTCCTTTGTTACAAATTTCATTAACACTTTTCCATACTCCTTGTAAGGAATTGTTACATCCTTCGATAATCTTCCTTGAGTGCAATTTTTTACTTTTTGTAATGGTTTTTTCTAATTTATTTTTGTAGGTTATATATTTATATATATTATATTTTTTGTATTTGTTGTTTTATTAACGTGAAATATGAGCTTTTCAATAAATTTTTCCGCCATCAAATGAATATTCGTTTCAGTATACAACTCTATCCATGTTTCACGTTTTAGATTAATTTTAAGGTCTTTGTAATTTATGAATTTTTTCTGTCTAATGTTTTGTGTTTTAGCTTCGATTGGTTTTCGACAACTTATTGATAGAGCAATTGGAGAGTGGTCCGTAATATCATACCTGAATATGAACGATTCGGCAAGCGCATCTGTTTTATTTCTTACCACAAAAAAAACAATAAATTTTGTGTGATCTAACCAGAACGAACTAACCTTCAACTGTCAGAGTCGCAACAGTCACCTGTCAACTGTCAGAGTCGCTTCAGTCACCTGTCATTTGTCTAACTAACCTTATGTAAATTTCGTCTGACCTAACCAAAACAATCTAACCTCATGTTGGTAGATATATTTGGTCTGATCTAACCAGAACGAAGTTACCTCACGTCGGCATATGCAGAGCCTCCCAATTATGTGACTATTGTCTTAAGTAACGTAGACCTAATATTTTAGCGTGTGATGCATTCAGTCATGAGTGATGTAGCAGTCACATGCTAACGTGTGACATCATGCATTTAGTCAACTACTATAGGAGTCGTAGTCTTCTCATTTGAAAATATCATACATTCAGTCAGCTGTTGGTAGATACGTGGACCTAACATTTCAACGTGCGATATCCTAAGAGAGGTTGCAATCTCAAATTCGGTTGTTTGAAGCACAAGTGACGAGGGACCTTAGCGTTCAACGTGCGATTCCATACATTCAGTCTAATTTCGGAAGTGATAGAGTTTTCAGAGTTCTCAGAATTCAAAGTTTAATACTATACACTCAGGCAATTGTCAGAATTGACGTAGGGCAGACTCAAATGTCTAAAATGTCGTTGAACGACTCACATAGTATATTTGTATTTGAGTAGACGTCATTTAAGCTTATTAAAGAGAGGTTGATTTATATACAGTTGAAAGGTATGCCTTTCCAAGTAGTTTTACAAAAAGAACGCATTATAGACGAACGTTGATTTCAGCTGCAATGAGAGAAAAATATTCAGTTGCACAAGTCTGCAGAGAGAAAATTGAATTAACGATTGAAGAAAAAAACTTTTCTTTGAGATATTGCCTTCTCATTGGTATACACAAAGCGAGCAGAATGTGGGGCCCCATAAAATGAGTTGTGTGGCACACCTCGCACACCACAATAAAATGTTGTATAGTTCATCATAATAAAATAATTGTTTTGGGAACAAACACTTCTGAAAATATTAATTTTTTTATTTAAAAATACAAAAAGGTACTCACATAAAATCAAAATATACGTGGCACAAAACACTTCACATATTTCCATGGTACACATTGTAGAAAAACTATTAAATTTCGCTTTTCACTCAAACACGTTAAATCAAAGCATGAAGTATCCAGGTTGAAAATTTAGTGTTTTCAAGAAATTGTTTGAGTGAAAAACAGAACAATTCCAAAAAGACATATAAATCAACTACCTTGAATTATATTAAGAACAATTTAATAATAAAATGAGGGCCCAAAAAAGTCGTGTAGTTTGCAAACTTCACGACTTCACTCAATAAACAATATTTTTCATTTGGAAATGTTTCCTACGCGGTTTTTATATCAATCGGATGTGATGTTGTATCCAAGGTTATTTCACGTTGATAAACTTGAAAGAATATTTTATTCGCAGAATTATTCTCACAGCTTTGCCAATAATATGTCTCTTGAAATATTCTCAAAATGTAGTTGTAGTGATTTTCCGTAGGTAATAATGTCTTACCAAATAATTTCACAGAAATTTGACAAAAAACAAGTTTTAATCAACTACGACAGGAATTTCATGCACATTTTTGATACATTGTTAAATAGAACAAATCATTTGCGTCCCCGAAAACAAATTATAACATAGAATAACTTATATATTTTACGAGGAATTGGGTCATTTGCAACGAAATTTTTGAGGATTTGTCGTACACAACCCCCACAAAATGAATCATGACATAATAATAACGTACACAAGGAGGTTTAAAATACCACCTTAAAGAAAAATCATATATTGCATGTTTCTGAAATGAAACGTCACAAAAAAAATAAATATAAGGTGTTTAAAAATATGTCATTAAACATAAAAAATTCAGTCACCTATTTTCAGTAATTTTTTACGTTACTACGCTGACAAAATGAGGGATTTTTCGCATTAAATCCAAATAATATTCGAAACGGTATACTGATGTTGGAAAATGGTATTCGAAACGTTTTTCAGCTGTAATAATAATTAGAATGAAATGTTGAATGTCACTAACACGAATCTTAGCAGAAAAAACATACAGAGTAGTCCAGGAAGATTTAAAAATCAATTGTTGAAGAAACGAACAGTTGCGAGGTGTATATAAAAATAATTAATGAATTAAAATCGTGGAAGATATTCGCCAAACGTTATTCAACAAATTGAGTACATGACAACTAATGGGAGACATCTGTCATTCAGCTGGAGACTGTAGGAGTAAGGTGTATACAGGGTGTCCCATAAAGTGTAATAGTAATAAAAATATATAAAGAGTGTTACATTAATTGAGATAGTAATAAAAATATGCCAAAAGGGCCACATTTCACATCCTTCACCAAATAAATTGGAGGAAAACTAATCATATATTTATGTACCAATAAAATAACGTGGTTTTATTTTGAAGGAGTGGACATTATCGATTCGTTTGAATATCAGGACACACGGTTCAAGACTTTTTGTCGGAGAGTATCAAATAAACGATATAGTTTGTGTCCACCAGGTGGAAAATATCAGGCAAACGTCTGACAGCAAACAATTACTTCCCTGGCTAATACCACGACGGACTTTGAATTACATCTGACAGATATTTCTGCAACGTTCTTCCGAAATGACCCACTTGCAGATGATTATTGTAATTATACAGCAGAATATCTTCTTTCCGACCGTTATAGAAGACGAAAAATAGAAGACAGGAGATAGAAGACAGGAGATAGGAGACGGGAGATAAGAGATGGAAGACTGAACGGTTCGATGGGTATCACACGTTAAAAATGACGGACCCCTTCACGAAAACATTTTGAATCCTCATACCCCGAATGACGCGTGTTGTCTTTGACAAATGACAGAGGCAACCATGTTTTTTCTCTTAAATCATATGTTGGTCCACCCGGTATATGGTATTTGATAAGCATGCGCCATCTTTTTCCTCTTAAATGATGTCGGTTGTTTTTTTCTCTCAATTGATGAGTGTTTTGAGACACCCTGTATACATATTATGAGCTGTATACTACTGCACACGTTCATATAATGACATTCGAAAATGAAAGTTATTTTGCTAAGCTTATAAACGAAAATTGATGAACCATCAAATGGGGTGGCAGACATATACTTGACTGAATAAATCATCAAAGTATTTGCCACTATATAAATCACCAAGGTATTTGCCACTATTTCGACTAACATGAAACGATGTGGTCAACTCACAAACTCGCTTACTTCTCTGAAACAATGTACAAGACGTGTTTGATTGAAATCGATCTGATGATTTTGATTGCATCCTTTTCAAATAATTTGTCTCGTCGGTGCTGTCTTACCAACACACTTGCTCATTTCTCAACAAAATCGTATTGGTTATTTAAATTATTATTGAGTTCAGTGCACATGTTTCGAATTATCTCGATATTGTGTAAGACTCTCGAAGTAATTTGTCTCGTCGGTGATGTTTGCTCAAAAACTTGCTCACTTCTCTGGAGCACACAACACAGGGCTCGTTTAATTGAAATCGATCTGATGGATTGGATGTTTACACCTGTATCATGTGTTGAGTCTACTAGATGGAAATTATTCCGTCTCAAGTCAATGGAGGACATTTGACTGGTTTGATTTTTAAAATATTCGAAAAATTTACTTTTTACACAGTGAGACTCAATTTCAATGACCGAACATTCTGTGATTTGGACTAATTTGACTTTTATTCTGCCGATAAAACGTTGGTGATCGATTTCGAATTTTATATGGGCCTTCATTGTGATTGTGACCCGATGTTTTGGTTACTTATATTTATCATCAGAACACTGTTTCAAATTTGTATCTGAATTTCATGTGAAATCTCGACTTTCGACGTGTTAGGTCCTCATCAGAATGAAAATTCCAAATTTCTGTCACTTGTTTTCGTCATCAATACACTGTCTCGAATGTAATTCAAATCTAATGTAAAATCCCTGTTTCAAGTTGTCTTTGAGTCCTCATCAGAGTTATAACTAGCTATTTCGGTTGATTTTTTTCCATCATCGGTATACTATTTCAAATGTTACTTGAATTTGTTGTGAAAAATCCCTAGTTTCATCGTGCTGAGTCCTCGTCAGAGTTGAAACACCCAACTTTCGGTAAATCGTTTCCATAATCAGTACACTTTGTCTCGAATTTTATTTGTTTTCATCAGAGTTAAAACTCGAAGTTTCACTTACTTTTCTCATTATTATCACCGTTTCGCATTTCCTTTGAGTCTTCATCACAGTTAAAAACCCCAACGTTGGTTGGATTGAATGAAAAAATCCCTCAATTTCTGGTTCTATTTGGACTTCATCAGACTACAACGTTTCGCATATTTTCCCATCATTAGTATACCATTTCGAATTTTAGTTGAATTTAATTTAAAATCTCTACTTTAGACGTTTTCAGTCCTCATCAGAGTTGAAACCTCCAAATTTCGATTACTTGTTCCCATCATCAATACACCGGCTCGAATATCTTTTAAATTTAATTTTCACCAATTTAATCGGTGTGGACGATTTGTCTGAACCATTCATAACGTTGCCAATTACACCTACATTTATTTATTTCCATGTGTCTTTCAAGCATGATATTCTTAGCAAATATATGTATTTACGTTTTGGGCAGATTGTATTTGAAACAAATTCATCAAACACAAACGTCGAAAACGGACACCAATTCACTGATGAAACGATGAAAGTTTGTTTAGTTAATCTCATGATTTATATCAATACTGCACTACGGTCGGATGTGATATTACATTGCAACTGTCATACAAACTCAAAAGTGTATAATGAAGCGATAGAACCATTTCACCATCTAGTGTAAATCTCTAGAATTTAATACTGTCAGTCACATTTGAAATCGTCTTTTTGTTTAAGTCCACGAAATCAACTGTGTCTATTTATTTCATTACACCTTCAATCTGCTACAAATACACTGTTCAAACCTACATTTTCAAGGATTTCATTGCAATACTCAACATTTGAAGTTGTCATATAAACCCAAACGATTATTATGTTGTGATAAAACATAACAAAATAACTATTTTCTCTACAAAATTACCCCTAATTTATCATGTTTTTATTTTCAATAACTGCAATATCAGACCTGGCATATCCCATGCGTCGCTCTTGCAGTATTTGAAATATCATACAATCCAATCGAAAATATATCCATCTCATATCTTCTCAACCTTTCATATGTCTCGTCGACGAAATCCTCCTCACAACTCGCTCACTTCTCTGAGACACTACACAAGACTTGTTTGGAATCAATTAGATTCGACCACTCCCAAAAATACCACATTCATTCATTTCTCTATTTGAATTAACATACATTTCAGTCAGAAAAATGAAGTCATTCCAATATTGTCTCCAACTAAAACACTGCACAAACTTGTTTGAATTCAAGCAAATAACTGACCCCGTCTTAATGAAAGGAATACAAAAAAAATATTCAAGAATCAAGACTGAGAAAACTGTTTTTCTGTGAATTCCATTGGAATTTTCAATTTTATCTGCCATCCTCACATAGTAGTCTTTACAGTGGCCACGAAATTTCACGATGACTCTGACAGAAATTGTGAATTTGCAATATATGTTAGAAATCGTTTTCTTTTTTTGGAGTACCGACATGCAGTTGTATCTCTAAAAATGACAGAGTTATGTCTAGTGCAATTTTTAAATCTGGAATTATTTAACTGTTGCTTTTGGTTTCCCCGCGGGTGGCTCTGCGGCTGACTTTACCTGTAAGTCACTGCTTCATTTGTAGGGAAATATCAGTTATACATACAATGGATTATAATTCATTTGGCTGTATCAGGATGATTCTAACGTTGTCCGACCTACCCTGTACTGATGATGAGGCAAGAACCTCGAAACGGGTCTGCAAGTGGTCTTCCCCAGCTAACTGAATGATATTCTGCTGTATAATTTCAATAATCATCTGCAAGCGGGTCATTTCGGAAGAACGTTGCAGAAATATCTGTCAGATGTAATTCAAAGTCCGTCGTGGTATTAGCCAGGGAAGTAATTGTTTGCTGTCAGACGTTTGCCTGATATTTTCCACCTGGTGGACACAAACTATATCGTGTATTTGATACTCTCCGACAAAAAGTCTTGAACCGTGTGTCCTGATATTCAAACGAATCGATAATGTCCACTCCTTCAAAATCAAACCACGTTATTTTATTGGTACATAAATATATGATTAGTTTTCCTCCAAATTATTTGGTGGAGGATGTGAAATGTGGCCCTTTTGGCATATTTTTATTACTATCGCAATTAATGTAACACTCTTTATATATTTTTATCACTATTACACTTTATGGGACACCCTGTATACACCTTACTCCTACAGTCTCCAGCTGAATGATAGATGTCTCCCATTAGTTGTCATGTACTCAATTTGTTGAATAACGTTTGGCGAATATCTTCCACGATTTTAATTCATTAATTATTTTTATATACACCTCGCAACTGTTCGTTTCTTCAACAATTGATTTTTAAATCTTCCTGGACTACCCTGTATGTTTTTTCTGCTAAGATTCGTGTTAGTGACATTCAACATTTTATTCTAATCATTATTACAGCTGAAAAACGTTTCGAATGCCATTTTCCAACATCAGTATACCGTTTCGAATATTATTTGGATTTAATGCGGAAAATCCCGCATTTTGTCAGCGTAGTAACGTAAAAAATTACTGAAAATAGGTGACTGAATTTGTTATGTTTAATGACATATTTTTAAACACCTTATATTTATTTTTTTTGTGACGTTTCATTTCAGAAACATGCAATATATGATTTTTCTTTAAGGTGGTATTTTAAACCTCCTTGTGTACGTTATTATTTATTATGTCATGATTCATTTTGTGGGGGTTGTGTACGACAAATCCTCAAAAATTTCGTTGCAAATGACCCAATTCCTCGTAAAATATATAAGTTATTCTATGTTATAATTTGTTTTCGGGGACGCAAATGATTTGTTCTATTTAACAATGTATCAAAAATGTGCATGAAATTCCTGTCGTAGTTGATTAAAACTTGTTTTTTGTCAAATTTCTGTGAAATTTTTTCGTTAGACATTATTACCTACGGAAAATCACTACAACTACATTTTGAGAATATTTCAAGAGACATATTATTGGCAAAGCTGTGAGAATAATTCTGCGAATAAAATATTCTTTCAAGTTTATCAACGTGAAATAACCTTGGATACAACATCACATCCGATTGTTATAAAAACCGCGTAGGAAACATTTCCAAATGAAAATATTGTTTATTGAGTGAAGTCGTGAAGTTTGCAAACTACACGACTTTTTTGGGTCCTCATTTTATTATTGAATTGTTCTTAATATAATTCAAGGTAGTTGATTTATATGTCTTTTTGGAATTGTTCTGTTTTTCACTCAATTTCTTGGAAACACTAAATTTTCAACCTGGATACTTCATGCTTTGATTTAACGTGTTTGAGTGAAAAGCGAAATTTAATAGTTTTTCTACAATGTGTACCATGGAAATATGTGAAGTGTTTTGTGCCACGTATATTTTGATTTTATGTGAGTCCTTTTTGTATTTTTAAATAAAAAAATTAATATTTTCCGAAGTGTTTGTTCCCAAAACAATTATTTTATTATGATGAACTATACAACATTTTGTTGTGGTGTGCGAGGTGTACCACACAACTCATTTTATGGGGCCCCACATTCTGCTCGCTTTGTGTATACAAATGAGAAGGCAATATCTCAAAGAAAGGTTTTTTTCTTCAATCGTTAATTCAATTTTCTCTCTGCAGACTTGTGCAACTGAATATTTTTCTCTCATTGCAGCTGAAATCAACGTTCGTCTATAATGCGTTCTTTTTGTAAAACTACTTGGAAAGGCATACCTTTCAACTGTATATAAATCAACCTCTCTTTAATAAGCTTAAATGACGTCTATTTAAATACAAATATACTATGTGAGTCGTTCAACGACATTTTCGACATTTGAGTCTGCCCTACGTCAATTCTGACAATTGCCTGAGTGTATAGTATTAGACTTTGAATTCTGAGAACTCTGAAAACTCTATCACTTCCGAAATTAGACTGAATGTATGGAATCGCACGTTGAACGCTAAGGTCCCTCGTCACTTGTGCTTCAAACAACCGAATTTAAGATTGCAACCTCTCTTAGGATATCGCACGTTGAAATGTTAGGTCCTCGTATCTACCAACAGCTGACTGAATGTATGATATTTTCAAATGAGAAGACTACGACTCCTATAGTAGTTGACTAAATGCATGATATCACACGTTAGCATGTGACTGCTACATCACTCATGACTGAATGCATCACACGCTAAAATATTAGGTCTACGTTACTTAAGACAATAGTCACATAATTACGTTTTTGGGAGGCTCTGCATATGCCGACGTGAGGTAACTTCGTTCTGGTTAGATCAGACCAAATATATCTACCAACATGAGGTTAGATTGTTTTGGTTAGGTCAGACGAAATTTGCATAAGGTTAGTTAGACAAATGACAGGTGACTGAAGCGACTCTGACAGTTGACAGGTGACTGTTGCGACTCTGACAGTTGAAGGTTTGTTCGTTTTTTGTGGTACTATGTACAAAAAAAACAAAGAAATTCATTTACAAACATAAGGTTAGTTCGTTCTGGTTCGATCAAACTGAATGTCTGCCAGTCTGCCTACCTGTCAATCTGTCAGTATTCAATCGTCAATCGGTATAATACATTGGGGTGACTTCACTGCGGCGGCAGTCCCCCCGCAAAAATGTGATGAAAATAGACGTTTTTCGCGTTCGAAAAAATTGTTAAAATTTGAAACGCTAAAATGTGTAAAAAATGTAACGAAACACATTCGAAAAAATTATTAAAATTACGAGTGTTAACAATACATTTTTACATGTATTTCTTATGGAGATTAGACATTTCAAAATTGCTCAAAATACACTTTTTTCGTGTTCCAAAAAACACACAAAATTTCAAACGCCGAAACGCATAAAATATGTATCGAAAATTGGTGATTTTGGCATTCCAAAAAGTATTTAAAATTTGATACGTCAAAACATGCAAAAATGCGATTAAAATGGACGTTCATAAGGTTACGAAAAAAATGGATATCGCACGTTGAAAATGACAGACCCCATCTTGATACACTTTATGAGATACCCTGTAATTCAATCTCTATGCTATACCTACGTAAGGTTATTTCGTTCTGGTTCGATCGAACTGAATATCTGTCAATCTACCTGTTTGTCAATCTGTCTGTCTCCTGAATCCTGTCTCCTATCTTCTACCTCCTATCTTCCATCTTCTGTCTCCTATCATCTGTCTCTTATCTCCTGTCTTCGTTTAGTTCGTTCTGGTTCGATCAAACTGAATATCTGTCAGTCTGCTTGACAAGCAACAACAACCACCATGTTTTTTCCCCTTTTGAATGATGTATTTTGAAACACCCTGTTGTTTTTTTATCTTGAATGTTATGTTGGTACTCCTGGTATAGCACGTTAACAAGCAGCCGCCATCTTTTTTTCTCTTAAATGACTAATTTTGAGACTCCCTGTCGTTTTGTTTTCTAAATGACATGTTGGTACACCCGGTATAGCACGTTAAAACATTACAACCTCGTTTTCCCATCATTTTTGACATTTTTCAAACATTATTATTAACACACTCTGAATATTACATCTATAATTATTATTCTCATAAGCGCGGATTGGATTACTGACGTACCTGAGGTTAGTTCGTTCTGGTTCGATCAAACAATAAATAGATGTCTGATGTAATTCAATCTCTCTGTATAGGTAAGTAGTTGCTTTTTCAAATCCTCATATCCCCAATGATACGTTTTCAAATGTCCGATGTAATTCGACCTCTCTGTATGGGTAAGTAGTTGTTTAGAATCCTCCAATGTTTTAAGACGCTATACGTAAGGTTAGTTCGTTCTGGTTAGATCAGACGATTTTTTTAATGCTCTATATGAAAAGTTAGTTTCTTCTGGTTCGATCAAACTGAATATCTGCCTACCTGTCAATCTATATGTCTCCTGACTCCTATCTCCTCTCTCCTGTCTTCTGTCTCCTATCTCCTATCTTCTGTCTCCTATCTCCTATCTTCTGTCTCCTATCTCCTATCTTCTGTCTCCTATCTCCTGTCTCCTATCTAACACTATCATCGAAGATCATCACATAGATGTCAGATGTAATTCAATCTCTGTATAGCAAGTATTTGTTTCAATGAATAATTTGTATGTGTCGTTCCATGATGTGCGTTGACCAATCAGACACCGCCATTTTTTTTCTAATGACAGCATTGAGGTTTTTTTTTAAGACAAGCTGTATATTTTTTTACGGAATGAAAAAGTGTGTGGGACGTCCCTGTACAACGAACTATGATGCGCGTTGACCAATCAAACGTAACACGTTGACAAACATCAACAACCGCCATGTTTTCTACCTATCTAAGGTTAGTTCGTTCTGGTTCGATCAAACTGAATATCTGTCACTCTGTCTGTTCTATCTTCTATCTTCCATTTTAAAATGCCAACTTCACTCCAAATCGCACTTTAAAATGACGGCCCCCATCACGATGCACATTTATGAGACACCCTGTATATATTTTTTGTCTCAACTAGCACGTTGGTACACCTGGTATATATTTTTTCTTAAATGATGTATTTTGACACACCCTATATATGTAAAACAAAAACTTCTGAATCCCTGCATGCCCCAATGAAGCGATGCCCCAATGATGCGATGATTCATTTTTCCGATGTATTTTGAGACACCCTGTTGATTTTTCTCTTAAATAATGTATTTTGAAACACCCTGTATGCAATTTGAGACACCCTGTTGTTTTTTCTCTTAAATGATATGTTGGTACACCTGGTATAGCACGTTGACAAGCAACCGCCATGTTTTTTCCTCTTAAATGGTGTATTTTGACACACCCTGTTAATTTTTCATTAAAATATTGTATTTTCAAACACCCTATATTCGTTCCTCATTGGAATCGCACGTTGAAACATTACAACCTCGTTACCCCACCATTTTTCCAATTTTTTCAAACATCATTATTATTATACCACTTTAACAATTCGAATATTTTCATTCACAATTACTATTCTTTTTATTTAATATTCGAGCACTCGGCTTGCGGTAAGATAGCACCCGGCGTGCGGTAAGATAACGTCGCTCGACTTCGCCGAATACGTGACGCGGTGAACCCAGCGAGCTTCGTCAATGCGCATGCGTGTGCTACTATGCAGGTTGTACCACTACTTCGAGAGTTCAAAACCCACCGAGAGCAATTATTTTTTTTTAAATTTCAATTTGAAACTAAATAATAAAAAATAAAATAAAACTACCACTAAGGAAAATTAAAGTATCTTTGGATAGAGTCAATATAAATAGGAAATAGTGATTGTTTTTTATCGTATCGTTAAATAAATAAATAGTGACTGTAAGATATCTCTATTTTTGTAAACTACTGTCGACGGAAAAGTTTTGTAACAAACTCGTGAATTAAAATGGCGATTAACAATCTCGAACATTAAATTATCTCGATTGTTAATCGCCCTTATTAATACACTTGTTCGTTAAATAACCATTAAGGTTCATATAAAGTCAAATATTTCGCGTGTCTGAACTGTAAGATGGCACTGACAAGATATATTTTTTATACCATAGTGATAGGGATCTTTTATAATATTTCCAAATAAATTACAGTTTTCTGCTGGAATATCTACCGAACGGTCAACCCACTGCTACTGCATTGTGGCCAAATCTCAACATTATTCGAAGTACTGCGAAATAGCTCACAGTATGATTATTATCAGCTGGTATTAATTGTGGTAATGTGGTTCAATGCATTATGCTATATTACGGACAGTTGGATTACTAATAATAGTAATTATTATTACATTTCTTATTCGCTGTGGAGATGATTTTGTGATTTCTTTCTCTTCAATAATGAATTATGTATCTACTGTATTATCTACATCAGAGATATAGTCTTCAGTTTTGTAATGGGTATACACCACATTTTTCAGAAACAGTGATGTATTTTCTTTGTCTGCAAATTTCGGTTGATTTGCAGAACATCCAGGCTCACCATGGAAACCTCCTTTTGTTCTAAAAGGGGTTATTTTTTCAATCGTTTTTAGTGTTTCCAAAGGTGGGGACCATTTTCTTTGAAGCTGGTTCATTCTTTTTCTTAGATTTTGGTTTATTAATGATGCCTGTGCCGTCGGTTTTCCTGTGGAAGGAAATCTTGGGAATCTTTGGTATTGCCCTTTTTTCCGGTTCACCAGTATATGAATTATTGTATTCTTTTCGTTTGTTTTTCTTATATTCGGGGTTGCAGTTTGTTATAGATATAATCAGACCGTGCTTGATCTTGCCTCCTAGATAAGATTTGCTTTTAGCACAAACAACAAAATTGTTGGTAAAATTCAAAAAGAGCAGCTAATATGAACAACTCACTATAATTTAATTTTATCAATATTTTTCAATTTTGTAAGCTGAACTCCGCCTATTATTTTTTATGTATATAAGTTAATGTTATTTAAAAACAACTGGAATGGACAATAAAGACTCTATAATGATTATTATTATTATTTTTCAATTCTGTTTTGCATCCTGTTTTGCATCCTGTTTTATTTCCAAAACTGATATTTTAAATCGCAAAACATAAAACTTATTACTTTCATACTTCTTCAGTTGTGTCCAAGGACTCCAAGACTTTAGACGGACCAATCCAACATCCGACTAATGAACTGACATACTCATATCGACGTATGTTTCATTTTCGATAAATTAAACAAAATACATCGGTTACCGCTGTCTAGAACTATTGGCAACGCTGTACGGTAAATATGACAGTGACAATAATTCTGTACAATACCTTGTGGATAGTGGCAGAACTATTTTTGTCTTTTCGTTCATGTACTACAGAGGAATCACTTACTGGAGCGATTTACCGTTTTTTGTCCGAGGTTTTCAAAATCATTATTAAAATTATAAATCGTTTGATTTTATGTCTGAAAAATAGTACGAATAGTTCCTTAATGTTCAGTCTTCTAAATTTCATACAAATATCACTTTAAAAAAGTGATTCTTCTCAACTGTCTTTGATTTTATAACAAAATTTTCTGATTTTTTTTTACTTGTGAGGGAACGTTGAATTCAAAAATTCTGAAAAAAATCGTGATTATCTTTTACTTTCACATTGATATGTCATGATATTTGAAATGGAATCTGATAAATGGTTTTTGTTTAATAACCTCTAAAAATTAGGTTTTTATTTTTTATTCGAAAACTGTTCATCAGATTTTTTTCTACATCTCTCTAATTATTCAATTTGAATGCCAAAATAACTCGAATTCTTGTCAGAATTTTTTAATTTGCCGTTTATCTTTTCATGGGTTTACATGAACCTTAATCTTCCTCTTGAAGATGAGCACTTGGTAATTAAAATATGTGTCAATAACGGTTTGGTGTTGGGATAAAACTCCAGTATATTCATTACAACACCAAAAGTTCCAAACAGTGCAGTGCAAGTACAGATGAAAAAAATAAGTTGCCAAAATAGTTATTTTTGAATCTAGTGCGCGAAATGATACTTTGGTCGAGATCAGCACGATATGCACGATATGCAAACAAAATTTTTTCTACGATAGTAAAAAAATAAAATTAGGTAGTATAAAATTTTCTCCTCGCTTAATTAATGTTAAACATTAGAGTTTTTCTTATAAATTTAGAAAAAAATCAATCAATCAAAATATACTTTATTGTCTGAAGAAATATATCCTTATTGACAAAGCATGAGCATGAAGCATGAAAAATATCTATATATATATATATATATATAAAGTAAATAAAAGTTTGGTAAAAAAATAAAAAAAAAAGAAATCATTAAAAACTATTTCATCATAGTTATATATGTCCTGGTATTTGTTTAAATATATGCATACATTCACAGACAATTTAAAAGTTTAGAAACATTGGTATGTGATACAATTATCATAGTCAATTAATATTTATAAATAATTAAAGTTAGACAACTAAAATAGTTACAATATCATATAACAGTCACATTAATAATAAAATAAGTTGAGGTTTACACTAATAAAAAGTTAGGCAGATACAATACAGGTATCACAGTCACATTAAAAATAATATAAATAAAAGTTACAATACTAAAATATATAAAAGTGTGACTAATAACATAGCATTGTCACTATTTTGATTATATCAAAAAGTAATTTTGAATGTCGTAAATAACTAGTTCAAGGAGAAATTTTTTCATAGAAGATCTGAACAAATCATATTTTCCAATATTTTTTATGTTAACTGGGAGATGATTGTATATTTTGGCAGCATTATAGATGAGCGAGTTTTTGGTCAAACTGGAAGATGGAATCGGGAGTTTAAAATTATTTCTTTGGCGAGTGATTCCATCATTTACGTTATACAATGATTTATTTTTAAAAACCAAACAAAGGGGTTCGAGAATAAACAATGATGGACGTGTTAAAAGGGCATTTTCTTTGAATAGCGTTCTACACGATTCTCTAGATCCTACTTTACATAAGTAACGGATGGCTCGTTTTTGCATGACGAAAATTGAGTTAAAGTTCTCTTTGCTACAAGTTCCCCAGAATGCTATTCCATATCGAATGTGTGACTCAATCAGTGCATGGTAAACCACTTTAGCCGTTGCCATACCCAATTCCCTGGCCACTATACGTATTGCATAACATCCCGAGGTAAGTTTTTTCCTAGCTGCTTGACATGTTGAAAATTTAAATATTTGTCAATGTGGACCCCAAGAAATTTATTTATATCAAGATTGGTTATCAATTCATTTCCTACAGGAATAGGTGTAAGGACACACTGGTACGATAAACAATTGGTTTTTTTAATGTAAATTGGCATCACACCATTCTTTTATCTTGGATATATCTCGAACCATTTTTAAGTGTAGAGTGTCAACATTGTTATCATGCCATAAAATAGTTGTATCGTCTGCAAAAAGTGTAAAAAAACCATCTGATGTAATGGTAGCCAGGTCATTGAAATACAGCGGAAACAAAATTGGACCAAGCACCGAGCCTTCAGGAACATCACAACGAATTACACCAGTACGTGATAATTTATGTGTTTTTACAATTTGGGTTCTATAGTTAAGTACGATTATACCCACTTAAGACTTTGATTTCTGAGTCCATAAAGTTGTAATTTGCGTAACAATATTTTATGGTTCACGCAGTCAAATGCTTTTGACATGTCACAAAATACTGCCGCACATACTTCTTTCTGGTTCAGCTCATTATACAGTTTATTAAGAAATGTGAATATAGCATCACCTGTGCTTTTCTGTTGTTGAAACCCAAATTGTTGTGTGTTTAAGATGTTGTGTATTTTCATGAAATTTATAAGTCTCACTTTCACTAGTTTCTCTATTATTTCACCAAGAACTGGTATAAGTGATTTGGGTCTGTAATTGGAAGGATCGTAATCATCACCTCCTTTATGTATAGGGACCACAACGGTGGTTTTAAGAAAATCTGGATAAAAATAATATCTTGGATTTTTGCTTGAATGAGGACCATATAGGTTACAATGTGAAAATCCCATATAGTTTACATGCAGTACATTACTTCGCGCACGGTGTCATGGTAACGAAGGAAAATGAAAAAAGGGTTACTTCGCATATTGCTGTCAATGCGCGAACCTTGTCATTTGTTGACGTTTGTAGAAAAAATATTTTTTTGGGTATTTTTTTTTTTGCAAATTTTATACGCTGTGCAGTAGTAAAATAACCGCAAATGCTCTACCAGACTTGCGAGACTGCATTCGCCAATTGACGAAATTATATTTTTCTACAAACGTCAAAAAATTACACTATTCGTGAATTGATAACAATATGCGAAGTGACCGTTTTTTCCACCGTTCGCGAAATAATGTGAGAAATGCATGCACACTGCATGTAAACTATATGAAATTTTAATATTTTAACCTTTATGGTCCTCAAGCAAGCAAAAATCGAAGAAATCATTTATTTTTCAATGTTTCACAATAATTAAGGCTTTTTAACACTTTTCAAATTGTCACAAAATTTTACACTACCTAATTTTATTTTTTGACGAAATACTTTGGTGATCTCGACTATTTTTTTTAACTAGGCGCCCACAGGGTCTCCACTCGTCGCCTTTCTTGGGGACCAGATGTAATGGTGGTGCCAAACAGCTCTGTAAAGGTCGGGCAATTCCCAAATTGGGCGTTTAATAAGTTCACCTTTGAGCCGTTTAATCATCAACAGGTGGCACTATAATGTCTCTTACCTCGCTACTATATCGTCGAGGTAGTGCCTTGAGTGCAGTGAGGTATCGCTTTTCGTGGTCGTTGACGGATTTCGAACTAAACTCTAATTCAACCATGGTAAACCAGATTTCAGGGCTGGAAAGGTTGAATTCAAGAAGTGAACTATTAACAGAGATAGCTACTGAGTTGGTCTGTTCGGCCGGCATCTTTACTGCACTTCACCTGGGTACCAACGAAAAAATTGTTCTAAAAAAACAAAAAAAAAAATTCAGCGGAAGAAAAAGTTCACGTTGGTTAGCAGAAGAATATCACTCACGAAAAAGACATTACGTCGGGGTCACCACTTTGACGATATCGGCTAATAACCGTATAGAATATATTTTTGGTAAATCAATTAAGCTACTGGTTTTCGTTGTACCCAATTGTAAATAATTTAAATTAGCCAATGCTATTTGGAACTCCTACCATACAAAATACATTCATACATTTTAAAATCCATGGTACCTATCTAACATTCATTTATAAATTGATTCATAACATCAAGAAATCATTCAACAGTTCACATTAGTATTTCCTCGAGTATTTCTAATTACAAATTGGAAAAACCGGCCAAGCTAGGTAAGCGTAGGTACTTGTTGAATCGGATTATAAACAACAATTTGTTTACTGGTAAAATGTTATGGGTTGAAATTTCCAAGTTTGTTTGATGTGTGTGAAGTTAGCGACGAATTTGCCAGCGACGAATTTCACCAGCGACGATTTGGTAGGGCGGATTTTATGCAATTGAAAATTCTACTTTCAGTCGATATCAAATTTTTCGGCAATGATAGGCTCGAGGTGTATGATATTCAGGTTGAAATAGAAAACAAAAGTATTGAATCGTCTTAAAAAACCGCCAAATATTTGGAAAAATGCACTTGTTGCCATAAAAATTTGAGATTTCTACCGTTAATTCCATTATAAGTCGGAAATGAGGAATAAATACACCTGGAAATTTTTACAGAAGGTGTAAAAATGCATGCTTTTTTGGAACATGGAAAGTTGATATCTGAAAAATCGGTACGAAAGCGGAAAATAATTAAAATCCATATAAAATTTGGTATTTCTATTCTTAATTTCATTATAAATCTGAAACGAGGAATAAATACACCTGGAAATTTTCACAGAAGGTGTAAAAATGCATGCTCTTTCGTAAAATGAGAAATTGATATCTGAAAAGTCGGTACGAAAGCGGAAAATAATTAAAATAAACGAAAATTTTGGATTTCTATTCTTAATTCCATCACAAGTCGGAAATGAGGAATGAATACACCTCGAAATTTCCAGAGAAGGTGTGAAAATGCATGCTCTTTCGGAAAATAAGAAGTTGATATCTGAAAAATCGGTAGGGAAGCGAAAAATAATTGAATTCCATGAAAATTTGGTATTTTTATTATTACTATTAATAATTTCATCACATAAGTCGGAAATGAGGAATAAATACACCTGGAAATTTTCACAGAAGGTGTGAAAATGCATGCTCTTTCGGAAAATAAAATATGGATTCCTCAAAAATCGGTACGGAAGCGGCAAATAATTAAAATCCATGAAAATTTGGAATTTCTATTATTACTATTATTAATTTCATTATATAAGTCGGAAATGAAGAATAAATACACCTGGAAATTCACACAAATGGTGTGAAAATGCATGCCCTTTCGGAAAATGGAAAGTTGATATCTGAAAAATCGGTACGGTAGCGGAAAATAATTAAAATGTATGAAAATTTGGTATTTCTATTGTTATTTCATTATAAGTCTGAAATGAGAAATGAATACACCTCAAAATTTTCACACAAGGTGCGAAAATGCATGCTCTTTCGGAAAATAAAATGTTGATTTCTCAAAAATTGGTACGGAAGCGGCGAATAATTGAAATCCATGAAAATTTGGTATTTCCATTATTACTATTATTAATTTCATTACATAAGTCGGAAATGAGGAATAAATACACCTGGAAATTTTTACAGAAGGTGTAAAAATGCACGCTCTTTCGGAAAATGGAAAGTTGATATCTGAAAAATCGGTACGGAAGCGGAAAATAATTAAAATACATGAAAATTTGGTATTTCTATTCTTAATTTCATTATAAGTCTGAAACGAGGAATAAATACACCTGGAAATTTTCACAGAAGGTGTGAAAATGCATGCTCTTTCGGAAAATGAGAAGTTGATATCTGAAAAATCGGTAGGGAAACGGAAAATAATTAAAATAAACGGAAATTTTGGATTTCTATTCTTAATTCCATCACAAGTTGAAAATGAGGAATGAATACACCTCGAAATTTTCACAGAAGGTGTGAAAATGCATGCTCTTTCGGATAATGAGAAGTTGATATCTGAAAAATCGGTACGGAAACGGAAAATAATTGAATTCCTTGAACATTTGGTATTTTTATTATTACTATTAATAATTTCATCACATAAGTCGGAAATGAGGAATAAATACACCTGGAAATTTTCACAGAAGTTGTGAAAATGCATGCTCTTTCGGAAAATAAAATGTGAATTCCTCAAAAATCGGTACGGAAGCGGCAAATAAGTAAAATCCATGAAAATTTGGAATTTCTATTATTACTATTATTAATTTCATTACATAAGTCGGAAATGAGGAATAAATACACCTCGAAATTTTCACACAAGGTGCGAAAATGCATGCTCTTTCGGAAAATAAAATGTTGATTTCTCAAAAATTGGTACGGAAGCGGCGAATAATTGAAATCCATGAAAATTTGGTATTTCTATTATTACTATTAATAATTTCATCACATAAGTCGGAAATGAGGAATAAATACACCTGGAAATTTTCACAGAAGTTGTGAAAATGCATGCTCTTTCGGAAAATTAAATATGGATTCCTAAAAAATCGGTACGGAAGCGGCAAATAATTAAAATCCATGAAAATTTGGAATTTCTATTATTACTATTATTAATTTCATTACATAAGTCGGAAATGAAAAATAAATACACCTGGAAATTTCCACAGATGGTGTAAAAATGCATGCCCTTTCGGAAAATGGAAAGTTGATATCTGAAAAATCGGTACGGAGGCGGAAAATAATTAAAATGTATGAAAATTCGGTATTTCTATTATTAATTTCATTATAAGTCTGAAATGAGAAATGAATACACCTGGAAATTTTCACAGAAGGTGTAAAAATGCATGCTCTTTCGGAAAATAAAATGTGGATTTCCCAAAAATCGGTACGGAAGCGGCGAATAATTAAAATCCATGAAAATTTGGAATTTCTATTATTACTATTATTAATCTCATTACATAAGTCGGAAATGAAGAATAAATACACCTGGAAATTTTTACAGAAGGTGTGAAAATGCATGCTCTTTCGGAAAATGGAAAGTTGATATCTGAAAAATTGTTACGGAAGCGGAAAATGATTAAAAACCACGAAAATTATAGATTTTTTACGATAATTTCCTAATGAATCCAGATTGAGAAAAAAAGCCACCTGGAAAAATTCGCCCAATGACATCTTTTGAAAATATATGTATTCTCAGGAAGTGATCAGTTGAAAATTCATTCATTAGAGTGTGCCCTCAAACTATTTCCATTGCGTTTCAAGCTGTTTAACCTCCCCATTACCAGGGACATTTCTGTCCACCTGGAAAATTGCATAAGTACCACCAGTTCCAAAAACGGTAAAATATTATATTGTTTTACAAGTGACGAAAGTTACATTTTCTGAAGCGAAATAACAGTTCACCAGCTGCGGCGAAACAAAATCAAAAAAATGTATTCTAATCATGAAAATGATTCCTATCTTCGTTTATTCATAATTTAAAGTCGTCCAAACATTATATACGAGGATGGGAAATGATTGGGAAAAATAACAATTGAATTTTGATTTTAGTTCGAAAATATGAATAGGACATTCATAAAATCTGTATTGGAATCATTTTACATTTTTCAATTTTTATGGAGAATATTCCCCTTTTTAACAATTGAACTTTCGTCACCAGAAATGAGAGTTAACGTTATCAGAATATCTCTTACTTTCTTTATTTTCGCTGATGCAATTCTATTACAGAATGACGCATTTTCGTAAGGGTAGAAAAAATACCCTACATATAACAACTATAGATCGCAAGTCATCGAATAACCATCAAGATCGAGCTTATGAAATATCTGGAACGCTCTAGAATTGTAAATAATCAACAATACTGTTTTCGTCATCAGAGATCAGCTGGTGACCTGCTTGCTTGTGTCTCACATTCACAGCAATTACTTCAAAAATATAGTGAAACTCTGGCCGTGGCCATAGATATATTCAAGAAAACTGATCGCGTTTGCGTTTGGAACTTCCCAAAATGGATGGGTCCCCAATTTTGTGCCTTGCTCTTTTGCTGTATTGGTGTAAATCCTGGTTTTCCGAAGGGATCCTATCTAGAATCAACACTGTTCCTTCTTTACATGGACGATTTGTTTTGAAGATACCAATTCATACCTTTCTACTTTTCCTTGGCTTGCACGATGTTATATGAAGTTAATAGGATATTGGACGCCTGTTGTGTCAGTCAATGTGAACAAGTATTTCCCCCTTCATCATACAAGTAATTCAATTCATATAAAAATCATTGAAATACCTAAATGACTTTTCTAAACCATTTCAGCTGATGAGGTTACAGTCAAGAGGAAAACTTATGTCAGCGCATCAGAAAATGAAGTGGTGTTATATTTCTCCACAACGGTAACAGAATTTGTCAGTTCTAAAATATAATTTGATAACAGAATGATAACATTTTCGCTCTTGATATTGAACAAGTATTCTATAACACTTGCTGTCTTATACATTTTGCGTGTATTTCATTCCATAAAGGGAAGAATATGCAAAAGTAAACCAAAATATTCATTTTTTATACCAACACGTGCTCTTGGCGAGGAATGCGTTTTGACCAACTTTGCCAGTTTTTCTAAATTATCTAATTACCTACATATTTTGTAGAAGCCGTGTTGTGATAGTAGGTAATTATCGAAATATAAATATTTTTTATGATAATACAGAGGACCTACCTTTCCTTAAGAAACATATCAGCGCTAATAATAAAATCGAGGAGTATATTCATTGGAATTTATTGATGATATATATAATTGAATTTGTTTATTATTTGATTATGGCACGTGTTATTCATTCATTATGTTTCCATGTTTTATACATATTCTGTGAAAATATCCAGGTGTAGTTATTCCTTATTAATTATTAATTAAGAATAGACAACTCAAATTTTCATGTATTTGAATTATTTTCCGCTTTCGTACCGATTTTTCAGGTATCAACTCTCCATTTTCCGCAAGAGCATGCATTTTTACACCTTCTGTGAGAATTTCCAGGTGTATTCATTCCTCATTTCAGACTTATAATGAAATTAAGAATAGAAATCCAAAATTTTCATGTATTTATAATAATTTCCGCTTTCGTACCGATTTTTCGGGAATCTACATTACATTTTTCGAAAGAGCATGTATTTTTGCACCTTGTGTTGAAACTTCAAGGTGTATTCATTCTTCATTTCCGACTTATATAATGAAATTAATAGTAGTAATAATAGAAGTACCAAATTTTCATGGATTTTAATTATTTTCCGCTTCCGTACCGATTTATCAAATATCAACTTTCCATTTCCCGAAAGAGCATGCATTTTTACACCTTATGTGAAAATTTCCAGGTGTATTTATTTCTCATTTCAGACTTATAATGAAATTAAGAATAGAAATACCAAATTTTCATATATTTTAATTATTCGCCGGTTCCGTACCGATTTTTGAGAAATCCACATTTTATTTTCCGAAAGAGCATGCATTTTTACACCTTCTGTGAAAATTTCCAGGTGTATTTATTTCTCATTTCAGACTTATAATGAAATTAAGAATAGAAATACCAAATTTTCATATATTTTAATTAATTTCCGCTTTCGTACTGATTTTTCAGATATCAACTTTTTATTTTCGAAAGAACATGCATTTTTACACCTTCTGTGAAAATTTACAGGTGTATTTATTCTTCATTTTCGACTTATGTAATGAAATTAATAATAGTAATAATAGAAATACCAAATTTTCATGGATTTTAATTATTCGCCGGTTCCGTACCGATTTTTGAGAAATCCACATTTTATTTTCCGAAAGAGCATGCATTTTTACACCTTCTGTGAAAATTTCCAGGTGTATTTATTCCTCATTTCAGACTTATAATGAAATTAATAATAGAAATACCAAATTTTCACGAATTTTAATTATTTTGTGCTTCCGTACCGATTTTTCGGTAATCAATATTCCATTTTTCGAAGGAGCATGCATTTTTACACCTTCTGTGGAAATTTCCAGGTGTATTTATTCCTCGTTTCAGACTTATAATGAAATTAAGAATAGAAATACCAAATTTTCATGTATTTTAATTATTTTCCGCTTTCGTACCGATTTTTCAGATATCAACTTTCCATGTTCCGAAAAAGCGTGCATTTTTACACCTTCTGTAAAAATTTCCAGGTGTATTTATTCCTCATTTCCGACTTATAATGGAATTAACAGTAGAAATCTCAAATTTTTATGGCAACAAGTGCATTTTTCCAAATATTTGGCGGTTTTTTAAGACGATTCAATACTTTTGTTTTCTATTTCAACCTGAATATCATACACCTCGAGCCTATCAATGCCGAAAAATTTGATATCGACTGAAAGTAGAATTTTCAATTGCATAAAATTCGTCGCTGGCAAATTCGTCGCTAACTTCACACACATGTTTGTTTGTGACATATGGCACCTCAGCTGGATTGAATTTGAAATATATACAGGAGCTTACAAACAATATTTGAAATTGAAATATATGAAATATTGACCTAATTCCTAATTTACATGTATGAAGTATAATAATTATACAAGTGGAATAATTTCCCACATTTGTAACAAACCCGTTTTGGTTATGTCTTTAAGTTCGTAGTAATTCAAATCAATTCGAAGTAATTAGGTATTTTTTTGTATTTCACTAATTGTAAATTCAAATGTATATTATTTTACTCTTGTAGTTAGTATATTGCTGAATAAATGATCTCTCTCTTTCTCTCTCTCTCTCAATTTAGGAAGAGAGAGGCACGGGAAGAGTGTGTAGGAGAAATTAGGAAATTAGAAAGGGAATAGTTAGGAGAAAGAGCAATTTGAAAGTGGAAGAAGGAGAGTTAGAAAAAATGAGGGGTTTGGTTGGTGCGGAATTTGGTAATTAATGAATTAAGGATAAAGAAACACAAATCGAGGGAAGAATAATAAGCATTTTGTATGTTTTGTCCTCAACCATCCATATCAATATTCTCTCGTTCATTTTATTATTTATTCATTTATTAATGAGCATATTCATTTCAGGCTTCAAGATGTAGCGAGCCATAAACTATCAGATGTTAAAGAAATGACTTCTTTGGGCCTACAGTATGCTATCGAAAAGCATATACTCCTCGACCTTAATATAGATTTACAAGCTCCTTTGGTGATAATTCCTTCTAATGGAAAGTTTGTTGAACAAGAAAATGTTTTATTGGTAAATCTGGGTCGCCTGAAAATGTTTACTCATGGAAAACGTTCTTCTGCTTTTGAAGTAAGAAAGATGCATGATGAGGGAAAAGACCAAAAGGATATTTTTGAATTCATGAAAAAAATCAGTTACGATAATTTCCGAGTGGAATTAACCGATTTACAAATTTTGATATCACGAGGTAATGAAAACTGGCAAACTTCACTCAGAAATTCGGTAACGTCAGATATGCATTTACTGAGCCCACTTACTCTCTCTATCAATTATTCCAAATGTTTGATTATTGATGATCCACGCTTCCCATTGAGCATAATAACTGGAGAGTTGCCTTGTATTGATATAATTTTTTCGAAGGCAAGGCTAATTTTGTTAATGGGCTTAATTACTAGTATTGATTTACCTGGAAACGATATTCCTGCACCTCAACCTCTTTCGGTGAGTTTTCATGAATATATTTATTTTTTTCAATAATATTTTGTATTATTTCAGAAAGCTAAAGGTTCTAGTAGAATGCTACTCAAATATAGGGAACTTCAGGACACTGCTAAACAAACAGAACGTTTATTCAATACTCTTCCGCCTGACTCAACTAAAAAAGATAACATTCAATTCACCACTCTTGAAATGAAATTCCTCATGTCAGGTAAGTTTATGGAAATGAAGTTCATTCATACAACGTCTTTGTATCTTTTGTTATTACCATTTCGATAACTGTCAACTTAAATTTTGCCAGAATGCACGTAAAACGCTTGTAACAGTTGAATATATTTTGAGGAAAATAGCGAACGCAATTTTTGTTGGATGGTTTTGATCGAGAGAATCAAAGGAAATGAGGAAAGAATTGTTGTATTTTTTTTCTGAATATGTTTTTCCTCTGGGAAAACAAACACGTCCCTAGGCAACCAATTCCAAAGTTTTCTTTTTCGTTGAGAGAACGAACTCTGGGAAGATGTTCGACGTTGTCTCCAAAGTGATGATCAAGGGGTAGGAAGACTGAATACAGACACTGATTCTCTGATATACCATTTTTTTAATAAGAAAGTTTTAGGTCTCATGAAGGTTGAGGTTCATCTTTAAAAACTTTTAGTACAATGGCAAAATTGAAAGGAATAAAAAATATGTTCAAAAAATAATAAAATTACTTTTCAAAATTATTATGACTGCCTCTTTCATAATCGCGACTTTCAGTGCACTCAGAATTCAATTCAGTGTAAGAAATACAAGGTGTAGGTATACAGTTTCCCAAAGGAAAGTTCCTCTTACTCCACTTGATGACAAACGAGTTGTCAATTATATACAGTGTCCGCCAAAATATTGGAACCATATGACGAGGGGGAAACAACTCTTTCATTAGGTGTGCATAAGTAGAGCATCTATGCCGTAAGGAGCACAGTTGAAATTTGACAAAAACCCCAAGTGTTGCAGTTGAAGAAAATACAAGTGCGGGAAAACGGACACAGTTGAAATTTGACGAAGTCCGAGGAAACCAGCGTAGTTGAAATTTGACAAAGTCCCCAAGTGTTGCGAAATTATAACAAGTTCGAGAAAACGAGCCCACTAAAATTTTGTCTTAAGTGCCGAAGTGCCGCAGGGCACATCAGTTTCAAAGTCCAAGAAAGCGAACACACAAAAAATTTGACAAAGTCCCTAAGTGCAGTTAAAATTTTTACAAGTTCAAGAAAGCACAGCAGAATTTGTTGTGCCCACCACATGAAATAGTTACAGGTTCGACGACCTATATTTGTGTCAAAATCTCGCAACAAATATATACAATGGAGGTCGAAATTGTGCCTAAGTAGAGGTGTTAGTGAGAAGCAATATTGTCGGCGCGAAGGGCGTGTACCGGCGGGGATCGTCCGAGCAAACCTACAAGCAGTAGCCCCACGTGCGATGTGCTATAGAAGCGTTCATTGAGGTTCACACCCTAGGAAGGCCCAGAGCTGTGGCTTGTGGAATACCAAAAAACAGAAGCGTTCAAGTCCAAAAATATTCGCTGGCCCCCAGCTCAAAGTGTGGTGTTGTCGAATCGGGTAGGTCGAGCCAACCAAAGTATTTGGCTGAGAGATAATTCGTCACCATGAGTTTTATGTTCACGATGGTGTGTCTGGTGATAAAACAAATATTCTCCAGATATTTCCGAATTATTTCTTAAATAGATTTCCGCAAATGTTATCTTCGCCGGAAGTGTCATTTATAACAAAGCAATTCTGCATTGTGTGATAAATCATCTGTTTGCGTCAATTCAGCGTTATCAATTACAGTGAAAACTCGCTGTGTTGCTAGTTTTAGAATTGAGTAAGACTTAGGGAGACAGTGTTGCCGTTTGGTAAAATTTATCTTGAAGTTGCGCAGACCGGATAAAAAAACACACATACGGGGTGTTCCAAAATGTGTCGAAATTATAGAGTCGTTCAAAATACGTCATAAAAAAATATGCCAAAATGCTATACAGGAAATCCCAAAATTTGTGCAAAGAAGCCAGTTGACTGAATCAGTGAGTCAGTTGACTGAATCAGTAAGCTATTTGACTGAATCAGTGAGTCAGTTGATTGAATCAGTAGACCAGTTGACTGAATTAGTGGAACAGTTGACTGAATCAGTTGACTGAATCAGTGAATCAGTTGACTGAATCAGTGAGTCAGCTGACTGAATCAGTGGAGCATTTGATTGAATCAGTGGGACATTTGACTCAGAAAAAACAATGGCGGTTGCTTCTTAAATGCCCAATATACGCACTAACAATATTTTGAATTTGTACGAACTATCAAAAAATAGGCACGTCGGGTATAAAAAAATTGAGATAGAAGAAAACTAATGCTAAATTCGGATTGCCCAGATCGAGGAGATTTCAAATCTGCAATAAAATAGCTACTTCCGGTGGTCCGATTTCCATGATTTAACATCATTGGATTCGTCTTGATGTCAAGAAACATTTGTACTCTATTGAAATAAAATGGTCACTTTCGGTTTACACTTCCGGTCGTCCGATTTTGATGATTTTGACATCAATGGATTCGTGACGAGGCCAATATACATTTTTAAACATTTTCCGAAGCCAAAGAGTATACATTTTGATCAGTCAGTCAGCTAGTGTAAGAGCGTGAGCACGTATTGAAAGACGTGTGTGGTGTATTTGAAATCTTCTCAGTTGATCAAACTTATTCAAGTCAAAAGTTATCGTTTCCAACATATGTCTTTCTACATTCTGAAACATTGGATCTTTGGTTTGCGCGAACAGAAACTTTAAGGGCGATGGGATGTGAAGATCTAAGGACCACTTTGAAAAATACAATAAAAAATCTTAAATTCAGAGTTAGTTGGAAAATGTTGATACAAGGGCAAGAAGTAGATGCATTATCTACACCTTTGAATTGGCAAAATGATACGGTTATGATGAAGCAGGTTTATGGAAGTTCGTGTTTTCATAAAAATTACCGATTGCTGAAAAATTTATAGATTGGTTGGGTGAAGAAGTGATTCCTTCTATCAGGAAAACGGCAAAATATGGAGACAATGAAAAGATCAAAGATTTACAAATGCAATCAGATTCATTGGAATTGGAAGTGATGAAAACAAAAATGGAGTTACAAAAACGAACACAGGACTTTGAATTTCAAAAGCGTGAAAATGAATATGAGAATAAAATCAAAGATTTGACCATCCAAGCCAACACGACTATGCATCAATTCGGCATACAAGGATTATTGGCTAAGAAGAATATTCAAGAAAACGAAGAATTTAGGCAAAATATCCAAAACGTAGACAATAGAATAGTCCCAGCATTTTTCAATCTACCAGGGAAAGAACATTATACAACATGCTATGAATACGAACAAAAGGGCAATAACAGAGTAAAAATCAGCGGCAGTCAATTGGCTGGAGTCGAGGTACGAGATAGGATAATTCAACAATACAAAGAAACTTATTGAAAGAAAAAAGTTGAAGACAAACATGGTTGGTTGAAAGGCGCCGAAAATTTTCTCCAATTCAAATGTCCGACTTCAAATTTGTCCATCATACAAGGACCGAGATAGAGGTTTTAACGAAGAAGATTTGAGAAAAAAATATTAAAGTGATTGTGAACTTGCAGTACAGAAATCTAAATATGTGAAAAGTGTAGACAAACTTAATTAAATAAGTATGTTTGAAAAGTTGAAATTGGTTGACGAACAAGATGCTGTGAATAGATGTCTCACTCCATTATTGGAAGTGAAACAATGTTTAACAAATATACAATTCAAAATAGTATTGAGACAATAAACAAATAAATACAACCTAAAACAGCTGCTACTCGTGATGGTGTATCTTTGAATCCTGCCGAACTGATACAATTTATTTATAATTATAACTATTTTGGAAATGTTTTTATCAATACCAACGAGAGCAAAGTATGACAAGAAATAAATGATTTTTGAAAAACTTGTCTATAATTATTTGTGGGTAAGTCAGAAGAGAGCACACATGAGTCAGTTTCAAGTCTTGGAGTTGGTTGCAATTTGAGACCCAAAAAAAATTTAGTCAAATTCGAATCTGACAAATATTCGTTAGTGTTCTGAGGTATCCAGGGACGAGCCAAACAATTCAAAATTGTAATTAGTGATGAAATCGTACAAACATTAAAAAAAGTCCTTTTGAAAAATTATTTTTTCTGAACGAAGATATTGGATAAAATGAATGAATCAACATATCCGATTGATAAACAGGAGCATTTCAGAAACGGATCAGACTCATGAAATTTTCATAAAATTAACAAACAAATTTATCACATTTGAAAAGATTTAAATCTCTTATTAAAAATACCAGTCATGTTGGAGGTGGACTAGAGAAAAAACGAAGTGATAGAGTTAAATGGGGAGATGTGAGGTCATCTTTTGGAAACAGAATTCGTACAGGGGTTATCATTAATTTGAAACATTTATATCAAACAATTTCTCGAAGATGCCTTTTTGCGGGTCATTTATCAAAAATGGAATTGACCTGCAAACTATAAACCAGTTCAAATATTTCCACTCAAAAAATGAGTGTATTAGTCAATCGACACATTCAAAAACTTGGTTCTATGACAACGTTTCAGATGTCATTCTGAATAAGTTATCAGAGTACCAGGAAAAAGACTCAGTATGGAGCTTAAGTGAAATACTGAACTTGGAGATCAATACTAACAAATATCAATTAGGCAACGGATCCGGTTTGTGAATAACTTTGATTCACACAGACATTACGATTACTCTTACTGAATTATCAATTACGATAATGGTTGATCAATTTCTATAATATAATCTCTGTATTGTAGAGGATGTGTCAAATATATTTGAGTATGTGATGAAAAATCATTGACATATGTTGTTTATCTTACAAACATTTACAAAAAAGATGAAATTGATGTCCTACAAATTGGGCAAGTGTCACATATTACTGAACAATCAATGCAACAAGCTAAATGTCGACGTCGACGTCAACATCCTTGGGCTGTCACTGAAGGGACTATTCTGGAACAATCATGACGCAAATACTCGAGCCTAATAATGTTCTTAGGTTGTAGAAAACAGAACGTCCTCGACACATTTAGGATGGCCTTAGGTCCCAAATCCTGAGCATCCTCAGGTTGTCACTGAAAGGACTAATCTGGAAAATAGAACATCCTCTTCGGGCTTTTTGCGACATATTTAGGATGACCTTAGGCGAATGTGTACTATCTGGGTGCTATCTGGGAATATGTTATTCTTGTATTGTCATTGGTCCTCTATATAGGTACCTACTTTTATTCCATAAAACTCTCAATCCTGCGGGGAAACCACAAATATTCGAGAACGTGGAGCCTTGCACACTTGCCAGTCGAAAGAAGGCCATTACAAGAAATGTTCAATTCATTATGGAGGGCGCTCAATGCAGCAAAGTTCAGGGTATCCTGAAATATTGTTGTTCGTGATATGTTACTCAACAAATATTTGTGGATACGTACACATGAAAAACGTCGATTTTAGTCAATACGGTACTATCAGACCCTGGAATTCCGAAAAATATGTCAGAATATTGTGGTATACGCATGTATGTATACCACAATATTAATCGTTACCACGAGTACTGATTGTGCACGCACAGGTTACCACAAATATAGGGAAACCTACACACACACACCCACGCACACACATACACACCCACACACAAATTCAACTAGTAGCGCAGCCAGGATTTCAGTTTGGGGGGGGGGGGTGCTGAACATACAATAATCCATCAGTTACCAGAGCTTTTTTTTTTCGTCATCCGAGTGTAATGAATAACAGTAGTAATAATAAGTCTAGCAATATTCCTCAAAATTTGAATCTAGTGCTGATAAACATTAGACACATATAAGTAAGCATACCAAATCAACAAAATTATTTTTCATAAAACTTATTGACTTTATTTTTTACTCTACTTTTTTCGTATTTAATGATACATATTACAAACAAATACATGGAACTCCAATGAGAGCTACTTTTTCTCCAATTTTATGTCGCCCAGTATGTAATGGAAGATTTCGTGAGGTGACTTAACGAAATTACCGTTACCTGGCGGATAAAAGCACCAAATTTGGTATGAAGGTACCTAAGGGTATACTAATGAATCTTAGCCCAGGAGCCCTCTGGAATTTCTAAACAATTTTATATACGACTCTAAAATCCAAAATGACGATAAATACGTCAAAATATCACTTTTAACACAAGCTAAGTTTATTATAAATTTTGTATTACAGCGTCAAGCCAGCTAAGTATAATAAGTTAGGGTAGTCTACATATTGAATAATATACAATAAAATATATCCCTATCATTAATTACAGTAATTTATAAGTATAAATGTAACGCTAATAAGAGATCAAAAAAAAAATGTTATAGCTATTCATTCCATGGAATTCAGTATGCAACAGTCATGGTAAATTACATTTGCATTTGCATAGTGGTGAGCAGTCCAGATTGGCCTTCCCACATTTGCAGTTGCTGCAGTTTCCTTTACAGGAACATTTAATCAATTTCCGGCATGACCGGGAAACCTCTGGAATTGTCATCCAAACTGGTACCCATGACTCTAAAACCTTATTCCAAGCAAAATCGTGCGGCGAAGGAATCACTTGCTGTGTTTGTGTGCTAGTCGTACAAATACCGGCTTGATAAACTGCCCTACGGATATGTTGTAGAAGAGTATCCTCAGTCGGTGGAAGTTTGTCCACTGCTCGATTCTTTTGACAGAAGAGCACCTTTCTTATCTGGTTGATACTGCTGAAAGGAGTGGTTTTATCATACAGAACAGCAGTCAGTCACTCCAGCTTCTTAAATTGTTCGGAGTCAGCTTTCAGCAGTTGTAATGGATGAGTAGCTAAATACACAAATGTATCAGTGACGTCTTGATATGCTTGCCATGCTTCCCAAATAGACTTCATACTCTTACCCTTGAAGGCGGAGGTTGTGTCACAACCAGAGAATGAGTGAAACACAGGTAGTGCTCGTGATTTTGGCTCCCCGAGGCTAATACAGATCGCGTTGATGTGGAAAAACCAGTAATATTTGCCCATTCCTAAGGCCACCCATATATCGGCCAAAGGTTGAGTCACTATTAGTTCATAGAATGTGCCAATAAGGATGACAATCACATCTGTGTCTACAGTACGCACAAGAATACTCGTTGCCCCTAGCTGTAGTGAATGGAGTACATGAACCACAATCCTTGTATCTGCCTCTTCATGATTGGAGTTTTCCATTGGTATGTTTGAACCAATGTGTGCAACTGCTTTCCCTGATGTAACATATATATCTTTGCCTGGTGGCCATTTGAACTCTACAATCTTGAAAGTAAAAAAGTTGAATAATTCCGTCTTGTTTATTGAGTCATGGAGAAAGTCCATTCAATTACGTGGCAGTTTGGTGTTGCCAGACACTTTCCTTCTAATCCCTTTACCTCTTTTTTCCCGAGTAGACTCCTTTGAACTATCTGGAATGTAGGTGTCCCAAACAACAGCTAACCTTCAGGAATTTTCCAGCTGCTTATTAAGGTAAGGTAGAAATATCTTATCAGCATATTGATTGAAGGTATCCACACTTGTAGTCGGCAGGCAATGGACGATGACTGAACCATCTAGAAATTTGGAGTCATAAGTTGAAGGGGGTTCAGATTGACCTGTCTGGTCAAGACATTGCAGTATCCCAGCCTTGTTAGTTGGCAAATGCAGCTTACCAAAGTCTGAAATGGAAGGAGGAAATAACTGTATCTCATGCGCAAAAAACTCATTCATATCAGATTCCTGGTTCGGCATAGATATATATAGTTGGCTAAATAGTTCCACATTGTTGTGAAGCACTTTCAGCTTCGTTTCCTGTTGAGATGTCGCTGTATGACTCTCAAAGAGTGCAACAGAATTCTTCTTGATTGGATCATATATAGAGAGGGTGCATTCATCAAGTACATTTTTGACAAACCCCTGATACTGCCGTTTGGCTATGTCTGCAAAGGTGCGTAAGGTTATAACCGCCGATTCGCTTGCGCAGTTGCGACTATCAAGACATACTAGATTAGGAAAATCATCCAAGAAGGGATTGCCCATTTCATTAATGGTTTTACTTAGACCGACAACCTGTTGCTGAAAGTTTCTCTGTAGTTAAAGTCCCTGCTCATGATGTTGAAAATTCTTGGAATTATCTGTATCATCATTATCGGGAATGTATTCTTCTTCAAACTGTTTGATCATTCTGGCAATCTCAGGCCCTGAAAGCATCGATCGTCGAAAAGCAACGGGGTTTTCTGTTATCCCAATAACACTACCAGATCCTTTCACAATCTTATTCTCTTGTTCGTGAGCCTGATCAAATGGTATTGTAGAAAATGTGTTGCGTGTTTTTGAAATGGCCCAGTTTGAACACCGCTCAAATTGATCCTTGATAGAGTCAGGCAAAGACTTCATATCACTTATGTGAACTGTCATCTATCTGGAGTAGTTTACATGATCCAATGCAAAGAATAGTGGTGTAAGTTCGTCTAAGATAGCATCATCAAGGCTAAAGTTCTTTTCTCTGTGAGCTCTAATGAAAATCAGTATAAGGGTTTCATACTCCATAATCAAGTCCTAATACATGAAAGTTGGACTTTTTTGTTCGCATGCTGTTTCTCCAGTGCATTTCAAATTATTCATCTTTGGGGCACTCAGAGAGCAGAAAAGCTTCATGCTGGATGAGGAGGGTGATGTGATGAGCATGTCTAGTTCGACTTAAGTGTGCTGCCTTCAGGTAAGATTCAGCCTTACCATAGGATGCCACTTCTGAATCTGCAAGGGCAGTAGTCCAGCCAGATCCTTCCAAGACATCTCCCAATGTATTCCAAAGGGCCATTTCAGTGTGTAGGCCCCCAAGCATAACCACTTGAAGTCGCTCACCATGTGAGTTTGGCCATTTCCACTGTACCAACTTTGCCAGGGCAAACAGAGGTTGGTCAAATGACTTTCATGCCATGTTTAATAATTGCTGGTGTGGCCGCCTTCTCATAGAACATAAGAAGAAGTGTACACAGGGCTGGAGGGTCTACTATCGGAGGTTGCATCGCGGCGTGATAGGCAGCCCATGTTATGTTATCGCCACTGCATTTAAATATTGCTCTACTGGAGACACATTACACTGTGGTACAACAACATCAGTGGTCTTTAAAGCTACGGATGGAACACAGGCATACCTGTCAGGAAGAGAGTGATTTAAGTCTCCGGAAGGCGGAATTGTGATAGGTGTTTGGCTCTCCCCAGGTTCTGCATTTGTAGGCACCTGGAAAAGACTGATTCCAGTCCCATGGAATGAGGACAATGATGTAGTTGAGCTTGGGTTGTGGTCTATATTGTCAAGGGCAGCAACAGTAAACAGCCCTTTACGCAGACAAGCAGGAGACACCACTCCATTTTCTTCAAAGCGTTCACAGGAAGAAGTGCCTATCCAGTCTTCAATCTCTAGAATCCGTTCATATGAAATTCAAATGCCCAGGTGACATAACTTCTGGATAAGTTTCTTACTTCTGGTAGCTGCATGGATGCCTACATAGATCGGAAAGGGTGGCTCACGTTCCTTGCTGTGTCGTGCCTTCAGAGCAGAATGAGACATTTTTTTTTAATTTGTAAACGATGCACTGGCGAGTCATGCGAGTCACGTTTTTCTTGATCTTGCAAGCTTGAACCATTTAACATCATAGAAACAAGTGACTTAAGACTTACAGGCAGTGACTCGTCTTGACATTGTGCTGGAAAGTAGCCACTAAACTTGAAATCTTGGTGATTCATAATATCTTTCCTGACTATTGTTGCTGCTTTGGCAAGGATAACAGTATCTTCTGAGAAGTCTCGAATCTTCAGAGCTTCCCTCAACATATTTCTCATTCCTTCATTGAATATGATTACAGTGTGTCTTCCATCAAACTGCTCTTGGGCTTCTGGGAAATGTTACAATAATTGATTCTTTAGTCTTGTGTTGGTGATTTGTTTATTGATGCCCAGTTCCTCAAGACGATTTATATACATAGAGTGAATCTCAGATACTTTGAAAAGGAGAATGCCAGACTTCATTGAAGTACTAATGTAACTGGTAAGTTCCACGAATGACCGACACTCATTCATCTGTGTTTTTATCTTGTAGGTTTGCCTTACGAGTTAGGCTTCTGTAGCGATTTCTAAGCTGGACCAAACATGCAAGGTGATATTTGGCTTCCTTTGCTATAAAATCTCCTCCAATTATTCTTGTCATGAGCTGTGTGTCATTAAGCTCTGTGATCATGGACCGAATATTACTGTCGGTATCAAATGTTGAAACTTGATGGAGTGTACCTTCATCTTTGCCCTTCTCACAGAACAAGCAACAATCTACGTCTAATGCAACGCGTTTACAGAACGTGGGCTTTGACAAACGCCCGTTTGTTTTCTCTTTATTGCCTTTGCCAGCTTCGAATTATTAAACTTCAGATGACAAGATTTGTGCCATCAAGCGGAATGAGAAGCAAAGTTACTAGCATTTTCATTTATTCCAAAAGACAGTTCAACTGGGAGATCATCAATGTTCTACATTCTTTGGGAATGTTGTGTAAGCATCTGTTTTTCACCACTTGTGCCTGGAGTCAGTAAAGGACATTTCAAGCTTTAACCAGTGTCATTCTGGCAAATTACGCATCTATCCCAGTTCACATCCATGTTGAATTATCCTGGAAAAAAATGGTCGGGGGTAATACCACAAGAGCTCAGATTCAGCCGGATATTTTTTTTGGTCGTTTTCGAATAATCACTTTCATTGGCAATTCAACGAGAGCTGTTCTGACAAAATCACGAGAGCGTAGCTCGAGTGATCTCTCGTGATTTGTCAGAACAGATCGAGCTAAATTACCTATGAGTATAGAAAACCACCGTAAAAAATATCCCGCTAGATCTGAGCTCGCGTGGTATTTGTGAAGATAATCCCATGAATAAAACATTCAATTCAATTAAACTTCATTTAACAAACTAAAAGAACAATAAGTAGAAGAATAATGTTTAGAAAGAACCAAATCTAAATCTAGACCAACTTATTGGAATATTATTTGCTGTTTAATTCTGTTTTTGACAATTACAATTGTCAAACTAATGGCACGCGCAATGCTTGATGAACGAACAGTAAATGCTAGCGTTGGTATGGTAACGTAATTTATCCGATATTTTTATCCATTTGCATTTCTGTTCCTTCCTATTTAGCCGATACCAAACTACGATTTTTGTACTCGCAAATGGAAAATATTATACATGAGTAGGATTGTCGGGGTAATACCACAAGAGCTCAGATTTAGCCGGATATTTTTTGTTATTGTTTTCGAATACTTTCTTTCATTGGCAATTTAACGACGCTCTCGTGATTTTGTCAGAACAGATCGAGTTAAATTACCTACATAAAAGTAAGTATGAGAAAACCACCGGGAAAAATATCCTGCTAGATCTGAGCTCGCGTGGAATTTGGTAAGACAATCCCATGAATTCATGAATATCAATTCAATTAAACTTTATTTAACAAACTAAAAGAACAATGCGTAGAAGAATAATGTTTAGAAAGAACAATACTTACTGGAATATGATTTGCTGTTTAATTCTGTTCTTGACAATCTTGACATTTACAATTATCAAACTGACGCGCAACGCTTGATAAACGAACATGCTAGCGTTGCTACGGTAACGTAATTTATCCGATGTTTTTATCCACTTGCATTTCTGTTGTTCCTTCCTATTTAGCCGATAGCAAACTACGATTTTTGTATTCTCAAATGGGAATTATTATACATGAGTGGGATTGTCATATAAATAAACTTAAATGAAATCTAAGATGTTAATTATCAATAAAATAAATTAAGGTAAATTAATCCAGGGTAAAGTAAGGTAAAAGAAATTGAATAAATCCAAGATGGTCAACATAATTGTTAAATTATTGTTAAAATTGTTATTTCCATCAACCGGCTGCCCCCTTACGAGCAACCCTCAGAAGTCTTCGAGAGACTTGTGCGAGCTAGGGAAGATGCTGCTCTTACTTTTTAACGTGCGATGCCATGCACGAGATCGGTGGCGGCGCGGTGAAAACCCGTGTGTGTACCTTGGCATAGCAAGCGAGAACACTACCAGCGTTCCTCCAAGACCAATGCAATACAACATTACAAATCTGGAAGTACTACCTAGTTGTCTGAAAGGTACCGTGAAATATAGAAATGTATGTTTCGGTACTTGGATAACGTTGACGCATATTTTGGGTTTGGGGCTCTCATGGTCCAATGCAATGACTTCGTGGGTTGCGAAATATAAAAAAAAATTCAAAAAACACAATATTTTTAAAAATTTTCGAAATTTCAGGGGGCTCCTAGGCTAAAATTAGTAAGTATACCCTAAGGTAACTTCATAACAAATTTGTAATCTTAAAATGCAGCTCTAAGCCACCTCACTAATTTTTTAAATATTAGAATTCCCACCCAGATAGCACATATACCTTTTGAGGCCCTTTCGAGGCGTTCAAAATCGTTTTCATAACTGTAATAATCAAAACTAGCAACAAATCATAAAACTTTTAGTGGAAAATAGACAAAAGTGTTTTGTTCCTTTTGTCGTGAACCTGAATTTCCATAAAATAAAAAAGTCATCGATCAAGTTACTCCCTAGTCAGAGTATGGTTATGTTTTTTAATAAACAAATATTCACAAGTAACAAAACTTAAAATAGCTATATTTATTTGCAAAAAATGATATGAAGAGATAATTTCAGATCAAAATATTTACTTCAATGAGATATATCTAGAGAACAATATATTAAAACAATTCTTTGGTTGGAAAATATTAAAATATGAAATTCTTTCTAACATTTTTTCAAGATTTTATAGAGTAGGAGTACCATCTTCCCCTTCCTTGGCTGTTAGTATTATTCTTTGGGTTTTGGGTTGATCATATCTGCAATTTCAGCTCCTGCGGCATTTCTCGAAGACAAACTTCAAATAAATAAACAGGGTCAAGTGGAACGAAACTTGGAATTATCGATAATTTTCCATGTAGAGTTCAAGGATATTTCTAGTATGCATGTTTTTATCATAACTCAATCATCTCTCGAGCTATCTCTACCACATACTTCGGATACATATTTTCAGCAATATATTCATAAAATAATAAAAAGATTTTTTTTGAGATCCTGTTCACGTGATACCCGTAGACTAGAATTTTTTATTTTATTTTTTCAAATACCTTAGATTTTTAATGACTCATTTTTCGGATTCAGTAACTATTGGTGAATACACAAATCAGTAAGTTTCATTTCCATGCCACTTTTTAACTTTGTACGCCAGTCTTGGAGAAATTACTTTAAAAATTTCATAGAATATCACAAGAACTTTTATTTTATATTTTTGAAGCACAAAACCATAAAGCTACTCATCTGAAGATACCATCCATTTTTAAAAACAAATATGATTCTGAAAGTCGACAACTAATGGTATATATTTTCATTTGCCAGATAAAAAAAATAAGTATTACTGGATTGAAATCTTAAAAAAAATCATTATGGCAAAAACTCACCAAATATCATTTTCCGAATATCATTTCAAGCACATGATCTCTTTTTTCCCTATTCCTTCCCAGTTATATTGCAAGTCTCGGGATATGAACTTTTTCATGATCCTTCTCCTAACATCAGCTGTGTCTTTTCCACCAACACAACAATAACGCTGTCTGAAAAGAATGAGCACTGATAATACTATTTTAACATGTTCTACTGCATATTTTTCTAACTACTGAATGATGAGAAGATTCAAGAAATTGAAACATACCGTATTTCGGGATTTTCTATTGAATTCTTGCCTCTGACCTCACTGAGTTCATATCGGGCGGAGTTTCATTTCCATAATTTTACTAACTGCATTCCTTTGATTAATTCGTAAAATGAATTTGTGCCAATAACATATCAGGATCTCTCCAGAGAGATACATCCATCTAGCTAAAATAGATATTCACGGTATAACCTCAAAACCGAAGAAACATTCTGAACGTCGAAATCGCTAAAGATTATATAAATACCGACTTAGCAGACTTCTTCAAACGTTTGCTGTTTGGACATTCTTATAAATTGAATATATTAGATAATATCTAATTAATATCAAGAAATAAATATATTCCAAACACTTTAATAAATAACATGCATAATCTACTTGTCACTTGAATTTTGGTAGAATGTGGTGAATGCATCGACATAATCTTGGTGAATGTGGTATATGTGTTTTATGCCGAATGCCGCAGACCGGACGCGCTCTGTGATAGGTCACTGTTTTAGCGGGAAGTTTAAAAGTTGAAAATGGTTTCATTATCAGCCAAACCTAACCTGACCTGACTAACCTTTCGTACACAGAATAGCTATACAAAAGTGTTGAGAAATAAAGAGTATCTATTTTTTACAATTATAATCTATTTATACAGTTTATTGTTTAAACGGAACATAATAACTGTACATTTCCTAGATACACGACTAATTAGAAAATTTGATAACACTTTTATATTGGATTGGTACATAAAGCCAACTAGTTCAGGAAAGAAGATGAAGTTAAACTTAGTATTAGCCCGTAAAAACAGAATGAGAAAATAGCACATCCAACCTTAAGAGACAAAACTCCTTTTTTTAAAGATACATCCTGTATTCAGGGTGTATCTTAAATGATGTCATTAATTTCAGGTGGTGATTCCTTGTCACATTTTATGGAAAAAAAGGTCATATAAACGTGTTGTGACACTAAGGTAAAAAACTATTAAAATTTCCACAAAATTTATTGTCTTTGCGACATGTTTCGATACACAGTATATTTTTCAAGCGAATGTAGTACAAATGTGTGTCCTAACTTACTTTGTTCCCGAGTAAGGGGGTGTACAAAAGTTTAATAAAAAATCGGCTTTTCATGCATTACTCAAAATTCTTTTCGCCGATTCTGATCAAACTTCGTGTGTTTGTTAGTACTAACAAGGGTCTTCTTTTCATGAAATTATATTTTGAATTTTAATTCCAGTTGCGTCGCAGTTGATACCCCGTTACACAGAAACGAAGCAAGTTAGAACATACGTTTTTAACGAGAATGGAAGATGGTTATGGTAATTGTAGTTTGAGATGATTACTTTGACTAGTGGCGTATCTACTCTCTAATAAAATTTTGGTTGTGTTTATTTATGAGACACACTGTCAAGAATAAATATTGACACAATCGTGAGAATATTGTGTTGCTTAAAGTGAAGTCTACATGAATCGCGAAATTTTAGTGTACAGAAGTATCTCAAGGCTCGTTTTTTTTTAAACGAAAACACTTTGAAGGACATGACCACTGTAAACTCTCCAGCATAGAATACCGTATCGCAAATGTAACTATACCAAGGAGTAGTAGCAATTTTCACAGCATAACACCCAGAGGACGATACCACAAGGTACATTACCCAAACTTGAAATTGATTTTGTCCTAACTACTTGTGTGCGACCACATAAATATGAAGTTTCAGCAGCAGTATCTCATGATTCAGCCAGTCAAAAACCTTCGATAAAGCACATAATATAGCCGCGTGAAACACGCCGTCCCTGTGCTATGTGATTTAGACGTTATGCGTAGGTAGAAAAAGCGCGGGAAACAGTAACTAGTGCGCGAGTGTAAACCCGCCCGGCTTGGCAGTAGGCCACTGACTTTGAACCGAAGAGGTTGTGTTGTAGTAGTGTCTGCGCTGTTATTATTATACTACGACTTATGTTCAGTCGTTTCTATTTTATCATTTGTACCGATTGTTGTGTTCACTGTGTCTTGTGTTATCCTTCGAATAAAGGGTAGTGTTATATTCATCATTCACCAGGCAGCAATTTTATTTCTTTTAACCCACGCGGCTCTAGAGACGAGCCGGCACATTACATTTGGCGCCCTACCGAGAGGCTACGAATTGCTGCCACGGTGCGTTCGTGTACGAATACGAGAGCAAGTGACCCGTATAGGAGGCTAGGTGGCACTAGCAGTGTAGTTTTGTGAAGTGGTCATAGAACGAGAGAGGGGAACCGCTGCGTGCGGTCGAGCACCTTCAGCGAGCATCTTCAGCGAGCGAACGTGGTTTCGTCGCTGTACAACGGATTTCGACGTGGAGAACTGGGTGAGATCATTTCATTTCATTTGCGAATGGTTACGGCTGATGTTGACTGTGAAATATTTAAACGACGAGTAGTGAATTCTTACAAACATTCCAAATACCTGATTGGATATTGGATTGAACTTTGTTTATTTTTAATTTCACATTAACTGTTCTTAGTTGAAAAATATACTATTAAAATGCCTAAAAAAGCTAAAGATAAGGATGCAGGAGTAGGAAATATATCAAATAATGAAATGAATCCTGACCAATCTGAAAATGTAAATAATAATGATGTTCAGGAAGTAGCTCAATATTTTATGAAATCATTTGAAGATTTTGGAAAGGCTTTAAATGCCAATATTGCGGATAATCTGTCAAGTGTAATGTCTCGTTTATCGGAGATTATGGAAAAAAATATGTTAGATATTAACTCTAGTGTTACAAATTTGGCACATGTTATGGTAGGACAGGATAAAAATACCCTCGACAGCGGCAGTAGTGGGTCGAATATAACTGGAAAACAGAACAGAGTTGTTGATCAAATACCGAATAATCCCAATAAAAATTATGTTTCTGTCTGGAAGGATTTGGGGGGTCAAAATTTGCATTTTACTCCGAATGGTAGTTTACATCCCGTTGCATTTATAGAAAAACTGAAAATTTTATTGGATGAAGCCGGAATACCAAATGAAAAAAAATCTCTTTATGCAAAAAATTGTTTGAGAGGAAGTGCTTCAGATTGGGCTGAAATTAAAACCTTTAAAAATTTTACTGATTTTACAGATACATTTCTCGAAAGATATTGGGGAATTGAACGGGAAAGAGGCTTTTAATGAAATACAATTTGGAACCTATGAAAGGGGTTCACAGGCGGATCATTTTTTGAAAATTGTTAAAGATGCCAGATATTTATCTAATCCTATTCCTGAAGATGAACTGATTAAAATGTGTATCAATCATTTTTCACCAGAGGTGCGTCGGGGTATAATAAATTCAGGTTATCGAACAATTGATGATATCGAATCACATTTAAGAAAAATTGATGTTGTTGAGGAAGGAATAACGAGTCAAGGACAAGAGTCCTGGAGAGGTCGTAGAAATTATCAGTTAGATAATCGAGGAAATCGTGGTAATTGGGGTAGAACTGAAAATAGACAATCAGAACGAGGTAGGACAGGTCAAATGAATTCAGAAGCGAATAATGATGAAAGAAATAGACAGGGCGTATCGGCTATATTTAATGAAGATTTTTCAGAAATGTTAGAAGAATCAAACCCAGAATTGCAATCAATTGCAGTTTTGCCCACAGTTAAAATTAATGTGGAAAATAAAATTGAAATTAAATGTTTAATCGACTCTGGCAGTCAGGTGACTGGCATTAGTCAAGCGTTTTTGGCGGAATTAAATGTAATTCATCCGCAAATCCCAAAGATCCCCGCCAAGTGCGTGACGTTGATGGGGGCATTGGGTAACAAATCAACAAAAGTCCGTGAACAAGTGTTCTTATCATTTGAATTGGGGGGTCGTAATTTTGAATATCCATTTTTGGTGATTCCGGGTCTGGCTCGACAAATGTTATTAGGTTGTGACTGGATTCGAGATAGTCAACTAATAATAGATTTTTCCGATAACTGTTTAAAAGGTGTTTTTGATAATATCGAATATCATTTCCCTTTCATAGGTGAACCTAATATAAATACAAGGATTTCAATTACAGAAATTATAGATGATGAAAATTTTGTGGCTGCTAGTGGAGGTCTGGAAACTTACTGTGAAGCAGACATAAAAGAGGTGGCCCTTAAAGCAGAATCACTCGATCCGGAAGATCGTTCACGTTTACTTGATTTGTTGTTACGCTTTCGTTCCATATTTTCAGATCAACCAGGATTAATTCATTGTTATGAACATGAGATTGTTTTATACGACAAAAGTCCCTTTTTCTTCAAATCATATCCAATTCCTTTATGTCACAAGAAAGAGGTACGCCGTCAACTTGACGAAATGCTAAAATTAGGTGTGATTCGAGAAAGTCGAACAGAATATGTAAGTCCATTGGTACTCGTTCAGAAAAAGGACAAATCAATACGGGTCTGTTTGGATGCGAGGTTTTTGAACTCCCGGATGGCAAAAGATCATGTAATGCCTCCAAACCCATTGGAAATGGTTTATAATTTTTCTAAAAATCAGGTTTTAACTACAGTTGATTTAAGTGCCTCTTATTGGCAAATTCCAATCTGTAAAGATCATCAAAAGTATACTGGGTTTATGTACGAAGGTAGTACTTATGTTTTCCAAGTACTTCCGTTCGGGCTCTCAACGTCAGTTACTAGTTTCATACGTGCATTAAATAAAATATTGGGACCTATCGTAGAAGAGTTTGCAATATCCTATGTGGACGATTTATTAATATTTTCTCCAACGCCAGATATATATTTAAAACATCTTGAAATAATTTTCGAGAAATTTAAACAGGCGGGTGTTACAATTAAATTAAAAAAATCGCGGTTTGCTTGCAAAGAAGTGAATTATATTGGGCATATAATTTCAGCGGAAGGTATCCGAATGGATCCAGATCGTGTAACCGCTATTCGAAATTTCCCAAGGCCTACAAATGTTAGACAGTTAAAGGCATTTCTTGGTGTTGTTAACTATGATGCTCGATTTTGTGAAAATTTTGCGAATTATACTGCCGTATTAACGCGTCTTTTAAAGAAAAATCAATCTTGGGAGTGGGGGGTTGCAGAGAACGAAGCGTTCAATCAAATTAAAGATTTATTTTTGAAGGTATCGATGCTCAAGCATCCTGATATGAATAAGAGGTTTTATATTCAAACTGATTCAAGCGGCTATGCTATGGCTGCATATCTTTTTCAGCTGGATGATGCGACAGGAAACAAAAATATAATAGCTTATGGAAGTAGAATAATGCAGGGTGCTGAACTGCATTATACAGTCACCGAAAAGGAGGCTGCTGCCGTAATATTTACTTTGAAAAAATGGAGAGTATTTGTGTTGGGACGGGACCTGACGATTATTACTGACCATAAGGCCTTATCTTTCATTAAATCTTGTAGGCTGCTGTCAGCGCGTTTAACTAGGTGGATTCTTTATTTGCAAGAATACGATTTTGATATTGTTTATTGTAAAGCATCAGATAATTTTTGGGCAGACACACTGTCTAGATATCCAGATAAAGTATTCTCTGATAAAATAGAAATTCCCGAAAACCCCGTAATTTCTATATTTCGATTAGAAAAATCTGAACTTTATCGTAAAGTTATATTGAATATGCAACAATTAAAATCAGACCAGCTTTCTGATCCATTTTGTAATAAAATAATTTGTAAACTGAGCAATGAGAAAACGATGTCGCGAATTGAAAAGTGGTTTTGTCTATATAAATCAATTTTGTTTCGATGCGGCTCGAAATCAAGTCCCAATTATAAGATTTGTGTACCTAAAAACCAGGTTAAGGACTTAGTTCTTCAGGAACACTGTGACCAAGGTCACTTCGGAGCTGAAAAATGTTTTAAAAAGCTTGCACTGGATTATTTTTGGCCTAAATGTGTCGATTAATAATATCATCTTGCGAATTGTGCCAAAAAGCCAAAATTTCTAAACATTGCCAAGGTAAAATGGGTAGCCTTATACCCAGTAATATTAATGAAGTGTTATGCTTGGATTTGATTGGTCCATTGCCTACGTCGAGGGGGGGTATGACCCAATTATTAGTATGCATAGATGCTTTTAGCAAGTATGTTATGCTTTTTCCGTTAAAAAGGGCTACTGCTCCCGCTATTTTGAATTGTTTGGTGAAAAAATGTTTCCCTGTTATGGGAAAACCACAGTGTATTTTGTCGGACAATGGTACCCAATTTACTAGTGATTTGTGGGTTAAAACACTTGGAGATCATAATATAACTATTAGACGTACTTCTGTTTATTTTCCGCAAGGTAATCAAACCGAAAGAATAAATCGAGAGATAGGACGGCTACTACGTAGTCTTTGTCATCATAAGCATACTAAATGGGCCACCGTTGTCAACGAGGTTCAAGTATGGCTCAATCGAGTAATTCATAGCGGAACGAATTTATCACCTGATATTTTACATTTTTCTAAACCACACGAAAATGTTTTTATCCGTGGGGTTGAATTTCCATCGCCCAAATATCCGAATTTGGATCGAGAATATTTGATAGAATTGGCCCATCGTAATTTAACTAGTAAGGCGGAAAAACGTCGAAAGAAGCACGATAATAAAACCACAGTAAAATGCATTTTTAAGGTAGGAGACCAGGTGTTGGTACGTACTCATCCTAAATCCTCTAGTGAATTGAAGGAAATTAAAAAGTTTTTCCTTTTATATTCAGGGCCTGCTAGTGTTGTTGCCGTTAAGGGTAATAATTCATATGAAATAACAGACGAGAATGGGCAATCAAGCATTCAAAATGTTTATAATTTGAAACCGTATATTAAAAGGCCTGCTCTGGATTAAATATAATTTTGAAGATCATAACATAACACTTACTTAGTTAAGTTATAACTTAGAATCTTATATAGTATAACACTTGTTTTTATATAATATTTTTCTGAATGTAATAAGTAAGTAAGTTTATATTTTGAAACCATACATTTCATTGCTTGTTCTTATTTAAAATTATTCTAAATATTATAATATATTTAAGTTATTTTTAGCTTGTTGTGATTAAGGTAGGATAATTTGCTACTCAATAGTTCTTATGTTTTAAATCCTTAAAATGAGGTATATTTTCGAATTTAAAAGGGGGGTAATGAAACACGCCGTCCCTGTGCTATGTGATTTAGACGTTATGCGTAGGTAGAAAAAGCGCGGGAAACAGTAACTAGTGCGCGAGTGTAAACCCGCCCGGCTTGGCAGTAGGCCACTGACTTTGAACCGAAGAGGTTGTGTTGTAGTAGTGTCTGCGCTGTTATTATTATACTACGACTTATGTTCAGTCGTTTCTATTTTATCATTTGTACCGATTGTTGTGTTCACTGTGTCTTGTGTTATCCTTCGAATAAAGGGTAGTGTTATATTCATCATTCACCAGGCAGCAATTTTATTTCTTTTAACCCACGCGGCTCTAGAGACGAGCCGGCACATTACACGCGACAATTCCATCATCATTGATCCCATTATACAGTTCATATAACAGTGAAAATATGGCATTATTGGTATTCTTATTACACTGAATGAAAAATAAACCTTGAAAGTTAGGGAAAACGAAACTCTTGCATGGCAACATTTTGTATGCAGAGAGTGGCGCCACAGGTCTTTCAGTTTCAAATGTATCACTTCAACTCAGAAATAAACATAAAATTATAGAAAATTATATTCAGATGTGCTTATGAATGACGCATCATCAGTAAGAATATTCGTGGACAATAAAGTACAGTTAATTGATATTCCATTTGCGAAGTGGTTTTGAGGGATTTCTCCGAAAAACCTGGAAAATTGGTAGAAACTAATTTTACAAGATATGTTTCCCATTGTCATTGTCAGTTTGCAGTTTTTGTTGTGAAGTAATTTATAACATGCTGTATTGATAGTTATCTGTCAATGTATGATTATTATGTCAGTTGAGTTGCTGCAAGTATAAGTATTGCTCTGTTTGTATTTGTATCATTTGATTCTCTGCTTCTCACTGGGGCTCTAATAATCTCAACAGGTTATGGGCCCAGATTAAAGTGCTTGAAACATATAAATTCTCAAGAGTGAGGCCCTCAATAGTGAACATGCCATATCAGTTGCCTCCAATCGAGAAACTGAAAGGGAGGTAAAATTACGTCGCATGGAGGGTTGGAGTTAGAGCCTATCTCGAAGATCAGGATTTATGGGAAAGTGTCTCTGGTTAGTCAGATGATAAGAAAAAGGACATCAAAGCTCGTTCTAAAATAATCTTGCTGATTGATCGTGTGCTGTATATTCATGTTCAAGAGACGAAAACCGCCCAAGAATCTTGGGAAAATCTTGGAAAAGCATTTAAGGAAACCGGCCTCACGAGAAAAGTTAGTTTGTTGAGAACTTTGATTAGTACTCGTCTTGAAGACTGCCCTAGTGTCGAAGAATATGTGAATGAGATCATCCAAACTGCTTATAAGCTCAATTGCATCGAAATGAAAGTTTCGGATGAGTGGGTTGGTGCCATCCTTTTGTTCGGTCCTCAAGATCAGTATAAACCCATGATAATGGGAATCGAAAGTTCTGGCATTAAAGTTACCGCTGATGCAATACAAATTATTGCAAGATATTCCTTTAAGACAGTCCGAAAAAGGTTCCGCAATGTTCCGCTATGGAAACAAAATTAGTTCAGGCTCAGGCATCAATCGAAATCATGACTGTAAACATGTCACCCTTGACAGTTCTTCATATACCAGTAACAGTTCCAAAAGAACAGGCAAAGGACTACGATGCTTCAAATGCAACAAATACGCAAGACATTTCGCCAAAAACTGTGATGCAAAAGAGTGACCAATCAGAATTTACGATATTCAGAGCTTTGTCAGCTCATCTCAAATCATCTGGAGATGATTGGTTTCTCAATTCTAGATGTATCGCTCATTTGACTGTGGATAATTCGAACTTCGTCGGTGATGAGACATTGTCGAAATTAACCATCACGACTGCCAATGATCGGCAGATGGAAACAAACTGTGTTGGTGATATCCAGTTACTTGTAAGGGTTTCAGATCAATATTGCTATAAAGTGAACGTCCAGAATGTGTACTATCTTCCTGATTTGAAAGTCAATCTTCTTTCTATGAGCCAAATCGTTCAAAAGGGAAATAAAGTCAACTTCAATTCAAAAGGAGCTCAGATCATAAATGATCAAGAAAAAATCATTGCAACCGCCACTTTGCAAAATGATCTTTTCAAAATTGACAGAACCTCTGAAAATGCAATGCTGACACGTTCTGATATGCCAGAAAAAGCTTTATTGTGTCACAAACGTATGGGTCACGTAAATTTTTCCAATTTGACCAAGGTCAAAAATGGATTAGTACACGACATAAAATTTCACAAGAAAATTCCCACAGGATTTGTATGTGAAATCTGTGCTACTAATAAGAGTAATCGATTTTACCTTTCTGTGAAAATACTACCAAGACATCCAGGTTACTCCAGATAAATCATTCTGATGTTATGGGTTCCGTTGGTTGTTCTCTGGCAGGTTCGAAATACATGCTAACATGCTTGGACTATTTCGTCATAAGACATTTTGGTATTTCCTTAAAATAAAAGATCAAGTTTTTTGAGTTCACCGGTCAAAAGATTTTGAGAACGGACAATGGTGGAGAGTATTGTTCTCAGAAATTTTATTATAATTTTAATTCCACTGGAATTATGCATCAGACCACTGTGCCTTATAACCCTGACCAAAATGGCAAGGCTGAGCGGCACAATAGTTCAATAATGGAACAAATTCGATGTCTTCTGAGCGAATCAGGTCTTTCGAATAATTTTCGGGCTGAAGCTGCGTATACTACAATTTATCTACTCAATCGATCCCCTACTTCATATGCCGAGAAGACTCCAGAGGAGATTTGATCAGGAGTGAAGCCTACTGTAGCACATATTCGCATTTTTGGTTGCAAAGCATATGCACATATACCCGATAAATCAAGACGTAGTATTTTGGTTGGATATAAGTCTCCATTCCAAAGCTTACAGGATGTACGATCCTAGAACCAAAACTATCATAGTCTCAACAGATGTGGTTTTCTCTGAGTACGAGAAGGGAAATTCACTTTTGAATGAATCTTTGTGAAAAAATAAAAAGTTTTTCGTTCCTGAGCCGGATCATCAGTCAGATTCAGACCCGCCTATCGAACATATATGTCTTGAACGAAGTGACGATAGTTATGACGACGAATTTTTTGATTTCACCAACGAGGAACCTCTAAACCTCGAAGACGACCAGTTTGATCCAGATTTTTTACCTCCAAGACAAACAACATGTCTCAAAGAACAACAGCTTCGAAGAAGAGATCGAATTAGAGAACCACTGTGGTGGTTCTCTAATTCGATCTCCCAGAATGATTATGTGAGTTATTCGGCTTTTGTTGAAAATTTCAACAATCCAACTTCTGTGGAGAAAGTGCTCGCAAGCCCAGACAAGGAAAATTGGCTCAAGGCGATGGATCGTGAATATTAAGCCCAGATCGACAACGGCATATGGAAATTGGTGGATCTCCCTTCAGACCGGAAACCTTTGAAATTAAAATAGGTTTTTGAAATAAAAAAGTATGCTTATGGAAAAGTAACCCAATATAAAGCACGACTTGTTGTTAAAGGCTGTAATCAAAAGAAAGGTGTAGATTACGAAGAGACGTATTCTCCTGTAATCCGATACAGCTCTATTAGATACCTTCTAGTTTTAGCTGCTCAATACAGCCTTGGAATAGAGCAGATGGATGCAGTAACTGCTTTCCTCCAGGGAGATCTCACGGAGGGAATTTACATGCTCCAGCCTGAACTCTACGAAAAATCGAACAAAGTATGTAAGCTAAAAAAGAGTATATACAGCCTCAAACAGGCAAGCAGAGTTTGGAATATTTAGTTTGAAAAATTCTAAGCTCAGACAATCCAAATTCGATTCTTGCATATACTATCGTATTTCAAACAATAAAATTTTGATAGTGGCCGTATGTGTCGACGATCTTCTGTTATTTTCAAATGATAAATCGATGAAGGATGATCTTAAAAAAAAACAGTTAACAAAGAATTT